>BRXU01000021.1:297500-940000 GCA_030267565.1 Pleodorina starrii | reverse complement strand
GGATGTATGTGTGCCCCGGGATGCGTGGATGGACGGAGACCCACCCGCCTTTCTTCGCGTCCGTGGAATTAAAGAAACCAGTGCCACCAACCAGTGATCGATAGAGCCAGAGGCGGCGGGGGCTGCGAGATCATGGCTTATGGGCATGTGTTTTGCCCGCCGTGTGTGTGCGTGTCAGCCGCCGTGCGTGCCGATAACCGGATGGAGGCGTTGGTCGATAGATGGCGAGCCCATAGCGCGTTACTTGTTGTGCGACATGCATGCAGTGGCCATGCTCGACATGCATGTCAGTCACCGTGGACGCGCATTCGGCGCGCGTTTCTTCCTGCTGCTCGAATTCGTTCCTCGTTCGTTTTTTGCTTGGTTCTGCCCCCGCGGCTGAGCTGCTGGTTTGGATGGGTTAGGCTCAGCCGGATTGGCTTGCTTGACACGCAGAAAGGGTACTAGCTAGCTAGCTAGCTAGCTATATCTACATAGCTACATACACAAAAACCCTTGTTACAAATGCATGTTGTCAGTGCTGTCTGACGGCGGAGCGAGCGACGGAACTACTCTTATCTAAATAACCGCGCGCGCTTATTACTCGCTCGCAGTTACAGCTATCTGATGTATTACGAATCGCTTAATAATGTCCGTTGGATCTACGTACCTATATCCCTCCGAGTCCAAGCAATGTTCCAAAAGAATAAGTGCTCAATTCCATGCGTTCTTGCGTTCTTACTATATACTTGCTTATAACATATGTTCCGTCGTTCGACAGCAGGATATATAGCTAGATGGCTTGCTTGCTGTCCGTCGATCAACGGTTTCACTCGCGATGCGCCCGAAAGCGAGACTCAAACCTAGCTACCCGCCGCCCAGCACCAGTTCATGCATACCTCGCATCTCGCTGCGTCACACGCCATTGCTGCAGCCGAGACCCAAAAAACACGGGAAGCGCGCGCGGGAGGCGCGGGAGGTGCGCGGGCTCGAGCAATTATGAAACATTCAACATTATGTGTGCGTGTGTGTGTGCTACATGGTTTGGGGTGCGTGCCCCGCTCATTAACAAAGACCCAGTCAACCTTAAACGGGGCAGCCCTCGAAAACAGAAGCGTAGGTAGGATCGAAGCTAGCGAGGATCGTAGGATCCTACGATGGGCCGCAAAGTACGTGAAGCAAACTGATAATACTGGTATAGCTCACCCGACCAGCAACAAAGCACTACCAAGATACTTTAGAATCCGCCCCACGCAGCGCCGTCCGACTCGTACAAAGGCGTACGGGGCAAAACATAATACAGGGCGCCGGCGGGTGCGTGGGCGGGGGCTGCGGGTGGACGGACGGTGGGCGGGGACGACATGACAGTATGGCAGCAGCAGGGCGGGCGGGGCGGCGGGGGCGGGGGCGGGGGCGGGAGCGCGCGGCAGGGGTTGGGGCCTCCCAACCGCGCGTCACGGCGGCCGACGCGATAGCCGCCCCATCCATCCATCCATCCGTCCATCCAGAAACGTTGTCAGTACCGGGCCATGCACGCCTGCATGCATACATGTTCTCTCGGCGGGTGGGGGCAACAGCCACACGTTCATATCTCCTTTTGGCTTGCCGGCAGCATACGTACAGTGCCGGCAGTGCCGGCCGCAATCATGCAGTGGATTGATAGCCGCTCCCGGCTGCCGCACAGCGGCAGGCCGATGTATGCAAGCTCCTAGCTCGGCTGCTGGTTCCCTGCCTCACACGCAACGAAAAGTAAGAGACAAGGGGTTGGTGTCGGCTTCCTCGAAGCCGGAAAAAGGGCGGGGCCCCACTAAATCCGTACGGGTCAAGTTGAGTGCTAGGGTGGCGAGGGCGTGAAGTAGTGAGTCGACATTCCTGCTGATAGGCAGCCAGAGCTTTATATCTGAAATGCCTGCGGCTTCAGCAATCCGACCCATGTTTAGCATCGCGCGCCGTCTCGGCACTGTGCAACTCTTCCGGCCAGCGCATTGGCTGAAGTTACTTGACAGTAGACATGGAGTGTATCATTTACACATCACGCAGGCTGACTTGCCAATAGAAGGACAGCGGAACTGTTTGCGAGGGTTGCGACGACGTGCAGTTGCCGACGAGAGTGCACAGGCTTCGCTACTGAGGTATTCGCCGTAGAGGAGGCTTGACTGCTTTAACATTAGGACAGGGAATGTAGAAGTCCATCCCTAGGTTGCCGACTGGACTTGTTGGGCGGCCCGCTGAAGACCGCTGCATAATGCGTGCATTTGCGGCTTGGCGTCCAACAATCAGCAGTTTGCCCCTCATGGTTTGCTCCTTGCAACCTTTGTAATCGAAATATGCGTCAAGTCGGTCGGACCGGGTAGCAGAGCTGTGGTGTGGTCGCGGGAAGAATGTTCGCAATGCAAACATAGTTGGTTGCCGAAACGAAGATTCATTTCACGCCGTCATGTCAGAAATCCACTTTGAGGAACGATGAATCTTCTGGAATTAATTATAGGCCGAGAGGCGTTGGTTTGACCTCGGCCTCGGTCCATGGAGACTGCCAAACTGGTTTTTACTCGTGCGATGTTGGGTTCCAATAATAAATTTACCGTGCAATAAAGAATGTGATATATTACTTATGCAGTATTTCCGTTGGCCGAGATTCTGCACTTTTGTTAGGACACCACAGTTCACAGTTCACAGTCCACAGTCCACAGTCCACAGTCCACACGGACATGGGCAATCCTACAGGGCGGGGCCCCCCCGGGCGCTTCGCGCTGGGGCCCCGCCCAAAAATGAAGTCTGCGGAATGTACTGCTATCTGCTAACCCGCCGCGCGCTTGCGTGGCTGGAAGATAAGAGGCAGGGTAGAGGCTGTCCCGCCACGCGTGCTCTCCTCAGATCCGATAAAGGCGCCACCCAGCAGTCATGCGTGTTATGCCTTGTCTTCTTCCGCCGCCGTGCCGTGTCGTGCGTGTCGTGCTGTAGATATGTGCTACAACGAACCCTCCCCGCCTCCGCCCCCTCCCGCCAGAGGTACCGTGGTGTAAGATGGATTGACGGACCCAAAAGTGACAATCATACGGACCGAGCGAGCGAGGCGGCGATCGAACAGAGCGGTGGACGAAAACGCTGCACCGCAGTGCACACTGCCAACAGCAGCAGATAGATAGATAGATAGATAGGCACCACTCGCTCTTCCTCGTCCTCCTCCTGCTGCTGCTGCTGCTACTTGCTGCTGCTACTACATTTATTTGCCGCCCTGCTGTTTGCTTGCCCCCATTCATTCATTCAACCAGCCAAACCAGCTATCAAGCCTGCCTTGCCATCTCTCGCTCGACGTCAAAAAATCATGCATTGCACGCATGGCCCGCCGCCGTAAAGCAACGCTAACGCAAACGACGAGCGATACGTAGCATGTATGTGAACGGTCAACCAACGTGCACCCACCTCAATTATTGTGCAATTTGTCGGTAGGTGCGTGCCAGCATGATACTTTATTCGGTAAAAAAATAATTCTCGCCCCGCAGTAACCCGCCTGCTGCAAACAAAGGCCCCTGCAACTTCGCTAATGCCGAACATGCACGCATTTAAACGGCAAAACCGCCTGCCAGGTGCTGGTGGCGTGATGAATAATGCCACGCCAGGCCACTTCCCCAAAAACGCCTGTCTGCTGGGCATGCGATGTCGAATGGCCATCGACGCCGTACAAATGCAGAAATGATCCTTCCACAACTGACCGCTGGCTAGTAAACCTAACGTAACCGCGGATAGCTAGACGATGTATGTATGTGCGTGGTGCCGTACGGATAGAGACGATACCGACTACGCTTTTAGCCCGTGGACCCCGCCCTGTGAACGCTTCATCAACAGCAACACATGCACGCATACACACACATTTCAGCTCGGGTGATACTCCATCGTCCATGATGATTGTTGTCGACATGTCGTCGTTGCCTTCATCACTCACTTCGCCGCCGTCGTCGTGTTCAATGAACCGTCGTTAGTTTGTCATGACGGATTACTGAATTCGTTCGATTTGCGGGACAGGCGCGCTGGTCTGAGGTCGAAGGTGTGTGAAACCCAGCGAGTGTGTGAAACCCAGCGAGTACGGTAATCGGGCGTGACAAGTTGACGTCGTTAATTATTATCATCTTCTTGATTAGCGTGCGTGGTCGCGACGAGGGAGCGAAGGAGGGGGCGCTTCACATCCACCCCGCACGCGCCCCATTGCTGCTGCTGCTTATGACGCGGGCTCACGCGACTGCGCCGTCCCTGCCTGGCTGGCTGCCTGGCTGGCTGGCTGCCTGGCTTGCTGCCTAGATTCGTTGGCTGGCTTGCTGGCTGAATTGACGCGCCGGCTGTGGACGAATGACGCACGCACGTTTGTGGCCGCCGTCGTTTTCCCGCGGCTAAATCGCTCGATGAAGCGCCGGATCCTGCCTGCCGGCCTGACGGCCGGCCTGCAAAATGCCCGGTCTGTCACATCAGCTCCGCCAGGGATCTACCCAGCCAGCTAGCTATCTAGCTGCTAGCTAGCAGCTAGCTAGCTAGCCTGCTAGGCCATGGCCTAGCTAGGCCACGGCCTAGCTAGCCTGCTAGGCCACGGCACCGCCGCCGCCCAATGCGCGGCCGATGCCAAAGGTGACTCCCATCGCGATGCAGCCGCCCACCACCACCTGTGCCGTGCGTACAGACTTGTCATACAATGTAGTACATACGTGCGTGTCAACGTTAATGATGTTGAGGCAAAACGCTAAAAACGCATGCAAGCACGCACGCACACGCATGCCGAACTACGCGCAATGCATCGTACGTACGTATATGAATGTGGACAGCTACCGGTAAGTAACTAACCAAACAACCACGCGCACCCTGCCCAAGAAACCAACCACTATAAGGCAAGCTACCCTAAAAACCCCCAAACACGTAAGATAGAGCAATATGGTTTTTGCAGATAACTCACCCGAATCGCGCCGATGATCGGTTTGGCGCCCCCCAGCAATGAGCCGGTGAGACCGAACAGCACTAGACCCGCCACTGACAGCGCCGAAACCAGAACCAACCGGGCGATGCGGTTGACCAAGAAGGCACCCGACAGCAGCGGAATCATGGCGCCTGGAGTGTGTGTGCGCGCGCGTGCATGGGGTAGAGCGGGCGGGAGGGGCGGGCGGGCGGGGGCATGTGTGCATGGCGACATCCAAGTATGGTGATTGTAGCTCTCATCAAAGTCTACCCGGGCTATGCTATGAAAGCACAGGGCACGAAACACAGCTGGATTCGGTGGGATGGACCGACGGGGCGGCACCGAAAAGAGGTCTCGCTGGACATGCATGCGGACATGCGTGCGGGGTTGCGAGCGTGCGTGCAGCAGCAGGGTCGCGGAGCCGTCAGGTTGGGTGCTTGGTGGCCCCTGCCTGGTGTGCGGTGGGCGAGATGCATGGCGGAGGTCGAGGCTCGGGGGTGGGAAAGGGGTGGGGCGGGGCGGCGGGGCAGCAGGCGCGGCCTGCTGCATGGCAGGCGCCGTGAACACATATATGTACCGACATGTGGGCATCATGCGGTGGGCTTAAGCTGCGGGGCGCGGGCGCGGGCGCTGCTGCTGCTGGCATCAGCTGCGCTGAGCTCAGCTTCCTCCTCTCCTCAATCCGATCGCATCTCCCATCCGATCCGATCCGGCGAATGCCCCCCCATGGAGCCGAGCCAACCACCTATCTATCAGATAAAACCCGCCCTGCCTGCCCTGCTGTCTGCGGTGACACCACCCGCCCCGCCCTGCTGCTTCTGGACCTGCGCACGCACTCCAACCACCCAACCATACCCACCCACCCAGCCCAGTAGCCGCCCCCAGCATGGCAGGCTCATCACCGATCTATCACCCTACCCCCGCACACCTAACCCCGCACACCCCCGCACACCCCCCATGTGTCCTCTCACCGGCGGTGAAGGCGATTGCCGACACCACCGCCGCCTGAGTCGGGTTGGCCATCTCGTCCAAATTGATACCCAGCTCGTCCCGGGCGTGTGCACGGATCACGTCCTGTGTTGTACGACAACAGATAATCACAGCACCCGTACGGCAGGTACAATGACCGATGGCGGGGGGCGCGCACGCAGGTGTGTATTAGCTAGATAGCTAGCGTCATCTTTATTCATTCGCGCGCGACGTCGCACACATCCTGCCACACGCCGCGCCAGAAGGCACCACGCACCCCGTTCGGCATGAGAAGACCGGCAGGAGCGGGCGGCGATGGATTTCCGCATTTTTCGCATTTTTCCGCACCACACAGTTTGACATTCGACCCTTCCTCGTGTGTGGTGCGATCGATATGAAATGAAGTGCAGTGCATTGAAATGTTGTTTGGCGGGAGAAAAACCATTTTTGGCCGAACGGTTCCGTCGAACACCGCACCTTCATATATTACCGTAGCAGGCGAGGGCGAGGGCGGGGGCGGATTGGGGCGGATTGGGGCGGATGGATGAATGCTGTCGGCCGCGCGCAGCAGCATCGACGGCAACGTGATGAGCTGGTGGTACTGCAGTCCGGCAGCGCGCACGGCAATAGTACGGCGTGCCGTATCTTCCGTACCTTCTCAGTCAGCTCGACAGCCACCATGCGAGCCAGGTCGCGGTTCAAACCTCGCTTCACGTAGATCCCAATAAGCTCCTGCATACATACATACATGCGTTGTGCGGAAGCGTAGATGGGTTTGAAGAGTGGATTTGCAAGAATGAAACACGGGTGCGGGGGGGGGGGGGGTAGACTTCGGGGGGGAAAACAGCAGAAACACGCTCACACGCACATTATTTCACACACGCACATACACACACATAGCCGCTTGCTTCGTGCCCACGACCCCCCGTACCTCGAGCTCCCTCGCCCTGGCTGCCGGCCCCTTGAGCTGCTGCTGCCGCTCCTTCTCCACATCCGCCTCCTCCGTGTCACGCTGCGGGCGGGTGGGGTGTGAAGGCCGCCCATGGCGGCGAATGGAGAATGGCGGGGCCGAAGACGGGCGGGCGATGGCGCACACAGCGCATACGTATTGTGTTAGTTCGGGTGCGTGGTGACTTGTGGGGCTGGCTGACGATAGATGCTGTGCGTGGTCTATCATTGACCAACACAGCAGCACAGCGGAGGCCGCGAAGATCGAAGAGTGGAGCCGAGTGGAGTGGAGTGGAGTGGAGTGGAGTGGAGTGGAGTGGAGTGGAGTGGAGTGGAGTGGAGTGGAGTGGAGTGGAGTGGAGTGGAGTGGAGTGGAGTAATTGTACAATTGATTTCGAGCAGAGCGAGAGACGCGGGATAGAGAGACGCGGGATAGAGAGACGCGGGATAGAGAGACGCGGGATAGAGAGACGCGGGATAGAGAGACGCGGGATAGAGAGACGCGGGATAGAGAGACGCGGGATAGAGAGACGCGGGATAGAGAGACGCGGGATAGAGAGACGCGGGATAGAGAGACGCGGGATAGAGAGACGCGGGATAGAGAGACGCGGGATAGAGAGACGCGGGATAGAGAGACGCGGGATAGAGAGACGCGGGATAGAGAGACGCGGGATAGAGAGACGCGGGATAGAGAGACGCGGGATAGAGAGACGCGGGATAGAGAGACGCGGGATAGAGAGACGCGGGATAGAGAGACGCGGGATAGAGAGACGCGGGATAGAGAGACGCGGGATAGAGAGACGCGGGATAGAGAGACGCGGGATAGAGAGACGCGGGATAGAGAGACGCGGGATAGAGAGACGCGGGATAGAGAGACGCGGGATAGAGAGACGCGGGATAGAGAGACGCGGGATTGAGAGACGCGGGATAGAGAGACGCGGGATAGAGAGACGCGGGATAGAGAGACGCGGGATAGAGAGACGCGGGATAGAGAGACGCGGGATAGAGAGACGCGGGATTGAGAGACGCGGGATAGAGAGACGCGGGATAGAGAGACGCGGGATAGAGAGACGCGGGATAGAGAGACGCGGGATAGAGAGACGCGGGATAGAGAGACGCGGGATAGAGAGACGCGGGATAGAGAGACGCGGGATAGAGAGACGCGGGATAGAGAGACGCGGGATAGAGAGACGCGGGATAGAGAGACGCGGGATAGAGAGACGCGGGATAGAGAGACGCGGGATAGAGAGACGCGGGATAGAGAGACGCGGGATAGAGAGACGCGGGATAGAGAGACGCGGGATAGAGAGACGCGGGATAGAGAGACGCGGGATAGAGAGACGCGGGATAGAGAGACGCGGGATAGAGAGACGCGGGATAGAGAGACGCGGGATAGAGAGACGCGGGATAGAGAGACGCGGGATAGAGAGACGCGGGATAGAGAGACGCGGGATTGAGAGACGCGGGATAGAGAGACGCGGGATTGAGAGACGCGGGATAGACAGACGCGGGATTGAGAGACGCGGGATAGAGAGACGCGGGATTGAGAGACGCGGGATAGAGAGACGCGGGATAGAGAGACGCGGGATTGAGAGACGCGGGATAGAGAGACGCGGGATTGAGAGACGCGGGATAGAGAGACGCGGGATAGAGAGACGCGGGATAGTGAGACGCGGGATAGAGAGACGCGGGATAGAGAGACGCGGGATAGAGAGACGCGGGATAGAGAGACGCGGGATTGAGCGAGCGAACAGAAGGGAGGGAGGAGTCGCTGCCAGGAGTACTAGATAAGAAGCGCTTGCGCCGTCCCGTGGTTCCTTTTCGTCGCATTGAAATGCGCGAGGGGTGGCTACAGGGTTTGGGATATGTAGGGCCCGGGTTGGTGTCCGGGGGTTTAGGGTTTAGGGTTTTTAGGGTTTTAGGGGTTGGTGATATGTAGGGCCCGGAGGGTTGGTGTCCGGGGGGCGGCAAAGCAGAGACTGGGGACGGAGAGGCGGCTGTCGTAGAGACGACGATGACATTAATGAATATAAGCTGGCTCGTCGGCACGCCGCAACCGCTAGGTCCCTTCCGCTCGATCGCTAAGCGAGTACGAGCGTGTCGTACCTGCGAAGCTACGGAGATGTACTCGCCGGCCGCCATGCTGAGGGCGCCGGCGATCCACGCAGCCACACCTGTACCGCATTGGCTCAGTGATCAGTGGGGCGACAGGAGCAGCAGCAGCAGCAGCAGCAGCAGCAGCAGCAGCAAATCTGATCACGGCATGCACCGATTAATGACGGACCCACGGGTCATCAGCACATTGATACAAATATAGACCCGCGGGTCGGAAATGGTAGGTGGAGTTGTGCAGTGCGTGTTGGTGAGTTGATTGCTCCCGTGCGTGGCGGCGCTGTAGCCGGCGGGTCGCCAATGTGACGGCACGTGGCGGCAAACACACGGCACTGCCGTACATCTATCCGACTCGCTCCATCCATCCGGGGGCTCCATCCACGATCGATCAGACGACGCGCCGGCCGGTCAGTCGATGCGCCATGCGGCAGGGGGAAACAGTACGGCGGTGCACGGTGGGCCGGCCTACTCGCACGTCGCACACCAACTCACAAGCAACCCCATCCCAAGCCAGCCAGTCAGCAGTCCGAGTGGCCTTCCTCCCAACACCACATTGTTTGCTTATTTGGTGCGTGGAGACCTCTTTCGGTCGGAGCAGCTGCAGCCTTGCAGGGGCGATTGCGTCAAGTCTCTTACGGTATCTTGAAAACGCATCCTCCTTACAGGGTAGGCCCGCCGCCCTCTCCGCCCCTTCCCTCCCCTCCCCACCCAACGCACCTGCCAGCCGCATGGTGGCCAGATCGTCGCTACCGCCGCCCACGCCCAGCATGAGTGCGGCCGTACTCACCTGAGGGCGGGGCCATGCGTGTGTGTAGGGTATGTACAGGGCGGGGAGCGGAGGGGAGGCGAGGGGAGGGGAGGCGAGGGGAGGGGGGAGGAGGGTAAGACTGCGAAGATACCGCAGGGGAGGTGAAGGGAGGGGAAGCGATGATGGCAGGCGTGCGCTGTTAAGAGGGCGGAGCACACATGGAAACGGTCCCGATGGCCAAGGGAGGATCGTCGAGAGCGCGAGGGAGCGAGCTATCTCCTGGAGATGGTTTCGCATTCGGAACCCGCCAAATTCCATTCATACTGTCCAACGACAAGCAAATGGTGTTTATGCAGCTCATGGAATAGTCGCTCAGCTTCCAGCGCATTGAAGGGGCCAAGGGACCGGAGTTGCGCTAACGAAACGCAGCAGGCTGGTTAGCAAGTTGGCACTAGTCCTAGGATCGACATCCTGCACCCATCCGCAAATGGATTGCAAAGAGGAAGACGGAAGGAGGTCCAGTAGAATGAAGTTTGCGGAGGTTGTAACCTTGTGTTGGGCGCCCCGTTAAGAGTCCAGTGCGCGAGACGGGGCGCGCCCCAGGTGCGCAAAGCGCGCCGATCGAGATTGTCTGAAGAGAACTGCTTTCTGCAAAGCTCGCCATGACCCCGTGTAGCAAGCTTTTTTAAGAAAGGTGCTTCAGGCCCCTACGCTGGCCCTGACGATGTCCCGCCCCAGTGTCCAACGTGACCAACCCAGGCGACGCTGACCACTGAGAAACTTACCAAGCCATCATTAGCACCCAGAACGAATGCCCTGAGCCACGGAGACCGATGGGAGTAATGGACGTGCTCATCGACGCTGCTGTTGTCATCCTCGGCTTCGTGGGCAACGGTAACAGGTGGCGCTTCTGGCTCCAGATTGACGCCGGGTGCCACTGAAGACGCGACTGACAGAATTGACATTTTTAGCAGTGGAAAAAACGTCGCGAATAAGAAGCAGAATCGACTATCTTGATGCGTTTCTTTGGATAGAGTTACACGACAAGCGTGCGATTAGAGTTGCAGTCCATGTACATGTCCCTGACAATTGACAGTGAATGCCTGAAGAAATGCACCGTAAGTTGTGTATTCGTATATACGATCGTCGAGTCCGTTAGGACAGCCAGGTCGAAAAGGTACGAGTTACAAGGTACGCACCGGACAAGCCGACTAAGCATCGAGCCAGTGCGTGCAGGTCGTGAAGGGAGACCCATAAATAAAATATTTCAATCAAAAATGTCAAGGGAGGATCCTGTCGGTCAAAGGATGGTCCGCACGTAAGCGGAGGAACGCGACTCGACGGAATCACAGAAACGCCTGCGATACTCCTGCGTATCTCTCGCAAGGGCCCCAAAACACACATAAATTCAATTGCAACATACAAAAGATATGCTTTTAGACTTAGATCCTTGCGCCTGACGAGGCGAAACATATAGCTGTCGACACCTCAATAGCAGAGCAGAATCGCTGGTCGAAGACGGCGAAATCCACAACTGTCCGGGGAGGCCCAATTGGCGCAGGTCTCTGCTCTGGGAGAAAGCATGTTGCGCCAAGAAAAGGTGAAATCTTGCCGACAATCAACCGTCATACATGGGGGCTAGGTAGCTCTAGCAATGCTGATCTGTGTTATGATGAACATCTTGCACTTCCGTATATATCTACGGCACTCGAAATCAAACATCTGGTCGCGGCAAGGGTGGCAAGGGCCTGGGCAAGGGTCGCGCAAAGCGCCACCGCAAGACCCTTCTGGGCCTTTCGCGATGGCATAACGAAGCCCGCCACTCGTCGTTTGGCTCGACGTGGCGGTGTGAAGCACATCAGGAGATTCGCACCGTGCTCAAGACCTTCCTGGAGAACGTCATCCCTGACTCTGTCACCTAGCACCGAGCACGCTCGCCGCAAGACGGTGACGGCGATGGACGTTGTCTACGCTGTACGGCTCCGGTGGCTGAAACGCCTTCGCTTTACTGCGCATCTTCGCTTAACTGCGCAACCTTCATCCTTAAACCACTTCGAACCTCTGGACAGAAGGCGGGCAAGTACATGCGTGAGGTAACTGGAGGGTTATATCTCCACCCGTAACCCCTGAAGTGGCGATACGCTGCCTGCCCCGTTCTTGGGGGGAGGGGAAGAGGGGGTATTAAAAACGATGCCGCAGCGGGGCCCGCACCTTACTAGTAATCCTATATCTTTTCCACCCTACTCGGCTTCCCCCCAAACCAGGGCTCTTCTCCGTTCAATGGGCGCCACCCACCTCCAGCACCCAGTTTCCAGTAGCGTCTGCCGGATCAACCGATGGCGTCCATTCGTCCGCTGCTTGGCTCGCCTCGCAGCGCAGTGCACCCGACTAATTGTCCTCCACCATCCATCGGCCAGGGGGCGCACCACCCTATTCACTTGCGGGTCGCGGTTCCCGACTCCCAGCAACAGAGCAGTCGAGAGTCCTGGGAAGCTGGGATCCAGGGGTTACCATGTCGCCCCCTTTGCCTGCCCGTGTCGTCCTACTAGGGTTGGTGCCTTCCTGCCTCTCCGGGGCTGCGCCCATGTCCCATGTGGCTGATATGTGATAAGCCAAAGTCCGCCCCCATCACCCAACGATCGTATTGTATTGGAAACTGAACACCCTGGAGTCCTAGAGACCTGAACAGGACTCCCTGCCCCCTGCCCCCTGCCCCCGTACCTGAAAACTGGACCCATGGACCAGCAGTGCGCGGGGCAGCCCGGGCAGCCGACTTGGGCACAGTCAAGGCAAAGAGGCAAGGCACGGTCCCTTTTCCCTTCCACGGTTTTCCTCGGCTCCGACCCCCGCCACTGGAACGACTTGCAGTTCATGGCCCCCGCCGCATGGGAGCGCAACGCAGCCGCGCATCTCCCATTCCATTCCATTAGATTCCATTCCGTTGCATTCGCTGGAGTCGTTCGGCAAAGGGGGGTAGAGGCGCTCCGCCGGGTTGCCGCAGTTCAACAGCACACGGTAACTACCGCCCCCAATACCCCATAAACACATTCCTATGAAACGGCTCATTCGTTTCGTTTCTGGCGGCCTCTGTTCTTTGGCCTACGACGCATTACGCACTACGAAGCACTCTTAACCCACCAGATCCGAATCGAAAAAGCAGGAGCTTCCCTCGCTCGGCTCTCACAGCTCTCCCACACCGGACACCGCGGGCACCCAAGCTGTAGCTTGACCCGCCTTCCATCCCTACCTGGAGCATATGGGATATGTCCCCCCTCGAGCTGGGCGGCCGCGGGACGGGTCAGCAGGATGGCGACGGGCCGCAGGTGTTGCCTATTCAAGTACCTTGCGTACCACGGCCCCCGGGCCAACCGACGACACATACGGCAGCCGTCAGCCGGCTCGGGCTCTTCCCGCTGTCCATTCAGTGCAACCAAGCGCTCGCAGCAGCAGCAGCAACCCCGCCCCTCTCCACGCGTCCAGCAGTTCCCACCCGTCGCAACACCGCCCGCATGGCGCGCACGCGTGCATGCTCTTTGCCAGGGCTCCAGGGCTCCATGCCCGCGCTGCTTGCCGGCGTCAAGCCCGCCGACATTTATGCGCTGCAAGGAAATACCGGTACAAAGGCACGCGAAGGCCTAAGCGCAGTGGGCGCGTCGCACCTCGCACGTAGCTGAGGCCTCGCCAGCCACCAGCCACCAGGACCGCCGTTGCCCCGCCCCGCCTCGCCTCGCCTTGTCTCGCCTCGTCTTACCTGGCCCAGAAATCCCGCCTCGCCTTGCCTCGCCTCGAGCGAGGCGAGGTGGGGCTACTGGCGAGCTCACGACCCGCCGGCCGGGCGGGTCGTGCGCTCGCGCCAGGTTGGGTCAGGTTATGTGGGCATATCCGATATGCCTTGCGTGCGTACGGGTTCATATGCGGTACAAGCGGTACATCGATCACTCCAATGCCCCGCTGGCTGGGGCTCTACCCTCCCCCCGAGCGTCTCATGCCCTCTGTGTAAAAGTGAATCACAACAACATCGGCCCCGGACTGGACGTGGGTGTGCTGGCGGCAAGGCTTGAGCTGGCGGCCCGTGTACGGCACCCCCCACAACACCACCACCGGACACACCGCAGCCCAGCAGAAACACCGCAGCTAGCTACGCAGCTAGCTAGCCAGCTAGCAGGTGGCTAGCTCCTAGCTAGTTAGCTAACTAGCTTACCCACGTAGTGCGCTGCACTGCGCACCGCGCGCGCTGCCCCGCAAAGGCTGCCTGCCCGCCTGGCTTAGAGATCCGGCGGGTCGTCGCCGTCCTCATCGCCGCCCTCCACCGCCGTCACCGCCGCCCGCCGCACCTCCTTCAGCGTGAACTCCCCCGCCCCGCCCCCGCCTCCTCTCCCCGCCGAAATCCCCGGCACCCGGACGGCCCCTACGCCGCCGCCGCCGCCGCCCGTGGGTTGCCCGCCCCCCGCCGCGGGCGACGCGAGCGTGGGGGCGGAGGTGGTTGCAGTGGCGGTGGCGATGCCGCTGGTCCCTGGCACCCTGGGTCGGAGCTTTGAGACGTCCACCACGGGTTTGGAGGGGTCCTCCTTTGGCATTGTGATGACCAGCTGGCCTGGGTGGGTGGGTGCGTGTGCGTGTGCGTGTTGGGGGGTAATAAGAACGGCCCGGGGCGAGGGAACGCAACGCAGTTACCTGTGTTTGGGGGAGGTGTAGAAAGTGCTGCTGTTACTGGTTGTGGATGTGGGTGGGTGGGTGGGTGTGGGTGTTGGGGGGGAGGGATGGGGAGGTGACAGAAAGTGCTGCTGTTACTGGTTGGTGGAGGGATGGGGGCCAACATTCGCTAGACTGGACATCTCGGGTCGCTCCTTTGTGGTTTGTTGGTTTCCGTTTCATACGGAGAAACCCCCCGTGATGGGGAGGGCGGTGGAGGGGTGAGCTATGGCAGCCCACAAGAGGCAAGAGGCTGATGGGTCGCGGAGGGGTCAAAAGAAATGAAACGAAGCCAAGCGGAGCTTAGTGGAGTGGACCGAAATGAAGAAAGAAAAGGGAAGTGAAGCCGTGAAGCGATGACCAACCGGAAAGCAGTGGTGGAGGGGGGTTTCCCCGACCCCACCCCACCCCCTGCCTCCCAGCCCCTATCGCCGGGTCCTTTATCCCCTGTAGGTTGACTTCGTTGCGGTCCGTCCTTATTTCCCCTTCAGCCCCAACCCCGCAGCACCCCCACCTGTGGTCATGTTGCGCTGCGGTCCTTCCTCCTTACCCCTTCACCCGTCGCCTCTCCCCCCGTGCCCTCTCCCCCCCCCGGCACCCCCCTCCCACACACACACACACACACACACACACACACATGCGCGCGCAACCGCCCTTGCAGCATGATCAACCGCGCCCGCAATGACTCATTTTAATATAAAAGAGCTTATCACTCCCTGACCCCCACACACGCGCGCGCACCCGCCCCCCCCCCCCACCACACACACAGATACACACACACGCACCTGTGGTCATGTCGCGCTGCGCCCTGGCCGCGTCGGGCCGCACCTCGCAGGGCAGCAGCAGCTGCAGCAGCTTTCCCTTGACCAGCATCCGTACGTAGGTGGGCTGCAGGTCGGTCTGTATGAGGGAGGTGTCCAGGAAGCGACCCACACCCACCTCAAGGACCAGGCTGTTGCCGTCGGGGGACTCCTCAAGAGAGAAATCCCACCTGGGGCGGAAGAAGGGGCGGAGGGGGAGGGGGAGGGCGATTGTATCGGGGGGTGCGGTATCGGCAGGCAGAGGACAGACAGCGGCGGCGCCGGCGGCTCTGAGCAGCGGCGGCGGTGGTGGTGGTGGGCGCCGGTGGCTGCGGCAACGCGGGTGGCGTATCGCCAGGCGGCTGTAACCGGCGGACATACATGCATGTATGCATTCAGGCGGGTGATAACGCCTCGCGGGATAGGGGATCAGGGGAAGGGAACTCCGCCCGCGGTGGGTTGGGGTTTGGGTGCGGGTTCGAGTTGGGATCGTAGGGGGCGGGAGGGAGGGAAGGAGAGGGGAGGAACCTGGAGGGTGCGTGTGTGTGCGTGGCGGGCTGCGCAGTGCGCACCTGCCCTCATTCTTCTGGTAGATTCGGTCGGTGTCGGAGATGTCGGGGAAGGCCTCGTGACGGGGCGGCTTCTGCGGCCCCGAGTCCAGGGGGGAGGGCTGGGCGGCCGCCGCGCGCTTCTTGTCCTCCGCCTCCCGATTGGCGGCTTCCTGCGGAGAGAAAGGGGGGAGGGGTCACGAGGGACAGGAGGGGGAGGGGGTCAGGGAGTGATATGCTCCATTATACCGGTGTAACAATTGAGTCACTGCGGAGGGAGGGGGCAACGAGGGGGAAGGGGAAGGGGAGTTCAATCATCTTAATGTAGGATGAGCGAACGAAGCGTAGCGAAGGGTAGCGAAGGGTAGCGAAGCGTAGCGAAGGGTAGCGAAGGGTAGCGAAGGGTAGCGTAGCGATGAACAGCCGCCCGCAACCGAGTGGCCCGAGTAACGGAGGGGAGGGAGCAGATGAGCCAAGGGAGGGGGGACGAAAGAGAAGGGAAAAAGGAGGGGCCGGCGCGGCGGGACGGGAAGGGACGGGAGGGCGCGCAGGATTCGTGTCGTGCACGAAGGGGACAGGACCCGGTCTGCGGACGCCAGGCCGTGTGCAAGGATGGTCGCCGCGGCGAGTGGGGGGACGGCAGCTGGCACGTTGCTGGGTCAGGGGCCTGGGACAGCATCAGCACGGGAGCAGGTACGTCGGTGCGCACTGCAGAGCCGCCTCCGTCCCACCAATGGTTCGCTGGACGTCGCCTCCGTCCCACCACTGCGGTATCACCTCTGTACCGGGTACCACCCACCCACCCAAAACACCCGCCTACCCAACCCACCAACCAACCCAACCCACCCCCCCACCCCCACCCCACCCACCAGCTCCCGGTGTTCCAGCAGTCGTGTGGCGGGGCACCAGGGCCGCACCAACTCGCCCTTGTCGTCCAGGTAGCCCGTCTCAGGGACGTCCTGTACGGCAGCCCCCGTCTCGTCGTACAGGCTGTCGTCCTCCACCGCGCCCGCCGCCTGCACGTCCACTCCCTCCGCCCGCAGCTCCCCTAGCAGGGCGGCCTCAAGGTCGGGGAGGGCCTGGGCGGCGGCGATGCGCTCCGAGGGCTTGATGGCCTGACCGTCCTGGGGGGGAGGGGGGAGAGGGGGGGGAGAGGGGGGGGAGGGAGAGGGGGTTATCCACGTATAGGCCGGGAAAGAGGTGTGGGGGGGGAGAAAGCGGAACGGAGGGGGGATGGGGGAGAGAGGAGGGAGAGCAACGGAGGGGGGGAGAGGGAAGAGGGAGGGAGCGGAACGGAGGGGGAAGAGGGAAGAGAGGGAAAGGTAGGGCAGGTGAGGGACGGAATGTCACAGATGATGGGGTGGCGCTGGCTGGCGGCTGCCAGGGCTGAGGAGGGTTTCGGGCCCTGAGGGGGCGGGGTGGAACCCAGCCCCGGGGGGGGGGTTGAGCCCACGGGCCCGCCGCGAGGAACAGGGCCTTATGAAAAGCGTACAAGCACGGGACGGGGGGTACGGCCCGTGTCGTTACACCGCGTTGCCTTTGCCGGTGCAAGCGTGTGTGTGTATGTGTTTGTGTGTGCGTGTGGAGGTGGGGGCAGAACGAAGGCACCCCGGGGACGCGCAACAACCGGTGTTGAAGGCCTGGCCGCTGATGTATCTCCCCTTCCCCACCCCCGGACCAAGCGCACATAACGTCCGTTCTCCATCGCGCCAGCCTCCACTCAACAAGCCCAGTCCTCCAGCGGGGGTCCTAAATCAAGCCTCCGTTCCCCCACCCCACCCCCCTATACACACACACACACGACTGCCCCCATCTTCCCGCCCGTTTCCCCGACCTCCCTCTCCCATAAAGCAACACACCACCCCCGTTCCTGCCTTCCCCCCGGCCCCTCCCCCCCGCCACCCCCCTATACACACCCCACCACCACCCCCTCTCGGGCGGCTCCCTCCCCAGTCCCCACCGCTGCGGTATCATTTTTTACTCCCCCCCCCCCACCAGGCTCCCCACCAGTCCCCCCCCCCACCAGGCTCCCCACCAGTCCCCCCCCCCACCAGGCTCCCCACCAGTCCCCCCCCCCACCAGGCTCCCCACCAGTCCCCCCCCCCACCAGGCTCCCCACCAGTCCCCACCAGCTTCTTCAGTTGAGGCAGCTTAGCCACCACGTACTGCCTGTAGCCGGGCCAGTCGCTGCAGGGGTTGCCAAGCAGGTACAGCTCCTGAGGAGGGGGGGGCAGGAGGAGAGGAGCGGAGAGAGAGGAGACACACACACACAGCCCGGCACACACACACACACCGGCACACACACACAGACAGACACACCCCGGCACACAACACAGACAGACACACACCCCGGCACACACACCGGCAGCAGTCAGCAGTCGTCAACGATATGTGTAAATACCATGCATGCATGCGTACGTGTTGAGTGTGCAGTGTGCGTGGTTGTGTACGTGCTACGTTGGTCGGTGGTGATCCGGTCACACAACCAGCCACGCGGTGATGCGGTGTTGGAGCAAGTGGAGCAGAGGGATGCCGGGTGCCTGGCAGCACTGCCGCTGGGTTGCGGTTGCGGCTGATATGCGGTTGCTGTGCCGGAGGGTTGCGGCACACAGAATAGAGAGAAGAGAGAGAGAGAGAGGCCTCTAATGCGCGACATCTCCTCGAGTGGGCGATATCGATATCGCAGCTCCGCTGCAGACACTTACAAACACGCACACACACACACACACACACACACACACACACACACACACACACACACACACGCACGCACGCACACCGTGTCTGCTGCTTTGCCACCGGACACTGCCACCGGAGATCGGCACCCCAGGAAGCGCCACACAGAGGCTGTGTGTGTGGGGGTGTGTGTGTGTTTGGGGGAGGGGGTTGTGTGTTGCAGCGGCACCCGGGACGGGGAGCGCCCTCCGCCGTCGCAGCCCACCGCTGGCGAGCCCCCGGTGGAGAGCAGCCCACCCGGCAGCCCGCCCCACTGCTATGTGTATGCGTGTATGTGTGTGTGTGTGTATGTGTGTATGGATGTCCCCCACTGTACCCCTGCGGCCCACTATGGTACGCAGCCCAATCCGCTCCCCCGCCCTCCGCCCCACCCTCCCCTTCTCCCTCCGCCCTCCTCCGCCCTCCTCCGCAGGGCTTCATGTTTCATTCTTGCAAATCCACTCTTCAACCCCTCTCCCCAACCCCGTTGCCCCGCCTCCCCGCCTCCCCCTTCTCCCCCGCCTCCCTCACCTCCCCTTCTCCCCTCCCTCCCGCCTCCCTCCCCTCCCCCCGCCTCCCCCCCTCACCTCCCCCTCCCTCCCCTCCCTCCCCTCCCCCCGCCTCCCCCCCTCACCTCCCCCCGCCTCCCCCCCCCGCCTCCCCCCCTCCCTCACCTCCCCCTCCCCCCCTCCCCCCCCGCCTCCCCCCCTCCCCCCCCCCTCTCCCCTTCCCCCCCTCCCCCCCCTCCCTCACCTCCCCCTTCCCCCCTCCCACCCGCCTCCCTCCCCCCCCTCCCCCCCTCACCTCACCTCCAGGTGTATGTTGGCCCTGAGGCTCTCCACCGACAGCAGCCCCGCCTTGGCCACGAAGTTGATGGTGAGGTCCAGTTTCTTGAGGCTCTCACACCGCTGAAGGTTCTGGAGCTTGGTGACGTTGTTCACAGCCAGGTTAAGGTACTCCAGCTCCTGAGGGGGGGGGGTGGGGGTGGGGTGGCGCGTGTGTGCGTGTATGTGTGTGTGTGAGTGAGAGAGAGAGTGGGCACCTGTGGCGCGATGTGTGAGTGTGTTATCTGTGTGTGGGCGGAGGGCGATGTGGGTCGCGAGCGGTGGTGATGTCGGAGGGCGCGCACGGGGGCGGAGGGACGTTGCGTGTGTCCCGGGGGGGGGGTTCGGAGGGGGGCGGGGGTGCGTGCGGGGGTGGGTGGGCGGCGCGGAGGTTGATTATGGGTTCCGGGGTGTCAAGGGACGTAGGGAGCCAGGGGATTATAATCCCCGGTGCAAGTCATAGGGCAACCGGCACATGCGGCGTAAAGGAGAGCAGACGCAAGCATTAGGTGACCCAGATGGGGGGGAGGTGAGAGGCCGCGCGTGCAGGCCAGCGTGTGGGGGCTGGTCCTGGGCTTAGCAGGGGTTGGTGCGTGCCGCTGGCCGCCGTGAGGTTGGAAGGCAAGAGTAGCACGGAGGTGCTGAGCGGCAAGTCGGTAAATGGGGTGTGGGGGTGTCGAGATGGATTGGCGGAATGTGTGTGTGTATGTAGGGGGGGTGGAAGTGGGGTGCAGCAGCGGGACCCCACCTTGAGTTTGTGAAGGTTTTGTATTTTGCCAATTAGGTTGTTTTGTAAGTACAGGATTTTTAGCTTGGGGCAGAGCTGCCCCAGGAGCTCGATTTTCTCGATGTTCTGCTGGTGCAGTGCTACCTCCTCCAGCGTCGACACCATCCCCTCGTTGTGTTCCGCCCTCTGCGCGAGCACCGGTCCAAGTGAGCGCCTGGAACCCCACGTTCATCATGGCTGCACCGGTAAGCTCGCCTGGCGGATAAGGCGCTCCGATATTCGACCCATTTCGGCAACTAGAAACGTCGAACGACCACCAAAACCACAAGTGGAGTTTCACTCAGATCATAGTTCACAGAGCTGCTTCAATTCTAAATTTTAAAAGGAAAGCGTGGCCGCCAAGACTGCCAGTGACAAAGTCATGCGGACCTGTACCAAATAAGGTCATCTCGTAGCATGGAAAAAACGTGTTGTATGATATGCAGGAGCATGCATCCTATCAGCTCGTTGTTTGCTGTTCTTTGCTGTGTATAGCCCATTTGCCGCTCCGAGACCATGCCTGTAGTTGAACGCTGCTGTAGGGATTCAATTCACAGATACAATCTAATCTCAGACATTTTTGCTGGAAGGCCAGGTCCTGGGGTAGACTTTGGCGCACAACCATGGCACCCACCATGGCGCGCTAGGTATGTTGACGGGGTGATACACTGTGCGCGACTCGCCCTGAGAACGAACCGGGGGCCCTGACCAGGTCGAAACACATCACAGGGGTATATGATTTACTTCACAATGCACATACACCAATTCATGGTGAGGTGTCCAAGGGAGTCCATCCAGTGAACAACAAGAGAACCCGTCTTGACCCGTGAAGGCACCCAACCGTCAACCCGTGATCATAGATTGTATGTCACGTTCAAGCCATTGATTTTAACCGTGGAAGCTTTGCTGGTGGTTTACTCATATTAAGTGAGGAAGTGCTAACCCGCGGAGCCGCGCTTCAGCTTCCTTAAGTAGTGTTGGACTACTCCAGATTCGCCATCCAATTCCAGATAGGCGCAAGTTTAGCGCATTTGAGCCTGCATTTAAGCAAATATATATCACGCAGCTGGCCCAAGTTGCCGGTCGCGTTCATTCGCAGCGACGCGGCGCTCTCCGCTCTGGCGGCCCGCTGGCCTACTGGCGGTTGGACGCACTCCGCTCAACAGCGGTGATTGCAGCCCTAGCGACATAAACAACATCATCAGCCTATTGCAAGCTCGGCAATCTTTTTGGCTTGCATATCGGACCGGCTGTCAACAATGGGACAGGCATCGTCCAACGAGGCAAAGCCTAAAAAGCATGGGTGCCTAAATGTCATGGATTCCTCGATGACTTATTCATCTAATGAATCCACTCGAGGCATTGCTGCTGTCCGCGGTTCGCCCGAGGCACACGGGTCTGACCCACGCACGCTTGCCTCGTCGCCGTCGCCGCCGTCGTCGTCGTCGCGTCCCGGGGAGCCAAAAGCGTCCACCGCCCTTCCAGCGACCGCTTCCGCTACAGCACCTACCCTGATGAAACCATCACCACAGCCAACGCTCGCGCTATCACCCCAGCCATCGCTCGCACCATCACCACAGCCAACGCTCGCCGCGAGCGACCAAACCAACCAAGCCGACGAAGCCTCCTGTCGCAGCATGACGGCCTGCGACAGCGCAGCCTCGCTGGCCTCCTCGGCCTCCACATTCACGCTCTCCTCGATGCACACCACGCCGTCCCTAGGAGCCCTCAGCAACTTCTCAGCCAGCAGCTCCCTCAGCAGCGCGCCGTCATCGAGCCAGGCAAAGCCCAAGACGGCAGGCCAGACCCCCAAGGCTGCGAACCCGAAGGCCGCCCCACCGCCGCCGCCGCCCCGGGCGGCGGCCCAGCAGCAGCGGCCCAGGCTGACCGTGCCCCTGCAGCCGGCCGTACTGGGCTTGGACGAGCTGCAGGTGCTTGTCGTACAACTGGCCGACGTGGATGCCTCCCACCGGGAATGGCTCCTGCAGGGCTGGGCGATGACGACAGCGGCGGCGGCGACTGGGGGCACGTCACAGCCCCTGCACCCGCTTATTAAGGGCAGGGGCAAACAGCAGCAGCTGCAGCTGCAGCGGCAGCGGGATCAGCAGTTGCCCAAGGTAATCGGTTTTGACACGGAGTTCATCGGCGACCAGCTTGCGCTGGTGCAGCTGTGCTGCGGCGGCCGGGCACTCCTGATCCGAGTGCCGGAGCAGCGGCAGAATGCGAAGAAGGCGACAACCAACAGCAGCAGCGGCAGCAGCAGCGCCGCCGCAAAGCCAGCGACGACCGGCAGTCGTGGTCGCCGCGCCGGCGTCGGCAGCCGCGGCAAAGTCGGAGCGGGCGATGAGGGTGAGCCGCAGCACCCGTTCGTGTGGCCGTCGGCGCTGGAAGAGGAGATCTGCGACCCGTCCATCCCCAAGGCCGCTGCGGAGGCGTGGCAGGATGCCATCATGCTGTTCGCCGCGTTCGGTACGTGGGTCGGGGATCGTGGGTCGTGGGTCGAGGATCGTGGGTCGGGGGTCGTGGGTCGTGCGTGCCCAGCGTAGCAGCATATGCATGCAGCAGGTCGCTCCGAATACGTAATAGTACGAACTTACGTACATGCGCAACGCTCCAGGGGAGGGAGGGAGGCGCATGGATCGCGAATACCGTAATAACTGCCACTCGGAAGCCATATTCGTTGCTTTTGCGGACAACCGCGCGCCGTACACCGTACGATTACCGTACCACACTCTGAACCTCAACCTCGATTCAACGAAACAGCAGTCTGTGTTTGCTTGCTGCGCCGTTCCCGTGCGTAGGCGGTGCCCCCACTTCATTCCCTTGCATCCGTCCCCGCCCCGCTGCTGCTGCTGGCAAACACGCACACACGCACACGCCCACGCACACACGCACATGCCCACGCCCACGCCCACGCAGGCATCAAGCTGCGCAACGGGCTGGACCTCACCGTCGCCTGCCCGCCTCCCGAAGAGGACCGCAAGCGTGGTCGCAAGAAGCTGCCCCTGTTCGACATCTTTGCGGGTCTCTTCCCGGATGCGCGGCTGTCCAAGGACAAGACCATTGACCACTCTCTGTGGTTCAGCGCAGCGCTGAGCGAGAATCAGGTGGGTAGCTAGGTGCAGTAGCGGCGGTGTGTGGGCCGGCGCCTGGCGGTGTGGTTTGCAAGGCAGGGCGGGGCACCCGCCGGCGCACCCCCTCGCTGCTCTTCTTCACTCACCACTATATTTCGCAGCTCGTACCTATCTATCTATTCTATCTATCTATCTATCTATCTATCTATCTATCTATCTATCTATCTATCTATCTATCTATCTATCTATCTATCTATCTATCTATCTATCTATCTATCTATCTATCTATCTAGCGAGTGCACGAGACGGACACGAGAAGTGCGAATGAGCTCCTGGTTAATTGATTGATGGATGCGTCATTGTTGAACTTAACAGGCACGACCTGCCGTACTCCGGCCGATCGAGCGAACAGCACGCACCATCTATCCCATTTCATGACCTGCCTGATGCGCCCCCGGTGCGTGTCGCCCGCTGCTGTCGCGCCACCCATCCACCACCATTACCCGACGCCGCCAAGCACCCTTCGCGCGCGACCCGCGCACGCCCGCCCGCCCGCACGCACCCGCCCGCAGATCAAGTACGGCGCGCTGGACGCCTTCGTGTCGTACGCCGCCGGCGTGCGCTTGCTGCAGAACACCACTGACACCGCCGCCGGCGCCGCCGGCGCCGCGGCACAGCCACTAGCGGAGTTGCTTCCGCCGCCTGTAGATCTGACGCTTCCGACCCACTCCGAAGTCCTCCTGGCGACGCAATGGGTGCTGACGAGCCAGTTCCAGGAGGCAGGGGCGCAGAAGCGCACGCAGCACGACTTTTGCAGCGCGCAGTTCGAGATGCGCAAGGTGCGCCATCCAGCCGCGGGGTTCCCCTGGCTTGCTTGCTTGCTGCCCAGATTCCAGCAGTCCCTCGTCGTGGGCCGCTCCGTCCACGCCCGCCTGTTCGTGCCTTGATTGCCCGGGCGGGCGGTGCGCGGTGCGCCGTGCGTGTCGCGGGTCTCACTCCCCGCGCGGTCGCCGACGCCGCCCTCCTCTCTGCTTCTCTGACACCGCCTCGCCTCGCCTCCCACACGCCTCGCCTCCCACACGCCTCGCCTCCCACACGCCTCGCCTCCCACACGCCTCGCCTCGCACAGAATCAGGGCCTGGTACTGGTGGTCCACATGAGTCGCTTCAAGACGCGGCTGCGGCGTTTCTGCTGGGTGGAGGTGCGGCTGCTGCCTGACGGCCGCCGGCTCAGCGGCAAGTGCGTGTTTCAGAGGGGCAAGACGGCGCACGTCGCCAACCTGCGCTGGGTGGGCGGCGCAGGAGGAGGCGGCGGCGGCGGCGGTGGAGGTACGTGAGGAGGGGCGAGGGGCCGTTTGGTTGTGCTCTGTGACGGCCCCTCGCGCGTGTGATGGATGGTCTCTGGTTGGGAGATGTGCGGTGTGAGGTTGGGTTGAGTTTAAGGACTGCCCGGATGATGGGTGGGGGTGACAGAGCAGGGTTCGTTTGCTGCAGAGGCGTGGCGGTATAGGTGCATGTGGCGGAGCCGGAGAGCAGCGGGCAGCGGGCCGGCGAGGGCTGTGTGGTTGGGTTGGGGGAGGAGCGGGGGCGCGATGCGGTCTGGTTTTGTCTGCGGGTGCACGGGTTGGGTGGGTGGGTGGGTGGTGACCCAACACCGACTCATATCCTTCCATCCGCGATCCCGCGCAGGGCGGGAGGTGCGACGGGAGGATGTGTCTGACAAGATTCAGAGCATCGAGATGGAGGAGATGCGGGACACGCCCGAGGAGGCGGCTACCAAGGAGCTGCTGGTGGAGGTACGGCAGGGGTGGTACGGCAGGGGCGGGTTGGGAAAGCCTGGGCGGAGGTACGGCGGCATCAAAGCGCATTATCTACATTATTGATAGAGATATGATTACCCTCATAATACCAATACTCGTTCCTTGCGACGCGCCCAGGAGCCCAGAGGCCCAGGGGAGGTATTCAGTTGCCTGGGTGCCGGGGTGCTGTGTGCCCCGCCACACACGCATGCACATGCACACACATACACACACTCACACTTAGGGTTGGCAAAAATACTATTTTCCCGAGGACGTATAGTAATATGTAGTACTACATAGTACTATATATAGTAAATAGTACTAGATTACTATTATCCGGGGAACATTCTCTTGGGTAGGAGTCCCGTACACCCACCCGTTTTGGCTCAAAATAACACCATTGGAATCCTCTT
The DNA here is from genome assembly GCA_030267565.1 of Pleodorina starrii. Taxonomy (NCBI): domain Eukaryota; kingdom Viridiplantae; phylum Chlorophyta; class Chlorophyceae; order Chlamydomonadales; family Volvocaceae; genus Pleodorina; species Pleodorina starrii. The sequence goes on along the minus strand of BRXU01000021.1, from coordinate 914,675 downwards.
TGTTAATACTAGCTAAATATAATCTTACTTTCTGAAAGGGAGCGGTCTGGGGCACCTTACAGCCCCTTCAGAGTCGGACGCCCATGGGAGTCTCTTGGGTAGGGGACCCGTACACCCACCCGTTTTGGCTGAAAATAACACCATTGGAATCATCTCTTATAAATACTTCCTATATTTAATTTTACTTTCTGAAAGGGAGCCCTCTGGGGTACCTTCAAGCACGTTTAGAGTCGGACGCCCCGGGAGTCCCCCGTCCAGTCCGCGTGGAAGTGCCAGACACACCTCAGACTGACCCCAGATAGTCACGGGCAGTTTATGCCAAACACGAAGCACCTCTGGTCGATCGCTAAACAATCAAACTCTGCAATAACCCAAACGTCCCCGCCAGAAGTCCACCAAAACCCCACCAAATCTACGGCAAACCCCACAAAATCTACGGCAAACCCCACCAAATCTACGGCAAACCCCATATCAGGACCAGGTTGCAGGCCCCTTTTCGCAGGGTCTGCCCTCGGAGGCATTCCAACTACTAAAAGGGTGCACAATCGATGTGCTGCCTGCCGTTACACACTTCGAATTTTAAGTATAAGACGGCGGCGGCCGACCTGCCGGTTGCCACATATAGTTAAACGTACTATGTCGGGGTCCCTATAGTACTACATAGTACTATATTATAGTATACTATAATACTCTGTACGGCTGTCGTAAATAGTGCCATTTTTCGGCCTCCAACTAGTAAATAGTACTATAATAGTACTATACTCTACTAATACTCTTTTCTAGTATAGTATCCCGGCCAACCCTACTCACACTCACGCACACGCCACCCAACACCAGGACACCAGGCAAAAGGATGGGATGCGCCAGCATCTGTACAGCCGTCTCCCCCACCAAATAAAACCAAACCGCGCGGCTTTGCTTTGCTTTGCTTTGCTATCTATACAGGTGTTGTGTGGCGCGAAGTCTCTGCTCAGCGGCGCGCGCCTAGCAGCGGGCATCTTTGGCGGCGGGAGCCTGCTGCTGGCCCCGCCCGCGGCCGCGTCTGCCCGCAGCCGAGTACTCAGCGAGGTGGCTGCGCTCCATGCGGCCGGTCGCGTCAATGAGTCGCAGCGAGAGGCCGTTGAGGCCATTCTGTGCGGAGACCGCTCGGTGCAGCTGGTGCAGGGGCCGCCCGGAACAGGTGCGTACGTGCCGGTGGTGGTGGGTGGGGGTGGGGGTGGGGGTGGGTGGGTGCCGGTGGGTGCGTGCCGGTGGGGGTGGGGGTGGGGGTGGTGGTGGCACAGGTCGTTCAGACCCTGCTGCCAGCTACACCGTGCGGCGTGCTGTCATCTGTTGTGCTGTCATACGTCATAATGTACCGATGTCTGTCTGTCTGTCTGTCTGGCCGCCTAGGTCCGACCGTTGTCAGTCATCAGGTGTCGAGCTTGCAGGCCCCGCTGCTGCTGCAGCTGCCGCCGCTGTTCCTCATCCTTCCTCCAACTTCTCATTTCAGTACTTCTTCCTACCGCTGCTGCTGCCGCCACTGCTGCCACTGCTTGTCTGCCTGGTCCGCAGGCAAGACCACCGTCATCTCCCACACAGTTGAGATGTGGGTGCGGCTGCTGGCCCCGGGGCTGCCCCCGCTGCCGGGCGCCGGCCGCCATGTGGAGGCGATGGCGTGTGTGGCTCGCAGCAACGTGGCAGCAAAGAACATCGCTCTGGCGCTGCTGAAGCGCGGATTGGGGCCGCAGGAGTTCAGGTGCGGGGGCTCGGGTGCGGGGCTCGGGTGCGGGGGCCCGGGTGCGGGGGCTCGGGTGCGGGGGCCCGGGTGCGGGGCCCGGGTGCGGGGGCCCGGGTGCGGGGCCCGGGTGCGGGGGCTCGGGTGCGGGGGCTCGGGTGCGGGGCCCGGGTGCGGGGGCTCGGGTGCGGGGCCCGGGTGCGGGGGCTCGGGTGCGGGGCCCGGGTGCGGGGGCTCGGGTGCGGGTGCGTTCATGTGGACTGTCGTGCAACGAACGGGTGGGCAGTCGGGGGCAGGTGCTGGGGAGCAGAACTGAGGTGGCTGGACTTGGGACTTGGGACTTGGGCATGGGCATGGGCTGGGCATGGGCTGGACAAGGAGTAGGAGCCTGCTGCTGCATGGCTGCATGGCTGCGGTGTTCATCCGTTGGCCGTTGGCCGTTGTAATAATCCACAGCAGCAGCAGCGCACGATGGTTACCTGCTCGCTTGTTATCGGTTTGTGTAAAGAACCATGACTTACCGTGCCTGCTTGTATGTGCCATGACGACGTGTGTGGTACGACGCGGGTGTTGCTGCTCGCCTCGCAGGCTGGTGGTTTCGGAGGAGTACCACTTTGAGTGGCACGAGGAGCAGTACAGGGGCAGGCTCCAGGATGTGCTGATCACGAGCGATGAGCTGAGGGGCGAGGACATCAGCCGGAGGCTGGAGGGAGTGCGGGTGCGCATGGCAGGGGGTGCGGGGCGTGGATGAGGCGCGGGGTGCAGGGTGCAGCAGCGTGGGGGTGAATTTGTGAATCAGCAAGCTCCGCTCCGCTCCGGGAGTAGGGCCGTGAAGCGTGAAGCGCCGGAGGGAGTCAGTTGTCACACAGCCTGCTGGCGCTCTAGCTAGCTGCCTGCTGCTGCGTCCACAACACGTCGTGCACTGCCGTACGGTGTACGACCTCGTGCATCGCACGCACCCACGCACGCACGCACGCAGGTGTTTGTGACGACGCTGTCCATGCTGGCAAGCAAGAGATTCCGTTCGGCGGCGCTGTACGGCAAGGAGCTGACGCGGCTCATGGTGGACGAGGCTTCGCAAATCTTTGCGGGAGACATGGTGCTGCCGCTGCACCTGTACGGCAAACACCTCAGGTGTGTTTGTACGGCGTCTACGGGATGGAACGAGTCGATAGATGGCGTACGTGCATATACGTAGCTAGATAGGGGGCTACGAGCCAGCACGCCCACCAGTATACTCTTACCTCTTCCCAAACCAGTCCCAGCCCTCAAGACCCGTAAGCCGTAACCGAAGCATGCATCTGGCAACGAACCTTGTGCAACTGGACCCACCTTTATCGCCAACTGCGCAACTGAAGGCCGAACTATTGGTTGCGAACCGTTGCCGTACCTCACCTTTGCCCCTGGGAGGCTGGGGCCGCCCGCCCTCGTATTGTCGTATATCTCGTACTCACATGTACGGCGTAATCTCATGCGCAGGTCGCTGTCACTGTTCGGCGACGACTTGCAGCTTCCGCCGTACGGCAGCGACTGGGACGGCGCACAGCTCCACAGCCTGTTCGACCACCTCAGTCCGCCCGCGGACCGCGCAGCTGCCCGCATGAGACCGCAGCCCAACGCCTTCTGTGTCGGACCCGCGCTGACGCCGCCGCGGGGCGCGCAGGCCGCCACCACCGCCGCCGCCGCCGGCGGCGGTGTGTCGGGCACGGCCGCTGCTTGCCGCGGCGGCGGCGGCGACGGCGCGCATCGCGTGATGCTGTCGGTGTCGTACCGCCTGCCGCCGCCACTGTGCCGCTTCATCAGTCGGGAGCTGTACGGCGGCGCGTTGCGATCGGGCCGTACACTCGACGGTGCCGCCGGCAGCAGCGCCATGTGAGTCCCGCCCGCCCTGTGTGTGATGATACCGGTATGCGGCTGTGTGATCAGATGTGCAGATTCATCGGCATTGTAATGTGGCAAATGTGTACGGCAGACAACCATGATGACGCATGCATGTATGCATGCTCTCCTATATTTGCTGCAGTACGCCTGCTCGTGCTATCCACGCCCGAACAGCGCTTACTTGTGCATTACAGCATTTGCTTGCTGCTATTTTACCCCGTCAATCAAGAACAACTGCTGTACATGTACGGCGTTTTACGGAAGGGGTCCGGAGGGGGTACGGAAGGGTCGTTGCATGCACGTGACAAGCTGACAACCCACGCGCCCACCCACCACACACCCGGCGTTCTCGCATGCTCGTGGCGCAAGTGGATGGAACCTGCGTGGGCCTTATCACCGCTGATCCTGATCCCCCACTGACGACGACCCCACATACCTAGGTCCACCAAGCTATCGCCTTGGGAGGTTTGCCGCGCGCCGTACTTACCCGCCGTACTACTCACACCGTACTCACACCTTGCGGTGCCTGCCGTGCCTCGCACGCATGCGCGCGCGCATCCCAGGCCGTCCATCCTTTGGGTTAATGTGGAGGGCAAGGAGGAGAGGGGTGCCGGCTCCAGCTTCAAGAACGCGGAGGAGGTTTCGGCGGTGGCTCGGCTGGTGCGGAGGGACTTCGGAGGCAACGGCAACTGGACGGTAAGGGGGGTGGGGGCGGTGGGGGCGGTGAGGGCGGTTGGGGGGCGGTTGGGGGCGGTGAGGGCGTTGGGGGCGGTGGGGGCGGCAAAGCAGAGCCTGCATGCTGTATGCCACCCACACACCCACACAGACGCACACACACGCATCGGTAGTGACGCTCCCGCGACTGATTGATGTTGGGCTCTTCCGCTCGCTCCACTCACTCGCTCCACTCACTCGCTCCACTCACTCGCTCGACTCACTCGCTCGACTCACTCGCTCCACTCACTCGCTCGACTCACTCGCTCCACTCACTCGCTCCACTCACTCGCTCGACTCACTCGCTCCACTCAATCGCCCACTCCACTCACTCCACTCACTCACTCACTCCACTCGCCCACTCCACTCGTTCCACTCACTCGCCGGCAGGTGATCACCGGCTACGATCTGCAGCGAACGGTCCTGGGGAAGGAACTGGCGCGATGCGGCGGGGGGCCCACCGGAGGCGGAGGCAGGGCGGACGGCGATCGCGTGTACAACATTGAGTGAGCAGGGGGCTGGGCTGGGCTGGGTGGGGCTGTGCTAGACGGCAGGGCACTTATGGGCGGGAGCTCCTGGCTGCTGGCTGGTGAAGCGGTTGTCGATCGGCGGGGCAGCAGTGTAAGCGATTGAGATAGGGGCAGCGCCCGCGCGACGAACCTATAGCAGCAGCTTTGCAAGGAACCGCCAGCGCAGAAGAGTGGAGTAGAGCAGAGTTGGGCACAGCAGGCAGGTATGTATGTGTAAGTAGCTAGGCAGGCAGGCAGGCATGTAAGGCCCTAACGGCGGCGAGTCGTTTGAGCCCTGGCCGCCCCCTCGCTCGCTCGCTGCCTCGCTCCCCAACATTCCGAGGCCTGCTCTCCGTCTCTCTCTCCGGAAAGGGATCTCTGTCCGGCTCTGCGGCTCTGTTTCATGCCCCGCTGGAGGCTGTGGCGCAACTAACTTCTGGTTCGTATTTGTGCGCATACTTATTATGCGCACAAATACTGTTGGACTACCGTACCTGTAGTACATTTCAGGGGCGGGAGGATGAGGTGGTCATCGCCAGCCTCGTCCGCTCCGGAACCAGTCTGGGCTTCATGGAGGACGACCGGCGGGTCAACGTCATGCTGACCAGGTACGAGAAGTGTACGGCGGCACATCGAACAGGCGTAAATACATGTACGGTGATACGGCATGACGCATATACAAATACAGGGGGGTGCATACAGGGGCCAGCGCACCGCGTCGATGTGCCTGTGGTGGAAGTTGTACGTTTGCATTCTGGTGCTGCACTTAGGCGCGGGGTGCAGCAGCGCGGGGGTGAATTTGTAAATTTGGAGGGTGAGGGCGAGGGAGGGGGACGGGGAGATGCGCGCAGCAGTACCGGGCAGCCATCTCGCAGCTAGCTAGCTAGCTAGCTAGGTGTTCTGGTACCAGGTCTCGTGGTATGATATTCTTCTGCTTAGCGAGCTCGGAGCTCCGCTCCGCTCCGGGAGTAGAGGGCCGTGAAGCGTGAAGAGCCGGGCCGGGCCGGGCCGGGCCGGGCCGGGCCGGGCCGGGCCGTCACACAGCCTGCTGGCGCTCTAGCTGCCTGCTGCTGCTGCTGCGTCTACAACACGTCGTGCATTGCTTCCGTACGGTACTGTTCAGAGCACGGTGAATGCCACACGGCATCAATGGGTGTAACCACCACTCGGCTACGGTAACGTTTTGGTGCTGCCCGGTGAGCTGCGCGCGGCGCGAGATGTTGATTCGCTCGTACCGCCTCCAGCGGTCAACGCGGACGACGGCGCCGTTGCTGGTGCCGGACGCAATACTGCGTACTGCGGGGCCAGCTCCGGAACCTTCACTCCCGCGCTCGGACCCTTCACGCCGCGCTATCCCCCGCCGCCGGCCCCGCCGGCTGTGCCCCGCTTTCCTTGCACCATCCGAGACCCGCGACCCCAGCATAACAAAACCAGGCAGATGCCATGCATGCCCCTCCCGCCCGTCCCGCCCTTTCACCTGCCCGCCCGCCCGCCCGTTGCCGTGTTCCGTGTTCCTCGCCCGCGTGCCCCCCCCGGCATATAAAGAAACATATCACTCCCTGACCCGCCCCCGGCATGTATATGTGCATGTATATGTGCGTGTATGTGACCGTGTGGTCTTGTGGACGCAGGTGCACCCGGCATCTTGTGGTGGTGGGTCGACTGCAGCTGGCACTCTCTCATCCAGCCACCCTCATCGGCCGAATGGCGGCGCACTGCGTGGCGGAAGGACTGGTGGAGCGGCCGGCGGCGGCGGGAGCGGCGGGAGCGGCGGCGGCGGCGGCTTGGGGCGGGGTGGAGCGGGAGCTTGCCCGGCCGGCCCGGGCGGCGTCAACGACATCATCATCTTCAGTGGGCCCCTCCCGGAGCACCACCACCACCACCACCACCACCGCCACCAGCGGCAGCAGCTGCTGCAGTGGCCAGGTAGGCGGCAGCGGCAGCGGCAGAAGTACAGTCAGCGGCGGTGCTACTGCGTATGCCACCACCAGCGGCAGCAGCGGCGGAAGCAGCGGAGGCGGAAGCAGTGGCGGCAGTGGCGGCGGCGTTGGCAACGTCAACGTCAGGGGCGTCGCGGCGGCGGAGACGGGCCTGCTGTCTGTGGGCGCTGCTGTTGGGGCAGGTGCGGAAGCGGCAAGGAAAGGGCAAGCAGTACGGAAGGGCAAGCAGCGCGGCAACAGCAGCAGCAGCAACAGCAGCAGCAGCAGAGGTGCCGGCGGCGGAGGGGTGGAGGGCGCAAAGGCGGCGGCGGTCGCGGCGGCGAAGGCAGCTGGCGTGCCGCGGGCGGCCGGTGCTGACGCGGCCCGTTGGCGGGGATCCGCCGAACCCGCCGCCGCCGGCGGCGGCAAGGGAGATGGTGGGCGGGGCGGCCGCGCGAAGCGTCCCGCGGCTGCGGTGTTCCTGGAGGCGGGCGGTACGACGACGGTCATTGCCTAGATAGGCATCTGCGCACGCTTGGCTTTGGGCGGTGGCCCGGCCGGGCAGGTGCTTATTATTGTTAGAGGCATACAACGCACACAACTCGCATTGTGTGCTTCCGGCAGCGTTTCGTGACGGTTCGGAATGAACTGACCTGCTGCTGCGATGCATGCTGAGAAGTAGGTTGATTTCTTTAGTCATCGATATGCATGGGCGTGTGTGTGTATGGGTGTGTGTGGGTGTGGATGTGGGTGGATGCATGTAGCGTAGGTGCGGGTAGGTGCATGTATAGCGTAGGTGTGGGTGCCAGTACGACACTCTCTGTCAAGAGCTCCTAATGATGATACGTCATCACATTACGGCAGGTTTGCGACGATAGACCTTCGAAGATGTAGTTTGTAGTTTCCACGGATAGGACTGGATAGGATGTTTGCCGGAGGGAAGTGTCCATCTTGAGTTGATGCATGCTGCCGGTTGGGGTTGTTTGAGGTTGGGTTGAGCTCGTTGTGTTGTGTTGTGCCGGCGAGGTGGCTGGGGTCCGGCGGGCCGCGGGCAGGGGGGGGGGGGGGGGTGGGGGGTGCGTCCGTGAGGGTCCGTGCACCTACCAGACCAGACCGGACGTTCCAGGCAGTCAGGTCGGCAGCAGTCAAACTGTAGCCTTTGGATTTGGATTTGGACGAGCAACTTAGCCGCACAGTCGTTGACATCATTCGACAGTTGCACATATGTATATATATATATATATATATATATGTGTATCGGACCAAGTTGGCGTCATCTGGCGTCATGGGCGGGTGGGCCCCCGACATGACGCGGCACGAGCTTGTGTGGACAACTCCGTCGTACAGGTGCAATCGAAGGTAATCGATCGGTCTGCACCGAGCCATCTCAAAGCGAAAACACACACAAATATATACACACATGCAAACTAATTAAACCTCACTCGCTCCCTTTTGAGATACGTACTTTCAAAGACCGCACGTTGTCATGCACCGTTTGTGCCGTTACAATTCCGGGACAGATGCCCGATGAGGGCGCGGAGAGACGCTAGGAAGGAGCGAAGGACCCTCAAGCGACAAGCGTATACGGACGTATCTCCATCTCATGTTAGATATTTTGGTTGTACCGCTCGTCCAATCGATCGAGCATCTACATAGGCGCGAGCGCTTCCTGCTGGAACGCTTTGCTTGGCTTATAATGCCAGAAGAGATATGATTCTGTAACACACGGTCAGATCCTCTGCAGCGTCACTCGCTGTGGCATTAGCCCAAGCCGTCACAATGATGCTTCATATGCCTGATCAACCTTGCTAACTGCTCTATAGCTTATGCAACCTAGTAGTTTAGCTCAGCAACACTGTCGCTCGTGCGCGCGTAGGCGCCGAGCTCCGATCTCACGCTAGCCAGAAGGAGCGCGGCCTCGTCCCAGCGGTCAGGCCTCGGGGCCAGTACTGGATGCAGTGAGCCCGGCTGCAGTCCAGCTGCTGTCGTGCACGCCCCGCGCGAGCCCGCACCAACCGCCGTCCAGAGGCCCCGGGGGCGGCCCGGGGCTGACGGGGGAGAACACGGGCGCGGTGGTGGAGCGCCATGCAATGGATGCTCCTCAGGCGGCGGAGGACAAGGGGTTGGTGTCGGCTTCCTTGAAGCCGGAAAAAGGGCGGGGCCCCACTAAATCCGTACGGGTTAAGTTGAGTGCTAGGGCAGCGAGGGCGTGAAGTGTGAGAGTGTCGACATTCCTGCTGATAGACAGCCAGAGCTGTTTCCCGAAATGCCTGCTAGCCGAGTCGTTAGCAAGGCCTGCCGGCGCCGCGCGAAGCGCGTCATCCCGTCGGGTGCATGAGCGCATGTGCGCATCGACCGAAATACGGCATTTCCAAAGCGAGCGGCGAGGGCGCCAACTGTGAGAGTGTCGACATTCCTGCTGATAGGCAGCCAGAGCTTTATAGCTGAAATGCCTGCGGCTTCAGCAATCCGACCCATGTTTAGCATCGCGCGCCGTCTCGGCACTGTGCAACTCTTCCGGCCAGCGCATTGGCTGAAGTTACATGACAGTAGACATGGAGTGTATGGAGTGTATCATTTACACATCACGCAGGCTGACTTGCCAATAGAAGGACAGCGGAACTGTTTGCGAGGGTTGCGACGACGTGCAGTTGCCGACGAGAGTGCACAGGCTTCGCTATTCACCGTAGAGGAGGCTTGAGTGCTTTAACATTAGGACAGGGAACGTAGAAGTCCATCCCCTAGGTTGCCGACTGGACTTGTTGGGCGGCCCGCAGAAGACCGCTGCATCGTGCGTGCATTGGCGGCTTGGCGTCCAACAACCAGCAGTTGGCACCTCATGGTTTGCTCCTTGCAACCTTTGTAATAGTAATATGCGTCAAGACGATCGGACCGGCAAGCAGAACTGCTGTGGTGTGGTCGCGGGAAGAATGTTCGCAATGCAAACATAGTTTGTTGCCGAAACGAAGATTCATTTCACGCCGTCATGTCAGAATTCCACTTTGAGGAACGATGAATCTTCTGGAATTAATTATAGGCCGAGAGGTGTTGGTTTGACCTCGGCCTCGGTCCATGGAGACTGCCAAACTGGTTTGTACTCATGCGATGTTGGGTTCCAATAATAATTTTACCGTGCAATAAAGAATGTAATCTTTTACTTATGCAGCCTTTCCGTTGGCCGAAAGTCTGCACTTGTCCAATTACTTCCATCCCAGATCCCAGAACCCAGAACCCAGAACCCAGACACGGACATGGGCAATCCTACAGGGCGGGGCCCCCCTGGGCGCTTCGCGCTGGGGCCCCGCCCAAAAAAGGCGGGAGCCGGCGCCGGATGGGGGCAACTGCTGCTGCCGGTCGGGGGTGTCACCGGTGCTTGGGTCGGCCAGATGGCGAAGGCTGAGTGACGAGGTGGGGTTGGCCGTCAGGAGGGAAGCCGGCGACTCGCGAGGGCTCAGGCCGCCCACCAGGCAGGCCTGTGTGACCCTGGCGTCTCGTGGTCCGACCCGATTCAAGGCGCTGAGGTGACGCCGGTCGGGGGGCGATGCGGGCACGCGAGTTAGGAGCTCCGGCTCGCGCGGGGCATCATACTCGTCGTCCCTTTCGAAGTTGAAAGCGAGCTGGAAAGCAGACATTGCGTCTTGGGGAGCTTCCAGCGTGATAAGCGCCTCGTGGCGCGAGGACCTGGCCTAGGTCCTGAACTGCCCCGTGCTATGGCAGCGATGTGGCAGCTCTCACGGCTGCCCTCCAAACGGCGTGCGTGCCGTTAGTTGGAAATTAACACCTAGCTGTGGTCTGCAGTCCTCAGTACTGTACCGAAGCCCAAAAGCCGCTCGTGGACGTCGGCAATGGCTTGGCTTCGGTACCTAGCTGAGGACTGCAGACCACAGCTAGGTGTTGATTTCCAACGGCACGCACGCCCCCACCGCAGTCAGTGGCCCCCTCGGCCGTCTCCTACCATCGGTACCCGCCCACGCCCCAGGTGCAGCACCCGCCCACGTCGTACGCGGCCCCCAGTGCGCCACCGCCGCCGCCACCCTGGCCAGCAGCGGTGGTGATGCCCGCCGCCACGCCGGGCCCATACGAGGCAACGCCCCACCCTTCCATAGCGCTGCCCTTCGGGACCTATGCCATCTGCCCGGTCGGCGCGACGGTGGCGGAGCGCATGCCCCCCGGTTTCCAGCAGCAGATTGGCCATGCACCGGCCAAGGTTCTGGAGAAAGACCCACGGCCACGGTAAAGCCAGCACCGCCGCCACAGGCGGCAGTGCAGGCAGCACCGCCGGCCGCCGTGCTGGCACCGCAGCTGCAGCCGATCCGCCAAGCAAAGCGCTGCGCGAAAATGATGATGGCACTGCCGGTGTCGACCAGCATGTCGTACACCAACTCACCGCCGACCGCCGTGCTGGCGTCGCCTGCAGCCGCACTGCCGCCGTCGCCATCGGCATTGGTGCTGGTGGCGCTCGCGACGCCGCCGGCAGCCGCACTGGCGATGACGACGGAAGCCTCACCCAACACGGCCACCACGGCAGCCTCACACTTACCGCTGTCGGACCCAGACGACTTGGCGCGGCCGCTGCCGTACCTTCAGCAAACCTGGCCTGCAGAGTGCCTGCTGGTGGGCGGTCTGGGTCGGCTGCTGCTGACGCTCCCCTGTGAAGAAGGTCCGTGGGCGTGCTGAACTGCGGTACTAGTCCCGAATCCCAAGCCCAACTGCTGCCAACTGCCCATCGTAGTGCATCCCCCTAACGGGCACAAGCTGTGCAACCGCGCCCCGTTCCCGGGCGCCGCATAACCCAATGCACGTAGCGCTGAACCTGAAAACCCAAACCCAGACATGCGAGCAGGCCGGAGGGGATGAGGAGGGGCGCGCGGGCGATCCGCTGGCGAAGAGCTAAGGCAGCCGGCCCGCCCGGCGTGCGTGCATGCTAGGGAATGGTGCGTGCAGCGTGTTGCCCGCGGTCGCTGCCTAGGCGGCTCAAACGGATCGTTAACCCGACCGATCCTGAGCCGCACACCTCGCCGTGAGGCCCCTGTCTGCTCGGGTCCCGACTCTCGGTGCCGGCCCAGGGGTACTGCCCCTAAACAGCGCCGCCGGGGGTACTGCCCCCAAATAGCTCCGCCGGGGGTACTGCCCCCAAATAGCTCCGCCGGACATGCTGGCGGTGGAGACGTTCTTTCGCGACGAGGTTATCCCCGCCGCACAGGGCCTCCAGCTTCCCACGGTGCACGGGCGGCCGGCTATCACGCTGCCGCAGCACAAGCACCTGATGAAGTTCCAGGCGGTTCGTATCCGCACCATGGCGAACGGATACCTGCAGGCGGCAAGCTACATGAGCGAGAAACGGGTAAGATAATGGGATGGGGGATGGTGGGGATGGAATGTCAGATTTCTCGCAGACCGCCCTAGTGCCAGGTTGCCCACATTCCAGTCCCTCGGCCTGTGCCATCCGATCGACATTCCAGCCCCGTAGCACCGGACTTGGCGCGTGACGGGCGGGGTGGAATGTCGGATGCATGGGTGACAGAACTGGAATGCTTGAAACCGACATTCCAATCCGCGGCCTTTTCCGACATCACATGTTAGGAGCCCTGACTTCTGACTTTCGAAATGGTTCATACCGGTATTTGGTTGTAGTGAAGATCTGAAGTGGTACGAAGACGTAAGAAGCTTGGAAGTGGTACGGAAAAAATCCTGTAAGCAAAATGCGGAAAATGATATTAATTATCAGAAGCGTTCATTGATAGTATTCCTATCATTTATATCATTCATTCATATCATTCATTCATTCATTCATTCATTCGGTCATTATGCATTCACTCGTTCATTCATTCATTCATTCATACCATTCTTACCGGTGTGGGGTAACTCGGTGCTTGTTGAAAGGTGTCGGAAGGGGTTGGTCGGACGAGGTTGGTCGGCGATCTGTGGCGGATTGATGGCGGGGTGTTGGTGCCAAGTTTTGATTAGATTATGCGGTCTATAGTTGTACTTACTTGGGTGGAAGGAGGTGACTTGTGCGCCAGTTGCTTGCTTGATAGAAGAGAGATATAAGGGAGCGATATAGCTTGCGAATGGGTGATGTGGCTGTCCCCAGGTCGGGTTATATGGTGGTTCGAGTGTAGGCCTTACGGTGGTTACCCTGGAGTGTTGTACCGTTCTGAAGATATTCCATATCGGAATGGTTGTCGAAGGCGGGAAGTTGGCGGCTGGTAGTTGGCGACTGAAATTTAGTTGGCGGCTATGATTTGGTGATTTTTTTTGAATGTTTTTGTGAGCAAAGTAAGAAAGATGTTTAGTTGTTGGTGTATGATAATTTTTGAAAGATGTTTAGATGTTGGTGTGTGATAATTTTTGAAATTGTTTTGAAATGTTTAAGTCGCAGATTTGTCACAGAAATTTGAAGCAATTTGACGTGTGACGTGGGACGTGGGACGTGGGATGAAGTAATTGGACAAGTGTAGACTTTCGGCCAACGGAAAGTCTGCATAAGTAAAAGATTACATGCTTTATTGCACGGTAAATTTATTATTGGAACCCAACATCGCATGAGTACAAACCAGTTTGGCAGTCTCGATTGCGGTGCCGTGGGGGGAGGCTTCTAGTGAGAAAAGTGAGAGAGCCAATCTTCCCAAATCCTGCCTATCTCACAATTCTATTTATGACCAAATGGAAATTGCGCAGAGCGCTTAATATTAATGAAAAACGCGCGGCATTTCACGATGTGCCGCTAAGGAAAGGCGGGACGAAGCAAAACACAAGGGAACACAAAACGATAGATATGGCATACATGACGACATTCTAAAAACTCTTCCTGTGCAAATGGAGAATGCGCGCTCCACTCCTGGGGACAATCCGTACCTTTCGGCAAGCATACGCAAGCATACGCAAGTATACCTCAGTCGCGAGCACAGTGACGCAGGGGATGATCTGAAGTGCGAACGGTGGTAATAAAGCTATGCTTAATGAACTGAGTCACTTGCGTTCCGAAACAGTTGCGCCCGATACTGTACGGTCTTGCCCGACCGCTGGCCAGGTGCGAGGCGGGGTTAGGCGATTGGGTGGCGTGAGGCGCCGCACCTCTACCCACCGTTGCCGCTGGTCCTCGGCCCGTCTCTCTTTGCCCACCGTAACCCCCTCGCCGCCGGCCACCGCCCGCGCGCCATGTAAATGGTGCTGCCCCTGGGTGTGGCGAGTGGCTGCCTGGCTCGGATATCCGGGCGGCACCGGGCACACCCGCCCGCTCCACCCGAGCAGGACACGGTTTACCAGCATGGGCTGCCGGTCGTCAACCAGGTGCTCCTGGGGGCTCTGTCGGGAAAGACCGTGGATCGACAGGACGCTTCGACCGCCGAATTTCCGGACTGGCTCACTCGCTGCGGGCAGGGTCGGACGTGGGTGGACTGTACACCCGACGACGTACTTGTCTACATGGTGACCTGGTGGCCTACTTGTGGGGCGCGGTGGCCCAGGCCACGTGCTCCCTGGAGCGGGTGCTGTTCTTGTGGGACCTCTTGTGTGTCTTATGCAGCTGTCCAGGAGCGGCCGGTTTTGCGTCGCTGGGTCAAGGCCATGGCGCCTTCCACAGCCAGGGCGGACACCAACCCGCGTGCACGACCCCTCTTACCGCGCGTGAGGAAACGGCCCCCAAGGGCTGCAAGCGGGGGCACCGGTGTGCACCGGCGGGGGCATCGGTGTGCACCCCTGCTGTTGCAGACGGCGTTTCGGGGTCGCGATATCGGCAAGCGGGGCCTGGGCGACTTCCTCGACCCGATGCAGCCGGATCGCCCCTACACCGGCTTCCCGCTGCCAACCCCCTGGCTGTGGGGCTGTGCGGCTGCCCTCACGCTGGGCTTCCGCATGGCGTGAACTTAGGACGCGTTGCGGCGGAGAGGCAGGGGTGCTTAATAATAATAATAATAATAATAATAATAATAATAATAATAATAATAATAATAATAATAATAATAATAATAATAATAATAATAATAATAATAATAATAATAATAATAATAATAATAATAATAATAATAATAATAATAATAATAATAATAATAATAATAATAATAATAATAATAATAATAATAATAATAATAATAATAATAATAATAATAATAATAATAATAATAATAATAATAATAATAATAATAATAATAATAATAATAATAATAATAATAATAATAATAATAATAATAATAATAATAATAATAATAATAATAATAATAATAATAATAATAATAATAATAATAATAATAATAATAATAATAATAATAATAATAATAATAATAATAATAATAATAATAATAATAATAATAATAATAATAATAATAATAATAATAATAATAATAATAATAATAATAATAATAATAATAATAATAATAATAATACGCCCGACAGAGCCGAGGCGTGGGTTGTGGGAGCAGGAGGGGTGGGGTGTCGGGTTGCCCCGATCCCATGCCTCTCCCGCTACCGGGTGCTTACTTCTATTGCATGTTTATTTCGTCTGTCACTGTGTTGCCGAAACGTAGCGGCAATTAAATACCCGTACAAAAGGGTCCCTGCAGTGGTACGGGTGGTACGGGTGTGGGGCTGGTGTACCACTACATCCGGCAGCGTGCCATGCTTGCTCGTTGCCCCGATCGTTGTGTAGTTCCCAGGCTGGGGAAGGATAGTATGTTTCCACGCGACATTCTGTAACCTGACCCATGGGTCACTCCCGGTGAAGGCCCGCCCACGCCGCAGGTAAAGACCAAAACTGAACTCCTGGAAAGAAGCTTTGACGCATTAATATGTTCAACATATAGCATATCCATGCGGAACCCGGTCAAGTTTCGACGAAATGCATGCTTTCTTTTCTCGACGTGTCACCAGAAGGGGATAAAAGAGCCTCAAAAACGATAACCTCAAATTTCGACTATCTCCAAGAGGCTCCAAGCACGCTGAAACTTGGCACATAGCAAGGATATAGCATCCCGATAACGTCTGTAAGTCTGATTTTGCAAATGATGTAACTTCTCAAGACCGGCCCCATGGGACCTGCCCTGACCCGGCGGCGGCGGTGGGACCGGGACACCCAGGCGGTCGCAGCCATCAACCGGGGCGCATCGCGCCTGCCCGACAGCCGCGCCATCAGCAGGCAGATCGCGGAGCTCGCCGTGCGGCACGGCTTTGAGCTGCGGGCAGAGCACATCAGCGGTTCGGACAACGTACGCGCAGACAGCCTCAGCCGACGCCTGGCGGAAGCAGATGACCAGCAGTTGCGGCTGAAGCCCAGCGTGTTCGAGGGTTTGTGTGGGTCGGGTCCGTTCAAGCCGTCTGTTGATTGTTGCTGCGATAACGCCGGGTTCAACCGCCAAGGAGGCTGCGGCACATTTTTCAGTCCGGGAAGTTCGGTTGTGGGGCAGGAACGTGCGCTGGCGGGGCACGTCCTGTGGGCTTTCCCTCCGAAGGCGCTCGTGGGAGAGGTGCTGGGCACGATCAGGAAGGCGTGGGACCTAGATCGGGGCACGCGAGCCACCGTAGTAGTGCCACACTGGCCGGAAAGGCCGTGGTTTGATTGGTTTGTCCGTCGCCGCCTCTTTCGGGTTGAGGGCACACTGCCGCGGGGCAGCCGCGTCTGCTTGTGGCCCTGGGGCGCCGAGGCTGATCCCGCCCCTTACGACTTCCTTGTGCTCCGCCTGCCCTGAGCCGCCCAGGTGTCGACCCGCCACGATGTGTGAGCTGCCTGGGCCGTGCGAGCCATGGCGACCTGCGCTGTGTGGCGTGTGACGGACGCGCGCACCACCGCTGTTTGGGGCTGAGGCAGAGCGCCTACCCTGGCGGTCTGTTTCGCTGCCAGCGTTGTGTCCTTCGCTCGAGCGGGCTCATGCCGGACCAGCCGGCTCCCACGGCGCTGGCGTTGGCCGCCCGACTGGTGAACATGCGGGCGAGTGTGGTGTCAGCGGGCTCGGGAGGGACTTACGACGCGGGCCGGCAGCGATTCGTCAACTTTGGCACGCAAATCTTGGGGGTGCCCGCCGAGGTGATGTTACCCTCCGCACCCGGCGCGGATTTGAACAGAGAGCAGGTGTGTTTGTTCCTCGCGTACGCGGCGGACCGGTACGCCCGGTCGACGATAGAGGGCACGCTAAGCGCGCTGGTGGACTGGCAGCACTCCCGCGGGGTACCTCCGTCAGCTTCTATCCGGCAAGATCCGGAGGTCCGCGCGGCCTTGTCAGGGGCACTACGCGCGCGGCCTGTGTCGCAGCCCACGCGGGCTCCCGGTCCGTCGGCCAAGGCAGCGCTTCCCCTCCCTGCGCTGCGCACGCTGGTCGGTTTCCTCGCGAGTCGGGCCGCCGCGTCCCCGGCAGAGGCTGACGTCTGTGCTCTGGATGCCTGCTGGTTGGTGGTGGGTTTCTTTGGGATGCTGCGTCGAAGCGAACTGATGGGCTTGAGGGTGGGACACGTAGGGGAGGTTCCGGGCGGGGGAATTGAGCTGTTCCTGCCCCGCAGCAAAACGGATCAGCAGGGACACGGCGCGCGCGTTTTCCTGGCTCCCTTCTCGGGCAGTGGAGTGCCAGTCGCCCGCGTCGTGCTCAGGCACTTGGGGGTGGCGCGCAACCGGGGAGCGACGCCCGAGGCGCCCTTGTTCGCACGGCTGGAGGGCCCGTCGAGGTGGGGGAGGGGCCTGGGCAAGGCGGACTTCACCCGGCGCCTGCGGCAGCGGCTGGTGGACCTGCAGGGGGCTGTTCCAGGGTTGGAGGTTGACCTCCAGAGCTTCTCGTCCCACAGCCTACGGAAAGGAGGCGCCACGGCGGCCGCCAATGCAGGGGTTAGTGTTGAGGATATCCAGCAGCACGGTCGCTGGCGGTCCAGTGCTGTGTACAGTTACTTGCAGTCCGCAGTGAAGGCGCGTTTCCGGGTGGTCGAGGCAATGTAGTGTTCCGACAGAGCTGGGGACTGGGTTGGGGGGGGGGTGCCTTGTCTCGCGGTCCCCGTGGCGGAAGGACCGCGGGAGGGCGCTTTAAGACGTCCCCCCGCGGGAAGCCGGAGGCCCTCTGGCAGGCGCGACGGCGTCGGGTCGGGCGCGTGCGTCGGTTGATTGCGAGGGGGGCCGGCTAGGCTGCATCCCGCGTGGGGGGGGTTTCTCAACCCCCACAACCCGTTTCTCCCCTTTTGGGTGGCCGCGGCGGTAGCGTTTTCTTCGTTTTCGGACCCCAGCCCTTGTGCTTTGTCGCAGCCGCTGGTAGTTCGGTAGTCACTCAGCCGGTCGGAGGTTAGTAATTAGCGAGTAGTTGCAGGGGGGGGCCGAGCTGGGCAGGCTTCGCTGCCCGCCGTTGGTAGAGCTCAGTCGGCGCAGTTTAGAGAGCTTGTTTCTCCCGAGGGGGAGGTTACGTCTTCTCAGAGCAGGTGTGAGACACGGACGGTCAGTTGTGGGCGGACCTTTGGTGGCCCCGGGGGGGGCACCCGCGCCGACGGGGCACTCGGGGTGCGCCGGGCCCGGTTTGGTTGTCGGGGGCCCCGTTGGTAGGGGGAGGCGGCTCTGTCGGTGTGTAGTAAGCTGTAAAGGCGCGCGGGGCGCGCGACGTTTCTTATTGCCGCCATCGGCAGTTTTGCGGCACCAAAGCATAATTTTGAGACTTCCAACGGCTCAAAATTAGTTTTGGGGCGCGGAAAGTGGGATGGCGGAGGGCCTTACGTGTACGATGGCCATTCGCCGCTATCGGGGGGGGGGTGCCGGGTGATTTGCCCCCGGTTGTCTTGCTCTCGCCTGACTTGTAGTTTGAGTACTTTTTTTTTGTTAGCTCGGTTCGTTTACACCTCCCCGCCGGCGCTCATCCCGCGTGGTTGACCGGAGCCCGGGCAGCAGCTCTCGTCTGTTTTCCCGCCCACCCACCCAGGAACCCAAAAGGGGGGGTGCCTTGTCTCGCGGTCCCCGTGGCGGAAGGACCGCGGGAGGGCGCTTTAAGACGTCCCCCCGCGGGAAGCCGGAGGCCCTCTGGCAGGCGCGACGGCGTCGGGTCGGGCGCGTGCGTCGGTTGATTGCGAGGGGGGCCGGCTAGGCTGCATCCCGCGTGGGGGGGGGGTTGAGAAACCCCCCCCACCGCCGGTCCCACCGCCTGGGCGACCGAACCCACAGGCGTCCCGACGTAACTGTCGATCCACGGTCTTTCCCGACAGAGCCCCCAGGAGCACCTGGTTGACGACCGCCAGCCCATGCTGGTAAACCGTGTCATGCTCGGGTGGAGCGGGCGGGTGTGCCCGGTGCCGCCCGGATATCCGAGCCAGGCAGCCGCTCGCCACACCCAGGGGCAGCACCCCTTACATGGCAGCGGGCGGTGGCCGGCGGCGAGGGGGTTACGGTGGGCAAAGAGATACGGGCCGAGGACCAGCGGCACCTCGCGCCACCCAATCGCCTAACTCCGCCTCGCACCTTGCCAGCGGTCGGGCAAGACCGTACTGTATCTGGCCGTATCGGGCGCAACTGTTTCGGAACGCAAGCGACTCAGTTCATTAAGCATAGCTTTATTACCACCGTTCGCACTTCAGATCATCCCCTGCGTCACTGTGCTCGCGACTGAGGTATACTTGCGTATGCTTGCGTATGCTTGCCGAAAGGTACGGATTGTCCCCAGGAGTGGAGCGCGCATTCTCCATTTGCACAGGAAGAGTTTTTAGAATGTCGTCATGTACGGGTAGGTGCGCCCAATATGATACACCCCGTATTATGATACAAGAATTTATTGGGTGGGGCCCCAGCGCGAAGCGCCCAGGGGGGCCCCGCCCTGTAGGATTGCCCATGTCCGTGACTGTGAACTGCGGAGTCCTAACCAAAGTGCAGAATCTCAGCCAGCGGAAACATTGTAGAAGTAAAAGATTACATTCTTTATTGCATGGTATTTTTATCATAGGAACCCAACGTCGCACGAGTAAGAACCAGTTTGGCAGTCTCCATGGACCGAGGCCGAGGTCAAACCAACGCCTCTCGGCCTATAATTAATTCCGGGAGATTCATTCTTCCTTAAAGTGGAATTCTGACATGACGGCGTGAAATGAATCTTCGTTTCGGCAACAAACTATATTTGCATTGCGAACATTCGCCCCGCGACCACACCACAGCAGCTCTACTTGCCGGTCCGACCGACTTGACATTTCTATTTCAAAGGTTGCGAGGAGCAAACCATGAGGGGCAAACTGCTGGTTGTTGGACGCCAAGCCGCAAATTGCATGCACGATGCAGTCGGCAACCGAGGGGACTTCTACAGTCCCTGCCTGTCCTAATCTTAAAGTTGTCAAGCCTGCTCTACGATACGGCGGATACCTCGGTAGCGAAGCCTGTGCACTCTCGTCGGCAACTGCACGTACCGGTACGTCGTCGCGACCCTCGCAAACAGTTCAGCTGTCCTTCTATTGGCAAGTCAGCCTGCGTGATATGTGAATGATACACTCCATGTCTACTGTCAAGCTACTTAAGCCAATGCGGTCGCGGGAAGAGTTGCACAGTGCCGAGACGACGGAGCGCGATGCTAAACATAGGGCGGATTGCTGAAGCCGCAGGCATTTCGGGAATAAAGCTCTGGCTGTCTATCAGCAGGAATGTTGACACTCTCACACTTCACGCCCTCGCCGCCCTAGCCCTTCAACTTAACCCGTACGGATTGAACGGGGCCCCGCCCTTTTTCCGGCTTCAAGGAAGCCGACACCAACCCCTTGTTTTGTCGTCATGCTGCATTCACAAATCTCCAAATAATTATCCAAGACGTACAATTGTACGATTTACATGCAGTAATTTTTCATGCGCGGAATTGCCAAGCATGTGCCATCTACAGCGACAGCGTTGTTAAGCCGCCCTTAGTGGACGTGAAAACCGAGTCTGACGTCATATTTAGCTTAATTAGCTCCGAAGCTGCCGGGGCTGCGACTGGGGCTTTTAGAGCCTCTAAATAGAGGAGAATGCGAATGGTACAAGAACCACGACAGCGGCATATAGCCATTTATAAAAAACAACTTTGCCGGCCAGGGCCAAGGATTGGACCGCCGAGTATTTGGCGTCCGCAGGCATACATTTGCTGCCCGCGATACATAGGCGCCCCTTCCGCGTGGTTATGACACTCCTCAAGTAAAGTCGCACCACCGGATGGAGTTAAGAGCAGCACCGCGGCCTTGTGTCGAAAGACCAGTGTCGCTTGAGGGGAAAAGGGCTCCCAAGCTCCCGCGGTACGGTCTTTCGAAAACACTGGCTAACCTCACCCTCTGCAAACAAAACACGTACATATCAAAATTTGTATGGGCTGAAAATCACCTGCGGCTGAGGCACAGCTTCGCTCGCACATGTTGCCGGCCGCGTTTAATGACCTCTTAAATCGTGCGATCGCACTATGTAGCTGTTATCCAGCTCCTCTGTAATTAATTAATTTCTTAAAAAAGCCACTCTTTCTGAGGCCGCCGCTGATGCCGGCCCCGCCGACGCCAACGCGCAGCTAAAGCGCGCTCCCACCGTCATTCAAGAAGGAAGGCTGTCGTCGTTTGGCTTGCCGGAGGGCCGCGTTATTTTTCAGATGCGCAGCGTTGCGCAAATGAACCGCGCGTTTGTGCGTGGCCGTGACCGGTCCTTGCAGGGTCTTCATCCTTATGTGACCTGTCCTGGTGGGGTCCTAATCGATCTCCTGACGGCTACACGGCTCCTAATCCGGTCAATGGCAAGCCTTTGGCTAATCCTGGCTAATTGCCTCGACTTCGGCCTAATCCTTTCACATAGAATTATATAATTTTATCCCCGCGGTCCGGGGTCGTCGGTCCGGGGTTCTCATCGTAATATTTTCTGCCTGCTGACCGGTACCCGACGATAATTTCTAATCTTTGCAACCCTCCTCTCCAAAATATTAACCTCCGTTTTCTTACTAAGCTTACTATGCTCCAGCTTCATTATCTTTTATCATAACTTCTATTACAGCATCAAGCCCAGGACCATCCTCAATAAATGAAATACAATTCTGTAACGGTTTTATGTACCATAATTCTTTCAAATTAACATGTATTTATATCCAGTCGTTTCTGTCGTTCCGGACAGAGCACACAGCCTTCGGTTCATGGCGGTCAATTGGTTTGGTGGCCTGACCTCCGCGTACGGTAGGCCAAGGACATTTCCTGTTGTTTGACCAGACACTGATGGCTCTGTATACCACCAGTATTGCTTACTATGGGGGCTTCGTGCCCCTAAGGACGACCTTACGGGCTGTACAGTCCTCATGGGGGCTGTATGGGCTATAAGGGGAACCCTAAGTAAACCGACCCTAGCTAGGGGCGAAGGCCTCCTGAACGTATGTGAGGCCCCTATCTATATCTACTGTCCTTAAGGGCATTTTGGCTGCTAGATATAGAGGGAGACCTGGTATCAGGATTGCCCGATCGAAACCCCATATCTCCTGGACGTTGGGCCCACAATGTCGTGCAAACAACCTTCGAAGCTGGAGTTCCGGGGAACTCTGGTGGCGGCTCACCTTTGGTTTTAGCCTTCCACTTGTTGCCACCCAGCCAGCCAGCCAGCCACCCACCCAGCCACCCACTCACCCAGCCACCCACCCACCCACCCACGCACCCACCCACCCATCCAGGATGCCTATATGATATTTCTATGGGTAGGATGCAGGAGGGGGGGGTGTTCCCGGCAACTGAACCGCCTTTCCGTACGGAGTTCCTATGCGTGTGTATCACAATAGGGTACCTATATCACAATAGGGTGCGAGTACCCAACCCCGTTTCCCGTGGGCTAATTCCTGCTAATGTTCAAACTGTTAGCTGAGATGCGGGCGAGGTACAACTAACACATATGAGGACACCTCTGAATTTTTTCGGCATTTGTCGTGCGCTGTAACATATTGTTATGTCGGTTCAAAGACTAACTGTATCATATTGGGCGCACCTACCCGTATGCCATATCTATCGTTTTGTGTTCCCTTGTGTTTTGCTTCGTCCCGCCTTTCCTTAGCGGCACATCGTGAAATGCCGCGCGTTTTTCATTAATATTAAGCGCTCTGCGCAATTTCCATTTGGTAAGAAATAGAATTGTGAGATAGGCAGGATTTGGGAAGATTGGCTCTCTCACTTTTCTCACTAGAAGCCTCCCCCCACCGATTCTGAACCGGCAGTCTCCATGGACCGAGGCCGAGGTCAAACCAACACCTCTCGGCCTATAATTAATTCCAGAAGATCCATCGTTCCTTAAAGTGGAATTCTGACATACCATTACGGAGAAAATCCTTTCCCAGAGTGACATCGATGACGGCGTGAAATGAATCTTCGTTTCGGAAACAAACTGAAGGTTTTCTGAGTGCAACGCTAGAAAACCAAGGTTTTCTGTGAACTCAGAGGAGTTGTGCCCTCATAAGGGCGTTGGTACGGCACATGGTGCCAGTTAAGGTGTCCGCGAAGGCGTGGAGGAGTGATTTTCGGGTTTTGTAGCTACATAGGGTGGTTGCTGCGAGGCTGTGGGCATTAAGGCCTTAGCGATAGCTTTCGCGGTAGCCGGCCCTCACCATAAATTTTAACAATGGACATTGACCTTGCGTCCGACCAGCTGGGCTCTCTCGGAGAGGAAGCATCGAAGCGTCTTAACGCTCTTTTGGAACACAAAAATGTCAAAGCTGCAAAGGTGCAACTTGTGACGGATCCGGGAAAAAATTTGACCGGGCAGCTACGCGAGGCTTACGCGCAGTACATGGATGCGGTGCGCGAGCACCAGCAGCTCCTCCATTTATTGACACAGCGAATGCTGCTTGAACAGCGGGAGAGAGTGGAGCCGGCCCCAAAGAGGCAACGCATGGTCCTGCCGGACTACGATTGCGACTTCGGCGCCTCAGAGGGCAAAGGGAACAAGTCGCTCATCGGACAGCGGCAGCGTCTGGTTCACTTACACGACGTGTTCGCAGACGTGCAGCTCAAGTGGCGCGCGGTCGTTGATGCTCCCGCGGCTAACCGGGCGGAGCGCGCGGAGGCGATGGAGGAGGCGGTTCGCAAGACGCAAGAAGTCTTCGAGCAGCAGGCCAGAGAGCTGGTCATCGCGCACCACCACGGGTGGGATGTCGTGGGCCAGATGCGGGGAACGCCCTACGCGGCCACGGAGGAAGAGCAGAAGGCGCTGAAGAAGGCCATCAAGGCCGCAGCTGAGAGCCGGAAGGTTGCTAAGCCCCCCGGGAAGGCGCAACCGGCGCAGGTGGCGGCCGCGGCGGGGCCGTCGGCGCCGAAGGCTCCCAAGGGGCCGTGTTACAAGTGCAACGCCATGGGCCACTGGGCCAAGGAGTGCCCGAACCCGCCGAAGTAGCGGACATCATTGGGCTTGGGTCGGTGCAAGCCTTAGCTTGCGGCCGTGGCCCTCTTAAGGGCGGTGGGGTGCAAGCCTCGGTGTGCGTGGTCGGTGCAAGCCCTAGCTTGCGGCCGTAGCCCTCTTAAGGGCGGTGGGGCACAAGCCTCGGTGTGCGTGGTCGGCGCAAGCCCTAGCTTGCGGCCGTAGCCCTCTTAAGGGCGGTGGGGCACAAGCCTCGGTGTGTGTGGTCGGCACAAGCCCTAGCTTGCGGCCGTGGCCCTCTTAAGGGCGGTGGGGCACAAGCCTCGGTGTGCGTGGTCGGCGCAAGCCCTAGCTTGCGGCCGTGGCCCGCTTAAGGGCGTGGGGTACGAAAGTCGGCCTGTCTGCGACAGGGGGTTGGTTGGCTTTACCCGCCTCCCTCGATTATTAAAGTTTCGCGGTAGCCGGCCCTCACCCGGCCTACCTACCGAATAAGGACGGCTTTCATTGCTTGCAGGTACCCTTTGTGTGTAACGAACGATGATTTCTCATGAAAACTGAAGGTTTTCTGAGTGCAACGCTAGAAAACCAAGGTTTTCTGTGAACTCAGAGGAGTTGTGCCCTCATAAGGGCGTTGGTACGGCACATGGTGCCAGTTAAGGTGTCCGCGAAGGCGTGGAGGAGTGATTTTCGGGTTTTGTAGCTACATAGGGTGGTTGCTGCGAGGCTGTGGGCATTAAGGCCTTAGCGATAGCTTTCGCGGTAGCCGGCCCTCACCCGGCCTACCTTCGCGGTAGCCGGCCCTCACCCGGCCTACCTACCGAATAAGGACGGCTTTCATTGCTTGCAGGTACCCTTTGTGTGTAACGAACGATGATTTCTCATGAAAACTATGTTTGCATTGCGAACATTCTTCCCGCGACCACACCACAGCAGCTCTGCTTGCCGGTCCGATCGTCTTGACGCATATTACTATTACAAAGGTTGCAAGGAGTAAACCATGAGGGGCCAACTGCTGGTTGTTGGACGCCAAGCCGCCAATGCACGCACGATTCATCTGCGGGCCGCCCAACAAGTCCAGTCGGCAACCTAGGGGACTTCTACATTCCCTGTCCTAATGTTAAAGTTGTTAAGCCTCCTCTACGACGAATACCTCGGTAGCGAAGCCTGTGCACTCTCGTCGGCAACTGCACGTCATCATCGCGACCCTCTCAAACAGTTCCACTGTCCTTCTATTGGCAAGTCAGCCTGCGTGATGTGTGAATGATACACTGCATGTCTACTGTCAAGTAACTTCAGCCAATGCGCTGGCCGGAAGAGTTGCACAGTGCCGAGACGGCGCGCGATGCTAAACATGGGGCGGATTGCTGAAAGCTCAGCAGGAATGTTGACACTCTCACACTTCACGCCCTCGCCGCCCTAGCCCTTCAACTCCACCCGTACGGATTCCGGCTTCAAGGAAGCCGACACCAACTAACCCCTTGTTCCATAGGGCAGGTCATCCATACCAGTATTATTACAAGTAAGGGCCTCCGGCAGTCCCGCTTTTGGTGTAAGCAGGCCGTGTGTAGCGGACCAGCGTAACCAACGCACTAGCTAGCCAAGGCATCGGGAATAGGGAGAAGTAGGTAGTCATATCAGTTGCCCTGTATTCAGGAGGTTCATGTGCGCGCGGTCAGGGTATGGCTCCAAAAACACGTCTTATTAAACACGGATGCAAGCTTGCAAGGCCCAACACATCCGCCACGTCTGCACGACAACGCACAGCTAAGAAGCGGGCTCCATCAGGGTTGGCAGGGGTGGGCGAGCGGCAGTCGGAAGTAGGATGCGATAGTTACAATGAGGGACCACTAGGGTCCTGCGCTGGCGCATTCTGGGTCAGCTCAGAACCTCACGGGCCTGCCGACTGCAGACCAGCACCCTCCCTCTTGTCCGCTCATCATTGAGGGAGGGTTGGTCCCATGGGACCCACCGGCGTTTAATGCTAGGGCACTGCCTAATGTGGCAGCCTGGCACGGATATGGCCGTTCGCGTCCGTGTGGAGGAAAGGGTGGGTGCTTGCTTGGGACGTCATCCCAGTTCGCGCGGGCGTCTCTAACGAGCGCAAAACAGCGTAGGCGCTCCCAAAAAGCTGCTTCGATACTAACCCCTACTCGATCGCAAAAACCTTGATCGGGCGCGGCTGCCCGGGACTTGTAAAGCAACTGCCGCCCTCGTTCCAGCGCTACAATTATTGCCGCCAGCACAACAATATCCCAAACCTTGCCTATGATGCCTACCGGTGGCTCAGCTAGATAGCCATAGTTCACAACGGGAGATGTGACCGCCGCTCCGCCGGTCGCACCCTCTAGTTTCGACCTCAAATGTTGCGCTACTCTGCAGTCCCAAAAGTGATGCATGCGGCCGCCCTGCGACATGGTGTCCCCGCACGGGCACCTCGCCACGTTAGGCCTCCGAATGCGCACGGTGCATGGGGAAGCCCGCGAAGCCGTCCATCGCCAAACGCCAATACGGTTCTTTGTTCTCGTTCTCCCACTCCCACTTCACGGGGGGCCCGGGGGGGCTTGGGGTGCCCAGGGGGCCTTGGGGGCCCCCCGGGGGGGCTTGGGGGGGGTCCCGGGGGGCTTACATGGGGCCCCGGGGGGGCTTGTGGGGGCCCCGGGGGCCTTGGGGGGGCCTCGGGGGGGCTTGGGGGGGCTTGGGGGGCACCGGGGGGGCTTGGGGGGCCCCGGGGGGGCCTGGGGTGCCCAGGGGGGCTTAGGGGGGCTTGGGGGGCCCCGGGGGGGCTTGGGGTGCCCCGGGGGGGCTGATTACTGCACGCCGGCCGACCACCACAAGAGATGCTACAGCCTCTTCCGCTCCGTCTTCACGACCTACACCGTCGAGGACGGTACATCACCAGCCGTGCACCCAGCCCGCTAAATGCCTAATCTGAGTTCGGTCATCGCCATGGCCCCCAACGATGTGGCACATTTCGTGCTGACACAGGGCCATGGCTTGTGGAGCTGGTGCTCTATCTACTGATGGAGCTGAGACTCGACTGTTATTTTGTGTGTGTTTGTTACATGGTTGGGGGTGCGTGTTCCTCTCATGAGCAAACAGCCCATACGAGCCGAGGGCCCAAAGGAATACTAGCGGCCCGAGGGGACAAATGAATTGCGGTGGACTCAGATGCGCCCAAGCATCTTCGCCAAACGAGGGGGATCCTATTACATCGCTTCCTCCATACACTCGAATTGGGGGAACCCTTCATCCGCGAAAGTTGCTACTACTATAAGCAGGGACTGTTATGAATCTGGCATCCGGGCGGCACAGGCCCGTGTACGGGACTCTCATACCGCCAAGCATGCTTGGGCAATAATAACCTAGCTGGTGGGGCTTTTCGTCAGCTGTACTCAGTTGTGCGTGCGAAGGCTGCACTTCCGGGTTTGTTGAGGTTGGGGTGGAGGGTTGGGGGAGGGGTAAGGACGGCTGTGCTCGCGGACCAGGGTCAGCCGTCCGCACACGGGGCCGTTATAGGGGGCAAAGGGCCATGCATGCCGCGGCCGGGTGAGGATGCGCCACATGGCCCGTGCCCCTTTAGATGGGAGCTTTGAAATACCTCATCCCCTCAGGGCCTGTTGGCTTGCTAGGAGGACCTGCGCGCGTTGTCGCGCTTGTTGTAGGATGTTGTCCAACAACGCATCCTCACGTCCGCGGCCTTCCGGCAATCGTGCGAGAGAGCGTGCTCGCACGTTCTGAACTGCAACCCGCAGCAGGTCTTCGTCACTTGGTCTTCGTCACTTCGTCACCTGGCGCTGCCAGGCTTGCTGCGGCCAGGCTGTGCGTGGAACTAGCTATGCATCACGCCTTCTTGCAGCGACCGCAGCTAGTTGCCGCCTAGCGCGAGCGCAGCCATGTTCGCTCCATCGGAAGCACGGGTGTGTTGCGTGTCCTAACGCTCCTATCCTCCAGGCCGTGCGTCGCTGTGAAGCCGTTACTCTCGCGCAGTCGCGCTGATTTACGGTTGCCCTCCGTGGTTCCTCATTTATTTATTACTCGTGTTTCGGCGTTGCGATACTGGAACGGGGTGTCTCGCCCTGGCAAGTGCTGTGCTGTACCCGGAAATTGGTCTCAGACCAATTGAAGGGTTAAGCACCAGAGGAGTTGTGATCTCATTTGTGTCTCCGCAGTACACACGTGGCCGGTAACCGAGCGGTACTATCGCATTGTCAGTGGCACCGAAGCACGCGATAACAGGAGAAAATGCAGAAGAGGGCAAGGGCGGCAGTATGCGAGTCGGAAGCAAGGATCGGTGAGACGAAATGGAGTCAAACAAGGGAAAGCGCCTTGAGGACGCCAGTGCAGGACACACTGCGCTGTGTGTCTGCGAGGGCCCGTACAAGCGCATGTGAAAGGCGACGTGCTTCTGAATGCTTCTGAATTAAAGTCGCCCATCGTTTGCTCGAACGGACCACAATAGGAAAGGCGGTGACGCATGCGTACTGCTCAGGAAGGAGAACCAAGCGTCCGGAGAACGCAAACGTTGCGTAGAAACACATGCAAGAATGGCATAAAAAATGGAAGTCATTTGTGCGAGGCAAAGCACGGGAGCGCGAACAGCGGGAAGGAGATCTAAGGCCGAAAGCGGGAAGCGGACAATGCCAAGACGAACGCGGACAATGCAAAGGCAGCGCGAAGGAGTATCAACAAATGTTAGCGAGGGAATGCAACATTCCATAAAGACCAGATGGCGAGCTGTGACAGTTACGCGAACGGTTCACGCAATACGCGGAGACCTCTGGACCGACACCGCGATCAGAAATACAAATCCAATCTGAATGGCGCTTGGATGCAAAGCGACGGTTACGCATGCGCGAGGCGCAGGACCTAGGAGGCCGAAACCGGAGCTGGAATGGCTCCTGGCGTCCTGGGGCAAGGCGGCCCAACCTGGGCTAGAACGTTGAGGAGTAATAACACGCGGCTACCCGCCGGTAGCCCAGCTGGACCGAAGTGGCCTCGAGCAGGCTGTGCACAGTGCCCGGGAGCGGGCCGCAGCCCGGTTGTTGGGGGCAAGAAATGCGAGCGAGATGCAGGCCGAACAGAGCCAGGATGTGCTGGAGCGGGCTGTGCATGATGCTCAGGAGCAAGCCGCAGCCCGGTTGCGCTGACTAGGGTACGGTAGGCTAGAGTGGGGTAGTAGGGTAGGGTTCGCAACGAAGACAACACCTTGGGCGTGCAGGTCGTCCTCTTCGTCGTGTCTACGGCGGAGCTGCAAAACTGCCGTGCGGACCGTCAGCCCCGCGGAACTGGGTTGTGAATCCTATGATGTGCCTAAGGGTTAGGACACTGAATCTATGACCGGAAGGTCACGAGTTCGATCGCGGCCTTCGCAGAGGGCTGGGTGACCGATGCATGGGGGCCCTGGTGTAGGACCAACAGCAGGCGATCGCATGGCACTTCAGCCGTGTCCCTGTCCCCTGCACTGGTAGAACTCCTCACGGTTGAATTCCGCAATTCCAAGCCGACCTGTTACTGCTGCGTACCGCCGGCTGCGGCACACTGACTGTCGTCCGTCTTCCATTCAACACACGCTTTCCACAACTCAACGGCGCAACCAAATTCCGGGATCGCCGCAGGCCCTTCTTGTTATGATGGTCGTTGGCGACCGTTGCCGTTTTGGTAGTCACGAGGGCCAAGATGTCGCCCAGCCCTACCCTGCCAGGCCGTTTTTATGCCCTCTGATAACTTTACTGTATGCATACACGTTACATTAAAGAAATGAACGTTTCGCTGTCCCGCTCGTTCCAACTTTCCTTGCCCTTGCCCATTGTCTGCTCCAGTCGACATGCCTACGCATGGCAACGTGTCCACTACTTCTGTGTGATCTTTTCTGAGACGGGTTCGCGTTCTGGTGGTCGTTATTAGTGGACGTTTCATTTCTGGTCGTCACGCGGGCGATTATGGCGCCCAGCCCGGCCCGAGCCGGCCTTCTTTGTGCCTTCCATTCCTCGTCCTGTTCCGGCTCCTCATG
Source organism: Pleodorina starrii (assembly GCA_030267565.1). Taxonomy (NCBI): domain Eukaryota; kingdom Viridiplantae; phylum Chlorophyta; class Chlorophyceae; order Chlamydomonadales; family Volvocaceae; genus Pleodorina; species Pleodorina starrii. Next base: position 884,665 of record BRXU01000021.1, on the reverse strand, counting down.
TACGGTCGGCTCTGTGCAGTGAACACGCCCGCAGCTTTTTCGCGTTGCGCGTACCTTCCTGGTACTGCTTTTTTCCGCTATACGGGTCCCACGTACGGGTCCCACGCCCCCTCCTGGGGACATAAACCTCTTTTGGTTCTTAGAACCAAAATCGGTAATAACTGGTAGGGGTGGCACTGCGTCTGTATTTTTTCGACTGGTCTATAGTCACCCCGGTCGTCACTTAGACCAAAACTAGAATAGATCGTCTATAGGTACCCGATGTATAGCCAGCCGTCTATTGCCATTGGGTATAGACGATGGTGTATATACGAACATAGACGATAAAAGTTCATTTAGGGAAAATATATGTTTTGATGTAGCAGTACGATGGCCATAGTCGTGTCATACACCAGTGTCATTGGAACGAGATTGATTCCAACAGCATGGGCACAGCACGGCTGCACTGGTGTTGGCCTATGGTGAGCGGCTACTGGTAAGCGGCTATAAACGATGGTATATAGGTTGGTATCTTGCCGTACGGTTTGGCCAGCGTGCAAAGGCGTCCCTGGCCGCCCTGCCCCAGGAGCCACTCCAGCTCGGGCCGCGACCCGTTGATGGTTGCTGCTACACTGTCTTGTACTAATGCGGTTTTTTTTGAAACTTAAAATATTTGCGAGGGACCCTTCCGAGTTTTGTTTGACACTTTGCGAGGCCCCAAACGGTTAATTATTTATTCGCAAAAAGATTGCGTCGGTACGGTAGTTTGCGAGTTTGTGCGGGAGGCCCTGAGCACGCCGGAGAACCCGACGTTGCCCGACCTCGCCACCGAGGTCAGCCGCTTACGGGCAACCCAGGCACGCCTGTGGTTTGGAGTGCGCTGGGAGAATGACAACATGGAGAGCACGTGGCGCCTTGCGGTGGACGGTGTGCCCCTGACCGGCAACACGCACCCGGCCAACAAGCACCTGGCCCTAAGCCGTGCGGGTGCGAGTGATATTGGGGTTGGGGGCGTCACCTTTCTGATCTGGGAAAAGGGATCTGCACTGGGAGAGGGCGTTCTCACCTTTGCATGGGCACTGGGTTTTTACGGCTTTCCATGGGGCGTGGTGCTGGGCGGCAGTGTACAGCTGTGGGTTGCGCTTGCTAGCGCACCGATGCACGCCAGTCATGCAACACCCCAACGGAGCGTACAATACACTTGCAATCACTGTGCTTCCTTCGCCTGCCTCTCCTACTTCCGACTACCGCTCGCCAACTCTGATGGAGCCCGCTTTTTAGCTGCGCGTTGTCGCGCGGACGTGGCGGATGTGTTGGGCCTTGCAAGCTTGCATCCGTGTTTAGGACGTGTTTTTGGAGCCATGCCCTGACCGCACATGAACCTCCTGAATAAAGGGCAACTGACTACCCAGGACAACCTACCTTTCCCTTGCGCTGGTCCGCTACACACGGCCTGCTTACACCAAAAGCGGGACTGCCGGAGGCCCTTACTTGTTACCGATTTTGGTTCTAAGAACCAAAAGAGGTTTATGTCCCTAGGTACTGCGTGGGACCCAGTACATGGGACCCAATACAGCGGTAAAAAGCAGTACCAGGAAGGTACGCGCAACGCGAAAATGCCTTGGGCGAGCTCACTACACACTGCCGACGACCGTAGAGGAGACGGAACAGGATGAGGAATGGAAAACACAAAAAAGGCCGGCCCGGGCAGGGCTGGGCGACATAATCGCCCCCGTGACGACCAAAACTGAAACGTCCACCAACGCCCAACATAACGCGACCGCGTCTGAGAAATTAACGCACAGAAGTAGTGGACATGTTGCCATGTGCAGCCATGTCCATGTCCACTAGAGCAGACCTTGGGCAAGGGCAATGAAAGTTGGGAACGAGCGGGACAGCGAAACGTGTAATAATTTGATGTAACGAGTATGCTTACATGAATGATAACAGATGGCTCACAAACCGCCGGGCAGGGCAGGGCTGGGCGACATCTTGGCCCTCATGACTACCAAAGCGGCAACGGCCGCCAACGACCATCACAACCGCACAGCACTTGCCAGGGCGAGACACCACGTTCCAGTATCGCAACAACATAAATGCGTCCGCGAACTGCCACTGGCCGACCTATTCGGCCGCGGCAAATGCGAAATTTCGACCGTAATGCAAAATGCCTAGATAGGATAGGCCATCATGGCTGAAAACGGACGGGCGCGGACCTCCGCGCCCCAACGACGTACAAATGGACAGGCGACAGTTCAGCAACTCGCTCACAGCCACATCGGCCCCAGGCTGAGAGATAATTCGAAGATCCTCGCGATGTCCTCCTCCACCCCGCGGCGCACATGGGACAAGATGGGTTTCCAGAAGCCGGCGCCTCACCTGGACATACAGCAGGCTCACGCCCAAAGATCGGGGGGGACCATTCACCTTGCCTTGCAAACGGCCGCCACGGACGGAGCTGGCGCGCCAGATGCAGCAGCTGCAGCAGTTGCAATAGCAACACCAAGCCGCCCAGACCGCAGCTGCCCCGGCCCAGCCAGGCCCCTCGAGCGGGGTGCCGCCACCGTACGCTGCGGCCGTACAGCGGACCAGATAGATGGGGCCCGGAGCCCGAGGTGGGAGCAGGAATACAGCACGCACCCATGGGGGTGGGCATCACGCCCGGCATGACCCACCCCCACCCACGCCTCTGGCATCAGCCAACATCACTGCCACTGCAGCCGGAGCAGACACATGGGCCGCCATGGCGGCCGCGGCACCCAGGCTCCCCAACTCCATGTGGGCAAACCAGGCAACTGCTGCAGCGAGCCAGGGCCCCACCGGTCACCGTGACCGTAAGTAGTACAACGATTTACCCCCAGCAGGCCCTGCCGCCGCAGCAGGCCCCACCGCCACCGCGGACACAGCCGCCACTGCGAGCGCCATCCCTGCCTCGGGCCCCGCCATCGAGGCAGGCCCCACCGCCGCCGTGGGCGCCGCCGCCGCCACCAGCCCCACAGCTGCAGGCCCAGCCACCGGTGCAGGCCCAGATGCAACGGCCGCCGACCCCGCCGCCGCCGCAGGCCCAGCACACGTATACAAACCCCACCACCGTCACCGACTTAACAGCCGCAGCTGCCATCGGCCCCACAGCCGGACCCCACGATGGCGGCAACCCAACCAGGGTTGCAGGCACAGGCGACTCCATGCATGGCGACGAAACAGGACACCGACACCTGGATGGAGGCGGCCACCACGTACGTCCACAGCAGCGGTGCGGTGGCAGCAGTGCTGCAGGAGCGAGACCCATCGGCCCCCGCAGCCGCTACAGCCCCCCCTTTCTGGTTCAAGTCAGGTCTTACGGGGGCAGGCAGCAGGCGAAAGGCTACCGGGAGCAAAGCCAGGCAGTGGCCGCGCGCAACAGGAGCGCACACAGCCCGACCAGGGCCCAGCAGGCCCCGAGGCCCCAAAGCGGAAGCGGCAACGGCTCGAGCATCTGTCCGAAAAGGAGCGAGCCGAGCGGAACAAGGCGCAAAGAAAAAAAGGCCCTGGAGGCCCGCAAGAAGAACATGGAGGAGCGGAAGGCTCAGCAGGCAGCAGAGGAGGCCACGGCGCAGTTGACCGCAATGCTGGCGACCGGCAGCCAGGCCAAGCCTTCGGACGGATCACAGATCCCCAGCCTGCAGCGGGTGCAGACTCCTCCACCAGCAAACGTCAAACCCCACACCCAGCACGAAGTTGCCCAACGAGGCCGGCAGCAGCTGAACCTTCCGCTCCTCGGGCCAGCATCAAGGCAGGAGGACGAGGAGGAGGAAGAACACACCCCCACCGCCATGGAGGCGGAGCACTGAAATTACGTAGGTGCCAATAAGGGGGACGGGAAGAATGCAGCAGCGGAATGCTGTGCAAGGCCATCCACTCCGGATCGCCACGCACAACATGCATGGGCTGCTGGCGTCACATGGGAACCGTCTTCAGGCAGCAGTATATATGGCAGTAGGCAGAGCTGCGTCTGGATGTGGTGTCTCTACAGGAGACCCACCATACCAACATCCAGCACCAGTGCCTCTTTAAGCGGGACCTACGCCATGCAGCAATGCTGCAGGGGCACACCCAAGGTTGGCACGTAGCGGCGCACTCGCGGTCTGGCTCGACCCACGCGGCGGGGGTCCTCATCCTCGTGCGTCAGGGGCTCGCGGCCGCCCTGGAGCCGCCACCGGCCGCAACCCTCCCTGCATGCGCGCGGGGCCGGTTCACCGAGTGTGTGCTCCGTTTGGGGGGCCACTGCCTGCATATCTGCAACGTCTACCTCCCCACGGGTCCACCACAGCGGCAGCGGATACACGGCGCCTTTGATTCAGCAACATCCTGGCTGCTGCCACAGCGACGCGTGCTACAGCTGCAGACAACGACACCACCCTCATCTGAGCGGGCGACTTTAACTTTGTAAAGGACCCGGAGCGGGAATCGTCAGGGGGCCCAGGGGGGGCCGGGCCGATAGCGGACGTGAGACGGCAGGCGGGCCCCGCCATGGTTCACACCCACCGACACCTCCACCCCCTGCGCCACGACTTCACCCACCTGTACCGCACCCCCACCCCGGGGGGCTCCCGCCGCGACCGCATCTACATCATCCAACCCATGCTGCCGTACATATGCCACACCGCCATCACCTTCCACACACCGTCAGACCACAGGGTCGCGGCACTGCATCTGCTGCCACGCCGAAGTGAGGAGCGGGGCCCAGGCATCCGCCGTACCCGCCTGGCCCAGCCACCACCCTTTAGGGAGCAGCCTGGCACGTGTGGGCCCGTGAGCACCTCGACCCAGCCACGACCCCAGCCCAACTGCAGGACACGGACGCCACCCTTGCAGCTCTGGGGGGCCTGCATAACGATATCGGCCCGGCCTGCCTGGAGTCAGCCTGTATGGTGGAGGCCAGGCTACGGCAGCAGCGGCGGCAGCAGGCGGAGGCGGAAGGCCCCCAGCAGCAGCAGCAGCAACCGCCGGCACTGCCACCGCCAGACTGCGTGCAGGTGATGGCCATGATCGTCGGGCGACTGGGCGGCTGCAGTGCCACTGCGCCGCCTGACGGATGCAGTGCCACTGCGCCGCCTGACGGATGCAGTGCCACTGCGCCGCCTGACGGCCAGCCAGGCGACACAACTGAAGGACGGGCCTGCCAGCGAGCGGCGAGTGGGTCTGATCACCGAGTTTGTGCGGGAGGCCCTGAGCACGCCGGAGAACCCGGCGTTGCCCGACCTCGCCACCGAGCTCAGCCGCTTACGGGCAACCCAGGCACGCCTGGGGTTTGGAGTGCGCTGGGAGAATGACAACATGGAGATCAAGTGGCGCCTTGCGGTGGACGGTGTGCCCCTGCCCGGCAACACGCACCCGGCCAACACGCACCTGGCCCTAAGCCGTGCGGGTGCGAGTGCATGTTGGGGACAATGAATGCTATTTTCATATGCTGCGTGAGGACGGAGGTTGGGGGCGTCACCTTTCTGATCTGGGAAAGGGGTCGGCACTGGGAGAGGGCGTTCTCACCTGTGCATGGGCACTGGGTTTTTACGGCTTTCCTTGGGGCGTGGTGCTGGGCGGAAGTGTACAGCTGTGGGTTGCGCTTGCTAGCGCACCAATGCACGCCAGTCATGCAACACTCCAACGGGGCGTACAATACACTTGCAATCACTGTGCTTGATTGCTTCGCCTGCCTCTCCTACTCCCGACTGCCGCTCGCCAACCCTGATGGAGCCCGCTTTTCAGCTGCGCGTTGTCGCGCGGACGTGGCAGATGTGTTTGGCCTTGCAAGCTTGCATCCGTGTTTAGGACGTGTTTTGGAGCCATGCCCTGACCGCGCATGAACCTCCTGAATAAAAGGCAACTGACTACCCAGGACTACCTACCTCTCCCTATTTCCGATGCCTCGGCTAGTGCGTTGGTTCCGCTGGTCCGCTACACACGGCCTGCTTACACCAAAAGCGGGACTGCCGGAGGCCCTTACTTGTATTAAGTGTAAGTCCGAAAGGTGGTGATAACATTCACCGGTTAAGGAAAGACCACAGTCTTTATACCATCCGTACAGTGACGGAGCGGCAGTTTAGACGCTTGAACGTACACCTGAAACGTGGGGACGGTGCCTTTTGACGAGGCAGGTATTACAGACACCTTAACCCGCTGGACCGGTTCAGAAACCAGGAACGCAGCGACCAGCGATATTCAGATACCGCCATATAAGCCAGAATGCTTATATAAATCTCTCAGGAGAGGAACCGGTGCAGACACGGTTCAGTACCTAAACAGGATAAACAGTTAACAGTTAGACAGATGAAACGGCCACAGTCAGATGGACGGCCGGAATACAGAGCAAGGTCAGACAAACGGGTCAGAGTGACAGAGGGAGCAGCTAACGAGTACAAGTGATACAACAGCATGTGTTTATACGCAACGTGTGCGTCCTCCGAGCGCTTGGTTCTCCTTCCTGCGCAGTACGCATGCGTCACCGCCTTTCCTATTGTCGTCCGTTTTGGGAATCCATGGGCGACTTCAAATAAAAAGCGTGTCGCCTTTGATATGCGCTTGTACGGGCCCTCGCAGGCACAAAGTTTGTGTAAGTTGCTTGCATACGTGTGTTTCCCAAATAGGTGTGTCTCCCAGACTCCGTATTTTCCGTCGCCACATGTACAGCTGCAGTTCTCTTTCTGGCGGCGGCTAAGCAAGAGTATTTTAGCCCGACTCATCGCAGTCTCTCAGTCATCTTCACATGTGCAACTTTGTCGCCTTTAATTACTGTCGTAAGCGTGTTGGGTCACACGACTCAGCATCTGGGAACCAAGTAGTTTGACGCTCGCCTGACATAAGTTCGGTAATAGCAAGCATCAGGCACCAGAGCAAAATAAAAATCCGTCATTTTTGTACGCCACGTTGCCAAGAAACAAAAATGTGCGCCAAGGACGGCTACCCGCCGCGGGTCATTATTAGTGCTAATAATAATAACGTATTGCTGGTGATGCTGGCAGTCCTGGCGCTCCTAAAATCGCTTTCTCTGGCCGCACCCTGCCAGTACCGTCTTTACAACTCGGATGGAGTACGTGTGTCGTCGGAGCTTGTCTTGGATGGGGTGAACGAGGACACCCACAGTGTCCGCGCCAACATGTCAAAGCTTATTGTGGACGTGCCTAACGCCGATGGCACCTTCACAAATACAGAACCATCCTGGTATTGGCGAGCAGAACCTTACCGATATCGGGCCGCTTTGCGTTTTCTTACCGAGTCTGAGTTTGCTTCCTACTATCCTGCTGGAGGTACATGCCCTGACCCTTTGTTCATTATAGATTTTAACAGAATCTTCTCAATGGGCAGCAATGAAGTATCCGTCAGCGCGATGTCTAACTGGATCAGTACGATGCCGACCATTGGCTGCTCCTCGGTGACGCGGCTAGTCCTCATTGCCTTTGTAGATGAATATGCAATCTTTTGGCAAATTGGTACGATTGGTTGCAATTTCACAGCATTTGGAGAAAGCTTCGCTTCTGGCTTTGTCAGGTTCGGGGTCGACTGCTGCCCCTATCCGCCGCCATCACCCCTGCCACCATCACCACTGCCGCCCAGCCCACCCAGACCTTCATCACCACCCCTGCCACCATCACCACAGCCACCCTCCCCATTGCCACCCAGCCCGCCCAGCCCTTATCCACCCCTGCCACCATCACCACAGCCACCCTCCCCATTGCCCCCCAGCCCGCCCAGCCCTTCGCCACCCCTACCACCATCACCACAGCCACCCTCCCCATTGCCACCCAGCCCACCCAGCCCTTCACCACCCCTGCCACCATCACCACAGCCACCCTCCCCATTGCCCCCCAGCCCGCCCAGCCCTTCGCCACCCCTGCCACCATCACCACAGCCACCCTCCCCATTGCCACCCAGCCCACCCAGCCCTTCACCACCCCTGCCACCATCACCACAGCCACCCTCCCCATTGCCCCCCAGCCCTCCCAGCCCTTATCCACCCCTGCCACCATCACCACAGCCACCCTCCCCATTGCCACCCAGCCCACCCAGCCCTTCACCACCCCTGCCACCATCACCACAGCCACCCTCCCCATTGCCACCCAGCCCGCCCAGCCCTTCACCACCCCTCCCACCATCACCACAGCCACCCTCCCCAGTGCCACCCAGCCCCCCCTCTCCTCTCCCCCCGTCCCCACCACCACCCCCATCACCACCTCCACCTAGCCCACCGAGGCCACCTTCACCACCACCACCCAGGCCACCATTACCTCCACCTCCACCCCCACCCACCCCGCCATCTCTTACGGCCATCCCATTATCCCCTTCACCTAAGCCATCTTCCAGTCCCTCGCCCTCTCCTCCCTTTGCCACAGCACCACTTCCACCACCTCCTCAACCCCCACAACCGCAATCTTCATCCCCACTTCATCCTTCCCCATTTCCTCCTACGCCTCCCCCTCCTTCCCCTTCTCCACCTTCACCAAACCCACCTTTCCCATTGCCATCACCGTCGCCGCCGCCACATCCTCCGTCTCCATCCCCACCTTCACCACCATCCCCTCCATCCCCAACCCCACCGCCATCGCCACGCCCTACATCCCCATCTCACCCGCCGCCGCCACGCCCTCCATCCCCATCACCACCGCTGCCGCCATGCCCTCCGTCCCCATCCCCACCGCCACCACCTCGCCCTTCGCCCTCCCCACCTTCCTCGCCCCCCACGCCACCACCCCCAAGTCCCTTCCGTGCACCACCCAAGTCCCCCCGGGCACCCAGCAATGATGCGCTGGTGAGGAGCTTCCCCTTCTCCTCCTGTGACACGCGAGATGTCGCTCTGACCCCCTACCGTATGTCCTCACCGGTCGGCCCCTTCAACTCGACTTCCTCCAAAGCCACGTACTGCTTTCGGATCGCTGCTGTGGAGGCGGCAGACAGTGCCAGCCCGTGTGCATCCATCGTAATCAACAGGATTGAGCTTATCGTCAGTAAGTGATGACATGACCGGGTCGTTCATTATTCCGTCGGCTGATGAGGAGTGGTCGCAGGGTGATACCCGTGGATGCGAGACGGTCCCTTCAATCATTTGAGGTCTAAACCTTATACATTGTGTGTGGGCATGTGCGTGGTCGCCGACCAGCCATTTCCATTTTGGTGCAATGTTTGGATGTGTGCCGGCTTCACTTGCAGCAGGCGCATACGTACACAGATGCAACTAGATACTTGGGGCAGGTCTGACTGCGCGGCCGCTGTGGCGGTATGGCACCGAGCCCATACAAAGCACCAATCACTGCCACGTGTGCAGTCCCGCACTCTAGCTAGCTAGACGCCTACACACCAACGAATCACCATTATATATATCACTGTGCCTGCAATAATCCCGAGCAACCGTAAGTAGTGGTGGTCACGTTACAGACTAACGCCACATGGACATGGGTCCCAGCCAGCCTATTTTTGCAGGCCCCCTTGGCCAACCGAGGTCTCGGGCCCCTTCTCCCACTCCCTACCTAGGGGCCCGCTGGTTCATTTTATCTTGGTACACGGCACCACACTCGCTCTCAACGATTGACCCCTCCCCGATCGACCCCTTTGCTATGTTGTACGTGATCACAGACCGCGCCTGTGTGGAAAAGAGTCCCAAGGCTGCTCGTCTGGTCACCATCAACGGGTTGACCGTGTACCCCGTTTACAGCCTCAAGACATGGCGTGGCGAGACGTATGGACTCATGGGGATTAGCAAGCTGGCCGACACGTTTCCGCTGATCCCCACCGGCGGTCTGACAATGTGCATGGAAATGGCCCGCAAGATCACGTGTGCAGCTCCGGAGCAGCTGTGCTACGGCAATAGCTGCGTTTACTCGCTGATTAACTCGGACTACAGCTGCTGTCCAGTCAGTCAGGTGCCGGATGCTACTGCTTGATGCAGGGAGTAACGCTTGCATGCAGACGTTGTTGATGCATTGCATGCAAGGCATGTATGTGTTCGGTGCAGGGGACGGCATGTTGGTTGAACGAATCCCGTCCCACCCCAGCAATCGATAGAAATAATAAATAATAATGATACGCCCGGCCGGTAGCCGTGGCGTGGGTTATGGAAGCAGAGGGGGTGGGGTGACGGGTTTCCCCGGTCCCAGCCTCCCCCACCACCGCAAGGAAAATTAGACTTGTCCCACGTTTGTTACGTGCCGGCCGGTGTCGGTTCCGCATGGGGGTTACGTTCCATTTGCCTGCGGGTTGCAACGATAGCGTTGAGTGTCCTAACTGCATGGTCGTGGAGGTCGTTGCAGCATGCTCGGGCTTCCTTGCTGCCCGTGCCTAGAGTGAGGAGTAGAGGGCGTAGGTCCTTCCTGCGTGATAGTGCCCGCAAAGCCAAGGCTGATGGCTTCCTGAGTTGTGTAGCGGACCTTCCATCCGGCTTCCGTGAGGAGTTTGGCCAGTTCTGCGTGTTGTATGGCCTTGTCGTGCTGCTTCTGTGTGTGGTTGGTGTCGGCGGTGTAGCCGACCTCAACAATGTGTACGGTGTGCTGGCTGGGGTCCTGGGGTCCCATGTACCCTTGCGCTTGCGTTTCATGGAGGGGGATGTCGGGTATAAGGAGTATATCGGGCCGCAGTTTGAGGCGTTTCTCATCCGCAATATTCGGGAGCAGCCATTCGGGCAGGCGTACGTGTGCCGGCCACGTAACCTGGTCGGGTGTCCGCGGGGCCGGCGTCCATTACAATGTAACAGCCTCAATGGGACCCACGGGCTAGCGTACTGGTAATAGTTTGGACCGCCTTGTTGTGCCGCTGTATGTATAGGGTTCGCATGCGGGGGTGAAGGCAGCCTCCGAGGATGTGCGCCCCTGAGTCGAGTTGGTTGCATAGGGGACAATGTCCCAACGACGCGGGGCGGCCAGGTGCCACTGGTTTTTTTATCTCGCCTCGCAAGCTTGGCGCTCCATGGCTGGCCGTATAGGTAGTCGAAGCACCGTTTGACGTGCTTGTGTCGGCCCGCCTTGCGCTGTAGAGTCCGAGTGCTGATGCTTATATCGAGGTCGGGCAGGGCGTTGGCTACGTATTTAATGTAATGTGTTTCGTTCGTGTATCCCGAGTGCGTTTCCGGGCTGACCAAGGACTCGATACCGCGGTTAAGGTCGTTAGCATAATGCCCAGCGTTCTTCTCAGGCCCAGCCATTTTCCGCAGCCTTCGTGGATTATTGTCTGAGGTCTCGGTTGCGCTCAGCGCGTCGGGGTCTGTTGCGTATAGGGTTGTTCAGCCTTGCTACGCCGAGGTTTCGGAGGCCTGTACGGCGATCTTAGGGTCGCCTGGCCCTGTGGTGTTCTTGTGGTCTCAGTGAGAGAGGCTTCTTTGTAACAACCGTTCGAATGCCCGAGTAAACGTCTGCTCCATTCTTAACAAATTATGAGCCCCGCGCTTAGACGCGCGTGAGGTTGTCCCTACACCTTAGCCAGCTGCGGGAGGCAGGCTCGGCCACAATAGGTTATGATGAAGGGGTCAAATGGACCTACTGACATGTATTCCGCAGAAAACTTGGTGTTTTGCGGAGTCCTCGGTGAAGCTAATGCTGGGCTACAAGGGAGTCTTAGCCGCCATCGAGGATGATGTGGCGGCGCGTGAAGCGCTTCCACCGGAGAAGAAGCAATCTGCGTTGTCCATAGTTATGATGCACGTCGAGCGGGATGAGCGGCCCAGCCTCGAGATTCACAGGGCGGCGAAGGCTTTGTGGGACGCGCTGCACAACAAGTATGCGGCCCAGGCGTCATTTGTCATGGGCTTCGAAGAGACGTTGCTTATGTACGCCAACCGCTTCAAGAATCTGTGCATCAGGATGCATGCGGGCCGCTGGCATGCACTACACCGAGGCTCAGAACGTCACCACCGTGCTGAATGGACTGCCCGACTCGTCATACAGCGTGTTCAAGACGATCGTGACCGAAGTCGGCGTCGCGACGGTGGACGACCTGGAGCGGCGCATGATCAACGAGTCGATGCGCCGGGCCGAGAGCGCCAAGCAGGCGTCTGCCCACACGGTTGCAACTGGCAACGCGGGCGGACGCGGCGGCTTCGGCGGTGGCCGCGGCAACGGCGGCGGCCACGGTGGCGGGAGCGGCAGCGGTGGCGGCAAGTACAACCCGCACAAGAACCTGGACTGCCGCTACTGCAACAAGCGTGGGCACATCGAGAGGAACTGCCGCAAGAAGGAGCGGGACGAGCAGGAGCGGTCGCGGGCGCAGCAGGCGCCCCAGGCGCAGGCCCAGGCGCAGGCCAGGCGCAGGCCGCGCAGCCCCAGCCGCCTCAGCAGCGGCAGGGGCAGGCGCCTGGCCAGCGACGGCACTTGGTGGCTGCCAACATGGTGGCGCCGGTGCACACGGCGCGGTACGAGTGGCTGTTCGACACCGGAGCGGAGGAGCACGTCACGGGCGACATTGGCGCCCTCGTCGACATTGAGGTGGGAAAGGGGGTGGAGTTTAAATCACCTCTTTCGTCTGCGGTTGCGGCTGAGCTGAAGGGGCGTGTCACGTTGGGCGCGGACGGTTTTGGGGAAGGAAAGAAAGTTTTACGATGGACCGTAAGCCCTTGCGTGGGTTAGTTAAGGGAAGAGACTGATGCCTCATCGGCGGGTACAGCCCATTACCGCGGTGACCGCCTTTTTGACTAAGATGGGTTGCTTCTCCCACCCACTCCGTGTCTGGGCCCCGTCTCACTCAGATCACATCTGGGTACCCGCACGCATTCTTCCCAGATATGCCAGACACATCATTGTTGAACATTCAACCGTGATGAGTTCTACCAGTGCAGGGGACAGGGACATGGCTAAAGAGCCATGCGATCACCTGCTGTTCGTTCCCACACCAGGGCCCCCATCGATCACCCAGCCCTCTGCGATCGTCACCAATTCAATGCCCTAACTCTCAGGCACTTCCTACGGGATACGGTTTTGGGGATGATGTTACGGTGAGCGCATACCTGGTGCCGGGGTTCGAGCTGAACCTGCTGTCGGAGAAGGCCTTGAAGAGGGATTTCGGCTGTGTTTCGACCTTTCTTTGTGGGGACGGGTCGTATATCGAGATCCAGGGGGCCCCCGCGCTAAAGCTCCACTACAAGCAAGGCATGACTACGTGCGGTCGAGGCAGCTGTTCACGGTTTACCCGGCCTTGGCGGAGGAAGTCCCGGCGGCAGCACACGTGCCTTTTGGACAGTACCACCCACTACCTCTGAAAAAGGAAATGGAAGCAAAATTCGGTGATTTGTTACATGGTTATCAGCCTTTGTTCAGCCCTTGTTCAGTAGGTGCCAGGGGAAGTTGTCGAGGTTGATCTTGCAGCCGGGTAGTTGCAGGATACGTGTGCTCGTCTTTAGGCCGGTCCCAGAGCGGGGGAGGTTTTGCCTTGACTCCGATTCCCTTTTGCCTCCCCCTTCGCTAGCCTGGGTACCGTTTCGTTTCAGGGAATCGGAATTGGCACACGTAGTCGAAGACATTTATCTCCCAGGGTGGGTTCCCTTTCCAATGAGGCGAATTCGCCCGTGAATTGGTTAGTGGCCTGGTCTAGATGTTCTATTGAACATTAGACCCACAGAGTCGTGCGATCGCACTATGTAGCTGTTATCCAGCTCCTCTGTAATTAATTAAATTGATGAGATTGGCGAGGCGCGAGCCGTCGAAGCCATTGTTGACCAGTGTGTTGATGATGTGGTTAAGATTCGACGTTGCAATTCTTGTTGACGAAGAGTGGTAGAAGGTGGACAGGGCGAGGCAGGCCTAGGACTGTGTTGTAAGCTGCTTTTTTAGGGCGGTTGGCGTGGAGCTGGCTGTATTTGCAGGGTTGAAAACCAAGCTTGGATTCCTTGAGATATCGGCTGATAGAGTATGTACCATCTGGGCGAGTGTAGGTGCTGATGTCCAGGAAGACTGATTTATACGACTGTTTGCCATTTTTTGCTGTGATAACTTCTGAGGTGACGAAACTTTAATAATCGAGGGAGGCGGGTAAAGCCAACCAACCCCCTGTCGCAGACAGGCCGACGTTCGTACCCCACGCCCTTAAGAGGGCCACGACCGCAAGCTAGGGCTTGCGCCGACCACGCACACCGAGGCTTGTGCCCCACCGCCCTTAAGAGGGCTACGGCCGCAAGCTAGGGCTTGCGCCGACCACGCACACCGAGGCTTGCGCCCCACCGCCCTTAAGAGGGCTACGGCCGCAAGCTAGGGCTTGCGCCGACCACGCACACCGAGGCTTGCACCCCACCGCCCTTAAGAGGGCCACGGCCGCAAGCTAGGGCTTGCACCGACCACGCACACCGAGGCTTGCACCCCACCGCCCTTAAGAGGGCCACGGCCGCAAGCTAGAGCTTGCGCCGACCCAAGCCCAATGATGTCCGCTACTTCGGCGGGTTCGGGCACTCCTTGGCTCAGTGGCCCATGGCGTTGCACTTGTAACACGGCCCCTTGGGAGCCTTCGGCGCCGACGGCCCCGCCGCGGCCGCCACCTGCGCCGGTTGCGCCTTCCCGGGAGGCTTAGCAACCTTCCGGCTCTCAGCTGCGGCCTTGATGGCCTTCTTCAGCGCCTTCTGCTCTTCCTCCGTGGCCGCGTAGGGCGTTCCCCGCATCTGGCCCACGACATCCCACCCGTGGTGGTGCGCGATGACCAGCTCTTTTGCCTGCTGCTCGAAGACTTCTTGCGTCTTGCGAACCGCCTCCTCCATCGCCTCCGCGCGCTCCGCCCGGTTAGCCGCGGGAGCATCAACGACCGCGCGCCACTTGAGCTGCACGTTTGCGAACACGTCGTGTAAGTGAACCAGACGCTGCCGCTGTCCGATGAGCGACTTGTTCCCTTTGCCCTCTGAGGCGCCGAAGTCGCAATCGTAGTCCGGCAGGACCATGCGTTGCCTCTTTGGGGCCGGCTCCACTGTCTCCCGCTGTTCAAGCAGCATTCGCTGTGTCAATAACTGGAGGAGCTGCTGGTGCTCGCGCACCGCATCCATGTACTGCGCGTAAGCCTCGCGTAGCTGCCCGGTCAAAATTTTTCCCGGATCCGTCACAAGTTGCACCTTTGCAGCTTTGACATTTTTGTGTTCCAAAAGAGCGTTAAGACGCTTCGATGCTTCCTCTACGAGAGAGCCCAGCTGGTCGGACGCAAGGTCAATGTCCATTGTTAAAATTAATGGTGAGGGCCGGCTACCGCGAACGCTATCGCTCAGGCCTTAATGCCCACAGCCTCGCAGCAACCACCCTATGTAGCTACAAAACCCGAAAATCACTCCTCCACGCCTTCGCGGACACCTTAACTGGCACCATGTGCTGTACCAACGCCCTTATGAGGGCACAACTCCTCTGAGTTCACAGAAAACCTTGGTTTTCTAGCGTTGCACTCAGAAAACCTTCAGATAACTTCTGAGGTGACTTCGATGCTGAGGCAAGTAGGATATAGGCGGATTGGTGAGCCGGGGTTGTTGGCTGGGTCCAGAAGGCTGTTGATGCATGTTGTTGATGCATGTTGTTGACCAGTGTGTTGATGATGTGGTTAAGATTCGACGTTGCAATTCTTGTTGACGAAGAGTGGTAGAAGGTGGACAGGGCGAGGCAGGCCTAGGACTGTGTTGTAAGCTGCTTTTTTAGGGCGGTTGGCGTGGAGCTGGCTGTATTTGCAGGGTTGAAAACCAAGCTTGGATTCCTTGAGATATCGGCTGATAGAGTATGTACCATCTGGGCGAGTGTAGGTGCTGATGTCCAGGAAGACTGATTTATACGACTGTTTGCCATTTTTTGCTGTGATAACTTCTGAGGTGACTTCGATGCTGAGGCAAGTAGGATATAGGCGGATTGGTGAGCCGGGGTTGTTGGCTGGGTCCAGAAGGCTGTTGATGCATGTCTGGTGCGTTGACAGTTCTGAGGTCGTCCATGAGTCTGTACATGTGCTGGAATTGCGGGAGATATTTATTGCGGAGCTCTGGTGTGGCTTGGAACGCAAAAAAGTCGATGGCTGAGAATTCGTAGGAGAGGAGGTATAGGTTGCACCAATCGGGTCCAGGGTGAATGCCCATGGGTATGCCGCAGGTTTGTCTGAAGACTGAGTTGCCAAGCTGAGTGTAGGCGTCGTTAATAATGAAGGTATTGAGCTGATTGAGCTGGTCCAGGTCGAAAGAGATGATGCTTTCCGATTTTCCCTGCGGTTTTTCGTGGCTGATAGAAGCTGATTTCGGAAGACGAGTTCGGTGGTCAAGAATAATGTGGATTTGTGGCGTCTGCATGTGTTTGGCGTGGTAAAAGGAGAAAACCAAAGTGTTCATCAGGTGGAGGCGTGTGGGTAACCCGTCAGGGGATATCCGGAACTGTCCGTCGGAATTCGTTCGAAGCACTGAGTGACGTCCTGAGTCTGATCGAATGAAATGGAAGCTGGTAAATTGACAGTACATTCCCGATATTCTGCAATCAATATCAAAGGGTAAAAGGAGGTGTCGATATTGTACAGATTTTTGACAAGTTTTTGCCTGTCGGCTGCGATGTATTTGAATTGCTGTAGGATAACTGCTGCTATCTTGTGCGCAATTGCTGTTGCTGTTGATAGGACCGGCCCCCCATCACGGGTGCCCAGCTAGCGGGAGCCTGGAACACGCGCGACAACACGCTGTCGGTGCTGCAGCAGGCGGTGCCGGCCTCCTTCCCGCCGCTGTGGACGGTGGAGCAGATCAGGCTGCAGTCGGCGGTGGGCAGGGCCAAGGTGTGCCTGGATATTGGCAGCACGTCGCTGCGAAACTTTTGCATGGGCGGCTCCTGTACCGTGTACCTGCTGTACGACGATACCAAGTGCTGCACGACGGCGCTGGCGGCCGTACCCTCAGATCCCAACGCCTCGGCGGTTGTGACGACGAGCAGTCGTCGTCGCAGTGCCGCTGCCGTCGCCGGTGCCTCCATGGCGACGACCACTCCATTGCGCCCCGCACGCAACGGCGGCGACAGCGACACGCAGCGGCAGGTGGTGGTTGCGGCCAGCAGCAGGCCTCCCTCCGCCCCATCGCCCACAGCAACAGCGTGTGCACCCGCCCCCGCCCGGCGGTCGGTACCTCCCCCGGCTTGCGTAGCTTCTGAATTGATTGATTGGTTGGTTGATTGGTTGATTGGTTGGTGTCTTGTCGTATACCTCTGCTCGAGACCTGTTGTACTGTACGAATGCCGCATGTGCCTCTTATCTGCGAGCATCACCCAGCGATTGGCGATGTGACGATGTGCGTGACGACTAGACAGACGAGAGAAGTAAGGACGGGCGGGTGTATGTCTATTTCCACGCGAATTGATTGGCGGGCGGATGGACGGACGGACGAACCGCGGGCGACCGGTACACGTGCGCCGTATTTTGGGAGCGGGGAGAACGAAGAAAGTACGAAGAAGAAGAATGGTTACCGCCATTTATTGATATAATTGCAGGATGTGTTCGTTGGCTACGTGCTGAGCAGGTGACCATGCATCCATCCAGTGTGCAAGCAAGCCGATTGCGCGCGTGGCATTCTAGCATGGGTGCTGGGTACGCACGTACTTGGCTGGTACTTGTGTGGGGTGCGTGTTTGTTTGTATGTGTGCACACAATTGCATCGCTCGGACACTCAAGTAAGCGGACGGCAGGACGACTCACTGCTGCAGTGCTGCGGCTTATTTTGACGTACACACGAGGAGTGGTAGGCATCACACACATTCGCTGCCCCACAACACCCGGCTGCATGTCCCGCCGCTGGCATGTTACTGGTGGTACCGGTACCTGGCTCGATCGTTCGGGGGGAGGCTAGGGGCCCGTGCGATCTCTGATTTGATCTGATCTGATCTGGCATGGGTGATGATCCTTTGCTGCACCTGAGTCGTTGGGTGGAGTGTTCGGTGCCCTGCTGTTGATCGCTTCGTTCCGTGGCAAGCACGCAAGGCCGATGGCGGAGGTGAGCCGGCCCCAAGAAATGAGCCCCATCGGCCATAGCCGTCTTCGTTCGTTCGTCGAGTGGCTGGGTTCGTTCTGGTTCATTGCTCCGTCGGTCGCGTCGGCACTCGCTCGGGGGCACACTTCCGTCCCCTGTTGATTGGGTATTGAGCTGCTTGCGTTTGGTTCTGGCTGATGGCACTGCCGTACACTTCAATGTCACCACCGTTAGCCCGTGGTCATGTCATCCGGCGGGACTATAAGACATACGCATAAGACATACTCATAAGGCATGCGCCGATAGGCGGCGCATTATGATTGATTTATAAATGATTTTGATAGAATTCTGTGCAGGATTTGACGGCTTGGTGTGTACTAAGACGGCGCATTGTAATGGACTCAACTGACTAATCCGTATCCACCTGTCTGCCTGTCCGTCTATCTATCTGCCCAGCACGCGTCCGTCCACCCATTTGAGAAGGCGTTCGATCGGGTGAACAGGGACTTGTCGTGGACTCGCCTCGAGAAAAGAGGGGTTAAGGGCGCAACGCTGGAGGCCCTGAAGCGTTGTTACGAGCGGGTGGAATTGCGGGTCAAAGTGAACGGCGCGACGGGAGAGGCGTTCTCCTCTTCACAAGGGGTGAAACAAGGTTGCCCGATGAGTCCCACGCTGTTTGGTTTCTTTGTGGAAGGTTATGCCGATTACGTTGACGCCCTAGATGTTCGTTGCGCTCCCAGCTGCCATGGCGGCTCACGATTGCACTAGCGTGGAAGGCCGACGCGTGCCCTTAGCCCTGTATGCGGACGACCGAAGTCTATTCGCCGCGACAAAGCGTCGTTTGATGAGCCTGATTAGCTAGAGCGCTACGGGAGTGGTCGGAAGCGTTCGGTCTTACCGTCAACGCGAAGCAATGCGAGCTGCTGTTTTTTGGGCGGGGCCCCAGCGCGAAGCGCCCAGGGGGGCCCCGCCCTGTAGGATTGCCCATGTCCGTGCCTGTGAACTGTGGTGTCCTAACAAAAGTGCAGAATCTCGGCCAACGGAAATACTCCATAAGTAAAAGATTACATTCTTTATTGCATGGTATCTTTATTATAGAAACCCAACATCGCACGAGTAAAAACCAGTTTGGCAGTCTCCATGGACCGAGGCCGAGGTCAAACCAACGCCTCTCGGCCTATAATTAATTCCAGGAGATTCATCGTTCCTCAAAGTGGATTTCTGACATGACGGCGTGAAATGAATCTTCGTTTCGGCAACCAACTATGTTTGCATTGCGAACATTCTTCCCGCGACCACACCACAGCTCTGCTACCACCCGGTCCGACCGACTTGACGCACATTTCGATTACAAAGGTTGCAAGGAGCAAACCATGAGGGGCAAACTGCTGGTTGTTGGACGCCAAGCCGCAAATGCACGCATGATGCAGCGGTCTTCTGCGGGCCGCCCAACAAGTCCAGTCGGCAACCTAGGGGATGGACTTCTACATTCCCTGTCCTAATGTTAAAGCAGTCAAGCCTCCTCTACGGCGAATACCTCAGTAGCGAAGCCTGTGCACTCTCGTCGGCAACTGCACGTCGTCGCAACCCTCGCAAACAGTTCCGCTGTCCTTCTATTGGCAAGTCAGCCTGCGTGATGTGTAAATGATACACTCCATGTCTACTGTCAAGTAACTTCAGCCAATGCGCTGGCCGGAAGAGTTGCACAGTGCCGAGACGGCGCGCGATGCTAAACATGGGTCGGATTGCTGAAGCCGCAGGCATTTCAGATATAAAGCTCTGGCTGCCTATCAGCAGGAATGTCGACACACTCACAGTTGACGCCCTCGCCGCTCGCTTTGGAAATGCCGTATTTCGGTCGATGCGCACATGCGCTCATGCACCCGACGGGATGACGCGCTTCGCGCGGCGCCGGCAGGCCTTGCTAACGACTCGGCTAGCAGGCATTTCGGGAAAAAGCTCTGGCTGTCTATCAGCAGGAATGTCGACACTCTCACACTACTTCACGCCCTCGCCACCCTAGCACTCAACTTAACCCGTACGGATTTAGTGGGGCCCCGCCCTTTTTCCGGCTTCAAGGAAGCCGACACCAACCCCTTGTCCACCCCAATGCCCAGGTCAGGAGCCACTTTTATGCGATCAGCGATTTGGTTACCATGCGCGTAAAGGAGGACGGGCTGCCGGTGGACCGACCTATCACTTGGAAGACGCGCGCACGCTCTCTCGGGCTGCACTTTGGTCCTTACAGTGATTTCTCGTCCTGCACGGACGAGCTTTATGCTGCGGGCCGGCGACCCGTCCGTCCGTCCGTGTTTTGCCAAGTGGCTTGTGCGCGTTGGTGTTGTGCGTCGTGGGCCCCAGACCCAGCGGCCCCAGACCCAGCAGCCGGCCGCGCTCTGTAGCGGAGGCGACCCGGGTGAGGGAATGAATGAGCGAGGTCGCAATAAGGCCGGACAGCACGTACGTGCCACCACCAAACACAAACAAGCAAGCGAGCGAGTGGTGACATTAGTCATGAAACTCCTATCCCCTAGGAGTGCCTGAGAGTTAGGGCACTAAATTGGTGACCGAGAGGTCACCAGTTCGATCCCGGCCTTCGCAGAGGGCTGGGTGACCGATGGGGGCCCTGGTGTGGGAACGAACAGCAGGTGATCGCATGGCTCTTTAGCCATGTCCCTGTCCCCTGCACTGGTAGAACTCATCACGGTTGAATGTTCAACAATGATGTGTCTGGCATAT
The DNA here is from genome assembly GCA_030267565.1 of Pleodorina starrii. Classification (NCBI taxonomy): domain Eukaryota; kingdom Viridiplantae; phylum Chlorophyta; class Chlorophyceae; order Chlamydomonadales; family Volvocaceae; genus Pleodorina; species Pleodorina starrii. The sequence goes on along the minus strand of BRXU01000021.1, from coordinate 864,057 downwards.
CTGGGAAAAGTGCGTGCGGGTACCCAGATGTGATCCGAGTGAGACGGAGCCCAGACACGGAGTGGGTGGGAGAAGCAACCCATCTTAGTCAAAAAGGCGGTCACCGCGGTAATGGGCTGAAAGTACCCGCCGAAGAGGCATCAGTCTGTTCCCTTAACCCACGCTCGGGCTTACGGTCCAGTGTAAACTTTCTTTCTTTCATGAAACTCCTGAACTGAACTGCTGGCGATTGGCCTTGCTCGCTCGGCCACCCAGGGCCACCTGCAAGGACATAGGCGCAGTAACAACCTGAAATACCTGATAGCAGCTCGCGGGCTGCAACTGGAACAACCCTCCGAAACGTGCAGAGACCCGCACGCCAGCGTATGGTATCAGTGAAATGCGACAGCGAATTCGGAGGTCCCCGTGCCCCCATCTCCGCCATCCGTGCGACGGCAAGGTGGCCATCCCGGACGGGACCGGCGGCTCCGTGACTGACTGGCCGCCAGGGACAGCAAATACCAGTATGCGCTGGCAAACGACTGCAAACACACGTTGTACGTGTTGTTGTGCAGTAGTGTTCGTTCGTCCGTGGCGGCGCTGTGGTGGGGTGGGGCCCATATGTGTTCAACTTGCAATGGTGAGGTTGGGATGCGCCTGGGCTTGGGTGGTGTTTCAGGCACCGTGCCATGCAGGGAAATGGCCGCCAGGTGTAAGAAACTGATACTCGCCTCCGCCAACTCGGAGCAGGAGCGGAGCAGGCCCCTGCAGGCCACACGCTTGTGTCCTGTAAATACGCCTCCGTCGGACGAGCTGTGACGCAATGCATTGCCGATTTACTACAACCAACTCGGCTGCCAAGCTTTACAAGCCTCAATCTGAAGAGGGCCGTGGAGTCGCGTGAAACCCTGGCGAACGCCCTAGCTGATGATAGAACTGGGGCGCCTAGCAGCGCCCCGACAACACGCTCTGCAGCTTCCAATGTGGCCCAGGCCCGTGATCACCAAGAATCTTACATTATAACACCAACCTTGTGTGCATCTCACTTTTTGCTCGTCTGTAATGTCTGCCTCCCCAACCGCCGTATGCTTTGTTTTCAGCTACTATGCATACCGATGGCTACATTTTGCCTCGCCTGGCGCTCTGTGCCTCTTAGTGAGGTAGAGGGGCAACACGGCAACTTGCCAACTTCTTCTGAAGGCCGTACATTGCCGTAAGGGAGAAGCAACTTGTCCGTCCGTGAGCTCCTTAGCCTGAGTTCTTAGCAGCAAATCGTCTTCAAGCTTAGCATAGTTACATGCTGACAGATCAGGCCCATTGACAACAGGGCAGCTCGTAGCTGGCATTTTCATGCCGAATTTTTGGACGGTGGCGAGTTACGTTTAGTGCATCAAGAGCAGGATTCGCAGGCATTTACACAATTCCGACCTTGTGCGCGTTGCAAGTGAAGTGTCTGCTAGCGCATCGAGCAGCGCTTGCGAACTTAGAGCCTTCGACGGAAGGGGCGCTCTGTAGGAGATAACCTCTGACACACGTGAAGGTATAAGACAGCCAGCACCATTTGTCGCGGCAATAAAACCTGTGCGGTTTAGCCGATTGTGTGCTGGTGTTGCTGTGGGTGTTAGCCCTCTGTGAATAATTGGATTAACAACTCCAATCGTCGCTATGAATATTTAAAGAAGATACACGCTCCTTGTGGCTGAATTCTCATTGGCCAGCTGCTCAGCGCGGCCCGCCGTTCGCATGGCACGCTTGCCCATGCCTCAGAGCGCCCAGCAACCCTTTATTACACGTCCACAGATGGCCAGTGGCTATCCGCCTCAAGCACCTGACGGTAGGAACCCGTCCGTTCGTGGCCGCGCGTCAGCGCGGCCAGACGATGCCGAGCTCCTTGCACCGCCTGAGGTGGACCCCGTGCAGGTAGGGCGCTGCCTGAAGCCTCAACCTCACGGATACGCCTGAGCTTGCTTTCAGGATTAAAAACCCGCGCGAAGGCTTTTGGGCTAGATAGTTGTGCTGCCCCTGCCACTGGGGAAGGTGGTGCACCACAAGGGAGCGCAAGAGGCCAACCCCCATGATGCATGTATTTGCGCCTGTGTGGGGCCCGAAAATGGAACCCAAGTCGGCTTTTGGCGTCTTCTTTTTGCTCACCCGTCCGGGAAGGGAAGGGATGCTCCCCGTGCGCCCCTTTCCGTGGGGCAAAGGGGGGTTGGTCGACCAACCGCCTGCACTACCCGCACCACAGGCCGGCGATCCGGTGGGGGACGCCCACTCCTTCCAACAGACCCGGGGCACCCTGGGCCCCCGCACATGATTCCTCTGAACCCGAACGACCTCCCCGAACCGATACGGCCTACCATCGTTACGCCTTCCCTTCCATCCCACGGCTGCGGTATCGTCTTTCTCATCCCACCCGCCCGCCCGCCCGCCCACCCCTCGCTTCGATATATCGCCTCGATATTGCCACCGCGACCAGTTCCACGGCCGCAGTTGTATCACTCTCCAACCCCCGTCCTCCTCCTCCCCCCCCCCCGTCCCGCCCCTCCCTCCCTCCTTTGCTCCCTCTCCGCAGCTCTCCAGAAACATGTTCTCCCAGCCCGTCCCCCGACCTCCCCCCGCACCGCTCACCAACCACCACCTCAAAAAGGTGGCACGCATGGACGCACCCGCCACCAGCGGCGGCGGCGCCGGAGGCGGCGGCGCCGGTGGCGGAGCCACAGGCGCCAGCGGCGGCGGCAGCGGTGGCCGCAGCGGCGGCGGAGGCGGCGGCGGAGCCACCGCCGCGCGCATCCGTGGCAGCGCCCGCGGCAGCGCCCGCAGTGCGCGCAGTGTGGCCGCCAGTTCGGTTCGCGGCGGTCGGGCGGCCTTCAGTGTTGTGTCGGATGAGGAGGTCATCGATGTGGACGGTGGGTGGGGCGGGACGGGGGGGGGGTGCGAGGGGAGTTATCCACGTATTGGGGGGGAGAGAGAGGTGGAGACAGAGAGACACACAACTTCCCTAGCGGTCGGGGCCATACGATCTTTGGGGGCGGAGAGGTGGGAGCCCGGGCCGCGAGGCCGGGGCATTGAGGTCGCACCTGCTCCCGTCTCCCTGTCCCTGCCCCTCTCCCCGCCAATCACCCCGCCCCAATCCCCTACCCCCAGACGTATTTCGATCTGGGGTTCTGGTTTTTTGTTGGGCTCGGACGGGGCAGACCGTCGTTGTGCAGCAGACCGCCGTGTAAACCTCCGGAGAAAGACTCCTCAGGCAGCGGCGGTCTCGTCTCTTAAGGGTTTCCTCCATAAGAAAGAAGAGACGAGACCGCCGCTGCCTCCGGAGTCGTTGATCGCCGCGTCGCTCGTTCGGTGACGTCCCGCTCCGCATTCCCGCCTTGCCGCGTGTCGGACTGATACGGCCACCGGCTCGGGGGCGTCTGGCGCAGTATGCCGCCTGGCCGCCTGGCTGGCTGACTGACTGACTGACTGACTGGCTGGCTGGCTGGCTGGCTTGTTGGCTTGTTGCCTGGCTCCAAGCGCCTGCACCTGGCCCTTGGGTCGACCCGTGGGTCGGTCCCAGCAAGACATGTGGATTCGGGTGCGATCCGGCTCCAAGTAGCTGGTTTCTGTACCCCCCGCCCTTCCCCGCTCCACCCCGCTCCACCCCCCAGGCGAGCCTACCACCCTTGCGGACGATGACCTGGATCTGCCCCCGTCTCCGGGGGCCGACGGGGTCGATGAGTACTACGATTTGTACGGCGCCGACGCCTACATGGGCGCGGCGGGTCCCGGCGGCGGCGGTCGGGGTCCCGCCTTCCGCGGCCCGCACCGCGGCGGCACGCTGGGTATGAGCGGCATTGCGGGGTTGGCGGGGGACGAGCACGGCGGTGGGCCGGATCCCCTGGAGGAGTTGGAGGCTGACACGCCTGCCGTACGGTTGGCGGAGGTGACGGCGGACCTCGAGATGGCGATGCAGGTGTGTGTGCGCATTTGTGTGTGGGTTGGGAGGGGTGTTGTTATCGTTACTGCTGTTGTCCCTGTGTGTGGGTTGGGAGGGGTAAACAAAATACCGTAGCTGAGGGGTGTTGTTGTCACTGCTTTGTTGTTATCGTCATAGCAGGCTCCCGTCCCTCGGATGTGGTGGTGTGTGTGTGGTGGGGGGATGGGGAAGGACGATGCTTGCATGAAGGTGGGGAGTGGAGGGCGTGACGTCCTACCCTTACCCCTCCCTGGCTAACAGGCCGCCCGCCCGCCCGGCCCCCCCACCTGCCCGCGTATCAGAGCGCTCGCACCTCCCCCTCCCTGCCTCCCTCCCTCCGCATCTCCCCCTGTTCTCCGGCCTATCCGAGCATAACCCCATTCCGTCCGCCTCGCTCCGAAGCCCCCCGCCCACCTCCCCCCTCCCCCGCCCCGTAACTACGTTGCGTTCCCTTGTCCCGGGCCGATTTCTTTTACCCCCGCCCCACGCACACCTGCCCCCTCCCCCCTCCCCCGCCCCACGCCCACCTGCCCCAGTCCTCCTCCAAAGACCCATGGGTCGCTGTCCAGCTGGCTCAGCTGGCCCTGGGTCACGCCAAGGTGGTTTGGCGCACTATGCCGGTGACTGTGCGGGAGGAGCCGCTGCTGCTGGCCAAGGCGCACTTTGCACTGGCACGGGCCTACCAGGGACTGGGGTGCGACAGGCAGGCGTCGGAACACGGAAAGGAGTGAGTAGGGGTGGGTAAGAAGTGATACCGCAGCGGAGACGGAGACGGCGTTAGCGAACGGACCCAGAACCCAGTAATACTTACCGAACATACCTGTAACCTTACCGAGCTGAAAATACGCTGCGACCGCGTCGCCGCCAGACCAACCCAGACGGACGATTACACGCGACAGCACAAGAACGGCACGAACGCCCGGACAGAACAACCCGACATATTGTAGACTCACCTGCGCTCAATGGAGGAAGCGAAGCGGGAAGATTTCGAAGGAAAAAGGGGGTGAGTAACGGCAATGGGCAACGGCAATGGCAGCGAAGGAAGGAGCGAGCAGGCAGGCAAGCAAGGCAATACACACATAAACCCACGAAGGAGCTGGGGCGGCGACGCGGCGCAAAAGAGGGCAGGAAGGGGCGGCGGGGCAGAGAAGAAAGGGATACGGATGGGCAAAACGTACGACGGCAAGGAGGCGTAAGGCAGAGGAGAAAGGGCAAAGGAAAAGAGAATGGCAGGGAGAACGGCAAAGGGAAGGAGAACAGCAGAAGGAAGACGAGGCTGGGAGGGACGGAAGGCGGGGCGGGGCGGGGCGAGGGGGCACGAGGGCAAGAGCAAGGACGAGGAGAAGGGGAGAACGACGGCAGGGCGGGCGGAAAGGGTGGAGGCAGCGGGGCGCGGGAAGACGATGCGGGGCGCGGGAAGGTGCGAAGTGCAGGAGGGGGGGGGCTGTGCAGTGCGGGAGGGAGGGACTGTGGGTGGGTGGGTGTTCACAGAATCGGCCGGAGCCCGCGAACGGCGCTTTCATGCGTAGTAAAAAGAAGTGTGAGTGGGGGGTAAATAGAAAATATCGCAGCGGAGTGGGGGGCCGTGGGCTACAGAAAGTAGTCCAAAGAAGCGGCAGGGGTTTTGTGGGGGGCTGAGAGAAGGTGGAGGGGGATCTGGGACAGGGGCTGAGGCTGTTGGCAGGACTCACCTGCGGTTCTTCGTCCCTCGTTAACCCACCCACCCATCCACCCACCCTGGACCGCTCTCCTTCATCTTTGTTTTCCCTGTCCGACCCCTCTCGACCCCTCCTCCACTCCCTCGCCACGCGGGGCAGGGCCCTGGCGGCTATTCCCAAGGAGGTGGCGGACACGGAGGCCGCCCGGGCGCTGAGGACGGAGGTGCAGGTGGGGCTGGAAGGGGGGGCTGGAGGGGGGGCCTGGAAGAGGGGGCTGGGAAGGGGAAGGGGGGTGTTGGGGGGGGGGGGGGGTGGGCGCTTTGATGGCGCCTGGGCTGCTGAAAGGGGGTTTGCGGGACTGAGGAGAGACGAAAGAGCCCAAGGCAAGAGCGGGAACGTGAACGAGGGGCGTGCGGAGAACCGCGCGGTCAGCTGGTTGCGGCGGGGGGGGGGGCAAAGGGGGGGGGGGGGAAGAAGATACCGCAGCGGAAACGGAGACGGCGTTAGCGAACGGACCCGGAACCCAGCAATACTTACCAAACATACCTGTAACCTTACCAAGAGGAGAGGCACAGCGTCCGCGTCGCCGCCAGACCAACCCGGACGAACGAGTACACGCGACAGCACGTACTCTGGGGGATGTGTGGCGCCGCCCATACCCCCCCCCTCGCCACTCCACCCCACCTCACCTCACCCCAGCCTCAATCTTGCCCTATTTGCGGCTGCACTGCGGCAACAATGAAATAACAACCATCGTGTTTATTTGTTTTGTTTGTTTGTTTGTATGTTTGTTTCATTTGTGCCATGACGCTGGTGCCGTCGGTATTGCTCCGCTTATTATCGCACCGCACCGCTCATCGCACCGCACCGCACCGCTCTGCTCCGCTTATCGCACCTCTCCGCTTATCATCACACCGCTCCGCTCATCGCACCGCACCGCTCCTCGCTCTGCTCCTCAGGTGATGCGGGCTGAGGCCCTGCTGTCCTCCGCGGGGTCCCCCGGACTGGCCACTGGGGCCGCGTGCAACCAGGCCAGGAAGGCGCTGGCACTGCTGGTCAAGGCGGCCGGGCTGCAGGTGGGGGGACAGGACACATGACTTGAGGGGGGATAAAAAGAAAAAATCGCAGCGGGGAAGGAGACGGCGTTAGCGAACGGACCCAGAACCCAGCAATACATGAGGGGGGAAAACATGGGGGTGGGGCGAGGGGAGGGGGGAAGAGGGAGGGACCGGTTGGGGGGCTAAATTACGAATATCCGAACCGGGGGGGGAGGGAGGGGAAGGGTGTGGCGCCGCACGGTCACACAGCCGCGCGTCCTGTCGTTGCCCTCTCTGGCTTGCGTGTGTTGCTCACCTGCAGCGCGCCGCCCTCCTGTCTCCGAGTCTTGGGGGTGAGGGTTTCACGGTTTCACGGTTCTCTCCCCCAGGAGCAACTCACGCGCACCCATCACACACGCACACACACCCATCACACACACAGACGCACACACACACACCCCTCACCACCACACCTCACCACCCCCACCCCCACCACCACCACCACCACCCACCCCCCTTGCAGGAGCCTGTTGCCTGGACCGCTGAGGAGGTGGAGGACAATGAGCTGGGCGGCGTGCAGAGGTCCACCATTGACTCGGTGGGAGGGAGAGGGGGAGAGAGGGGGAGAGTGGGGAGAGTGGGAGAGGGGGGGGAAGAGGGGGAAAGGGGGGCTGCGGGGCAATGGGGAAGGTTGTGGGCGAGGGGGAGGAGGGCAGGGAAGGAATAGGGGGATAGGCCCCCGGGCTAGAGGATGTTTCGGGTGTAGGGGGGTTCGATCCTTTGGGGGCCTCGGGGTAAGAGGGGGAGTTTGGAGGTTGGCGGGGGGATGGGCCCTTGCTACTGCGGGGCCGCAGCTATGCAGGGGCGGGTTGGGGGCGATCTGGGGGCTTCAAACCCGGGAGGTTAAACCCCCCAAACCCCCAAACCCCGCATCGCTCGTATCACCTCTTCACCTGGTCGCCTGTTTCGGTTCCTTGGCCGCGATTCTCGTGTCATTCTTATACTCCCTCCCCCCTCGCCCTGGGGTTACCGCCCCGGGGTCGCCTTGTCCTGCCCTCGATGAAGGGTGATGCATGCATGATGGCTTTCAGCCCCCCGCCCGCCCCTTTAGTCCGCAGTGTCTCTCATTGTGATATGAAGGAGCACATCACTCCCTGACCCCCTGCCCCGGGGGTTGCCGTTTACGGGCTCCGGCCTATACGTGGATACCCCCCCCCGCACACACTCACACCGCCTGCCAGCTTTCTCATTCAAACCGCTCACCTGCACCCCCTCTCCCCCCGCCCACCCGCCCCTTCCCGCCTCTTCTCCGCTGCGATTTTCTCTTTATACCCCTCCCCTGCCCAGGTGACCGACGCGGGAATAGTGGCGCTGATGGCCCAGAGCCACGGCGTGTTGGCGGAGGCTAAACTCAAGGAGGCGGAGGCGGAGGACACGGGTGGGGATGCAGGCTGGGGGAGGGGAAGGGGGACCCTAAACCCAAACCCACCCAGGCGGAGGACACGGGTGGGGATGAAAGAGAACGGCCCGGGACGAGGGAACGCAACGCAGATACCTGGGATATTACCTGAGGGAAAGGGGGAGGAGGCGGGTTGGGTGGCCTCCCAAACACCACATCAGAACCTGACCTCGGCTGTGTGCCCTCGTGCGCGGAGGCTCCGGCTAAGCGGGTTGGCTGAGTCAGGACGGCCCTGCGCCAGCCCCCCTCTTGACACGATCGCCGGGATACCGTACCCCTCCCTCGCCCCCCAAATATAACCCTCCACTCCTCCTCTCGCCTCCCTTCCACCCCCAGCCCCGTAACGCCCGTTTCCCTCGCTCCCCTTCCCTCGTGTTCCCTCCCCCCCCCACAAACACACACCACCCCTGCCCCTGTCAGCTCGCAAGTCCTCCCTCCGCTCCGCCGAGGAGGCCGCCTTGCGACTGGACCGGCGCACCGAGCGGGGGGATTCCTTCTACTCGGCGGAGCAGCTGGAGAAGTTCAGGGGGCAGGTGCAGGCGTTCAGGTGAGGGGGAGGGGGGAGGGGGAGGAGGGGGAGGGGAAGGGGAAGGGGGAGGGGGAGGGAGGGGAGGGTGTGGTATTCACGTGAAGGGGAGGGGGATGGGGGAAGGGGGGAAGGGTGTAGCCTTTGTAGACGGGTGTGCCGTTGGAGGAAGGGGAGGGTGAAAGGTGGAAGGTGGACGAGGAGATGGGGGCAGGGGAAGGGGGCGGGTTTGCTAGCTGCCGGGGCGGATGGCCGGGTGGCCGGGTTGGCGGGTGGCTGGGTGGGAGCGAGTGGGGAGTGAGAGGGGAGTGAGAGGGGAGTGAAGGGGGTGATGGGGGAGGGGGGGCACGGCACGGGATGGACGGCAGCGGAAGTTGCCTCTCTCCGGCGGTAACTAGCTTGCCGCAGTGTAAGGGCACGTGAGCCCATTCATTCATGCATGGCAACCCACCCCCGCGTGGCCTCGCGTGTCGGGGTACCCCCCCCCCCGCCTGCCGGACCCCGGACACGTAACACGGACAATTAACACACAAACGCAAGCACAAAAATACCCACGCACGCACCCACACATCCGCTTCGGCACACCCCTCTCCGTTCCCCGCCTCTCCCATCCCCGGGGACCCCCCAGGGACGAGGCCGACAACCACCTGGCGGAGGTCGTACGACTGGCCGGCGAGGCCGAGCGGTCGTACGATGGAGCCATGTACTGCCTCAACCACGTGATTGATGTAGAGGGGTCCAGGTGAGCGGGTGGGTGAGCGGGTGTGTGGTTGGAGGGGGGGTGGTTGGGGGTGTGTGGGTGGCTGCTAGAACAATATGTTGGGGGGAGCGGGGGCGTGTCCTCCGTTACGTTGGGAGGGACCTTAAGGGTTGGGGAGGGGGCAGAAGGTGCGGGTGTGGCGGCGGGTGGTGGTTTAGGGTTTGTGGTGGTGGTGGTGGGTGGTGATGCGGTAGATACGAAACCGCAGCGATGGAAGCGATGAAACCGCAGCGATGGGGCGAGGTTGGGCGGACGGACCCGGCAAGGCATTTGCTGCACACGTCGGATATGAGCGGCTGTAGACCAGCACAGCCAATGCCGGAGGAGCGGCGACCGCGACCGCGAGCGCGTCGCCGCCGGACCGTCCCTGACCGTTCAGGCAGCGGCGGTGGTAGTGGTGGTGGTGGTGGCGGCCGGCGGAGGGTGATGGACTGATGGTGTTGGGGTCGGGTCGGGTTGGGTCGGTTTGACCTCAAGCTCGGCGCTGGTGGTGGTGCCCCATCCGTCATCCCGAGATGGGTACCCTGGTATATAACTGCCGTAACTGCCGTAACTTCCATGCAACGGCCGTAACTGCCGTAACTGCCCTGCTGATGCTGTCCTGCGATCACCTGTCGACGCCGCGAGAGACCCTCTCACGACCCCCCCCCCGGTGGTGCCCCCCCGCACGCGCGGGCTTTCCCTCCCGTCCCATTCAACACCCTCCACTCCACTCCCTCCTCTCCCCGTTCGCCCCCCTCCATCCCAACCCTCCACCCCAACCCAACCCTTCATCCCAACCCCCCATCCAAACCCCGCCAAACACCCTCCCTAACCCTCTCTCCTTGCCACCCCCCCCCCCCGTCTCAAGGCTTGAGGAGAGCCTGGGTCGCGAGGGCAAGTTGGCCCACCCCACCTTCCAGGCCCTGTGGTGCCGCTCCCTGGACTTCTGTGCGGGCATTGCCACGGCATACGGTGAGGAGGTTGGTATAAAGAGAAAATCGCAGCGGAGAAGGAGACGGCGTGAGCGAACGGACCCGGACGGAGCGACGGAGGGGGGGGGGTGGGAAGAGAGATGGGGAGACAGGGAGGGAGGTAGGGAGGAAGGGAGGGGCGTGGAGAAGCGGGGAGAGGGAGAAGGAGAGAATGAATGAAACCGCGTGTAGGAAGGGACGTACGCGGCACGGATTGCCGTACCCGCCCAGTTGTGCCTGTCAGACAACCCTGATGTCTTTGGGGGGGAGGGAGAGGGAGAGGGGAAGAGAGAGAGGGTGGGGTAAGAGAACAGGTACCGCAGCGAAGGGGCGGACAGGCCGTCAGCGAGCTGTCCCTGAACTCGGAAGTAAGGGGGGAAAGGGGAAGCGGGAGGGGGAGGGGAAGGGGGATGAGGAGAGCCTCTCCCTATTGAGGGAGAAGGAGGGGGAGAGGGGGGAGGTCCGAATACCCCCGGACTGCGATTCATGCTCCTTATCCCCGGACTGTCCAACCTTCCCAGCCTTACCCCCCTGTCTCTCAACTCCCCGTCCCCCTCACCCCCATCCCCCACCCCCCATCCCCCACCTCCCCCCTACCCCTGTCCGCAGCCCTGCAGCGCAAGGACTCCTCGCGGCTCAACATCCTGAACGAGATCCTGTCTGCGTTTGCGCAGTACGGCAGTGGCGGCTGGCTGCCCCCCGCCCGCCAGCTGCAGGCACTCAAGGACAAGGGGGCACTGCTGGTGGACCGGAGGGACTATGTGAGGGGGGGGGGGGTTGGACCGGAGGGGCTAGTGAAGGGGGGTGGACCGGAGGGACTATGTGAGGGGAGGTGGGCGGCGATGGACTGCAGGGGCTGGGGAGTGGGGTGCGAGGGTAGGGGAGCAGAAATCCGCCAACACCCCCATTGGCAGAACCCTTTAGCAGCTACCTAACCGCTACCCCTCTTCACTTTATCCCTTATACCTTACGGTAACCCACCCACCGCAACCCACCCCACCTGCTCCCCACCTCATTGTTATATGAAGGAGCATATCACTCCCTGACCCCCCCCTGACCCCCACCTGTCATGACCCCCCCCCCTGCCCCTCAGGAGGACGCCACTGCCTGCTACGAGGAGCTCACGGATGTGGTAACGGAGCTGTACGAGAACGACCCAGTACGGAGGGAGCTGCAGGTACCTGACTGGATTGATGGATGGGCTTGTTGGTTGGTTGGTTGGTTGGTTCGTCGGTTGGTATGGAGCAATGGATCTGTGTAATGTATTAGGTGGCGCATTATCGTAAAGCATTTTCAAAGCATGTAGCAGAGCGTGGGAGGGAGGGAGAGGGCATAAAGGGGTGCTGTTGCCCAGATTGGGGTTGCTCCGGAGAGGGGGTTGCCTGTTTGTGTTGTTGAGGTGCATGTAGAAAGCCCCTTCCCACCAGCGGCCGGTGCGTGCTGTGTGCTGCGGAGGCTGAGGCTAATGTTGAGGGGTTTGGGGGCGTTGGGTTGCGGCCCCCCTCCCTCCTTCCCTCTCTCCCTCCCTCCCCTCCTTCATTCGCCCCCCCGACTCGCACGCAGATGCGCGGCTCCACGCCTCGATGACGTGATCTCAACAACCCCCGCCAACCGCCAAACGGTGTAACCGTAACAAACCACCCGTACTGCAGATTGCCGAGGTCCTCAAGCTGCGTGGCGACGTGGCCCTGGCGGGCGGGGATTTCCGTACGGCGCAGCACATGTTTAACCAGGTACGACAGACCGTACGACACGTGACCGCATGAAGAGTATTATCGCTATGACCACCCTTCCCACGCTTCCCTCCCGCTCAAAAGTCCTCCCCTCCGCCATTCCCCCGCCCCAAGCCCCCCGCGTCGCTGCCCTCCCCCCTCCGCATACCGGACCCCCCCACCCGCTGCGGCGTCCTGTCTCCTTTCCACCCCCCCCCCCCTTCCCCTCCCTCACCCCTCATCGTCGCCCCTCCCCACCGGCCCCCTCCCCAACACCTCCCTGAACCCTTCCCCCCCGCAACCTTCCCCCCCCCGGGCTCCGGCCTACACGTGGATAACCCCTTACCCCCCCCCCCCTTACCCCCCCAGGCGCTAGAGTTTTACCAGCGGCATCTGGGCGTGTCCGCCCCCGTGGCTCAGGACCTGATGCACCGAATCGACGAGGTCAAGGGGTACCTGGCGGACACCCGCGTCCTGGGCCGACTGGCCTCAATGCCCTCCATGCCACCGCCCGCATCGGCCCGCTCGGCCTCGGCGGCCTCTGCCTCTGCCTCGGCGGCGGCGGCGGCGGCCTTGCGGCAGACCGGAGGCTCCAGCTCGACCATCCCGCCGAACAGCGGCGGCGGCGGCAGCGGCGGGAGCATTAGCGGCGGAGGCAGCGTGGCGGGAGGTGCATTGTCGTCCAGGTCGGCGGCGGCGTCGGTGGTGTCTTCCAGGTGGGATGAGGGTGGGGGTGCGGGATGGGGGTGGGGGGGTTTAGGGACGCGGCACCGGGTGAAGGCGATGGTGAAGGTGATGCGAATGCGAATGAGGATGAGGATGAGGATGAGGATGCCGCAGGTGGGGAGCGCCTGAGATAGATGTGATCAAATCCCGCTGGCGGTTGCCATTCCGGCGTGTCGTCGTCGCTGATAAAGGTGTTCCTCCTTCCCAGCTCCCATCCCAGAGTTGCATCTTGCATGGTGGTGTGTATATCGGCCTTCGCCCTCCGAATGCAGGTGGCTGCAATCAGTGCCGATACTGCAAGGGTGCAGTCTGCAGTGAACTAACAATCCCCTCCCCCGCCCTTCGCCTACCCGCAGGAGCAACGTCTCCCGCCCGCCGCCCCATACCGCCGGGTCCGCATCCGGCTCCCACCGCGTCTCCCCTGTCCACAGCGCCCCCGTCGCGCCCAACGCGCCCCTCCGCGCCAACTCATTTAGCGGGGGTGACGCCGCCGCCGCCGCCGCCGCCAGCAGCGGCGGCGGCGGCGCTGGAAGCGTGGCGGGCGGCCCCACCCTCTCCACCTCCTCAACCCCCCTCTCCCAGCGCGATGCGGCGCTTTCAGTGCCCGCCACCGGCGCCAGCACCCCCGCCGGCTCGCACCGCTCCGCCGCCCCGCCGGCGGCCCGCGCCTCCGGCGCTGGCGGCGGCGGCGGCAATTTCCGCGCCTCCGGCGATGGCTTCAACGGCGCTGACGCCGCCGTTGCGGCGGCGGCGCCGCCGCCGGCGTCGGTCGCGGGATCGCAGCGGCGCGTCAGCGGCAGTGAGCTGGGCAGCGGCGGCCATGGCTGGCCGGCGGCGGCGTCGCCGGCGCCGTCGACTCGGTCGCACCGTAGCGGCGACATGGCCACCGCCGCCGCCGTCGCCGCCGCCGGGCCATCGTCGGTGCGGTCGATGCGCAGCGGCGGCCTGGACGACGGCGCGGCATACGGTGGCGCCGCATCGCCGGCGGCGGCGTCGCAGCGCAGCGGCTTTGTCGGCGGGGGCTTTGACGGAGGCGCTGCTTCCCCGGCGGCGGCGTCGCACCGCAGCGGCTACGGCGGTGACAGCGGTTACGCCCCCGCCGCATCGCCGGCGGCGGCGTCGCAGAGGAGCGGCTACGGTGGCGGAGGCGGCGGTTTTGAGGGTGGCGCGGCTTCCCCGGCGGCGGTGTCGCACCGCAGCTTGACTGCCGCCAGCGGCGGCGGCTTTGACGGCGGCAGAGCGTCTTCGACTGCACTATCGCAGCGCAGCGGCTACGGCGGTGGCGGTGCCAGCGGCGGCGGCTTTGACGGCGGCGCTGCTTCCCCAGCGGCGGCGTCGCACCGCAGCGGCTTTGTCGGCGGGGGCTTTGATGGCGGCGCTGCTTCTCCGGCGGCGGCGTCGCACCGCAGCGGCTTTGTCGGCGGGGGCTTTGATGGCGGCGCTGCTTCTCCGGCGGCGGCGTCGCAGCGCAGCGGCTACGGCGGCGCCAGCGTCGGTGGGTATGACGGCGGCAGAGCGTCTTCGACTGCGCTATCGCAGCGCAGCGGCTACGGCGGCGGCAGCGCCGCCGCCGCCGGCTTCAACGGTGGAGCGGCTTCACCGGCGCCGCCGTCGCAACGGAGCGGCTACGGTGGTGCCGCGTCGATGGCTCCGCAGTCGATGCGCAGCGGCTATGGCGGCGCCGGCGACGACGACGGCGACGGCGGCAGCTATGGTGGCGGCGGAGCCGCCGCAGCCGCCGCGCGTGCGTCGGTGTCGCAGTCGCTGCGAAGCGCGGACTTTGCGCACCTCCGTGGGTACGGCAGTACGGCAGGCTCGCAGCCCCGCGCCAGCGGCGCCATCGACGAGGACTTTCCCGACGATTTCGCCGACGGCGCCGCCGACGATGACGGCCACGTCAGCAGCGTCTCGCCGTCGGTCACTTCCGCCAGCAGACGCCTGGCTGCGGTCAGCAGCGACCTCGGCGGCAGGTCGGCTCGCTCCCAGCGCAGCGGCGCCAGCGGCGGCTTCGAGGACGCGTACGGACGGCCGGCGTCGCAGTCTTCCCGTTCGCACCGCAGCCTGACTGCCGCCAGCGGCGGCGGCTTTGACGGCGGCCCGGCGTCGCCGGCGGCGGCGTCGCAGCGCAGCGGCTTTGGGGGCGGCGCCAGCGTCGGCGGCTTTGACGGCGGCAAAGCGTCGCCGGCGGCTCCTTCGCAGCGCAGCGGCTACGGCGGCGGCGGCTTTGACGGCGGCGCTGCTTCCCCAGCGGCGGCGTCGCAGCGCAGCGGCTTTGGCGGCGGGGGCTTTGATGGCGGCGCTGCTTCGCCGGCGGCGGCGTCGCAGCGCAACGCCTATGGCGGCGCCAGCGGCAGCGGCGGCTATGGCGGCAGCCAGTTCGGTGGCGGCGGCGCGGCGGCGGCGGCTCCGCCTCCGCCGATGTCGCAGCGCAGCGGGGAGTTTGGGATGGGTCTGGGCAAGGTGAGCTCTAGGAGCAGTCTGAGCAGGTTCAACAATGATCCCATGGAACTAGTGTAAGGGGGTCTGTTTGAGGGTCTGTGTAAGGGTCTGTTTAAGGGTCTGTGTAAGGGTCTGCTGCTTGAGGGTCTGCTGTTTGAGGTTCTGTTTGAAGGTCGTTTTCCACAAGCGTCGTGAGAGCGGTATCAGCAGCCCTAACAACAATTTTGAGTGAGGGGCCAGTTTGAGGTCCAGTCGCGCAAGCGTCTCGACTGTGACCGGGGCATCAACCACCCCGTACCAGCAGTAACAGCAGGTTTGGTTATTATACGACAATGTGTGAGCAGATTGAGCAGGTTGGGCAGGTGCACGCTTTTCTTGAGTTTTTCGGGCCACTGCGTCGCGTCGGGTCGTCCGTCGGGTCGTCCGCGGCGTCGCGTAGGGTTGTTGGCACACTACGATGGAAGGCATCATGCGGCCTGGGGGGCCTCGGCGCTTGACAGCCGCCGCGGGGAGCCGGCGGCCGTGGCTGGAGAGGGGGGCTAGAGAGGGCGACACGGCCACAGGCAGGAGGAGGAAGCAGGAAGGAGGAGCGCCTGGCGCCTGACTTTGTTTTATGGTTTGACTCCATGAGTAGGGCCCTCTGGTGTCCCATTGGTGGTGGGGGGAGTCCATTGCGGGTTTTGAGTGGAGTCGTTTCAGAAGTCGTCGTCGGCTCGTCGCGCGGTGCATTGTGGCCGGGTGTGTGGCCGGGTGTGTGGCCGGGTAAGGTGGTGCGGCTCCCCAGATGGCGCCCGTCTATACAAGGGAGGGGAGGGGAGGGAGATGTTTTGGTGGTTTTGGGTTTTTGTGTTTATGGGATGGGATGGGGAAGGGGCCCGGAGGGTCCCTCCCCCATGGCTCGCGCTTGCTTGCTTGCTGGCTGCCTGGGGACGCTGTGTGCTCGTGTCGCATTTTGCCGTACTGTAGTGTCGGAGTCAGGCTTCAGAGGAAGAGAAGCGAAGGAACGGAATGGGGCCGTAGGCCGAAGTGTTGGTTCTGTTGCGTGGTCGTGGGTACGGCCAGTGCGTTATACGGGTAAGGAAGTAGGGAGTAGGGTCCATAGGGGCACATTTTCGGAGGGACGAATTCAGATCATCGATTTCGGTTCTGTCTTCGGTACCCGCACACGATCTTTGCGTCATCGGTGTGTGTGGCGCTGTGTGTGGCTGTGTGTGGCTGTGTGTGTGTGGCGCTGTGTATGTGTGACTGTGTGTGTATGTGGCTGTTGCGTTGCGGTGGGTGGTGCTGTACCGCTTGTGCGGTCATGGGCGCAGTCCTGTGCTGCGCGGAGCAAAACGTGCGGGCGAGCCTCGCTTGGGGCTGTGAGTTTGTTCCAATATAGCTGGGAAAAGGAAAACGATGGGACCAACGTTCTCCAATGCTCCGCGCGCTGCCACCACACGCTTTCAAAGGCGGCGAGTCCGTGTCGGTCGACTTGATGTGTCTTACGGGCATGACGCTGGCCGTGGCTGGGGAAAGGTAAGGCCTGCGAGGTGATGTGATGTGATGTGATGTGGTGTGCCTTACGAGGCCTGGGCCGTTCCGCTGTCCGGGAGGTGTCCGGGACGGGCAGGCGGGCCCTGGAGCGGAGTTGCGAACAGTGCAGCAGTGCAGGGGGTCGTTGCGGCGCAACGCAGTTGTCTGTTTGTTAGCCAGCCCTCGGCGGGGACCCCCCGGGGGGGAGGGAGGCCGTCGCCTGCCCCTGTACCGTGTAGATGTACATGCATGTACGTGCGTGCGTGCGCGCGTGCGTGGGCGGGTGCCGCGCAGGAAAAAATGGAGCCAGTTTCGTCTGCGTGTCTGCGTTCCTGCGTGCGCAGCTCCGTGTCTCTCCGCCTCTGCTGCCTTGACTGCTTCCCAGCTCCCACCACCGACAAGCATTGGACCCGGAAGGCGGTCCATCCGGCCAAAGCACGCGTCCGTCGCTGCCAAAACCCGCATGAGTACGCTGCCGTACAGG
Organism: Pleodorina starrii; assembly: GCA_030267565.1. Taxonomy (NCBI): domain Eukaryota; kingdom Viridiplantae; phylum Chlorophyta; class Chlorophyceae; order Chlamydomonadales; family Volvocaceae; genus Pleodorina; species Pleodorina starrii. Next base: position 846,854 of record BRXU01000021.1, on the reverse strand, counting down.
GTTGTACGGCACCGTACGCAGAGCCTCCGCCTCGCTGCGCTTGATGTCGGGGCGAGGTGAGGTGTGGCGGAGAGAGGCCCGTTAGCCCGTTAGGGCTGCGGGGTTGGGTTGGGTGGGGTGTGGTGTTGCGAACTGGACTGGTAGTACGTGCGGGAGGAGCGCTGCGATCTGGAAACCGAGCGGCGGCCGGCGAGACGTCTGTTTGCTTGGCCCATTGCTTTGGCCCTACGGTACTTTTTCAGGGCACGCAGGCGTACCGTATGCAGTGGCTCCCTGCGTGCCCGACCCGGGGCCACGGAGATGCGCAGGGCGGGCCGGGCCGAGCCGCCCTCCTGCTGCTGTGTTTGTGTGTGTGTGTGGGATGTGCACATGTGCAGCTTGTCGATTGGCCCCAGCCAGCGACCCCAGCGTTGCACAGGAGGGCGTGCGTGTGCACAATGCATATCGCGCCTGGTCCCGATTATTGTGAGGCTGGTCGTTAGAGCATCGTGGGCTGTCTGTGGTGGTTACCGCGTTTCGGAAGCGTTCCTGCGCATCCCCGCCCCCAGCCCCCTCCCCCGCCCATTCGCGCGGCCTCCTAGTTCCTACGCGGAATGGATTCCCCTCCCCGTTGGCGATAGGGCGGTAGGGGTGTGGCGCGGTAGGCGAATGTCTGAGCCGCTGTATGTGCACTTCGCTGCGCGGCTCTGACTGACTGATCCCTCTTCCTGAGGAGGGCCCGTTGCAACGGATGTGCGGGACGGCGCGGACAAGCGCCATTCGGAGAGGCTTCCAAAGCAGGAGTCGACAGCAGGAGAGTCGGCTTGGGTCCGACGCGTCGCGCGTCCGCTTGACCTTATAACCTATACAACCCTTAACAATACGGTACATTATGAGATTTCTATTACCGGTGTCGTTCCCCGTGCCCTGCCCGCACGAGCAGTAGCGTTGACGGTGTCGAGCACGGTTTTGCTGCAGCCTGAAAGCTTTATGACGCGGCGTGCCTGTCTGTGTGTGTGTGTGTGTGTGTGTTGAGGTGCGTCGTTCGCTTACATCTCTAGAAGCATTTCAGGTACACTTGCATCTTGCGAAAAAACGCGCGCCAGGGGGACCTCTGCACCTCGCGCCGCGTGTCGGCCTCACTCGGCGGCCGGCGGTGTGGAACAGAGCGGGATGGTGACATGGTGTGTGAAGTGCAGCCGCCGTGTTGCCGTGCGCTCTCGCAGCACTTGCTTGGAGCAACAAACTTTGACTCATTGATACCCTCATTGGTAGTACTTACGCTGGATGTTGACACGATCTGCTGCCTGAATCGCGAAAATTGGGGCCGCGTTACGGTGCCTCTGCTTCTTCTGCCGCTGCTGCTGCTGCTGCTGCTGGGTGCTCTTGAATGCTGCTGCTGGAGTTTCGCACTTGCGCGCCTGGCCTCTAATTTAGAGGGAGGAAGTACTGCTGTCCTATTGCAAAAACCAATTGTTGCGACCGGCGTTTAACGGTACTACCGGTATCGGTGTCGTCTGTCACGTCTTAGGTCTTAAGGTTCTTGTCTCAGGGGTCGGGTCGTGCCGTGCCGTGTCCTCCATTGCCCCTCGGCGCGGACGATGATACCGGTAGTGCGCTCAGCGCCGCAAGAAGGCGCGGCCGATTATTCCTTGGTGTTGGTGTTGGTGTTGGGGGAGGATCACTCCAAAACGTTGGGCCGCGCGCAGCTACACTGTACCGTACTATAAGCGTCGCATTGCCACCCCTCGACCGCGTCAAACCTGCGGCGCGCTGTGTTCGCACTTCACGGCTACGGGGTTCGGGCTTCGCGGCGGACGTGCCGAGAAATGGGGTGCCGTACCTACCGTACCTGTTAAGACGATAATACATTTAGTACTGCGGGTGTACCGTCTACCGTATCGGGGCGGCGGACATCCCAGGCTCGTCGTCCGGATCCTGACCTGATCTGATTATATCCGGCGGTTGTAACCCAACGAACCGACCGTTGGGGCTTTTCAGCAACACCATTACGCTCTGGAACGTCTCCAACGCAGCAGCAAAGTCACGAGCGTGCGAGCGAGCTAGCGAGTTGGCCTTCCTTGCAGGGCAGAGGGAAGGGCCCAAGGAGAGCCCGGGGATGACTCGTGGGTCGGTGACGCCCGTAACTTGGCTGGGGAGGCACGCTCGCAACAACTCAGGTCGCCGCTGCTCTCAGTTCGCCCAAGCGCTGCGGCCCTCTGCGGTGCCGTGCTTCATTACTTTGCTGCGAATCTCCCTTCCTTGCCCCCAAAGGCCCCCAAACATTGATGCTGTCAGCGCCGGGAGGAACGAAACGATGCCCCGCCGGCGACTTTGCTTGCGAACTGACGCTGCAGCCAAAAGATACATTGAAAGGATGTTGAAAGGATGCATTTCAACATCTTTCTCAACAGGAGAACGATGTGCCCCATCCTTCCTCGCTCGTCGCTCGTCGCTCGTCGACGCGCTTCTTGCAAAAACGCGCACATCCCTCCACCGCTAAAATCGTAAAAGCACAATGCGGTAGTCGTTAAATGCACGGTTTAAACTGCGCAGGGGCTGGCGGGCGTTTCCAGAGTCCCGACTCATTTTCGGTTTCGACGTCACCGTGAGACGCCCTGATCCGAGCCGGGTTCCGGAGCAGCGATGAGCTCAGCACGGGACCAGTCAGCCAGCCAAATCGAGTCGCAGTACTGCGCCCCTGCCTCATCGTCCCAATGACGCACTGGTGCTGCTCTGAGCGGAAGAGTGGCCTCTGCACTGCCTGTACTAAGAAAGATTGCAGGTTCACGCAGCAAGCAGTGCTACCGAGTATCTGACCGCTCCGCTCCACCCACTCCGCGGAAAGGAAAGGAAAGAAAAGGAAAGGAAAGGAAAGGAAAGCGAGTCGCAGCAATGCAGGCAGCAGCCGCGGCGCCCGGGCCCGCGCCGAGCGGTCTCGAAGCCGCGCTGCGTTCCGACACCGCCGCCGGCGCCCGCCCGCTTGCCGTGCCCACCCCGGCATTGCGCCCTCGGCCATTGGACAGTCCGGCAGCCCTGGCCCCAGGAAGCCTAAGCCCCCCGGGCGGCGGCCCCACATCAGCTCCCGCCGCACTGCATCCCTCCTCCGCGATTGCGCAAACGTCATCATCGCCCTCGTCTCCGCCGCAGCCGGAAACCTCATCCGATGGCGCGGCGGCGGCGGCGCCTGGCGGCATTGGTGGCATTGGCGCCGCTGGCGCGTCGCCGCCGCCGCCGCAACCCGCGACGGCCCGGCGGCCGGGCGAAGGACCCGTGGGTCGGTCGCCGGCGGACGAAGCGGCCGACGCGGGAATCGGCCGGGAGAGCCTTGCGCGAGAGCCCGCCAGCGGAACTGCGTACGGCGAAATTGCGACGGAGGCGGCGGACATGAAGCAACCGACGTCAGTACCGCCATCAACACCGTCGCAGAGCCCTGCGCCGCGGCCGCCGCCACCACAGCAGCAGGGGCAGCAAGGGCAGCCGGAAGGGCCGGAGGAGCACCAAAAGGACGGCTCAACCCACATGGGCATCTCAACCGACACGAACACCACCGATGACGCAAGAGATACGGGCGGTGCCGGCGGCGGCGGCGGCGGTGGCGGCGGCGGCGACGTCGGCGGCGGTGGCGATGGCGGCGACGCCGGCGACGGTACGGCCACCGGCGTCCGCATCCCGCACGAGCAATTGGACGCCGCCAGGAGGCTTCTCGGGGAGTTGCTGGTCAACGCTGGTCAACTCGGCGGCGGGGGGACTGGCGGCGGCGGCACCGCCGCCGCCGGGCCAATACGTGAGCAACTGGCAGCTGGCGGGCCGGCCGGCGCCGCCGCCGCGCCCGCCGTTCCTGCTGGCGGCGGTACGACAGCAGGCGAGGCGGAGACGCAGAGCGGCACCCTCAAGTGGCGGATGGGGTCGACGGGCGGAGAGCTCTCGTGGGAGGTGAGCGTGTACGGCATGTACGACAAGAGCGGTGTGGGTGACGGGGCGGTGTGCTTTCGGCACGCGTTCTCGCGCGGGAGGAAGGGAGGGAGGCAGGAGAGGGGGAGGGAGGCAGGGAGGGAGGCAGGGTGGGAGTGGTTGGAAGGTCTGACGCGGTGCGGGGTTCGGGCCGTGTGATGAGGGGTGAAAGGGAGAGAGCTCTATTTGTCGAGGACATGGAGGAGCGCAGGGCGGGTGGGGCGGGTTGGTGGAGGGTGGCGGAGTACTTCACCACGCGAGTGGGGGGAAACTGGCAGTGTGGGGGGCTGGGGGTGCATAAGGGTTGTGCCGTAGTTCGTGATGAGTACGGTAACGCCTAGCGACAGTGCCGTGTCACTCATTCCGTGACGAGAACCCAACCCCCTTGGGGAATAGTTTTCTTCTTTCCTTCCTTCCGACCTGTCTGGTGGTGCGGTGGGTGCGCCCAGTGGTCGGCACCGAGGCAGCGAGGCAGCGAGGGGCGGCCAAAGCACTTCCGAAGGCCCGCCGCCAACATGTGCCAACCTTCCGCCCCCGGGCAGTTCAAACCCCCATCACCCAGGCATGGCGGGCGGGAAGAGGGCAACGCCACCGGATCGCCGGAGTCAGCCGCCGCCGCTGGCGGCACCGCTGCTGCGCCGGGCTTAGCGCCGCCAACGCCGACCCCCGGCGGCGGTGACGGCGGAGGCCCGGCCGCGGCGGCGAGCGTGCCCGGCGGCGTTGCCTCGATGGACGTGGACAGCGGAGGGGACGGCAGCGGGGGTGAGAGCGCGAGTGCGTGCGGCTCTTCCGCCGGTGCTTCGGTGTTTCCGACTTTCCGTGACTCGGTGTGTTTGGGTCAAGCCAACTCCTCTTCGCCGGAGGGGTTGCACTTTCTTCCATGCTTTCCTCCTGGGAGGGAGGGCTTCCGAAGTTGAGTAGGGGTTGCGTCGCGGGTGTGTGCGGGCTTAGGACTGGTATGTCTGTATGCTGTCGAGGGAAGGTCTGATCCGCAGCGGGTGTGTGCGACCCTCCTGTGTCAGAGCATCAGCGCTCGCCAGAGACCAGACCAAACCAGAGTAGACCCCGAGGCGGCCTTGGCGGTGCCAGGGCGGCACTTCAGCCCATATCCCCTACTTGGACGCGGCAGAACTGAGAACCGCCGCCATGTCTGACAGCGACGTCCGCAGAGAGCAGCGGCGCACATTCCTGCCAAGGTCAGCTCTGCAGGACCTGCATCGCGCCTTACCTTGCGTACCGTGCCGTGCCGTGCCGTGCCGTGCCGTGAAGTTTCGGGAAAGGTGCCGCCGGCACACCAGCCTGCCGACACACCCAGCACTAGCCATTGGCAGTACGACAGCACGAGTGGAGGTGACCAGGAGGGCAAAGTAGGAGCCCATTGAGCAGAGGGAGCAAGGTCTGCCCTCTAAGCTTTAACCCAAACGAGAGAGAAATGGGCGGGGGGGGGGGGCAGGGTGTCGCTTCCAGGGGGTGTTGCTTTGGAGCAAAAGCATCCAATGGCGTTATTCGCGTCCTTCAGCCTTCGGCCTTCCGTCCTTCAGCTCCGTCGTTCCGTCCTTCAGCGCGTCGCCCACTGCGGCCACCGTGGCGGTTCCCTGATGCACCGGCTAATTGTACGACACGCCGCCCCTGCCATACCGCCCCAAACCCTGCACCTCGCCCAGCCGCCCTTGACATCAGTAGGGAGCCCTCCCTGGGCCACTACGTCGGAAGCGGCGGCGGCGGCGGCGGCGGCGATTGGAACCAATGGGCTCAGGCGGCGGCGGCGCCCCCGCCGCCGCGTCCCGCAGTCGCCGGCGGCGCCGGCGCCGACGTGACCTTGCCCGTCGCTACATCTGCGGCGCCGCAACCACCGCAGCAACCGTCATCGCAACCGTCATCGCAACCGCTGCCGCTGCCGCCGTCGCAAAACACGGTTAGCCTCACACCCTTTGGTGCGCCTAGCTTGGGATTGGGAGTTAGCGGAGGCGGCGGTGGCGGCGGCGGCGCAGCAGGACCCCCCGCAGCTCCTCCTCTTGCCCCGCCACAGGCTGTGTGCCCGCATCCCGGGCTCGGCAGCAGAACCGCCGCCGGCCCCGCGGGTAGCGCCCCTGGCGGCGGCGGCGGCGGCGGCTTACTGGCTCCGGAGCCCGCTGCAGCCATGCTGCCGACGCTGGGGCAACCGCCGGCACCGCAAGCGGCGCAACCATCGCCACCGGTGGTTTCGCGCCCGACGCCCGCCGCCCTCAGGGCACTCGGAGGCGATTCGTCCGCCTCTGCTACCAGGATCAGGACCGGTGCCGTCGGCGCCCCTGGTCCCCAGGGCGGTGCGGCGGACACAGCGAGTCGTACGGAACCGGTCACTGGCCAAGCAGCTTCGGAGCGCGCTGAAGCCGGGCCCAAAGGCGGCCCGGACGGCGGTGCCGGCGGCGGCGGCGGCGGTGAGGGCGGCGGCGGCGGCGAGGGCGGCGGCGGAGCCGCTGGCCCCGACGGCGCCAGCGCCACTGTTGACGAGCAGGGGTGGCACGACCCTGCCGCTGTTGCGTCGATACGGCATCCCGGAGGTACGACAATCACCCTGCAGCTGCCGGGAAGCAAAGGGGCCACGAACGCCAGCGCGGCAGCTGCGAGCCGCGCAGACGCGGTGGCGGAGGCGGCACCGGGCGCCGGCGTCCGTACCGTTGCCGGGGGCACCGCACCCATGCCGCCGCCTCAGTCGCCCATTGGGACATCGTCTGGGTTCCCCCAGTTGGGGGGCTTCACTTCATCAGTGGGAGCGTTCGGCAATCGGGCGCCCGCCACGCCGGCGACGCCGCCCCCATCGCCGCAAATGGCGCTCGAGGCGTTCGAGGGTCAACCGACGGCGCCGCCGCCCTGGTCGCCCCAAATGGCGCCGGAGGCGGCGCGGTCGACACCGCCGACGCCGCTGGGCGCCCCGCCAGCGCTGCCTTCAGCTGTCATGGCGGCGGCGATGACCCCGGCGGAGGTGGCCGCCGTACAGCAAGCAGCGGCGATGATGCAGCAAGGCCTGGATCCGACGGCGGCGGGGCTGCCGCCGCAGGCGGCGGCTGTTGCCGTACAGGCGGCGGCGGCGGACCGCCAAGCGCTGCTCGCGGCGGCGGCACCAGGCGCTGGCGGCGCGGCGGGAACGGTTACGCCGTCGGCGCCGTCGCCGCTGAAGCTGCCTGCCGCGCCGCCGCCGTCGCCGGCATCCGTCACTGAGGTCCCGCTGACTGCCCGACTGGGTCCACCAATCAGAATTGGCTCAGTGCTCATGGATGGCGCTGGAGACGGCGGCGCGCCTGGCGGAGGCGGCGGCGGCGGCGGCGGCGGCGGGGCGGCGGTCACGATGGGATTGGGCGCCCCCTCCGCCGGTTCTGGCAGCGGTGGTGGCGGCGGCGGCGCGACAGCGCCGCCGTCGGGGCTCGCCGCGGTTGGTGCTGTTGCTGCGGCCGCACAGCCTTCCGCGGTGCCAATGGACACCAGCGGCTGAGGAAGAGTGACAGCGGTCCCAGTGACAGTGGGGTGTCGGTGATCCGCCGTTCCGCCCCCGAGATACGGCATCACAGACCGGGAACGGGTACGGCACCCGTACTCGGTTTAGGGCCTCTGATCAGGGGCGTGTGACCGTACACGGCACGTCGCCTCCTTATCCAGTTACCCCATTGCGCTCGTTGCGGTCTTCGTTGCGACCTTTTGTCAGGGGGCCAGGGGTGGGTTCCGGGTTTAGGGTTTGTCAGTGTTAGGGTTTGTCAGTTTGTCGGGGTGGTGGGGGTGGTCAGGTCGGGCTGGTTGCCGCGCCGCGGCGGACTGGTCAGCTGGTCAGCTGTTTGGCTGTTTGGCGGCCAACCCAACCTGCAGCGGCACGGGGCGTTTGCGCCGTTGCTGGAACCGTACCTCTGCTCCCCACGTCGCGCCCAGTACGACATGTCTCGCCTTGTGTTCGAGCTGTTTAGAAGCGGCCGCGTATGCAGCTCTCTTCGAAAGGAGGAAAGGAGGAGGAAAGTGGAACATAGCCTCAAACCCCGACGGGCGCAGCCTGTGTCGTACGTGTTTCATGTACGGCAGCAGCCGGAGGATCGTTCCTGGATGAGGGCTCAATTAGACCGGGCAAGTTCGACAACGGTTGTCCAATGAGGGGGGGGTGTTACGCCAAGGGGGGCCCGGAGGATACCGCACCGGACCACTGTCGCGGCCGAAGCCCTGTTGGCCCTCACCCAAGGAATCGGGATGGGGCTCACGTCCAAAACGAGACTGGTTGGAAGGAGGTTCGGGTGCGCGGGTGGGTGGATGGGTGGATGACTAGGCGGGTTGGGTTGTGGGTTGGGTTCGGTTGGGTTGGGTTGGGTTGCAACTCATGCATTACTGGTGCGGCTCCGTTGCTTCAGAGGCGGTAAGCGGCGTCATTAAGAGAACGTTGCGAAGTTGGCGCCGATTGGTTGTCCGTGTTCACGTAGTGTACCAATATGAGCTATGGGGAGACGTTGGCGGGCGGGGGCGCAGGAGGATGCTCAGCGCCCAGCGCTCGCAGCCCATTCCTCGTTTCCTCTCTCCAGAGCAACGCCCCTCTGCGGCTCCAGGGGGGGTCACAGGTCACAGTCGGAGCCAAACTGGGGAGAGGAAATCATCGAGAGGGAGTTTGATTGATTACAGAGGAGCTGGATAACAGCTACATAGTGCGATCGCACGACTCTGGGGGCCAGCATGGCTTCCATATGCAAGCGTGCAGTCGGGACAACCGGAAGCGCCAGCGCCGTACCTTTGCCTCCGCCATACCGTATTTCCTGCTGACGTCGCCGCCGCTTATCGTGTCCATCCGTGCGCGCTCGCGTCCGGACGACTTCATACGGCTGCTGTTGTTGGGCTGGTTACAGTGGGCTCCAGAGTCCACAACCCTCTTTGGGAGGGCTGGTATGAGCTGGCGGCGCACAGCGGCCTCAGTGCGACACGCAGGTACCGATAGACCGACCCACGGGTCATGACCCCACTAACAGATAGTGGGGTCATGACCCGTGCATGCGCCACGTTGCGTGCACCCCGAGCTAGGCCACGACCGCCCATTGCTCCCACCCCCTTGTCGGCTGACGACGCGCGGACGACGGCGAGCAGAGGAGCATGTGCAGCAAGAGCGCGTGTTGCCCTGTCTTGCCAACCGAACCACGTACGGAACAGTACGGAACAATCCCGCTATCGCTCTTTCTGCCTGTAGCACAATTAGCTCGAAGGCCAAATGCACCTCCACCGCTTCCCTTGGCACTATGGCGGTACGCGCTATTACAATGTTCACAATCGCCTTCCCTTCCGGTGACTCAGTAGTTGGTACGGTAGTTTGGCTTACACGGCATGTTCGTTCATTATCAGTTTCCCCGAGGGGGATAGCGACAACACCGAACGCAAACCTCGGCAGCCCGCACGGACCGCCGTCAGTAACAGCGCAGCGCCGCCGCAACGCCCCAGCTGTGAAGGGTCGTGCATCAAGGGTCACAAGCCTCGACAAATGCCGTACACGCACGGCATCTCGCACTGGCATGCTGAAGCAGTACAACCACCAACGAACCAGGGCGGTATCCGGGTATCGGCCTGGCACGTGCCGGCATCAGGACATAACCCACCCCCTGCTGTCAGGCCCACGTGATAACGGTCCCGTACAGCCATCAAAAGATCCAACCGTACGTCACAGGACTTTGTCGCTCGAGCTCCTCGCCACAACCAAGTCGCGCTCAACCTCGCGCCGCCGGCAAACGAAAAACTACCACCGCCCAGCGCAGCACCCACAACCGCCCAAAAACGCATACCCAAAATGCCGTACATTGGATAGTACCAAGTACGGGTAGCAGTAAACACCAAGTAAAGATCGCAACAACATTTTATGGATAATAAAAATATATGCGTGCGCATTGTTCTGACGCGCGCGTTTCAGGACTGACGCGCCTGACGGGCCCGGCAGACGCGAAGGGCCACAGCCCAGAGACGCCAGCCGGCGCTTCTCCCCCATCAGTCAATCAGTCGGTCAGGCAAGGCACCTTTGCTGCGACAGTCAAGACTCGACCATCAAATGCGCGTGCTCGAAGACCTATAGCCCTTGACCTCCCCCCCCACATCCCCAAATCCTCTGCCTGCGGCCACCGCACTGCAGGAGACACCCTGCTGCCACCCTCCGCCGTGGCAGCTGGCGCCGGGGTTTCACCCAGCACCGCCAACCCCCGCGAAGCGCCAGCCCGCCCCGCCCCCCCTCCCCGGCCTCACACCCACACACCTCCCGGTCGCTGCAAAGCTTTGGCCGAGATTCGGTGCGATGAGGCATTCAATGGCCTTCGGGGTTACGGGTATGAGGCCCCCTCGCACCTCGAGGCCCTCTTGATGGCCCCCTCGACACCGCTCAGCGGCCCACCCCCTCCAAGAAATACACGAGACTAAAACCACAGTGCAGTCGGTCGTTCAGTTCACGTCGTTGCTGCCGCCTAGCACTCCAGATGCGCCTGATGGTCAGCGCAGCGCACCCCTGCTGCCCCGCCCCGCCCCGCCCGCCCTGCCCCGCGAGACGGGTAGTCATCGCATGCGGTTGTCGTCGCAATGCTGGTCGGTTAAACGTACAACCCAGATGCAGATCCCAACCAACATCCAACTAACAATCGCCACCAACCGGACCGTCCGCATACCCACAGCCATGTCAAATGGCCCAATCATTCCCCCGTTCGTTGAAGAGTTCAAGCAGTCTGCGCGCGTCAGCAATGTCAAAAATGTTTCTTGGCCGTGGTAAAATGTCGGTAGCAGCAGTTGCAAGCATCACATGCTCCCGTCGTACTTTCGTACCGCCGTTACAGAAGATCCCCAGCTAAGAAGATCCCCCAGCTAAAGAAGATCCCAGCACTGCACGAGGCCCTCTTCGTCGGTCCCATTGGTCAGCTGAAACAACACAAGGCTTCCAGGCCCGCCGCTTCCCCCCCGGCATCGATCGTTGTCTTTCCGGCTATGTACAAACAAGTTACGCACCCGCAAATAATCGGGGTGGCCCCAGGATCTCAGCAACAGGCGCCTACGCCTGCGCCTGTTGCGGTACTTCGTTGTTCGTCTGCCATCCGCAATCACTTTTGCTTGAAAACGTGATCGCGGCGGCCCAGACCAGCACAGCGCAGTCCAGCGCAGCGCAACCCGCCGTTCGCGCCTCGTTTTGGCCCTCCGTCCTAATACGCGCCAGATAAACGCGGGCCCCCAGCCCGGTGCACGCCGGTGTAGCCCCGCTGCGGAAGGGGCAGACAAGGGAGCCACAGAGACGGGGGCGGCGCGGCACGGTAGGGAGTCGGCGGTTATTCAGGCGGGGCGGGAGGGGCAGGCAGCGCACGCGCCGCCTGTACAGGCTGCACGAGCGATGGGAGCCAGAGGGATGGCATCTGCCAAGTACGGTAATGGTGAGTGGTAGGGCACACAAAAGGGCAAACATCTACGTGTCTCTTGCGTGATCACTGCATAACGATGGAAAAGTTTCAATCCTCGTCTCATCTGGGTCGAGACATGCCGGAAAGACATAGCCAGGCCCAATATACGCCGATACGGCATACGAAACGGATGACCCATACGGTGAAGTTGGAGTGGCCAGCTATCCGCGACGCAGAAAATGTCTGCGGGTCAGTGAGACCTATGCAGGGGGGCATGTACAGCAGGCAAGCTGGCCAGCTGCATTGGCAGGCGCGAGCCGAGCAGCTGCGACGTGCACGTACACACCTTGTCGTCGTGCTGTCGTACAAGTGACGGTCTGGATACGCCGCTGAGAGGGTCCGCCTCTGCGAGCTTGTTGAAGATTGCATCCACGCTAACCTTCTTGATCGCCGCAATTTCGTCGAGTGCTTTGATGAAGTCTGAGGGAGGATTCGAGGGAGGATGGTTCGGGGGAGGTCGCAGGGAAGGCCGCAGCCAGATGAGGGAAACGAGGTTTGGATCTCCAGGAAGCAGGTGGCACGGGCCACTGGACAAGTCAGTCCATGATAGAGCGCCAGCTGCAGGCAGTGGGGCATGCGGTGCAGGGTCAAGCCATATGACGGGTAGGCGAACGGACGGCAGGTGCCCATGGGTGCCGGTGAGGCCAAACGAGCTGCGGGCTCCCGAAGAATTTGTGTCCTTTGCGAATTGTCCGACAAATAGCTTACGTTCGTAATCCAATCTCCCAAACCCTTTCGATAGCCGCAGGTAGATGCCCTCCACGTCCATGGGCGTCAGGGCTCCGCCAACCAGCTTGCTTTCCCGGCACAGCTTCGCAAACTTTGCACCATCTAATGTTGCATTCGCAAGCGTTATCTGCAATCAAAAATTCACGCTAGTATGACGCGGCCCTGTCCAGCTGGTTGAGCAACTCTGTGCAGAGCAAGAACGTACCCCCTTCTTTCCAATGCTTGCGTATTTTATAAACACTTGCTGAGCCGAGTCTTCCGCAGCCATACTCATTCACTGCTAGCGTGCCCGTAACAAGCAGCTTTGAAAGGCCCGAATAGATACTTAATGCTTTCGGTATAAATGATAGGTTGGAAGCGTAACAGTAAAGAACCGGCTTTTGTAATGGGTTTTGCTGAAATTTATTGTCGTAATCTCCGTACACCCGGAACCGTCCTGGTTTATCGCGCCCCCTACGCCGTATTGCCCATCTTCATTATGATTTCGTAAATGATGATTGTGTGAGCCAGCGGGAACGGTTTTAAGCGGGCACACTTGTACTTGCTGCACCCCCACGCGGACCCTCGTTATCTACTTCCTGATTCTTACACAAATCTAGTTTTTTTATTTGGGTTTTGTCCCTGTCCCAGCCGTGGACATGAGGGAGCTGCCATCGGCATAGGGGCGGACAGCACCTCGTGAGGGATGCGAAAGGATGTTTCGGGCCTCCTGACGGAAGTTTGACGACGTAGAATTCCGCATATACATGCTGGCGAAATTTGGCAGGATTTCCAATGAAGCAATGAAGGTCGCCTTTGTGTCCAATCCGCTCACGACTTCGCTGCCCCTATCCACGTTCCGGAAAATTCTGGTGGGCGCCCGCAGAGGACCGCGCGGCGTTGTGGGTTGGGCATAGCGTATGTCAATCGCTTTCTTGTCAGGTATATGCCAGGACATATACTTACTGCTGGCTATATCTCGCTTCATATACTTATCATACCTGCTGACTTTGTGGACACAACGGGCATAGGGCCTATCTCAGGTGGTCTCAGACGTGCACTCACTGTGCACAGGCATGAAGCCTGCCTCATCCTGCCAGCGAATTGGAGTCAGTTAAGGGGCGCACGGCTTGGTGGCATGCGCATTATTCGAAGTGCCTTTGATGTGCCTTACAAGTTACCCTTTCCCCGCGGCCCCCCTTGCCCCTGGGCGACGGGCCGCGGGGCTCCGCGGCCCTTGCATCCGCCCACGCCCACCTTTTATAAAATCCCCCATGCTTCCAGTGGCAACTCCGACAAGTCCGGCCGCGGGGCCCCCGGCCAGAGCCCCCGTAAGCGGTGAAGTCGACGCACCATGCTCGTGCCACCATATCGCTGTGTATTTTGTTACCACTGCTTGTGCCAAGGGTTAGGTAACGTCCCATACACGAACCAAAGCCGTCCTGCTCCATTGTTCCTCAACGGTCAGAAGCCAGACGCAGCAGGTTCAACAGGCAGTCAGCCTGCAAGTCCTTTCCTTAATTCCCCTCGCCGGGGCTGGCGAACTTCCTCAACATGCCGCCGCCGACCAGCACCCGTCACAGGCCGCATCCTTGAGCGGGGAGCTAACCTCTTAAGATAGCACCGTTGCCCGCGAAAACTGTAATGACGTGCACAGTTGCACACACCGCGCACACAAGTAGCCCCTGCCGCCGCAACTCCCCGGCCCAGCGCTATCGCGCCATGCACATGTGACAACCATGCTTCTCGAGCGGTTGCGCTCCAGTGAAGCATTCCATTCCATCTCACGAGCGTGCGCCTCAGAGCCCTCAACCAGAGCCCAGCAGTCAAACCGCAGTGCGGGGGCGGCGTGCCCTTGTTGTCTGTCCGTGCGCTCGCCACACAGCTGCCAGTGAAAACGCTTCCGCCTCGGGGACAGCCGACGGACAAAACAGCGCACGGCGACCGCGCACACAGTACCGCACAGGAGCGCGCGCACGTGCGCCCGCGGCAGCACGCTCGTCTCGCTCTCTTCGGACACCGTTTCCCCAACACGCTCGAGGCTCCGGCGTATCCGACCCGACCGACTCGACGGTCAGAAATACGGGGCAGTGCGCCGCACCCTGTGCCCCGTGCGCGCAAAAACAAAAAGCATTCTGCCTGATTCCCGCCCCTACGACCGATTCGACTGGTTTGCTGGACAGCCGCCTTCCCCCACATGGGCTAGCGACGCCCGTCCCCCATGGGCGTGCAGAGCGCTCCCGGCCGACTCTCCGACGCCATTTTCTGTCTAGTTAACGCCGCTCCAAGGTCGTACGGCGCACAAGTGGCCCCTGGATCTGTGCGCCCACACGGAGAGCCGCCGTGACGGGCACTGGCCCGTGTACGCCACCGCGGCTGCCATCGTGTGCGTGAGAAGCAGATGGCAATGATGCTGATGATGCATGGTCCTTGCTGGCGAGCCACCGCTTTCTCCCGGGCCCTCTCATCACCCACCCCATCCCGACCACCTCCCATATCCCATCCTGCCTGCGGAGCCGGCCCGACCCTATCTCCGCAGCTCACCCAGCCTAGCTTCCCAGTTCTTGCCACACAGCACCCAGCAGAAAGAGCGAGCCGTAACAGGAACCCAACCCCCCTGAAGTCTTTGCGTCTGTCTGTCATCTCTGTCTGTCACATGCATTTGTCTCCTTTATACCTCCTCCTCCTCCTCGTCTTCGCTGAGTGCCAGCCGCTCTATGGCCGCCTTGATGGTAGCGGCGTCGCTGGAGCTGCAGCCGCTGTAGCTGAGAGCCAGCTCGAACGACTGTTGAGCAGCCTAAGGGGAAGGAGCGTGGTGGACAGAAGGACAGCGCGGGGGGCAGCGCGGGGGCATGGTTTTGGCAACCCAAGGGCGAGGACGTTGAGGGTCTGTGAGAGAAACAGAGATAGCGTCATAACACAGGGTCAAATTGTCGCGGACCCAGGGGGGAAGGACGGGCGCAGTGGCGGGGGTTAATGGGGGGCCGGTTGACACGCCAGATGCCCGGGCACAGGTCGGGACGAGGAACATGAGCCTGGTACAAACTGCAGCCGCACGAGCCCCGCCCTGCCCCACCCGCCCCTAAGCCCTTGCCGCAACCGTCAACCGTCAGCTTCCCAATCCACGATGCGGCGCATCAGGTCCCCATCCCTCTCCACCCTAGTCCACCTCCCCCTCGCAGCGCACCGTGCGGTTGTTCAGGCGCTTGAACAGCTTGCCCATCTGGAAGGCGACGCTGGCCTCCCCGGGAGCCATCCGCTGCAACGCCTCCAGCTCCGCCAAGGCCTGAAGGCAGTGTGGGCAGTGATTGGGTTATAAACACAGTTTGGCGCAGCAACCAAGCCTTAACAAGGCGGAAGGGATTGACAGTGCAACGAGGTCATTGGCACTTGCACTGGGTGCAGTCCGTGGCACTGGGTCCAGCAACCATACAGAGAGCGTAACGAATGGAGTTCGGCAAGGGCATGCAGGGGTACCCATAAGCGCTTCCGTGGAGGTTCACTACGTGCAGAACGTTGTGAGGATGGGGACAGGGGGCCGTGGACGGTTGCTCATTGGTACGGTTGCAGTGCTGACAGTGTGGTTCCGCACGTGCGGGTCAGCACGGCACCCAACGGATAGACTTTTTTTGTTTTATCTCTCGTAAGGCGACGGCGGAGGACGCGCCGCGGCGTACCCCGCGCGCAATGCCGCTGGGCGACAGAGCGAGACCCCACCTTCCTTCCCAATACGCGACGGCCTCGTAACGCTGTTACCGGTAGACGGCCTGCGCCTTTGCCGCCTGCGCGCGCTTGCGTTCCCCCCGCTCTCCCTTTCCCCTCATGCGTCCTCGCCGCCCCGCCAAGCCGTCCAAAACCAAAGCAAAGCCCCCAAACCAGCGCTTCCCTTCCCCGCTTCGCCGCGCTACGCGGTGCACGTGCGGGTGCACATGCGGGTGGAGGTGCACGTGCGGGTGCACGTGCGGGCGCGCACCGTACCTCTCCGACTCGCTCCAGAGATGCCAACACGGAGGCCCGCTCGAAGCGCGCGAGCGGGTTGGCGGGGTCCAGATCGATGGCCTCCTGCCGGAGCCCGGGCCGAGCGAGGGTGTGTTCCAGTTGTTAATTGCAACGCGGAAGTGGCTGAAGTAGTATTTGTTGTAGTGGGCTCCAGGCCCCCGGAGGGGTTGGAGCCGGCGGGACAAGCGGCCTGGCACTGCCGAAAGACTCTTCAGTGGTACTGGGTGCCGGGTGGGTGATGAAGTTGAGACCGCAGCGGGGTGCGGAGAAATGGTTGGGAAACCGGGGCTTGATTGCCAGGAAAAACGTGACGAATGCAAGCGTACCGAGGGAAGTGGAGGGAGTGCAGGTGGGGAGGTTTGCCTTGACAGGTCACTGTCGCGAGATCAGCCGTGGCGAAAGGGGGGTGGCCTGCCAGCGGACTGATGCGTCTTGCAAGGCAGCAGCCGCTCGTATAGGCCAGGCACGATCCTGACATACAACGATCGCCCGCCTTGAGATCTCCTATCCACCACCCGCATTTCCATCCCGGCCAGAGCCCATCAGCCGCGCCCCAAAGAAACTGTCTCGCGCTTTCTTTCGTTTGCCCGCCACTTCCTAATGCAGCCCCTGACAGTCCTAACTATGTGTTGCAAACTTGCAATGCCAAGCTCAGCGGTGGAGCCTTCGCGGCGTGATCTTGAGAGCCAGACCCAACTCAGGACCTTCGTCCGCTCCCAACCCCGGCACATCGGCACACGCAATCCCCCACACCTGCGGCTTCTTGCGTCCCCGCCACCCCTGAAAACACACACGCAGGCAACACGCGCCCCACATACTCCCCCAAACCCCTATACAAACACACGAGCATGCAACACACAACACGCACCGCCCACATGCCCCGCTCACGCAGGTACCTGCAGCTTCTCCAGCGCCAGCGCGCTCTGCCCCAGCTTTGCGGCGCTCATGCCCACGTAGCAGCGCAGCACGGAGGAGCGCGGGTTAATGCCCGCAGCCAGACGGAAGTTCTGAAGCGCCTCCTGGTACTTCTCCTGGCGGTAGGCGATCTGGCCCAGGCCGTACCTGCCGTACAGTAAAAAGCACAAGTGCGACAGCAGCACGGGGGTGCAGGGCATTGTGCGCCTGGGCACGCAACCTGGCTTCTGGACAAATATACATGGTGCCGTACATTTGCGGGGTCAATAAAGAGACGAGTCACAAGAGTCCCGGAAACACTGCGCACGAAGTGCTCTGTATCCCCCATGCTCTTCCCCCTCCCGGCCGGCCCCCTCGCCGCCTGCCTCGCCTACGGTCACCCACATGGCCTTGTAGTGCCGCGGGTCGAGCTTGAGCGCGGAGCGGTAGCAGGCGGCCGCCTTGTCATAGTCCTCGTTGGCAAAGTACTCGTGGCCCGCCAGAGTGTAGGCGTACGTGAAGGTGGGGTCAACCTGGGGTTTGGGGAGGGGTCAGGGAATGATATGCTCCTTTATATAACAATGAGTCCTTTATATGACAATTGGGAGGGGGGTGGGGGAGGAGGCATAACAAGGATGATACGGCAGCAGTGGAACGGAGGCGACGCCGCCGCCGGGAGAGGCGAGGCGGTGGGATAACTGGTAAACAAGAACACCGTGGTGTGTTTGTGTTGTATGGGGGATATGACTGTCCGAAACAGACGGGCGGAACGGGGAAGGGGTTACCAGTTTTAGGGGGAGCAAGACGGTAAGGCGTGAAAGCCAACAGAACTGAACAACCGGGTTTTGCAGGCGGGAGTAGGGGTTAAGAAAGAAGATACCACAGCGAAAGAACGAAGTAGAGGAGATGGAGTTGGAGGTGTAGAGAATGGATGTGTAGGATAGTAATAAAGGAGAAACCGCAGCGGGACGGAGGTTACGCAGGCAAGCACAGACTTTTTGTGTTGGGAAGGAGAGTCAGGCGGCCAACATTTCCCCGACTCCCCCCCCCCGCATACGCGGCCCCCCTTCCCACTCCCATTGTTTACCAAGCAGTCAAACAGAACCGAGTGAACGATCAAAGGTCCTGCCCTCCCCTAACTCCTTTCCCTGCCTCCGCTTGCACTTCCCCCCAGCCCCTTTCTCCCTTTCATTTCCTTCTCCATTGCCATCGCCTACACCATTCCCCTTAGCTCTCGCCCAATCCTTTTCTCCTGTTAAGCGCAGGTGAGTAATGCTTCTGTCGGGTCGCGCTGTCTGGGCGTTCGTGATGTTGCGGTGCTATCGCGCGTATTGTCTGTTTGGGTACTTGTCCGGCGGCGACGCGGTCGCAGCTCTTCCGGTATAGGGAAGGTAACGGGTATGTTTGGCAAGTTACACTGCTCTCTTGATCCCCTACGTCCCTCCGCTGCGGTATCGTCTTTTACCCAGCCCCCCAAGGCCCCCTAAGCCCCACCTGAACAGCTCGCAGGAAGAACTCAATGGCCGCCTCGTGCTCCTTCTGGCTGCTGAACAGGTTGCCCAGCACGCACCAGGCCTTGGGAGGGAGGAGGAGAGGCGGGGTTGGAGGGCGGGGGCAACGCAGGGGAGGCGGGCAGCGATAGGTTCTCATGTCAGGAATGGGGCGGAGGAGCTGTTTCGGAGCCCGGCCGGCTGACCAGTGTCTTTGATGCAGGCTGGAAGCGTAACGGGCGAACCCACACATGCACATACGCTCCGGGGTAAACAAGACCTCGTCGGCCTTTCCAAGGGCACCGCCAGAGCAGCGGCGGACAGCAACGATCGCGGGCTGCAAGCACCGAAGCGAAGCCGCCCTCTTATCTCTTGGGACACCCGCAAAACCTCTACTCCTCTCTTTTACAACAGCGCGGCACAACTGACAATGGAATCAGCTTCAAAGACGACATCAAGGGAAGACCATCCCTCTTTATCCCCTCCTCCGTCCCTCCTGCCCGCCCCCCCTCCCAAACCTGCGGCGCCAATCGGTCCGTTGCCACGCACTCCTGCGCCAGGTGGCTCAGCTCGAACTCGTGTTTGTTGTGCCACAGCACGGTGCTGTACACCTCCATGCCCTCCACGCGGGTGCGATCGAGCTGACGAGCAGTCTCGAAATTCTGCGGGTGTGGTGCAGCGCGGTGTGGTGCCATAGCGGTGGAGGTGCGGTGCGCGGAGAACAACTGTAACGGGCTCGCGACACGGGGCGCTTATACGCGGTCTCGGAGAGATTGCTGCAGCTATGGGAAATGGGATGCAGGCGACGTTAGCGATACCGGACAGGGGAATACTTACAGACGTGCCGGTCCCGGGGAGACAGCCCGAGGGCGCCCAGGGGCTCAGGGCGTTAGGCGCCGTGCCCCTTTGGGGAAGATGGCGCCGTGGCCGTCCCCTCCTACTGCCCCCGCTGCAGCGGCCCCTTCCTGCGAGCGCAGCCAATTACGCCGTCGGTCCGCCGAGCCACCTCCCCACGCACCTGCGCAGCCCGCGTGTAGTTCATGCTCTCAAAGTGCGCCCGGCCCATCGCGCACATGACCCAGGCCGTGCGGACCTGCCCCACCGGCAGCCGGCTGAGCGCCGCCAGCGCCTCCGAGCAGCGGTACGCTGCCAGGTGCCGCACCCCCTCCATCAGCGGGGCAAGAAGCTGAAGAAGCTCGGTGCGGCTATCGGCCATGGCAGCGGCGGCCGCAGCTGCCGCGGCGGCTGTGCCGCCGTTCAGCAGGAGGTGCTGCTGCTGCTGTTGGTGCAACTGTTGGTGCGGCGGGGTGATGGATTCTGCGGGGTGCAGAGAGAGAAAGAGGGCAGTCTAGGGATCGTCCGCTATTCTGGTGGTTGGACTGAATGGCTTTGCAGAAAAGGCCGGGGCTGGCGCGGGGTGGGTGGGTGTGGGTGAGAGGGGAGGCGGGCGGGCGGCTCGAGGGCATGCAGAGGATGGACCAAATAGAATGGGGATTGCAAATCGCGGCATATGGAATGCGCATCGCGCATGGATCCAGCGAAAGGACGACGTGATCGGAGGTTTTCGACGGAGGTGGCGGGGTGCACACGACTTTCGCTGCCCGATGCGGCTCAGGCCAAGCTGACGCCCATGCGAGGATGCCGACATACCCCGGAAAACCGTACCAGGGTAAACGTGGCGATGAAGTATGCGCAAGACGCCGCAACACCGTGGGTGGGTGGGTGGGTGGGTGGGGGCTGGGACGTTACCCGATACGCAGCGTCCGCCTCGACCGATTTGAGCATGTTTGGTAAATACTGTGGGGTCCGTTCGCCAGAGTCCCCTTGGCTAGTCGGCTGCGACTCCCCATTCTCGTTCTCTCGGGCTGGGCTAAGCTCATGCCACCGCCCCCGGCACTCCGTAAGCGGCAGACGGCTACGCGGATGCGACCGGGCTGATCCGCTGCACATGCTGACCAGCCGCACAACTTAGAGCGCGCCCCTGGTGCCCTAGAGGACGCCGCAGAGTTGCCCTTAGGCGCGCAACTGGGCTGCGGACTCACCTGCCCCTCCCGGCCCCTGCCGCGGCCCCGGCTGGCCATTGAATGCCGCCAGCAGCTGCTGCGGCGTGGCGGCCGCCGCCGCGGAGGCCCCTGCCCCGGGTCCGCCCAGCTTCGCGTCCGGCTGCAGCTGCTGCTGCACGGGCAGCTTCGGGGGGTCCCGCGGGTCGGGCATGTTCTGGCTGTCGCCCTGCGAGTGTATTTAGGACCGGAGACGGGAAGGGTGACGGGAAGGGAGATGGGAAGGAAGACGGGAAAGGAGAAGAAAGGCCGCAGCAGCCGCAGAGATGACAGGCGTTCAATCAAACCTGTGCGCGGCGGCATATGGCGAAGGGAGGGGTCTCTTGGCCTCGCAGACGGCGGCGTACCTCAACGTAGCTTGCTTGTCCAGACTTGGCCTGCCCCTGCGTGCTATTGGCGGGCCTGTCGTATGATGGCGGGTACGCCGCCGCCTGCTGTTGCTGCTGCTGCGCCGCTGACCCGCCGCCGGCCGCGTGAGCGGCCTGCCCTTGCCCCTGCGTGACGTTGTTAAGCGCCGCCAGCCGCTGGCTTCGCCGGACGCTGGAGCGCGGGTCGGAGAAGAGCTTGTTCGATACTTTTCGGACCTGCGGGAGGGGGCGGCTGGGAGCGAGGTCAGGCCTGGGGTGGAGCCGTGGCTTGCGCGCATCATTGTTTAAGCAAGCGCCACAAGGTTTCGTCGGCATCACTGCCGCGGCAGCGCATTGACCTTGTCCCTTCTGTACAGAAGGGACAGGGCTTCCGTCTGAAGATATACCCCAGACCACGGCCTTCACCGTGGCTGTCGAGCCTGCCATGTAGGGGTAGAGCACAAGCGCAACCCGATAACCCCAGCGGGGGGAAGGGACCGGGACCGGACCCTCGAACACCTTTGCAGGTGAGCTGCTAAGTTCGCGCCATTCCCAATTGCAACCTGCACTCTTAAAAGCCGCGCGCCTCCCAAGAGGTCCCTGGCGCTACTCGAAGCGCACCTTGCCCTCGTCCATCATGCGGCTTATTCGCGCGTGGCCGCCGCCCGAGGCCACCGCCCCGGAGCCGCCATGCGGGCCCGTGGGACCACCCGGCCCCGCGCCGCTGGCGGCAGGGTGCGGCCCGGCGGCGAAGCCCGGGAACGGCACTGCGAGACAACGAAGCCGAGGGCGCGGCGGCTTGTGTTGGCCAAGCCATCAAGGACACGGCAGATCAGCGCAGATGGACGGAGGCGAGATTGGGGCATCGAACCGCAGGCAGGCTCACAACTACCAGCGTGCGCAATCTAACCCACAGGCCATCCCACAGGTGGCCGGAGAGGGCGTGACATCATCATCGGGCCCCACAAGCCGGTGCTGGACGGCGGCCTGTGAGGGGAGTGCATCCCTCCCATCGAACACTACACAGCGAAAGCTGCGAAACAGCCACCTCCCAGGATGCAACTCGCCCCCTTCCCCCGGTCGCATCCGCGCCCCTGGCGGCGGTTGCAACCTCCACTCAACCCACGGCAATGGGAATCTAACCTTCCGACTGCGCCTGCCCTTGCTGCGGCTGCTTTTGCGGCGGCGCCGGTGGCTGCGCGCCCATGCCCATGGGTGACGGCGTCGCGAAGATGCCGCCGCCGCCGCCACCACCGGCGGCCATGAAGCGGAACGGCGGCGCGCCTGCGGTCTGCGGCCCCGCACTGCCATCCCCGTCACCCTGTGGTTGCTGCTGCTGCTGCACACTGCTGGGCGCGCCAAACAGCCCGGCGCCGAATCCAAATCCCGCAACGCCGCCGCCGGTTACAAATGTCGGCAGCGGGGACGCAAACAGCCCGCCCGGGCCTTGCACTGGCGTCTGAAACAGCAAGCTACCGCCGCCGACACCGCCACCGACCCCAAGGCTGAAGGTTGGCAGGCCCTGCGCCGCGCTGGAAGGCGCCGCCGCGCCGAAGCTGCCAAAACCAAACGTCGCGATGGCGTTTCTGTCGCCGCCGCCGGCGCCACCTGCCCCCCGATACGGCCCAGTGCTTGTCCCAGCCGGCCCTGCCGGCTGGTGTAATTGCGCGCCCGTCCGGCCCTGGTCCTTGGCTGCCCCACCGCCGCCGGCGCCATGGCCGTGCCGGCCGTGGTGGTGGTGATTTTGCTGTTGCTGCTGCTGGCCGTGTGGCGTGTGGTGCGCCAGCGCGGAGCTGACCTGGCTGGAGGTGGATGGGCTGGGGCCCTCGGCGGCCGCGGGCGGCGGCTGCATCGCCAGGCTGCACACCTCCGCCGCCTCGTCGTCACCGCCTGCGACGGAGCGGATTGGGGCCCGAGGAGCACCAGACACGATCAACAAGACGCCGGGAATTCCAGGAACTTGATGCAATTTGGTTCGAAACATAGTTGCGAAATCGCTACGGCCGGCCCCTACTTGCGCTCTTACCGCGCCCCGCTGTTCGCCGTGTTGCGCCCTTCTGGCGCTTGCTACCACATATCGCCGCTGTTCCTGCCTTTGCCAAGCACAACCACCACCCGCCATCTCCCACTCACCCCCACCTCCGCTCGTCCCTTCAACCCCATCAGCCTTCCTTCCTCCCCGCGCGGCTTGGCCCTCCGCTTCACAATCCCGTACACCCCCTCATAGGGCCGCTTACCCATGGCGCACAGCTCCTCAAAGGCAGACCAGAGCAGCGGGTTGAGCCGCAACGCCCGGAAGTAGTAATCCTTGGCTTCGCTCATACAGTTGGTCAGCCGGCAGACCTTACCCAGCAGGTATAACCCGGCATAACCGTAAGGTATCTAGCCGGGGGGTACGGACGAACGCGGACAGGGAAAAGGGGACGGACAGATAGCGGTGAGGTTGAGAGTTTATAAGGACACCATCGTTGTCCTGTTTGTGGACCGGGCGCATCGGATGGATCCGCCGCCCCCCTGCTGTGCTCGGCGGCATCCGCTAACGCGGCAACAACCTGGACAGGAACAGCTCGGCCTACCCCCTTGCCCCAGTGCCGCACCTCGGCCTCCCCCATTTTCAGCAGCGCATCCTTAGCCTCGGGGTAACGCGACATGCTGAGGCAGCACACAGCCAGCAGATAGCGGCTGCGTTGCGAGGTGTGACCTGCAACAGGCGAAGGGGTTGCTGGTTAGATGGGTATCGACAAGCGCCAACAGTGGTGAACGAAACAACGGTGGAACAATAACCGCATCCGGGAAAGAAGCCTGTCAGCTGGCCCCTCCTTGGGGCCCTGGGTCGAACATGCGGGCAGGATGTATGATCGTCTCTAGGAAAAAAAAACTGGCGGCATGCCTTGTGCAGAGCGAGCGGGTTGCCCTTTTAGCCAAGTTGCCCCCAGCACAGCTGAGCAAGGCAACCCGGTGCTGGCATGCCACCAGACGCATATGCTGCACCTAACTGCGCGTGGATGACGGTTGTCTGTTCCTTAAGCGTGCGGTTAGAGAACACAGGTAGGGCGACAGGCAGGCAGCCCCCCCCCCCGGTACCCGCACGCCAGGCACCGACCTTTCAACAGGTGGTACGCCCGGTATGACTGATTGCAGTGCATGTAGCAAGTCGCCAGCAGCTGTTGGTTTTGCTGCGCACGTCCGGTCCAGCACGGTATCAAGCCTCTGTGCTCACGAGATTGCAGTAGCCTTGCAAGTTTTTTGCTCCCCGCACCTCGCTGTTATGCAGCGCCACAAGCCGCTCGCCAAGAAATTTAGCGTTTTCATAATGGAAAAGGGCTAGGCTTTCCTGTACTGACGCCGTCAGCGCCTGTTCCGCCATTCTCAAACGGTGGGGCCCCACCGCCTGGACCCGTGTTGTGTCGTGTCGTGTCAGAGCCTATGGACACTGTAACGTTGTATCAGTAGTTTGCACATTTCTTCCGGGGCGTCAACTGGAACAAGTTGTCCAAACTTTTTTCAAGTGAGGGTCTGCAGTGTGCAGGGTCAATTAATTCTCATTTATATAGTAAGGATTGTCGTGGCAAAAGAATGAAGTGGCCTAGCCAAAGACTCAGCCTGAATCCCTAGGACTTGCGTTTGAAACAAATCCCGCAATCCGGCCCTCAGTGTTGTGAGTTTAGGTTTCCCAACCGGCCACCCCAACACAGCCTTCCATACAAACTCTTTTGGTTAATCTAACTTATAGTGCACCTATTGATATATAGGCGCGGTATGGTGCATGCAGCAGTTGGTGGCCCAACAGGTTCGAGGCAGCATCCATATTACCCAGCACATAGCCATTAAATTACCCACACGTGCTAATTATTGTCATGACGCGATAATAGGTGCGCCTCAAGGTCGGGTATCAGAATGGTGCTGCTGTGGACCTGCTTGTTCGCCGGGCTTGGGGGCTTCCTGTTCGGGTGAGCATGTTCGGGGATTTGAAGCCGCTGGATTGGGCTGCGGGCGCGAGGGGCCCGAGTCCATTAGCTGCTGCACGCTCGCTGCGTCCGACCGCCGGACTTCTGCCGGAAGCTGCACCCAGCAACACGCCTACTCCACGTCGCTACCATTAGCACGATTGCGCCAGCCACAGACTGTTGGTAACTGCGGATCGTGCACACACATCGCTTAGCAAAGTCAGCGTCCGTGATGCGGGGTTTTCAGGCAACTCGCTGGCGCCTCTCCAAGACTAGCGTCCCGAGTTCGGATGCCCTCAAGGCCCCTCTAACCAGTCCGGGGCCAGTCTCGCCTAAGCGTTGCACACGCAACGCCGGCTCGAGAATGCTCGCCCGCCTTGCCTTGCCTTGCAACAAGACATACGCGAACTGGCACCCTAGGCAAAGCACCGTTCCAATCCGCCTTTCGTCATCCCCTCTTATAACCTCGTGCTCTGTTCCCTGGGTTCCATCCCCCGTCAATGCAGGTATGACCTCGGCCTGATCGGCTCAGCACTGCTCCAGGTCAGCAAGCCTGCTGGACGGGGCACAGGGGACGGCATGGGAAGGGAAAGGACGCCATGGATGCAGCGGATATTGAGTTGAACTGACTATTGCACACACAGCCGGCTCACCGAGAGATACTGGTGGATGAAACTGGGGCGCGTGCACGGGTCTGCAGGGGATGCGTCTGGGATGCGCGGATGGGAGTGGTCGAGCATGGGCTGCTGCATTCGGCGATTGGAAGTCGCCGGACGCGCGCGCCCAGGCATCGAACGAGCGCCACAGCGCACAGCGCCACGCTGGCAAACCCGGGTCATCCACTCCACCCACCCCAACTTCGCATTGCACCTAGGCAAACACCCACCCCGCAGAGCCCAACCAGACACCGGAGCTTGACAACTAAACACGAGCACGCAGGGCAACAGCCCCGCCGGGAGGCCCTCGTGCTGCGGCCACAACCGGCCCCCGACCTACTGCCCAGCCTTCGGCCTCAACCTCACACCTCCCCTCTTTTCGCTGTGACGAACCCTCACAGCCCTTCACCCTTCCACCTCCCTTTGGCCCGCTGTGCCTCGCGTGCATCGGCCCCCCTGAACACACCGCACGGCATATACGGCACGCCGTACGACATGTCGTGCACAGATAAAGCGCTATTTTCACATCGAGAGCTCGCTCACCCTGGAGCTGATCGTGGGGATGGCCAAGCTGGGCGCCGCGGCGGGGACGTTCCTGGGCGGCGCGGCGATGGCGCGATACGGTCGGCAGCGCGCGCTGGCGCTCAACAGTGCGGCCTTCGTGGCGGGGCCTGTCATCATGGCGGCAGCCACCGCGCCCTGGTGGGTCGTGCGTCCGTTTGGGGACTCTTGTCCAGGGGGCCGTGGTACTGCCAGGGGTTTTGTGGCAGAGGGAATTGGGCGAGTGGCGTGGGACGCGCGAGCCCTGGTGGTCGTGGGTCCGGCGAAGTTCTGTGTGGCCCGGAGTGTGTGGGCCGTGGTGCTACTAGGTGGCTGGCGGAGGAAGCCGGGTCAGAGAAGCGGGACTGGACGCCCTGGCGAGTTGTTGATCGGGGTTGTGAAGAGGAACCCGGGGTCGCACTCCGGAACTTCTTTGGTTTTGGGTCGTGCCGGGCGGCCGGTGGGGGAGGGCGTCGTTTCAAGGGAGGCGTCACACCTTCAACGCCGATGCCCCCCTTTAACAACGTCCGTAGTGGCTCATTGTTATATAAAAGAGGTTTTCACTCCCTAACCCCCCCTTCCAACCCCGTGGCACCTTCCCAACCCCAGGATGCTCGTCCTGGGGCGCTTTGTGGTGGGCCTGGGGGTGGGCATCTCCGCCACCGTCTCTCCCGCCTACATAGCCGAGCTGGCGCCTGCAGCCACCCGCGGAATGCTCGTACAACTGTACGAGGTAGGGGCGTGCGCTGTTGTGTAATCGTTGCATGTGCGGGCCGCCGCCGGGAGAGG
Organism: Pleodorina starrii; assembly: GCA_030267565.1. NCBI lineage: Eukaryota > Viridiplantae > Chlorophyta > Chlorophyceae > Chlamydomonadales > Volvocaceae > Pleodorina > Pleodorina starrii. The sequence continues at coordinate 820,076 of BRXU01000021.1, read as the reverse complement.
GGCGTCCCATGCCGGCGCGGCGCAGTTCAGGGGCGGGCTGAAAGTGAGAGGCAGTGAACCGGGACCGCGGCGCAGGGAAGGGCGGCCGCCGGCTTCCCCAACGGCTTGTCCCCCCCCCCGGTGGAGTGGGGCTTGGACCGCTAGGAACGGCAGCCGGCACGAGCCGGCGGCGGGAAGCATAGGAGAGCCTTGCGCGCGATCCCCGAACACTGCGGTATCGTTTCGTCCCTCCGCTGCGGTATCGTTTTCCTTACCCCGAACACTGCCTCAGAGCCGGCGCGGCGTGACCCGCCTGCGCCTGCTCCCCCGTCTGCGCCTGCTCAACCCCGGCTCAGCGTATCGCCATCAAGGGCCCAGCTGCGGCCTGTCACCGGTGACCAGACCCGACACCGGCGTACCGCGCTTCCTGTAATCTCGGCCCGGCACAGCAGCCCAGGCCGCCCTCAGCGGTTGATGGATGCTCTTAATGCCGGTGTCGACGCCGGTCCTGCAGATGCGATTCAGGGCTTGACCGCTACACGGCTCCACGCGCCGGTCCGCTGCGCTGCATCCGATCCTTAGCGACATGCCTTCGCTTTCCCCACTCAGGCCGGGGTCCGGTGCTGCGCCTCGCCCCCGCCCCCGCCCCCGGTTCTGGGTCCGTTCGGTAACGCCGTCTCCTTCTTCGCTGCGAATTTCTCTTTACACCCCCTCTTCGCAGGTGATGCTGTGCATCGGCATGTTGTTGGCGCCGCTGATGGACTGGGTGCTCAGCCGTGTGGACTCGGAGGGCTCCTGGAGGGCCATGGTGAGTAGTGAGTACAGAACCACACCTAACTTGGAACGATTGGGAAAAGCTGCGCCTTTGGCGAGCAACAGACTACCGGTACCTTGTGCTATCACACGACACACAACGGGGCTGCCGGCGATATCAGCCAGGCCATCGCGGGCGGCTCGGGTGGCGGTTAGAGAGTATGTCTGCGTTAGCAACTGACTGAATGGCGGACAGAAAGACGGCCGCTTGGGCGCGCTTCGCTGTCTGGATGTCCTGGCCGTCTGGCTAAATGGCTGACGGGCTGGCTGGCTGGCTGGCTGTGCGCCTTTGCATTCGCGGCAGGTGGGCCTGCCCGCGCTTCCTGGAATGCTGCTGGCGGCGGCACCGCTGCTGCTTCCCGAGTCCCCCCGCTGGCTGGTGACGCGTGGCCGACTGGACGAGGCGCTGGCGGTTATCAAGATGGTCGTGCGCGGCAGCGGGGGGTGGTCGAGGGGCCCACAGGCGCTGTGGAGCGGGGGCTACTCGCGAATGGATGACCAGGACAAGGTAGGGAGGAAACTGTTGGGAAGGGCCGGGTGCTGTGTGCCGCGATGCAACCTCACTTGGCTTGCACCAGGCGTGAGTAAGGTGAATGAACAAAAAAAGTGCTGCGGGTGCGCGTGTTCGAAACCTGTTCTCGGTTGGCTCCAGAACCATCGCTGAAACCGAACGGGCCGACTTTCCCGGACTGCGGGTGACCTCCTACTTGCTCCGATTTCACTTGTGGGTTATACATAATCAACTTTCTTTATTCTCTCAGCGACAAGTAGCAGTCGGCTGCAAACATTTTGCGCAGAAATCATTCAAAAAGCAGACATATATTTGTCGAAAAGATGCTTACACTTCCAATAAGTACCGGTAGGAGTATGAGGCACTCAGCCGGAACCGCTTCGCAGCGCAGTCAATGCCGCCGAAATTTAAGTATCAAGGTTTCAGCCGGTCGCCGGCCAATTCAAGAGAAAGCCAGCCCAAAGAAGGAAGTGGAGCCGCGCCAGTGCCCCTGCGGCTCCGGGATGCAGTTTCGGGAGTGTTGCGCGCCCATCGTCGGCGGCGCGTGGGCGCGCACGGCGCCGGAGCTGGCCAGGGCGCGCTTCACGGCTGTCGTTATGGGCGAAGCGACGATGCTCGCCGACACCACGCACCCGGAAGCCTTGGACGCCATCGGAACGAAGAACTCCCTGCGTAAAAAAGTGAACCGGTTCATGCGCAACCACGGCGCCGACGAGCGGCCCCCTTCCTTGGCCGACTGCGTGCACGGCCAATCGCCAGACGACCCCGACAGCTGGTTCGTCCTGATGGCGGTTGCCGTTGGCCCGCCGGGCACGGAGCACATTGTCCCGATTGCGGAGCAGTACCGCAAGGACGCCGGCCGCTGGTGGTACGCGGGCAGGCCACACGAGTTCCCGGCTTTGAAGCAATTTGAAGATTTCATGCGCCGTTACGGCAGTGGCGAGGACGACGGCGTGAGCCCGTTCTTTGGTCGCTACGATTACTCATGGCTGGCCTTCCCGCCGCGCCCGCTGCCCGCCTCCGAAGCGCAGCGCCGGCCGCAGTGGCTGGTAGACGAATGGCCCAAAGATAGCGACGGCGGGGGCCAGGGCCAGGGCAAAAGCCGCGGGGGCTGGGTGTACCTGGACACAGCGGTCGATCCAGAGACGGGTCTGACGGCTGCGCAGCAGGCGTCGCAGATGCAGCGCCTGCTCCACGCCAAGCGGCTGCAGGACGCCGGCCTGGACTGGGACTCGTACTACTTCCGCCGGGGGGGCTTTATGGGGCCGTCGCAGTAGCGGCCATGCCGTCGCAGTAGCGGCCGCCGTCGCAGTAGCGGCCAGGCCGTTGGATGTGTGTGTGTGGGGGGTCCCGAATGCGGCCGAAGTACATTTTCGCTCGTGTGTGTATGTGCGTGTGTATTGGGGAAGGGGGAGGAGACCTTTAGGGAGGCTCTGCAAGGGGCAACTCACGAGGAATGTTCAGCGCAGCAAGTCAACCGCGTGTGTATGCGGCCGACATCGTACTGTTTCCAACGCAAAAGGTCTGCGGATTGGTTGTGGGTACCTTGGCTGTGTGGTTGCACCCGATGCAGCAGGTGTGTTACGATATGAGGACGCGGGAGCAGGCGTGCAGGTCGGAGGCCTGAGGCTTGACGTACTATTGGGTGTGGGGAGATGTTGTTGTTGGAGTGGGGTGGGGTATGGACGTGCAGAGGTGGAGCAGCCAGTAAGCTAGTGCAGCCGCGCACCGCTGCGTCTGAACGGGTGCTGGGTCGCACCAGTACGGTCTGCGCGACCCTACATAGGGGCTGCAGGGGGTTTCGTTCTGACCCCGGCGCCTTCCTGTTTCATAGGGTTAAGTCGGCGCCGTGTGCTCTTAAGCCACGGGCAGTGTATTTGAATCCTTCAGCGTCACTTAGGGGTGGGCAATTAGGGCGAACGGGGCTTGCAGCGGGGGTGGGTGCCGCGGAACGCGGTTGCATCAACTCAGCCCAGCAGGGCCCGCGGCTCCCGGCCTGCCAGGCAGACAAGCCATCATACGCGCCGACTGAAAAGGGATTGCGACGCCGCGATGGCTGTGAGACCCCGGGGCATTGCGTGGCTTTGGCGGCGGCGGGCTGTGGTATACCTCGCCAAAGAATGCCCATGGGTGGATGTCAGGGAAGGCCCCGTATTCATCCATGAGAAACTACACGGGCCCACTCCACGATGGGCGATTGACATGCCGGCCTACTGCGCCGCCCCTGTCCTTTTTGGGCACCGCGGCATGCACAGTTTAGGTAAGGGAGGGCGGCCCTCGTGCAATTGTGGTTGGTGCAAGGGGACGAGGCTCCCGAGCTCCCGAGTCGTGCATTGCGCGCGCGGTAAGCAAAAGAAGGAACCGCCTGAAACGCCGAAGCATACCGCAAGAGGAACACCGCCGAAGCCGCAATGGACTCGGCGGACTCTTGACTGATTACTGGTGTGTACCGACCGCACTTGACACTCTAATTTGCGTTGGCTCGCCTCCTGTCGCCTCCCTTTCCCTGCTGGGTGCCTTCCCCATCGTCCCTTTCGTTCCACCGCCGCGGTCTCGTGTTAACCGTCCATCCCCACCCCCTCCTCTCCCCTCAGGAGGACGACCAGACGGTCCGGGACGCGGAGGACGAGCTGCTTCAGCTGTGGAGCTGCGTGCAGATGGACCGGAACGTGGTGCTGGTGAGGACGGGCGGGGGGATGGCGGTGGCGCGATAGCCCCAGGGTGGCGGGCACGGGCAGGGCTGACTGGCTGGCTTTTTGGGTCCCTCGGGTTGCGGTGTGGTTGTTTGCTTCTGCGTTTTTTTTCCTTGTGGTGGCCCGGGCGCCGTGTGCTGGTAGGTGGGTGCGTGAGTGGGTCGGCTGGTCCGTGCTAGCTAAGATAGGAGGCGGGAGGGAGGTATAACGAATGTCGTGCGGTGCGGTCTGGGGCAATGCTAATGGGGGAGGAAGACCATATGGAACGCAGCGCCGAGTGGAAAGGCGTCTGAGGGGGCCGACCTATCACGACTGGTCATGATGTTCTGGCAGTTTTCTCATGCCGCGAGTCGCCACAGCAAGGTACCACCCGCATGGCACTCGACTCACGATTGCCACCCTACGTCCTTTTCTGCCTTATCCCGGGCTGCCTTCTCACGCGCATTCCTTCATCCTCCGACTTGGTCTGTCTGTCTGTCTGTCTGTCTGTCTGTCTGTCTATCTGTCTGTCTGTCTGTCTGTCTGTCTGTCTGTCTGTCTGTCTTGCCCATTGCATTTGTCCTACCTTTCTCCCTCCTCTTCCTATCTTGCCTTCAACACCCCTTTTCCCTTCGCTCCCTCCCTCTCCTCCTCCTCCGCTTCCCCGTTCTCCCTCGTGCAGGAGCAGCGGCGCAAGCTGTGGCGCAGCCGACAGCAGCGCGGTGGCCGGCGTTGGGGGCGGCTGGGCTGCTGGAACGGCGCCCAGGGCCGGCCCAGGGCACCGTCCCTGGATCCCATCCCGGAGGAGTCGAGCTCCCATGTGCCCTCGCCTTCATGCCTTAGCCCATCCGCCTCCATCGCCGCCACCTCCAACGTCGTTGCCATCGCCGCCGCGGCCGTCGCCTCAGTCGCAGGAACAGGGACAAACGGCGGCGACGGCGGCGATGCCGGGCCTTGCGGCAGCGGGGGCGGCGGCCGGGCGAATCCATTAGGCCATTCGCGGCTGCCGGTGTCGGCCCCGGCGTCGGCATCTGGGCCGTCGGCGGCCTTTCCTATCAGCGGCGGCGCACAGTTGGGCTTTCCGACCCATGGGTCATTGTCGTCCTTGCGGGAGCACTGGCAGCAACTGCCTGCGGCCTGTGACGGCAGCAGCAGTGGCGGTATGAGCACCGGCATCGGGACTGATGCCGGCAATGGCGGCGCCGGGGGAGAACTTGTGGCCGGCGGCGGCGGCGCGGCCGCGGGGCGCGTGCTGGGCCTACCACGGCGGGAGGCCGAAGGCGGGTGGCCACACATGGCGGCTGAAGGGACGTACCGACCACTGGCGAGTTGTGACGAGGCCGGAGCGGATCTGCAATGTGGGGCTCCAGGATCTGGGTCGGGTGAGTGCTGGCGCATGGTAACGCGTGTGCAGTTTTGGTTCGTAACACGTGCAGAAGGAGAAGAAGTCGTAATGCGTTGCGCTTTGACGATGTGGGCGGTCCTTTGACGATGTGGGCGGTCCAATGACGGCGATCTCGCGCACGAGAAGCGGCAGCAGCGGCAACAGCAGCACGCCGCCTCGGGCGTCTGGTTGGGCGCCCGCTAAGCTGTGGAAATGCATGTCCCGTTTCTTCGGTCGGGTCCCGGACTCGTCTCGCACCTGCGCTCGCCCCTGCCTCTGCCCCTGGCCTGACCCTCACTGGCCTGCCTCCGCCTTCCCGCGGTGGTCTTTCCCCAGACGAGCGCACGCGTCTGCTGGCACCGGAGCGGTCCCGCACCGAGGCGATCGCGGTTTCGGAGCAGCCGGAGGCCGACGCGGGCGGGTCGTCTTCGCCTTTCCTGCTGCCACCTTCATCATCATCGTCAGGCGCCCTCTCGTTGTCGGCATCCGTACCCTCTTTATCGTGCGGATCGCCCCCTGCCTGCCTGGCCGATATGCCAGGTAGGGTGCGTAAGGGTTTCCCCGGGGGATCGGGGTACGCTCTTTGCGCGAGGGTTCAGCATATGTGGGGTGGGATTGCGCGACTCCCAGCTCCTTACACCGCGGCCCCCAACCCTTCTCTCCCCAGGCCGCGGGCAATGGACCCGACCTTGACCTGACCTGCCGTCCTTCGTTTGATCGTTTGACAGCCCGCCGTCACCCTGTACCCGCCGCTGATCCGCCCCGGGGACCTCAATACCCACACCACTCACTCCATTCGTCGCCCCCACCGGTCTGCTCCATGCGCCCCTCCCCCGGTCTCGTATGCGCACTGCCGAACCCCGCCTTGATCTCCGTCTTGCACGCTCCCGCCCACCTGCCCTCCCCTTCTTTCCCTTCCCTTCCCGCCTCCCCCTCCCTGCCTCCCCCAACCCCCCGCAGGTGAGGAGCCCAGCTTCTTCCGCACGCTGTCGGTGCTGATCGGCGACATCGGCGCTCTGGCGGTGGGGCCGGAGCGCCGGGCGCTGTGGCTAGCCCTGGGACTGGCGTTCTTTGACCAGGTGGGAACGAGGTGTGATGCGCGCTGCACGGTCGGCAGTTGGCGCTCTGCAATGTGGTCAGCTGCACGCTGGGGCTTCTGCTTGTGTCACGGCATGTCGTCTTGTGTTTGGCTATGTCGTGCCGTATCTTGTCGTGTCGTGTTCGAAGTGTTAGAACGCAATCGCGTGGAGGGCTGGTCGGGAAGCTGGATGCGCGCGGTGCGGGATGGGGGGGGGGGTGCTGGACATGGATGGGACCGGACGGGATCGGACGGGATGGAGGCGCCGCGTGACTTGGCCACCAGGTCACCCAGGCACATGCGCGCGCACACACCTCCGGCATGCGGCTTGCGGCTCTCTTATGTTCCTCCTCCCCCGCAATCCCGGGATGGGAATGGGTGGACAGTTCCGGAGGTTCAGCGGCGGTAGCAGCTTGCTCAACAACGTCCGCAGTGACACATTGTTATATAAAGGAGCATATCACTCCCTGATCCCCCGCAATCCCGCGTTTCAGCACCCTTCTGCACCTTCATATGGGCCTGTTTCTTTCGTTTTCTACTTAAAACCTCTCTGCGCTGCACTGCACTGCACTGCACCGCAGGCGACTGCCGCCACGGCCATCATCAACTACGCCCCCACGCTGCTGAAGCGGCTGGACGAGGGTGGTGGCGGCGGGAAGGGAGCAGGCGAGTTCGACGAAGGCAGCGCTATGCTTTACACGGTGCTGATAGGGTTAACCAAGGCGGTCGGCGTGGTGGCGGGTGAGCAAGCGGCGTGGTGGCGGGCGAGCGGGGGAGGTGGGCAGGTAGCGGGGAAGTGCGAGGGCGGGCGTAATTCCGTTGCGGGAAGGGAGCGGAGGGGGCGCAAAGGGCCGAAGGGAAAGGAGGCCGGGCTCCTCCCGCTCACTTCGGCCAGGCAAACGGCACCACGCGTTGCAACGACACGAAACCCACCCCACGAAACCCACCCCACAGCCGACACGAAACCTACCCCACACGCGCGCGGCAGCCGCTCAAGCTTGGCGACGGGAGGGAGGTGGGGAGTACTATCCCTGGCAGAAGGCCTAACACAAAAGACGAAACAACAAATGCAGATACCGTCTCCAGACGACAGCCGCATAAAAAAAGAGGTGCAGCCTCCGGCTGCAAGCCGTGCCTCGTACGGCGACCAATCTAAACCGTTACTACCGATCGTGTCGCTAGAACCAGACTTCTCTGCCACTCCGACGTCACTGACGAGCCAACGATTCGAACTCCTCATTGTTCGAACTCCTCACTACCAATCGATACAGCTCCAACAACCCAACCTGTCCGTCCAGCTCCAACAACTAACCCAACCTGCGAAACACGACCTGCTGCAAGGGCCGTCACAATTCTGACTTTGAACTCGTGGCCGGTTGTTTGTCTCCTTCCGGTCAATCCGAATTTCCGGTTTGTGAGGATCTCCTTCATGTCCTCCTGGATGCGTGCGTATTCGAGCTGTACCCACTCCCCTCCCAGCTCCCACCCGTCCGGCATTCACTTTCTGCCGCGCTCCCTGGCAGCTCGTCTCTCTCTCTCTCACCTTACCCACACTCGCAACCCTCCCTCCCCGCCCCCCCCCCTGGCAGCAATGCTGCTTGTGGACCACTGCGGTCGTCGTCCGCTGCTTCTTGCCGGCTCCCTGGCCTGCGCCGCCTCGCTGGGGGCCCTCACCCTGGCTGCACTGGCGGGATCCACCGCCCTGCTGGAGCTGGCCATGTGCGGATTCACGCTCTTCTTCAGCCTGTCATGGGCGGGACTGTACTGGGTGAGTGAGGGCTGAGGGGGCGGGGGAGGGGGGGCGGCAGGGGAGGGACGGCCGGGTGGCGGGTGTTAAGATATATGAGGCGCCGTATCGAAGGGTGTGGTGGGTGGGTCGGTGGTCATTCTTCGCCTGTGTGTGTGGGTCTGTGTGTGTGGGTATGGGTGAACGTGCGGGCGTGCATGCGCTCCCGCGTGTGAGCGTGTTTGGTATCTGGTACTGTCGTACTCTGTGCACGCGCTCATTCCATTCGGCCATGGCCGCAACCGGAGTCCATTACTTCCGCCGGCGTGCGCTGAGACGACGTCATCGTCGGTGCACCTCATTCGTACGGCTGTACGCAGGTGGTGGTTTCGGAGCTCTTCAGCATGTCGGCAAAGTCGGCCGCCACCTCGGCCGCGACCGGTCTGCTGTTCCTCACAGGCGAGTGCGTGCTGCGGCAGCGACGACGTCTGTGGGCTGTGGCCGCATAAGTTGCGTTGATCTCGGTGTCTCGGTGCTGGCGAGGCTGCTGCTGGCGGTCCCTCCACCGGTACCCACACCCATATACTTCTCGTGTTACCTGCAAACCTTACCCGCTCCCTCCCCGCTGTCCCCACCCATTCCATCCTCCACCTCCTCCTCCGGCCTATCCATGGATACCCCGTCTTGCCAGGCGCCCTGACAGACCTGGTGTTCCTGTCCCTGCACGACCTGATGGGCCCGCACACCTTCCTCCTCTTCGCCGCCCTCTGCCTGGCCGCTGCGGCGTACGTGGCGGTGCTGCTGCCCGAGACAAAGGGACGTACGCTGGCGGAGGTGCAGGCCCTGCTGGCTGCGGCGGGGGGCCGGGGCAACGCGGGGGAAGCGGCGGAGGGCGGGGCAGGAGAGGGCAGAGGTGGAAGAGGGAGGAGGCGGGGTGCAGGAGGCAGCATTGAGCTGTGGCGGCTTAGGTGGTAAGGGGCGGCGGCGGCGATCGTTTGCCGTTGCGGGCGGGTGCGGTTGCGAGTGCGATGGCGATGGGTTTGTGTGGGGCAGTGGAGTGCTGAAGACCTCGAGATTATGTGCGGCGGGTGGCTGGCGTGGTGGGTGCACAGCTGGTCTGGGAGAGGTTGGACAGTGGCCAGGGCAGGCTGCCGCTTCCTGGGCCTGGGCTTGGATGCTGGGTCCTGGGCATTTGAGGTGCTCCTTACTGCGATTACCGTACAGATAGCTGCCGATGGTGAACGATAGATGTTGCGCGCCCCATGTTCGGCCTTCAGCTTGGCTTGGTTGGGCTTCTGCCACGCAGCGTGTCCTCGCGCGCGAGGAAAGGTGAGGCGAAGTGAGGTTTCGTCGTACCTCTTGCGGGCCCGATTACTTTTTTGTTCGCACGGACGCTGCTGGATGGACGGGGGAATGGAAGGCAGAAGAGCAATGCATCGCACGCTGCATATGGCGGGGAACATGGCATGGCATCAGTCATGAGTCATTGCCGTCACGTGAGGTGGCATCGTGAAGCTCGTGACAGCATGTGTGGGTCACCAACACAGAGATTCATGTTTGCGCAAATTGGGGCTTCCTTTCAAAAAGGGAGTTGGAACCAGCAGTAGTGGCAGAAGGAAGGAAGGAGCTCGATTGGTGCGCAAGTGGCGTGCAAGCAGCAGGACGAAGTAGTGGACCCGCCAAGGGGGTGTGCCGTGCATCTGTTTGGCCGAATGAAGGGGTGGGGCGGCCGCTGCGATGCAGGATAACGTTGTTGAGAACCAAATGTATGAATGAAATCAGCGAGGATCTCTTAGCACATGTGTGTGCGTATATGTTTCCAACGGGGGTCAATACACTGGTCAAAGAGGGTTGTGGCTGCAGCACACGTAGCTCCGTGGGCTGGCTTGCGAGGGGCCGGTCCGCGTTGACAGCACAAGCCACCAAGCGGGGGTGCCTAGATACGGTAGCGTGGGGGCAGAGCATTGCGGTGCAGTGCTGGTAACTGGGCGGTAGCCCCGCATGTAAGGTGTCTGCAATAATAATAATAATAATACGGTAATAATACGGTAATAATACGGTAATAATACGGTAATAATACTCCCGACGGAGCCGAGGCGAGGGTTATGGGAGCATTAGGGGTGGGGTGTCGGGTTGCCCCGATCTCAGGCCTCTCGCGCTACCGCAAAGCTGCATTAATGCCGCCAACAGGGACGTGCGGGCGGTCATGATCAGCTAGCCGATGACCCCGATCGCAAGGACGATTCGGCAGGCAGTGCTGAAGTGCGGCTGCCAAGCCCGGTAAAGCACGGCCGCCGAGCGGACTGTCATCGCAGCGTTGGTGGTGCGTGGGTGCCTACTGCGGCGGGGCGGCGGCGTGCATGCGTGCCAGGGTGCAACGGACCTGGACATTCGTTCTGTGGCCGTGCCGCCCGGGTCTCAGCGACCTGCTGGCAGCCCGGGTGGGTGTTTACCTCGTCCTCCCGACGATGCTGCTGCGAGCTTGTGTGTTTCGCTGTTCGATGTCAGTGTCGCACAGCAGGATGGAACGAAGCGGCAACCCAGAGAGCCGCACAGGAGTGAAAGGGTAGTGGGGAACAGGAGCAGTTCACAGGAGTCATCCGACGCCCCCGACATTTCCCCCCCCCACACACACACCATACACACCTTGAGGTCGATAGACCGCCGGAAGGCCAGGCTGGCGGAGGTGCAGTACCATGCTGTTCTCCCCTCCCCTCGCTTCAGCCATCCTGCTTTGCTTTGGCCTGCGGTCGTGCGATGGCGTCATATGTGGGTGCAATACACACGGGGTACCATAAGCAGGAAAGACACGTGAGCAGCATTCATTGTGATGTGCACGAAGGGCCAGTCTGATTTTAACACTAGCCGCCCGCTACCACACAAGCTTGATAGGCAGATGGTGCACCGTATGACCGTATGGAGCCATGGTCACGCAGATTAACAGGGATAAACATCCCGCTACTTGCAGCGGTGGCGTGCTGCAAGGAAAAGCAACTGCGTGCGTTGACGGCTCCTGATGAAGCGGTGGGATATCTGAAGGGAAAGTGAATCCCCGAGACAACATACTGAGGCCACGGACCTGTTCCTGGGATGGGCTGTGTTTCGGCTTCTGGACGTACGACCTCACTGCCGGACGTCCGCGAGCACGAGTCGTACGGTAGTCACGCCACCGTATCCGACCAAAACACGGGTGCCTGACGGGCTAGGCGGACCTTGGTGTGCCTGGGAATGCCTCGGGTTGCCTGGGGGTACCTGGGTGCCATGGGTTGCCTGGGTCGTGCTTGGAGGTGCCGAGGCGTGGGTTATGGGAGCAGGAGGGGTGGGGTGTCGGGTTGCCCCAATCCCATGCCTCTCCCGCTACCGCGGTGAGATTGGGAGCCCGCCGTTGCGGGCGGGTTAGGGCGGGTCGGCGCTGATTGTGCTCTGTTGGCGGGGGTCCCGCTCCAGTTGCCTGCTGGCAGCGACAACTGCGTTCAACGCTCGGACACGATGACCTTCACGACCACGCTGATTAATTAATTAATCAATCAGCGTGGTCGTGAAGGTCATTGCAGCACTTTTTGGCCGCTTCGTTGCTCGTTCCCAGTAAGGTCAGCAGTTGTCGCAGGTCTTTGCGGATGGTGCCGGCGAAGCCCAGGCTAATTGCTTCCTGTTTCGTGTTACATACTTTCCATCCGTGCGCCGTCAGCATCTGAGCTAGCTCCGCGTGTTGATGGGCCTTGTCGTTTTGTTTCTGTGTGTGGTTTGTGTCGGCTGTGTAGCCTACTTCGATAATGTGTACAGTGTGCTCGCTGGGATCATCTGGTCCCATGTATCCCGGTGAGCACGTTTCGCTGAGGGGTATGCTGGGGATAAGTAGCAGGCCAGGGCGCTTTTTGGACCGGAAGTCGTCGGGGATGTTGGGAAGAGTTCTTCGTCTGTATGTCTGCAAATGCCTTGGGAAACCTGGGAGTGTCTAGGGCTGCCCGAGAGGCACTTGGGATGCCTGTGGGTGCCTGGGGGTGCTTGGGGTTGCCTGTGGGTGCCTTGGGGTGCCCGGCTTTGCTCCTGGGGCAAGAAGGGGTATCGGGGGGGGGGACCAAGGTGGGTCCCGATTGTGCCACCTGCGCTGGAAAGAAGCGAAGGAAATAATCGGCGTGAGTAACGGCAATGGGCAACGGCAATGTCATCGAAGGAAGGACCGAGCAGGCAGGCTAGCAAGGCAAGACACACATAAACCCACGAACGAGCTGGGGCGGCGACGCGGCGCAAAAGAGGGCGGGAAGGGGCGGCGGGGCATGCAGAGAAGAAAGGGATACGGATGGGCAGAACGTACGACGGCAGGGTGGCGAGAGGCAGAGAAGAAAAGGCAAATGAACGGCAAGGAGAACGGCGAAGGGAAAGAGAACAGCAGAATGAAGACGAGTGCGGAAGGGACGGAATGAGGGGCAGGGGAGAAAGGGCGAAGAGGCACGAGGGCAAGGGCGAGGGCGAGGAGAAGGGAATAACGACGACAGGACGGGCGGAAAGGGCAGAGGCTGCGAGGCGCGGGACGTGCAATGCGCAGGAGGGGCCGGGTGGCGGACCGTGAAGAGTCGGCTCCCCACCACACCGGCCTAGCGTGCAGGCCACCACGCATGAGGGGCTCTGGGCAAGGTGAATGCGGGTAAGGGCGAACAGGTCAGGGTCAGGGCAGGGACAGGGTGGGGTAGAGGTGGGGCACGGGGCGAGGTGACGGCAGCAAAGGGCGTGGTGGAATGGGGGGGGCCTGGGCGGTAGCACGGGCGGAGACAAAACGAGGGCAGACAGGGGGAGGGGGAGGAGGGAGAGAATGTGGGAAGCGGGAAGGGGGGAGGGAAGGGCGTGGAAGCAGGGGGGCGCCAGAGGGGCGAGTGCACGCGCAGGCAAGGGGGGACATCAAGCATGCGGGGCTGGCAGGGGCAGGAGCAGGGGGAAGTAAGAGGGAGGGCCACCGAGCATGGGGGTGGGCGAGGGTGAATGGGGGCGAGGGCTGGCGGGGGGCAGGGCGACAAAGGATAGGGGGACCAAGGGGGCCGGCGTGGGGCCGGCTTTTTAGGGTTTTAGGGTTTTAGGGTTTAAGGGTTTTAGGGTTTGCCTGGCACTTTTAGGGTAGAGGGTTGCCTGGGGTTACCTGTGGGTGCTAGGGGATGCCTTGAGATGCCTGCGGGGGCCTCGGGACCCTCAGGGTGCCTGGGGCTGCATGTGGATGCATGGAGTGCCTCGGGGCTCCTTTCGGATGCCTGTCGGTGCCTTGGGTTGTCTGGGGGTGCCCGGATTTGCTTCTGGAGGAATTAGGAGTTTCGGAGGGGACCAAGGTGGGTCTTTGGATGCCTTGGGGTGCTTGGTGTTACCTGTGGGTGCCGGGGGTTTCCCGGGGTGTGAATAATAATAATAATAATAATAATAATAATAATAATAATAATAATAATAATAATAATAATAATAATAATAATAATAATAATAATAATAATAATAATAATAATAATAATAATAATAATAATAATAATAATAATAATAATAATAATAATAATAATAATAATAATAATAATAATAATAATAATAATAATAATCTGTTGTGCCAGAGGGACGTCGACAGCGCGGTCGGAAGCGAGCGGTCCGGAGCGCCCGGGATGGTGGCTCGGTGGGGTCGGTGGTCGGGGCTTCAGTTAGGCGCTTAGGTGTCTCCAGTAGACCAGACCGGCAGAACAGAGCCTGACAGTTCTATGCCCTAATAGGGGCGTGTTTCGCATTTCGGCATGTCCCGCATGTGCACTTTGGTAGTTCCGTTCCAGGGTTTTTGCCCGGCGTATTATTATTATTATTATTATTATTATTATTATTATTATTATTATTATTATTATTATTATTATTATTATTATTATTATTATTATTATTATTATTATTATTATTATTATTATTATTATTATTATTATTATTATTATTATTATTATTATTATTATTATTATTATTATTATTATTATTATTATTATTATTATTATTATTATTATTATTATTATTATTATTATTATTCCGTTCGCCGTTGACCCGGTTGCGCTGCGGGACGCCTGCTTACACCCCTTGGCGCCCTCCGGCACGTGTCTGTAGAGCGCCCATAGGGGTTCACCGTGTTCCCAGTGTCGCGCGACCAAAAATAATATTGGAAAGTCCAGAAAAAGATAAAGCCGCAACGTACGCAAAATTTCAGGTCAAAATTCCACCGTTTAGGCAGTTTTTCGTTTGGCCATCTAAAGATTTTCATAAATATATTAGATAATAATTGGATTTCGATATATATATATATATATATATATATATATATATATATATATATATAAACCCATATATATATATATTTATATATATATATATATTTATATATATATATATATATTTATATATATATATATATATATATATATTTATATATATATATATATAAACCCATATATAAACCCATATATATATATATATATATATACTTTTTCTATCTAAAGATTTTGCCAACCCTAAGCATAATTGAAACTGTAAAACATTACAGTGAGCCGTGCGCGTAATGAGAACGCTGGCATGCTGTGTCCACCGACATGATTGCCGCTGCCCGCGCAAAGGGGAAGCCCATCCAGTGTTTATACTTCGCCATCTGAATTCCCGGCTGTTTCCCGTCCGAAGGCTATACCTCACTAAACGGTCGTGCTCCCACCCGCTCATCATCAACCGCTCCCTCAGCGCTGTCACAATCGTTCCTTAGGGAAATGGATGGCTTACTCAACAGCAGCCAATCCATGAGATTATAGAAACTAACGACGTCCTGCGGCAGCCCACTCCAGATGGCAACTTCAAGATACGTTAGCAACTGCAGCACTGCGCGCGGCGCCCCAGCCAGACCCAGCCGGACGGACGGATCAGCAAGTGCGTCATGTATTTCCTGCCTGAGCGCGAGAACCAGCTTGCTTTTGAACACGATTCCAGAAACGAACAACCTGTTTGGACATGTGGTACTGCAACGGCAAACAGTAGCTGATGGGCAGGCCTCGCCGCCCCCACTTTCTGCCGCAACTTTATGTCCGGGTACGGACGAACGCGCGTGTGCGTGTTTGCCGTGTTCGCGCATGCACGCAAGGTAGACGACACAACTCACCTGGGGCCTAATAAGCTACCTCAGGGCGGGCGCGCGGGTAGCCACCGATCCAATAGGTTGATTGGATGCATGAATACGCTAGCTGGAGTCGCGTTAAGTTGGTCAATATTGAAGCCTATCAAAGCCTATTGAAGTACGTAGATCACACCACATATGAAGTGTGTTATCCAGCTCCTCTGTGTAATGCTCAGTACGTAACGTCAGGTAACGTGATAGATATGAGACATGGACTCTTGATCGAGCGTAAACCTGCATGGCAGCGTCGTATATAAAACGGACGAAGCGGAAGCGGTGGGAGGCTTTGATGGCTGCGTGTCTGGTACCGGTATCAACTGCGTGGTGCATGCAGATGTGCCATGCATCCAGCCGTGCGGACGTGTTGGCCATTCGTTTACAGTCGCGCATACACCACGTTCGTTTGCATGTTGTTACAACGTATAAATTTGCAAGCCGTCTGATGCACGTTCCGCACCATTTATGTCATTACCATGCATGCATGCGCATACGCCCAGTGCATACAGTCAGACGCAAAAAAAACTTTCAATTGACCGGCACAAATCACCGCTCGATGGCTCAATCGCTCAATAATTCAAAGTCTAATCACATCCCGCTTGTGTCCATTAATGCCCTTACTGCTGCTTGTAGCCAATCAATCCAAGCTAGAAGTGGCTAGCCCATCTATCCGCCGTGCGATGAACCAATCCACACACGTGACGAGCCTACAAGCGAATAAGACGAACCTACAAATGAAGACAAGCTAGCAGCTCACCTGACGCAGGACTACTGCGTCTAGTAGTTATCATGGTGGAATAGATATGTCAAACACGCCAAATGCAAGAGGAGAATCCTGTCCGCGAACATGACACCGCACAAAAATGACATACATCCATCCCTGTGAGTCATTTGCCTGTCATTTGCCTGTTTGAAGGCTTAGTTTCGCTTCTTCCGGCACACGAAACGGACGTCCTGCTCACAGCCCTGCATCTGGCGGCTTCCGTCCGCAGCCATCAGCGGGCAATATGCGTCGGTGTCCCTGCGATCCAACCAGCACGTAAAGCTGTGGTCCGCGCACAACTTCCGTACAGCGCCGTACGCCTTCTCGTCCCAGTACGGCACCAGGTTCCAGCCCTGTCCCAGATCGTGGCAGAACGTGGCTGCGCGGCTGTGCGACATGCGCTGTGTGGCGCTCTTGTCGTACATGCGGTAGTCGTAATCGCCCACGGTTAGGTAAAGCACGTTGGGGTCGTACACTGCGGGGATAGATGGCAGCTGTCATGATTGGGCGGAGCAAAGGCTACTCGAGATGCTGTGCGACGCCTTTCTTAGGCTTTATGTTAGCCGCTTGTACGGCACCTGTAACCTCGGCGTTACATTCCCCCCCCTCTGAAGGGAACGTCCTCGGTCCTCACTGCGTCCTCGCAGTGTCTGTGCACAGTCCACTCCGCCTTTCACCACCTTTGCATGCCTGGGGTCTTAGCCAGGTCTTCGGCATTGGGGTGGACAACTTCCCAAGTCAGGTCATGCCGCGGCATACATGCCTCTAGCCTTAATTTGCAAGGTTTTTCTGGAGTGGAAGCCTTTCCGCGAGTACCAGGGATGGAACTGACGACCTCTGAGAGACTGTACGACAGTACTGGTCTCGATACCAATGTAGTGCTTGGGCGGAGCAAAGGCTATTCGAGATGCTGTGCGACGCCTTTCTTAGGCTTTATGCTAGCCGACTGTACGGCACCTATGACCTCGGCGTTACAGCAGCAGTCGGAACGCACGCATGTCGTCATAATACAGTAACCTATTGTAACGAACCATGCGTCATGCAGCCTATTTTTACTGTTTAGCTGGCAAAGTCGCAAACCTTGACCACGGCTGTCATTTTCGCGGTTGCACTGAGACATTAGTAACTACGAACGAGCACAAAGATATCAGCAGCTGTTCTAGCAACCGACTCACCATAGCTAGGAGGAGGCCGCGGCGGCCGAGGCGGGTTGGCGCGGGGCGGCGGCGGAGAAGCCGTGTTGTGCCTGGGCGGTGGGGGCCGGTTGGCGCGTTGAGGAGGCGGCGGAGACGCAATGTTGCGCCTGGGCGTTGGGGGCCGGGTGGCGCGTTGCGGAGGCGGCGGAGACACATTGCGCCTGGGTGGTGGGGACCGATTGGCGCGTTGCGGAGGCGGCGGAGACACATTGCGCCTGGGTGGCGGGGACCGATTAGCGCGTTGCGGAGGCGGCGGAGACGTCGTGTTGCGCCTGGGCGGTGGGGGCCGGTTGGCGCGTTGCGGAGGCGGCGGAGACACATTGCGCCTGGGTGGCGGGGACCGATTAGCGCGTTGCGGAGGCGGCGGAGACGTCGTGTTGCGCCTGGGCGGTGGGGGCCGGTTGGCGCGTTGCGGAGGCGGCGGAGACACATTGCGCCTAGGTGGCGGGGACCGAGTAGCGCGTTGCGGAGGCGGCGGAGACGTCGTGTTGCGCCTGGGCGGCGGTGGCGACGTCTTGACAGCTGGCGGCGATCGATTGCACTTGTGACGGTCGCCTGCAGCGGAGTTGAACAATGAAAGATAAGGATGCGTGGAGGATGTCACGGAGAGCGCATATACACTTCGCACATGCCTTGCTTGCCAGAAGCTGTAGTATCTCATGGATGAATACGGGACCTTCCCTGACATCCACCCATGGGCCTTCTTTGGTGAGATACAACAGAAGCAGTCTGCTGCTGTCGTCAACCCGCATGGGTTCGTTGGATATCGTACGAGACGAACTCGACACTCGACCGTTAGTTGCGAATCTATTTATTTTTTTGCGTTCGTATGTGCATATATACGTGCGTGCGCCCTGCATGCGCAAGCAAACTCATTTGTACGGACGGCTGTCGTGCATCGGTTCACACCATCTCATGATCGGGTGTCCATCCGGCGGCACGATCAAACCTGAACTTCACAACCCCAACGATCACGCCACACGCAGCCGCGCCCATCCCCGGCTTCCCATCGATTCACATGGTCACATCCGTGAGTTTACATACAGTGCGTCGTCTCCGCAACTCGCGCGCCAAACTACCACGCACTGCGGCTTACATTGCGATGCGGTAATCTCAGCCTAGGAGTGTGCTGATCGCGGTCGACCTGCCTTTCTTGTCTCGGCATACGAAGCGGACGGGCTGCTTGCATCCCTGCCTGTGGACATCTCCCTCCTGGCTCATCAGGTAGCACAGACCCGGCTCATCGCACTCGCCGCCAAGCCAGCAGGTAAAATCGTTGTCAGCACACAGCTTGGTCACAGCGGCTGTGCACGCATGCGGGAAAGGACGGCATAGACGAGGGGTGTCGGGAGCGGGTGCGTTGTTGATTGCATGCTGGACGGCCGGGCGGGCGGGGCGGCGACGATGACATCTTTGTGCTGCAACCAGCCAGCAGGTGTTTGCTAAAAAATGCTGATGAAACTGCGATAGATGTACCAGCAGGTCATCGCCCCAAAGAACATATTTTCAATGCGCATGCTGGCCGAGCGAGCCCGTCTTGTTTGCGGCTATTCAAAGGTCGACGCACGCAACTAGCCTAGACAGGCGAGCGAGGCAAGATGCACGCTGAACACCAATTCATCCCACTTCCCGAGAAGCAAGCCGAGATTCACTTTCTTGCTAACGCTTAGCGATCGGCCCTGCTGTATGGGAATGTCACCCCGTATGACGTTGGCGGCCTCATCATACGTTGGCGCACCAACGCAGCACAGCCCTCCTGGAAGCACATACAGTCGCACCTATCGACTCCTTCTCGCCCTGTGGCGCCAGCTCCATCCCCTTCCGCTCGCAGACAGATTTAGCTTTGGCCCAATCGATCATGCAGCGCGCGTCGACGTCGAACAACGTATACTTGCGGCAGTCCCGGGGGTTGTGGTACTGCAGCGTCTTGTAGCGGAACTTGTGGGGATCGCAGCGGTTGTCCTTTTTGGGCCGCGTGGCCAGCACTCCCGGAAGCGGCCCCAGCAGTAGCATCAGGGCGATAACCATCAGGGGCATCATGGCAGCAAGGCGCCCGCCGTTGCCAGCGCGGGCAGCGGGACCTCGAGCGGTGCCGGCATATGACGTTACAAGCATACTGATTACCTTGTCGAGTGCTGTACGAGTCGAGCTTGCGCTAACAATGATATAAATGGCCCAGTAGGTGTACAGCTATCAGCAGCATGAAAGACGACGAGCTTGTCCCAGAAAATCTACGTATGAGCATAACCTTTTTTTGAACAGGCCAAGAGTTCCTTCGTTCTTATGCATACTAGCCTAAAGTAGTTATGTATCAGGTGAAGTTACAAGTGTTTGGGATAGTTCAGACGGAAATTGTGCACCTTCTTGCTTCTTTTGGTAGGCCCGTCCAAGGCCCGTCCAAGGCCCGTCCAGTAGTGGCATTGTTCAATACAAGTCCTGAGCCACGATCCGGGGCCGCAACCTAACTCATCCAAGTAACGAGTGCACCGGCATCAGGTCGGCATGGTAAGCTTACGTAAGGGAGGCCAATATGTGACGGGGGCCATTGCCTCAACAAGGTTGGTGCCCCGAACGAGACGCAATGGTGTTACACTCGAGGCAGCATTCTTTCGGCGGCAACCGATCGTCCGTTTAGTCAGCGGGGGCGACCGTCGGTCGATGCAACAGTTCGAGGCAACAAAGATGTATGCTTTAACATGAACGCTAGGTTACCGCGGTACACCGCCAAGCTACCGCCGTTCTTATTTGCGATCTTAATCAACTCACCCTAACAATCCGAGTCCACTACTGGAGTGGACAACCAAACCCACTCGACTAGTGGACAACGTTGGAGCAGCCAATTACAGCGTTCCTTCTTGCTTCTTTAACACAAATATTACTGTATGTATTAATCAGGCTCGACCTGTGATGGTGACGCCAGGTGTTGCAGTCCTGCCGCGTACCCGCAGTACCACTCTGGGAAAGGAAACCCTTCGTTAAGGGCCTACCCCTTCGTAAGTCGTGACGAAGGGGGGCATACGAAGCCGTTTTGCCTTCGTTCCACCCGCTGGCGACCAAAGACGAACTTCGGCACGCCAGCCAGACGAAGAACTCGGTTCCAAAACCATCTCACAGAATATTGCACTTTTATGTTAGTAACCAATTGTTATATAACCCTAAGTGAGATTGGGGTCGTCCAGCAGCGACGACATAGGCCCACCATTCTTCGTTACTCATGGTTCGTTAGTCGTTTACGAATCCCACAAGAACGAAGTTTGCGACTGATGTCTAGACCATATGTTTAGTGGTCAACAGTGAATTAAGACATCACCGCGACGAAAATAGGATTTCCTAAGCATGAAATCCCATGCACTAAGTATACGGATTCATTCGTTTTTAGGCCCCAGATACGAATTAGAAGCTTCCTGTAGACCTTCGTATGATCATTTCTTCGTCAAACACTGCTAAAAACGAACATGACAACATCCGGGGTTTCACGCCGGTACTCAATTTCCATTTGCGTGTTGGCATGCTTCTAGCTACAGAATAATTGATAACTAGGCAAGGCAAGGGATAGGTGCATGTGACGAAGACCATGGCATTACGAGCCAGCCAAGCACACCTGTATGCATGGATGAGCGAGCGAGGGCTTCTCGGTAAAGATTAACGGTTGGCTAAGTTATCGTGATCATTGCGGCTGTGCTGGCGGACGGGGAGTATGGGCAGGGCTGCACGGGCGGGCTGCTGGGTGGTAGGTGAACACCGGGCTGGCTGTGCAGGCTGGCAGGGTTCTGTACGGTGTGTGGCTGCAGGGGGGCCCCGTTAGGGACTGCAGGGAGACCCTTGAGATGCAGTGTGCCTGGCTCTTCGACACCCAGGGTTCGCACAGCCAGCGGTGCAGAACGCATCAGGTGCCGGCAGCCGACGGGCGATTAGTGTCCACGGTGTGCTCGAAATGTGTAGGCCGACTCAAGCTGCAGCCTTACAAGAGTGACGTCGGTACAAAGTGTAAAGTTCGATCCGGCCCCGGCCCTTTGCCAGTAAGCACCACACAGACTCGAGGGCTTGTACAACCGGCAACAGAGGTAAGGTACGCAAGCGCACACTACCCCTCCCCCTGGACCCCCCCATCTCCCCGTCCCGACCCACATCCACGCCATACCGCGCGGGTGATCGATCCAGCCTCGGCCACTTGCCCGCCGTAAGCCCCACATAGTCGCAATAATATCGTATGGCAGTCCCCCAACACGAATGAGTGCAACAACAGACTCGAGGGCGCGTGCAACCGGCGGCACAGCACACAACACGTGCCGGCCGCCGCCGGGTAATCATAGTCAACGGAGCACAGGGAACACTGCCAGTCGCAAACCGTCTGACAAACGATGTCGTACAGGCCGATAAACACGAGCAATGTAAAGCAAAAACCCCTAACACCCGATCCGGCACCTGCCCTTTGCCAGAAAGACCCCCATGGGCGCAGTATCGCATGACAAGCCCCCGACACGAATGAGTGCAACAACAGACTCATGGACTCACGCAACTGGCAACAGAGGTGACGTACGCAAGCACGCACTCCCCCTCCCCCTGGCCCATCCCCCCTCCCGGTGCCGACCCACATCCACATCCTAGCCGTGCCGTGCGCAATGTAGCTGCCCCCTCATCCCCGTCCTCCCTTGCCCTTCCTCGCCCGGTCCTGCCGCCGACTCCCTTGCTGCAAGCAACCCACTTTGCAATACCCTACACCGAGCGTGCTTGCAGGCCTGCGGGCACTCCCGCGGCGGCGCACGCAATCCCGCCCGCCCACCACAGCACGCCGTCCCGCAGCGCCCGCCTGCATGCGGGTAGGGTCGCGCGTGAAGGGTTGGGGATGGGGTTGGGGATGAGGTTGGGGATGGGGCGGGTCAACAAGAGGTGGTGCGGGGTTGGGGATGCAATAACAAAGTCGAGGGCTCGTGCAACCAGCGGCGCAGCACACGGCAAGAGCCGGCAGCCGCCGGACGATCAGCCCCGGCCCTTTGTCCGCCGTAAGCCCCACATAGTCGCAATATCGTATGGCAGCCCCCCAACATGAATGAGTGCAACAACACCCCAACCGCCGCTGAAATGGCCCAGGGCTCACGCACAGGCACAGGCCCCACACTGGTCACCAGCACCCAGCCTGCCAGGCA
This sequence comes from Pleodorina starrii, assembly GCA_030267565.1. NCBI lineage: Eukaryota > Viridiplantae > Chlorophyta > Chlorophyceae > Chlamydomonadales > Volvocaceae > Pleodorina > Pleodorina starrii. The sequence goes on along the minus strand of BRXU01000021.1, from coordinate 797,657 downwards.
TCCTGAACCAATGCTCACCGGCATGGGCCCTACACCCAGCGTGCTTGCAGGCCTGCGGGCACTCCTGCGGCGGCGCACGCAATCCCGCCCGCCCACCACAGCACGCCGTCCCGCAGCGCCCGCCTGCATGCGGGAAGGGTCAGCGCGGGGAGGGGTTGGGGATGGGGCGGGTTCGGGGATGCAATAACAAAGTCGAGGGCTCGTGCAACCAGCGGCGCAGCACACGGCAAGAGCCGGCAGCCGCCGGACGATCAGCCCCGGCCCTTTGTCCGCCGTAAGCCCCACATAGTCGCAATATCGTATGGCAGCCCCCCAACATGAATGAGTGCAACAACACCCCAACCCCAACCGCCGCTGAAATGGCCCAGGGCTCACGCACAGGCACAGGCCCCACACTGGTCACCAGCACCCAGCCTGCCAGGCATCCTGAACCAATGCTCACCGGCATGGGCCCTACACCCAGCGTGCTTGCAGGCCTGCGGGCACTCCTGCGGCGGCGCACGCAATCCCGCCCGCCCACCACAGCACGCCGTCCCACAGCGCCCGCCTGCATGCGGGAAGGGTCAGCGCGGGAAGGGTTGGGGATGGGGCGGGTTTGGGGATGCAATAACAAAGTCGAGGGCTCGTGCAACCAGCGGCGCAGCACACGGCAAGAGCCGGCAGCCGCCAGACGATCAGCCCCGGCCCTTTGTCCGCCGTAAGCCCCACATAGTCGCAATATCGTATGGCAGCCCCCCAACATGAATGAGTGCAACAACACCCCAACCCCAACCGCCGCTGAAATGGCCCAGGGCTCACGCACAGGCACAGGCCCCACACTGGTCACCAGCACCCAGCCTGCCAGGCATCCTGAACCAATGCTCACCTGCATGGGCCCTACACCCAGCGTGCTTGCAGGCCTGCGGGCACTCCTGCGGCGGCGCACGCAATCCCGCCCGCCCACCACAGCACGCCGTCCCGCAGCGCCCGCCTGCATGCGGGAAGGGTCAGCGCGGGGAGGGGTTGGGGATGGGGCGGGTTCGGGGATGCAATAACAAAGTCGAGGGCTCGTGCAACCAGCGGCGCAGCACACGGCAAGAGCCGGCAGCCGCCGGACGATCAGCCCCGGCCCTTTGTCCGCCGTAAGCTTGCTTTGGTGTCGAAAATTTCAAAGTGCCGTCCTGGTTCGGTGCTTCACTACCGCCTGCTATGTGGATACGCACCAGCAAAGGGCAATGGTACATCCATATACGATATTAGATTCAGGGACAGTGCAGGCTCCCTTTGGTGGTTTGGGCTTTTCGCCAGATGGCGCGGCTTGCTGTTCTTGCTCGCGCGGCCTGCTTTTTGGGCGCTGTGACTTCCCGGGACGTCCCCCACAGAAAAAAGGGGCTGAATGGGCCGTCAAGTAGCGCGGGGACTGGGCCGTTGATTGGGGTTGTGCAGGGGCGGGGCCATCAGGTGGTGCGGGGGCTGGGCTGTCATCGTGTAACGCAGGCGCAGGGCCGTCAGGTGACGGGGGTGGGGCCGTCATGTAAAGCAGGGGCGGGGCTGCCGGGTGGCGCGGGGGCGGAGCATGGGCAGGGCATGGGCCGTCGGGTGGTGTGGGGGCGGGTGGCGTGGGTGTGGGGCATTTATGGTTGCCTGCCTGGATGAGCCATTTTAGTCGCTAGGGAGCATCTGGGAGGCGCGAACTGCACTCATCTCGTGTGCTTCGGTGAATGCCTCGTTTATAGTCGAGACCATGTTGAAACAGCCCGTGTCACCCCGTGTCAAACACGAGCCGTGTTGAAACAGCCCGTGTCGCCCCGTGTCAAACACGAGCCGTGTTGAAACAGCCCGTGTCGCCCCGTGTCAAACACGAGCCGTGTTGAAACAGCCCGTGTCGCCCCGTGTCAAACACGAGCCGTGTTGAAACAGCCCGTGTCGCCCCGTGTCAAACACGAGCCGTGTTGAAACGGTGTCAAATTTACCCTCGTTTATTACACGGGGTTGCCATTTATACACGGCCCTCAAGATTACAGACGAGCCGCCTGGAGTTCTTCCAAAGTCTGCAGCCATACCTCGAGACAAACCGCCTCCACCCAACGGGCATCGACTGGGCTCTTAGCAGCCCCATTCCCAGCGTCTGGAGCTCACACCTGCTCCTCCCGACCAGCCGTGCGCCGTGTACGGCATCCCGGTTCCGATGGACCAGAGTTCTACACCAGGGGCCGGCTGTCGGATCGCCACCGGGCTGCCGTAGAACGGCCACGGAAGGGTTGTGGGGCGAGGGAAGTGGGGATTCCCCGGAAAGGGGCCTGGCGAACCGATACACCCCCAACTTAAACGACAGCCCTCCCATCCGCAACCTCATTCGCGCGGACACACAACCGAAACGACCGCCGTGCAGCGTGCAACACGCCGGTTCCGATGGGCTATAGTTCTACACCAGGGTCCGGCTGTCAGATCGCCACCGGGCTGCCATGCAAGGCGCACGGCTGGTCGGGAGGAGCAGGTGTGAGCTCCAGACGCTGGGAATGGGGCTGCTAAGAGCCCAGTCGATGCCCGTTGGGTGGAGGCGGTTTGTCTCGAGGTATGGCTGCAGACTTTGGAAGAACTCCAGGCGGCTCGTCTGTAATCTTGAGGGCCGTGTATAAATGGCAACCCCGTGTAATAAACGAGGGTAAATTTGACACCGTTTCAACACGGCTCGTGTTTGACACGGGGCGACACGGGCTGTTTCAACACGGCTCGTGTTTGACACGGGGCGACACGGGCTGTTTCAACACGGCTCGTGTTTGACACGGGGCGACACGGGCTGTTTCAACACGGCTCGTGTTTGACACGGGGCGACACGGGCTGTTTCAACACGGCTCGTGTTTGACACGGGGTGACACGGGCTGTTTCAACATGGTCTCGACTATAAACGAGGCATTCACCGAAGCACACGAGATGAGTGCAGTTCGCGCCTCCCAGATGCTCCCTAGCGACTAAAATGGCTCATCCAGGCAGGCAACCATAAATGCCCCACACCCACGCCACCCGCCCCCACACCACCCGACGGCCCATGCCCTGCCCATGCTCCGCCCCCGCGCCACCCGGCAGCCCCGCCCCTGCTTTACATGACGGCCCCACCCCCGTCACCTGACGGCCCTGCGCCTGCGTTACACGATGACAGCCCAGCCCCCGCACCACCTGATGGCCCCGCCCCTGCACCACCCCAATCAACGGCCCAGTCCCCGCGCTACTTGACGGCCCATTCAGCCCCTTTTTTCTGTGGGGGACGTCCCGGGAAGTCACAGCGCCCAAAAAGCAGGCCGCGCGAGCAAGAACAGCAAGCCGCGCCATCTGGCGAAAAGCCCAAACCACCAAAGGGAGCCTGCACTGTCCCTGAATCTAATATCGTATATGGATGTACCATTGCCCTTTGCTGGTGCGTATCCACATAGCAGGCGGTAGTGAAGCAATGAACCAGGACGGCACTTTGAAATTTTCGACACCAAAGCAAACGAGCCCAAAACCACCTCATGCGTGGCGCGTTTTAAGGTGGTGGCACGTGTTGACAGAGCGCAAATCTCGGGCTCTAGCGCAGTCATAGCGCCAGACTGTAGAGATACCGACGGAGGCCATGGATACTTCATATAACCACCAAATCACATTTCATGACTATGCGATTCTGGTTTTGTCATATTTAGAGCTTGCATAAGGTATAGTTCACATTTGAGGCAGAAACGGTCCGAGGCAAAAAAGGACAACGTTCCTGAAATCCTTTCTGCCACATAGAATTACGGCATCACCATTTTTTGCCTCAAATGTGAACTATACCTAAGAGTTGGGCAAAATCAAGGCGACACTGAAATCCTGACACCAAAGAACATTATTCGCAAAAAGTAAACGTCAAGCTTGCTTGTCAGAAAACATGGTATACTCAAGTGTGGATGTATAGAATCCAGGTTTACTTCGTCGGGGTGGAGGGTGAAGGTTGTAGACGGCGTGCCGTACTTTGCCCCAATCCTGGGGCAATGTACGACAGTGGTTTAGAAGTCGCAGCTGGACTGCATCACGAACAAATAACTCGAATAGCACAGGTCACGGCCGCGAAATGAGCTATTGAGTATACTCGACTACTGTTAATAAGAAATTTTAGTATCCGAAAATTGTCACGAAAGTTTGGGCTGCTGGCTTAATGCAACCCATGCCTGAACTCATAGATAAATAACTTAATAGATAATACTAATACTGCATTTCTAGATACTATGCGCATGTGCGAAGTTCTGACCGCGGCAACAACCGGTCAGCATTCGGCCTTGGCTGCCCGGACGCCCTCACCGAGTTCGGTACAACGCTGGCAATGATGTAAGGTGTTGCTGAAGATAAGGCAGGACGTGTTTGCCTTGTCGCTCGGCGGGCCCAGGCAATGCTCGCCGAGGAGCGCGCGCATGCTTTGGCACCGGCGGACGCTTGCCCAACGAGCGAGCACGGACCGCAACGAGGAACTACTTACAAAAGTTCGCTTATAGGATTTGGTGATGCATACGACTTAAAGCGTGTGCTCGAAAATTTTGTTATGTTTTGTGTTCAACTCCAGGTCATCTGTTCTTACCAAAAGAGGAGAATGGCTTAACCTTATCCTATTGCTGAGTGCAACCCGCAGGCTGCACATCGGGGCTGGGGCACACACTCAGGCGGCCTGGGCAGCGAGCAGCTCGGAGCTAGCGGTCGGGAGAGGACTGGGCAGGTGTCAGCGGCCCGCTCGAACGAATAGCTCTCCCAAGTGAGTACGTACGGCTGTCGCTTCGTTTATCCTAATGATGATTCCAACTCGCAGGGTGCACGTTGAGGCTGGGACACACGCTCAAGCGGCCTGGGTGGCGAACAGCTTGGAGCTAGCGGCCTGGCGTGGATTCCCTGACCATGGTGTGTTGTGGCTGGAGCGTCGAAGAGCTAGCGGCCGGGAGAGTACGGAACTGGGTAAGTGTCAGCGGCCCGCTCGAATAGCTATCCCAAGTGGGTACGGCTGTCGCTTCTTTTATCCTAATGATGCTTGCAACTCGCAGGGTGCACGTTGCAGCTGGGCCACACACTCAGGCGGCCTGGGTGGCGAGCAGCTCGGAGCTAGCGGCCTGGCGTGGATTCCCCGAACATGGTATGTTGTGGCTGGCAAGTCGTAGCGCTAGCGGCCGGGAGAGGACTGGGCAGGTGTCAGCGGCTCGCTCGAATAGCAAGTGAGTACGGCTAGCTGTTGCTTCCTTCATCGCAGGGTGCACGTGCGTTGAGGCTGGGATACACACTCAGGCGGCCTGGGTGGCGAGCAGCTCGGAGCTAGCGGGCGGCCTGGCCTGCTGTTGCTGTTTCAGGTCGATGTGTCGCAAGCTTGCATAAGGGTGGTTCTTACTACCGCAGCAGTGGCTTGGTTAGCATGCATCCGTTAGGAGCAAAGGGAAGTGTTGCTGGCGTGTGGTGGCCGGCAATGTGGCATTCGCCGCGGCCTCATTGTAACATGTAAACGAGATTCGTAAGCTGGACCTTGCAAGAAAGCTCGTTGTCGTCACGTCACGAATACGAGCTTCGTTATCGGTACATTGAACGCACTGCGTTCTTATGCGTAAATGTGCCCCGTTTGCTTAACGAAGCTCGTTGCCAGGACAGCTTACGAGCTTCGTAAACAGGACGTCTTATCGTGACTGATGCATACGAGCTTCGTTACCAGTACGTTGAACGCACTGCGTTCCTATACGTAAATGTGCCCCATTTGCTTGACGAAGCTCGTTACCAGGACAGCTTACGAGCTTCGTAAACAAGACGACTCATCGCGACTTATGCAGACGAGCTTCGTCTACCACTTACAGTACGAAGTGCGTTTTCTTCAGCTCAGCTGATTATATCAATAACGTAGTGCGTAACCTGCAGGTTTGCAGGCTTCAACGAAATTCATTATATGTATGCTGTACTCGGTACAACCATACGAAGTTCGTTATGTCGGTTTTACGAAGTTCGTCACCTCGAGCAAGGCATTCACCAGCAATCTCGCACTTTAAAATTTGGTTTTCAAATGTGTTTTTATATATAAATACATTGTAGCATTGCGAAAAAACAGCCGTGCCAATCCTTCGTTTCAGGTTCGTATGTGGGTTCGTTAAGTCCTTCGTTAATGCCTTCGTAAGTTCTTCGTAAAGGTCCGGACCTTAACGAATGTGTTACGAAGCCATTTTACGAATCATTTAACGAAGAATTGACCCCCCCCATTTCCCAGAGTGTACGCGTGGTCTGTGGTGTTACGAGAGACTCTTCACCCGACGAGCCACCAATACAGTATCACCTTTCTTAAACTCTTTAACACTTTGACAGCATGCCGCAAAGAACGCTGTGATGGTCTCGAAGTGGTAGGATGTCCAGGCAAAAGCATCGTAAGCCTCTTTTCGCGGATATAGAAGACGATGACCAAAAACAAACAACTCGTGTTCCAAAGAATCCTTGCAAACGGAAGACGCGTGAAGAAATGCTTGAGCAGGGGCCCCGTCGCGGAGGCGAACAGCCGGCAGCACGCCAACTGGTCACGGTCGTACTTCAACTTCGGTCTGCACGGGTACGCCTATCACGGCCAAGGTGCCGCGAGCTCAGCATCCCGCCTCGCTCAAAGCCAACCTGGAAGCCGAGTTCAACCAACGAGTACAAGAACGGCTACCAAAGCAGTGTCCTCAGTGCCTTTCGGCGGACTGGGCAGAGCACGAGCTGTCACCCCCATCGGCCTCCACTGAGGCAGCAACCGGGGCGAAAGTCCGCTTCGTGTCATTCGACGCCAGCGTCGAGGTTCCGTACCCGTGCTTGCCGTCACTGGTGACTTGGGCTGCGACGGTACCTCAGGCCTACCCTGGAGACCCATGGGCCAGGGAACGGCGGCTGGCAAAGGTCGGACTTTTGCAGCAGAAACGCGTAGGGTACCGTTTTCACACATGAGGAATCGATTGGTGAAGTCAGATTTGCAATTTGACCGACATGCCGGAATGCGACTTGGGCTGCGACGGACCGGGCGGTCGCGCCCACCTGCCATGGCACTGCTACCACCCCTTCCTTCTCACCCCTCCCACCTCGTCGCCACACTAGAACGCTGCTGCCCTTGGGAACAAGGGGCATACTACTGGCCGAAGCGACGGAGCAGGTCGCGGTCTAGGAACGGCTCTTTCGTGACCTCGTCCACCCGGACCGTGAACGGGTTTGTGGTGAAAGAAGCGTACGACCCCCTAAGATGCATTAATATCTTAATTTAGAATGTATATAATTTTCAAATTATAATTATAATTTCCGGGTAAAAGTGACCGAATACCTCCAGAGCGATTTAATTTTTATAATGCCCATTCTTTGTAGCTGTTATGAGCTATGGCCGCATCCCCGTGCACGAATTTCTTATGGGACGGGGACCTCCAAATGCGCGGTATCTACACGTGCACGGGGACCTAATAAACTACCCAACAAAATGAAAGATAATTAACGGCGGTAGAAAGGAGACCGTTAGCCGCCTTTTCCAGCGCCAAATACTTCATAATGGTTGTCGGGAACGCTGCGCCGGCGCGAACTGCAACAGACTGTACAACCAGTACTCCCCGCCTCAACCCTCAACTAATCCACTCCTAGCGGACGCAACGCCTTTATCTTACTTACCGTTAACCCTTAAGTATAAAGACCTTCACGTAGGCACTCCGTAGCACATGAATGAGTTACACAGCTACAAACCCGTTCCTTCCGAAAGCCCCTAAGAAGCAAAAAACCACCGCAGCAGCAGCAGCAGCAGCCAATCTATTGAAGCCCCAAGGGCCAAATAGCCGTCTAGGGCCCGCTCGTAAGGCGCCCGCTCGTGATGCGGGTGGGCGCTTTGCTCACGTAGGCGTCGATCCAACTTACGAATTTGCCAGGCAGGTAGGAGGATAGGCCAGATGCTACCAATAATGAGGGACATTCGGGCAGCGAAGAGTCCGCTTCCGACTCCGACTCTGACGGCGAGGATCTCGCTCCACCTGCGGCCGAGGCGTACCTCCGTAGCCTAGAGAATGCTATCAACGTTCGTCGCAAGCTTCTCCAGGATGCGCGCGCTTCCTTGGCGGCGATCGTCGAAACCTCCTGGGCTAACCTGACCGGGCAGGGGCACGCACCCATGGCGCCGGCAGGCCCATCGTGTACCAGTCTGCCCTGTCCTTCGTGTGGCAACCAGGGCCAAAGGGCCCCCCCCTGCCCGGTGACCGTCGTAACGTGGGACCAGCCTGTTGACATAGAAGTGCCCGTCTTCTTCTGCTCTACCTGCCGGGCCCAGTACAGCATTCGGCCGTTGGCCGTAGACTGCTTCCACGACTCCGCGCCGGGATGGGACATTACCCTCAGACGGGCCGGCAACATGGTAGTGTGGTGGCACAGATCCCTTCTCCAGCAGTTCGACCTGCTGGCATTCGATACTCGCCACGTCAGTGCTGACCGCGTCTGTGCCGCCATGGTCCACAACTGGGAGGTCAACGGCCACTATAACCCCAGTGTGGCACGGACGACACTGCGCAAGCGCCTAAGGCACGCGCTCGGGCTGTACCACTACCTGCAAGCTCTCGAGGAGGACTATCCATAAGAAATTCGTGCACGGGGATGTGGCCATAGCTCGCTGTTATCCAGCTCCTCTGTAATTAGTCGGGGTACCCGAAACCCCATATTAATTAATTAATTAATTAATTAATTAATTAATTAATTAATTAATTAAATATTAATTAATTTTACGCGGAGACAGACTCCCGCGTGTGTTAAGGGGACCGGGCCTGAGGAATAATTTCTTCTCCGTTTGGTGCGATCACCAGGGGGAATCAGACCTGACGGGCGGACTGATTGATCAGGGAAGTTTTCTCGAGCGTCCGTGCACGATCCAGAGTTTAGCGGGCCGGACTCACCGTTATACACCCTGGCCACTGCCAGGGGCCAGCGGTGGGACTCCAACCCACATTTACCCCTTATCCAATCCGACCAATCCAAGTATGGGCTCGAACATTTGATTATCAAAGTGCCAAGCGAGTGTTCTACCAATTGAGCTGCGCTGACCCCGAAACTCCATATGTATGTCCTGGACATTATTGCGCCCACAATGTCGTGCAAATACACTTCGAAGCAGGAGTTCCGGGGAACTCTGGTGGCGACTCACCTTTGGTTCAGCAGGAGGCAGCAGTGAAGTAGATCTTGACTGAACCGAAATAAGCCTCAGGGCGGTTTCGCTCCGCCAAGTACTGGTTTCACGGTGTAGGAGTCAGCTAAAGCTCTTCTCCCAGACCAGACTCCCCTCAAGGATTAAATCCTATTGCTTAGAGGGCTGACGCGACTTCTACGAACGCTCGTACGTCCGTTATCATTCAATCGCGCACGCCAGGCGCACCCACCATTCCGTGGTGCGCAGCGGTAACTCCCATTACCTAACTGGCGACTTGGTCTAGTCTGAAACTCCATCAATCAATATTCTTCGGCTTATTTCGCGGATAGGACTTGTATTGTTGCGCCTTAGCAAGGCTACCAATCACCGTCCTTAGTTGGCGTAACCACCAACTACCGTTTTGGCGCGAATTCCTTATTCGGCTCAAGATGCTTAAACGCATCATGATTACGCGCTAAGCCCAGCGCTACATCAGGCAGCCAGAGTGCTGAGTGACACCGTGCACGCACAATCGCTCCTGCTGGCTGCGTGCATCCTCGCTGCAAAAGGTCTCAAGCATTTCGAGACTTTCCTTTTTAACTACCTACTGGGGCACGAGCTCACCGACCGACGACTCCCCCGCCAGACCCCCACCCCAAAGAACCCGCAGATCGCACCCTACCCCACACTGAGATGTTGTCAGTTGGGTTTCGGTTGAAGGTTCCAACTGCTCCAGGGAAAAAAACGTCCTTGTAACGTCCCTCGCAGAAAAGAAAACACCACCTGCACTCCTGGAACCTCCCAAAACGCACCGTGGGCCGGGTTCGGGCCCAAAAGCTAGCTGGACACAGCAACACGGGCGCCGGCTGGTCCCTCCCCCGCCAGCCCTCACCCGCGCCCGTGTGGGTTCTTGGGAGCCGGGGGGCCGCGGGAGTGCGGTTCCTGCGGTGTGGGGTGTCTTGGGAGGGAGGTGTTGCCCGTCTGCCCATCGGGCCGGCGGGAGGCCTGCCCTGCAGGCCCTGGTCACCGGGGCCAATCTGGTCGACCCCTGGCTGTCTTCCGGCGTGGGGGGGGCTTCACTCACCCGGCATCACCCACCAGACCGCCGGTGGCACGCCTGGACCGCTGGCTCATTAGCCAACCTCTGCAGCAGTACGTGACAGCTGTTCGGGTGGTGCCAGGCGCCCCGGGGGATCATCATGGGGTGCTCTTGGAGCTGGCGCTGCCAGGGCTCCCCACCCTCGGCCGCAACAGCTGGGCGTTCCCCACGTACCTGCTGTACCACCCCGGCCTGCTGCCCCGCCTGCAGTCGGCAGTGGAGCTGGCCATCCAGGCCGTCCAGCAGCAAGACCCCGCTGCTGACCCGCGCGAGGTGTGGGAATGTCTGAAAGGTCGCCTGCGCAGTGCAGCCGATCACCTCCACAGACAGCACCTGAAGGACCAGGCCGCCAGCCTGAGGGCGGCCAAACACGCTGCGTGTGCAGCCCTGGCAGCCATGCAGCATGCTGTGCCCGGGCCCGACGCCGGCGCCCTGGCAGCACAGGCCTGCAGCCAGCTCACCACGGCAGTCAAACAGGCAGCCATCCGCCGCACAGCAGCGCTGGATGCCGCGTACACGCAGCATGGCGACAAGGGTACCGGCTGGTTCCACCAGCTCGGACGTGAGGTGCGCACCCGGGAGCCAGTCACCCACCTCTCAGTCCCGGGTCAGCCCCTCCCGGTTCCACTCAGTGACCCGGGTGCGGCCGCCGCTATCACCCGGCCGAGTCATGGCGGGGCGAGCCGCACTTACGTAGCCGGGAGGAGAGCCGAGAGGCAGCGACCACCCCAGGGGGCTATAGCTGGGGCCCATGGGTACGCCGGGCGCCTGCGGGCCCGACAGAAGGGCACGAGGCGGGGGCCCAGAAGGGTACGACCGACAGGGGAAATGGTTAAGCAGCCCGGGATATCTGGGACAGGCTGGAACGAGCAGACCGTGAAGGGGGGACACGGACAGGCCTTTTGTTTCGTTTCGTTTGGGTGCGAGGGGCCTCGAGGGTGGGGGGAGTGCGGTGCGGGTTGCCTAGGGAGGGGGGTGCGGTGCGGGGCTTGCTGTGGGTGGGGCCGGAGGGGGTCTTGGGGGTCGGGGGAGCTTAGGAGCAGGGTTGGTGTGGTGCAGGCTGCCGCGGGAGGCAGGTGCGGTTCGGAGGCTGCTGTCTTGAGGGGTCGCCCCCTGTGTGGGGTCTGTGGGTGTTTTGTCGCTGGCGCTCTCGTGCCTTGGTCTCTGACCCGGCGGTGCTGCCCCTGCGGCCTGGAGGGGGGGGTTCTTGGGAGTGGGGTGCGTGTGGCGCCGGGGGGTCTGGGGAGGGTTTCGGGGGGGGCCTGGGGAGGGGCGGGGGGGCTTCGGTGCAGGGTTGGTGTGGTGCAGGCCGCCGTGGGAGGCAGGTGCGGTTCGGGGGTCGCCCCCAGGGTGGGGTCTGCGGGTGTCTTGTCGCCGGCGCGCTTGTGCCCTGGCTTCCAGCCAGGCAGTGTTGCCCCTGCTGCGCCCGTGGGGGTTCTTGGGAGCCGGGGGGACGTGGGAGTGAGGTTCCTGCGGTGCGGGGTGTCTTGGGAGGGAGGTGTGTCTTCGGGCCTGCTGTCTTGCGGGGACGCCCCCAGGGTGGGGTCGGTTGTTGTTTGTCTCCGGTGCGCTTGTGTGGCACCGTCCCTGCGGCTTTTGTGGCTCTGGGAGGCGGTTTCGGTGGTGCGGGGTTCTCTTCGGGCGTGCTGTGGGTTTTCTGTTTTCTCTGGTGCTCCCCGGTGGGGGGGGGCTCGTTTGCCCTGGTTCGCTGCGGCAGTTGCCCGGTTTTGTTTGTTGTTCCTGTTGCTGTCGCCCAGGGTGTAGGGTTCGCCCCTTGGCTGTTGAGGTTGTGCAGGTTGTGGTTGTGTTGTCGCTGTGGTCGCTATTGGGGCCTTTGCCCATCCCTGGGGCTTGTCTCCGGTGACGGGCCCTGTTGTTGGTCCGTGGTGCTGGCCCGGGTGTTGGGCCGTGGTTTTGGCCCTGGTGTTGGGCCGTGGTGTTGGCTCTGGTTTTGGGCCCTGGTGTTGGGCCCTGGTGTTGGGCTGTGGGGTTGGCCCTGGTGTTGGGCCGTGGTGTTGGCCCTGGTGTTGGGCCCTGGGGTTTGGCCCTGGTGTTGGGCCCTGGTGTTGGTTTCAGTTCCCTCCTCGGTGTCTTGGAGGTAGGGGTGGCCGTGTGTGCCGCCCGTGCAGCAGTGGCTCCTGGCCCCTTGCTGCCCCCGTCCCTGTCCCTGTCCTGTCTGCGAGTTTAGGCGTTGCTTGGCTTTTTCTCTCTCCTTGGCTCCTTGCGGTGGTTTCTTGGGCTTCTTGCCAGGTTGTTGTGGCTTGCCGGTCTTGCTCGGCTTGCCCGTTGGGCTTCGCTTTCCCAGTCCGGGAAAGCGAAGCCCAACGGGCAAGCCGAGCCGACAGGTAAGTTCTACACCGAAAGTTAAGGCACTGCTTTCGGCCCGGGTGACCCGGGTTCAAGTCTCACCAAGGACATTTGGAACTTACCTGCACCCCACAGAAGCAGGCAATGGTTCATTGGCTGGCAACAGGGAAACCCTGCAATTCCCCCCGGGATCCCGGGATCGACACCAGTCAGTGACCGTTACCCGGGGTGTGATGAGCAAGGAGGGTGCCCACCCCTGTCCCTGTCCCGTCCGGAGGTTTACAAGACTCATCCTACAGTCATCAGCACTGTCCAGCTGGCCCGTGGAGTCGCCCAGAAGCCTGGCACGCTAGCTACTCAGCAGAAGTGGCAGCATCAGTGGAGCCGCCAGACAACATGTGTGTCCCATGTCCCGAGTCGGGGTTCCTCCGGAATTAAAAAAAAAAAAAAGTCCTTGTAACGTCCCTCGCAGAAAAAAAAAAATCACAGCTGCGGCCCACGCCATGTACAGCAGTGACAGCCCCACGGGTCTGTTCCGGATGGAGCAGGTGGACCTGACAGCCCAAGACCAGCTCCTGCAGCACCTCCGCCGCCGGCTCCCCCAGCCCCTCCGGGAAGCTGCCGATGCAGCCCCAGCCGCCGGCGAGCTGCAGCTGGACGAACTTGCGGCTGCTCTGTCATCCTGTCTGAATGGCACCGCCCCTGGCTCGGACGGCCTGCCTTATGAGGTGTACCGGGTGCTGTGGCCGCTGCTGGGCCCGCTGCTGCTCGCCGCCGCCAACACAGCCTTCACCCAGGGGTACGTGGAGTCCGGGGCCGCAGCTGCCGACTCCCTGCCGCTCAGCTGGCGTGAAGGGGTCATCACTCTCATCTACAAAGGCAAAGGCCTGCCCCGGCCCAGCCTGAGCAGCTACCGGCCCATCACCCTGCTCCAATGCGACTACAAGCTTGTCTGCAAGGCCGTCAGCAATCGCCTACAGCCGGCACTGGACTACCTGATAGACCCGCTGCAAACTGCCTTCGTCAGCGGCCGGGACATCCGGGACAACACCCTTTACCACCTGGCCCTGGCGGAGTGGGTGCGGCACTCGCAGCAACCAGCAGCCCTCATCATCCTCGACATCGAGAAGGCCTACGACCGGGTTCGTCGCCCCTGGCTCTACCGGGTGGCCGAGGCCATGGGCTTCGGTCAGCACACACAGCGCTGGCTGCGCCTCCTCACGTCAGATGGCTCCTGCCGGGTGGTGGTCAATGGGCACCGGTCAGCACCTTTCCCGGTCCGCAACGGCCTTCAGCAGGGCAGCACCCTGTCGCCCGTCCTGTGGGTCATGCAGCTGGAACCCCTCACCTCGTACCTGCACCACCTTAGGGTTTGGGGGCAGTCTCCGGGGCCGCGGACTTGCCTTTCAGCCAGCCGGCTGTGCTGCTGGGGGACTGGCCGGGAGGGTGGCCGGCCTACCCCACCAGCCCTGGGCTGCAGCTGCTGTGGGCAGCCCTTCGAGCCACTTGGCTGTGGGCGGTCTGGGGCCACTACCACAGGGCGGAGCCTGATGACCATCCGTCGGCCACGGTGGTGGGCTGCGTCATTAGGGAGCTGCAGCGTCTCATGAGGGCACATTTCAGCATGGCGGCGCTCTCCGAGGACACTCTGGCGGGGCTGCCCCGGGGCCACATCACAGCACAGCTGAAGCCCGGCCGGCTGGATGCCTTCGAAGCCTCCTGGGCGCATGAAGGCGTCCTCTGCTCCGTGCAGCGGGTGGCTGGCAGCAGCCCGCGTCTGCAGGTTCATCTGTCCCGGGTGGCCCCGGTCCCAGCACCACAGGCACCCGCCGGGGGCGCCCAGGCAGCACAGCAGGTCTCCCCATCCGGGTCAGCCATCAGCGCCCAGCCCAGCCAGGCAGCAGCTCAGCTGACAGGGCAGCCGGGGCCGTCGTGAGCGGGGTGTTGGGAGTGGGGGTTCTCGGTGTCTGAGGTCCTTAGGGTGCGAGGGGCCTCGAGGGTGGGGGGAGTGCGGTGCGGGTTGCCTAGGGAGGGGTGCGGTGCGGGGCTTGCTGTGGGTGGGGCCGGAGGGGGTCTTGGGGGTCGGGGGAGCTTAGGAGCAGGGTTTGGTGTGGTGCAGGCTGCCGCGGGAGGCAGGTGCGGTTCGGAGGCTGCTGTCTTGAGGGGTCGCCCCCTGTGTGGGGTCTGTGGGTGTTTTGTCGCTGGCGCTCTCGTGCCTTGGTCTCTGCCCCGGCGGTGCTGCCCCTGCGGCCTGGAGGGGGGGGTTCTTGGGAGTGGGGTGCGTGCGGCGCAGGGGGGACTGGGGAGGGTTTCGGGGGGGGGGACTGGGGAGGGGCGGGGGGGCTTCGGTGCAGGGTTGGTGTGGTGCAGGCCGCCGTGGGAGGCAGGTGCGGTTCGGGGGTCGCTGTCTGCAGGGGACGCCCCCAGGGTGGGGTCTGCGGGTGTCTAGTCGCCGGCGCGCTTGTGCCCTGGCTTCCATCCAGGCAGTGTTGCCCCTGCTGCACCCGTGGGGGTTCTTGGGAGCCGGGGGGACGTGGGAGTGAGGTTCCTGCGGTGCGGGGTGTCTTGGGAGGGAGGTGTGTCTTCGGGCCTGCTGTCTTGCGGGGACGCCCCCAGGGTGGGGTCGGTTGTTGTTTGTCTCTGGTGCGCTTCGTGTGGCGCCGTTCCTGCGGCTTTTGTGGCTCTGGGAGGCGGTTTAGGTGGTGCGGGGTTCTCTTCGGGCGTGCTGTGGGTTTTCTGTTTTCTCTGGTGCTCCCCGGTGGGGGGGCTCGTTTGCCCTGGTTCGCTGCGGCGGTTGCCCGGTTTTGTTTGTTGTTCCTGTTGCTGTCGCCCAGGGTGTAGGGTTCGCCCCTTGGCTGTTGAGGTTGTGCAGGTTGTGGTTTTGTTGTCGCTGTGGTCGCTGTTGGGGCCTTTGCCCATCCCTGGGGCTTGTCCCCGGTGACGGGCCCTGTTGTTGTTCCGTGGTGCTGGCCCGGGTGTTGGGCCGTGGTTTTTGCCCTGGTGTTGGGCCGTGGTGTTGGCTCTGGTTTTGGGCCCTGGTGTTGGGCTGTGGGGTTGGCCCTGGTGTTGGGCCGTGGTGTTGGCCCTAGTGTTGGGCCCTGGGGTTTGGCCCTGGTGTTGGGCCCTGGTGTTGGTTTCGGTTCCCTCCTCGGTGTCTTGGAGGTAGGGGTGGCCGTGTGTGCCGCCCGTGCAGCAGTGGCTCCTGGCCTCTTGCTGCCCCCGTCCCTGTCCCTGTCCTGTCTGCGAGTTTAGGCGTTGCTTGGCTTTTTCTCTCTCCTCGGCTCCTTGCGGTGGTTTTTTGGGCTTCTTGCCAGGCTGTTGTGGCTTGCCGGTCTTGCTCGGCTTGCCCGTTGGGCTTCGCTTTCCCAGTCCTTGTAACGTCCCTCGCAGACAAAAAAAAAACCTGCGCAGCACCAACGCTCTCAGCACCCCCACCCTCCCCAACAACGTGCCAGCCCCCCCTGTCACCCACCACGCGGACGATACGGTGCTCGCGGTCAGCCATGTCGACAGGGATGGGGAGGTCGCTACCGCGGCAGTCCAGCTGTTCTGCAGGGCCAGCAACGCACGGGTCAATGCCAGCAAGGGGAAGGGGATGGTGCTGGGCACCCACGCGCCGGTGGTGGGGCCCAACGCCGCAACCGGTGCGAGTTTCCCGACTCCCGCGTTGCTTGGCTTTTTCTCTCTCCTTGGCTCCTTGCGGTGGTTTCTTGGGCTTCTTGCCAGGTTGTTGTGGCTTGCCGGTCTTGCTCGGCTTGCCCGTTGGGCTTCGCTTTCCCAGTCCTTGTAACGTCCCTCGCAGAAAAAAAAAAAAAAAAGACTCCCGGTGAGGAACCCCCACGCCACCTGGGAATCCCTCTCACTCTGGACCCGGCGGAGGCCGCGCGGCTCTGCTACACCAGCAGAATTCAGCGGGTCCAGCGTCTCGGCCATGTGTGGCGGCGACACGGCCTCAGCCTCGTGGGCAGGGTGCATGTGGCCAAACAGGTGCTGGGAAACACCCTGGCATACCACCTCTCCATCATCCGCCCAACCCCACCCCAGCTGGCGGCACTCCGCAAGCATATCGACGGCTTTGTGGCCTGGTCGCTCCTGGAGGAAGACGCGTCCCTGGTGTGCCACGGACGGGCCCTGCTGAAGCCTGGCCCGGAGATCGCCTGCCAGGATCACGACTGTGGCGGTGTCGGCCATCTCGACCTCGACGCCTTCATGGTCGCCCTGCATGCGAAGCCCCTCGTCCAGCTCGCTCAGCCCGGCCAGCAGCCATGGAAACAGATCATGCGGGGTCTGCTCGACTAGTACAGGCCGGATGGGACCACTGGGTGGGGCTGGGTGTATGGCACGGCGGAACCGCCCCCCAGCCTGCCTACGTTCATTTTTTTTTGTCTGCGAGGGACGTTACAAGGACTGGGAAAGCGAAGCCCAACGGGCAAGCCGAGCAAGACCGGCAAGCCACAACAGCCTGGCAAGAAGCCCCAAAAACCACCGCAAGGAGCCGAGGAGAGAGAAAAAGCCAAGCAACGCCTAAACTCGCAGACAGGACAGGGACAGGGACGGGGGCAGCAAGAGGCCAGGAGCCACTGCTGCACGGGCGGCACACACGGCCACCCCTACCTCCAAGACACCGAGGAGGGAACCGAAACCAACACCAGGGCCCAACACCAGGGCCAAACCCCAGGGCCCAACACTAGCGAGGGCCAACACCACGGCCCAACACCAGGGCCAACCCCACAGCCCAACACCAGGGCCCAAAACCAGGGCCCAAAACCAGAGCCAACACCACGGCCCAACACCAGGGCAAAAACCACGGCCCAACACCCGGGCCAGCACCACGGAACAACAACAGGGCCCGTCACCGGGGACAAGCCCCAGGGATGGGCAAAGGCCCCAACAGCGACCACAGCGACAACAAAACCACAACCTGCACAACCTCAACAGCCAAGGGGCGAACCCTACACCCTGGGCGACAGCAACAGGAACAACAAACAAAACCGGGCAACCGCCGCAGCGAACCAGGGCAAACGAGCCCCCCCCCACCGGGGAGCACCAGAGAAAACAGAAAACCCACAGCACGCCCGAAGAGAACCCCGCACCACCTAAACCGCCTCCCAGAGCCACAAAAGCCGCAGGAACGGCGCCACACGAAGCGCACCAGAGACAAACAACAACCGACCCCACCCTGGGGGCGTCCCCGCAAAAAAAAAAAAAGACAGCAGGCCCGAAGACACACCTCCCTCCCAAGACACCCCGCACCGCAGGAACCTCACTCCCACGTCCTCCCGGCTCCCAAGAACCCCCACGGGTGCAGCAGGGGCAACACTGCCTGGCTGGAAGCCAGGGCACAAGCACGCCGGCGACAAGACACCCGCAGACCCCACCCTGGGGGCGTCCCCTGCAGACAGCGACCCCCGAACCGCACCTGCCTCCCACGGCGGCCTGCACCACACCAACCCTGCACCGAAGCCCCCCCGCCCCTCCCCAGTCCCCCCCCGAAACCCTCCCCAGTCCCCCCTGCGCCGCACGCACCCCACTTTTTTTTTTTTTAATTCCGGAGGAACCCCGACTCGGGACATGGGACACACATGTTGTCTGGCGGCTCCACTGATGCTGCCACTTCTGCTGAGTAGCTAGCGTGCCAGGCTTCTGGGCGACTCCACGGGCCAGCTGGACGGTGCTGATGACTGTATGATGAGTCTTGTAAACCTCCGGACGGGACAGGGACAGGGGTGGGCACCCTCCTTTCTCATCACACCCCGGGTAACGGTCACTGACTGGTTTCGATCCCGGGATCCCGGGGGGAATTGCAGGGTTTCCCTGTTGCCAGCCAATTAACCATTGCCTGCTTCTGTGGGGTGCAGGTAAGTTCCAAATGTCCTTGGTGGGACTTGAACCCGGGTCACCCGGGCCGAAAGCAGTGCCTTAACTTTCGGTGTAGAACTTACCTCCCACTCCCAAGAACCCCCCCCTCCAGGCCGCAGGGGCAGCACCGCCGGGGCAGAGACCAAGGCACGAGAGCGCCAGCGACAAAACACCCACAGACCCCACACAGGGGGCGACCCCTCAAGACAGCAGCCTCCGAACCGCACCTGCCTCCCGCGGCAGCCTGCACCACACCAACCCTGCTCCTAAGCTCCCCCGACCCCCAAGACCCCCTCCGGCCCCACCCACAGCAAGCCCCGCACCGCACCCCTCCCTAGGCAACCCGCACCGCACTCCCCCCACCCTCGAGGCCCCTCGCACCCTAAGGACCTCAGACACCGAGAACCCCCACTCCCAACACCCCGCTCACGACGGCCCCGGCTGCCCTGTCAGCTGAGCTGCTGCCTGGCTGGGCTGGGCGCTGATGGCTGACCCGGATGGGGAGACCTGCTGTGCTGCCTGGGCGCCCCCGGCGGGTGCCTGTGGTGCTGGGACCGGGGCCACCCGGGACAGATGAACCTGCAGACGCGGGCTGCTGCCAGCCACCCGCTGCACGGAGCAGAGGACGCCTTCATGCGCCCAGGAGGCTTCGAAGGCATCCAGCCGGCCGGGCTTCAGCTGTGCTGTGATGTGGCCCCGGGGCAGCCCCGCCGGAGTGTCCTCGGAGAGCGCCGCCATGCTGAAATGTGCCCTCATGAGACGCTGCAGCTCCCTAATGACGCAGCCCACCACCGTGGCCGACGGATGGTCATCAGGCTCCGCCCTGTGGTAGTGGCCCCAGACCGCCCACAGCCAAGTGGCTCGAAGGGCTGCCCACAGCAGCTGCAGCCCAGGGCTGGTGGGGTAGGCCGGCCACCCTCCCGGCCAGTCCCCCAGCAGCACAGCCGGCTGGCTGAAAGGCAAGTCCGCGGCCCCGGAGACTGCCCCCAAACCCTAAGGTGGTGCAGGTACGAGGTGAGGGGTTCCAGCTGCATGACCCACAGGACGGGCGACAGGGTGCTGCCCTGCTGAAGGCCGTTGCGGACCGGGAAAGGTGCTGACCGGTGCCCATTGACCACCACCCGGCAGGAGCCATCTGACGTGAGGAGGCGCAGCCAGCGCTGTGTGTGCTGACCGAAGCCCATGGCCTCGGCCACCCGGTAGAGCCAGGGGCGATGAACCCGGTCGTAGGCCTTCTCGATGTCGAGGATGATGAGGGCTGCCGGTTGCTGCGAGTGCCGCACCCACTCCGCCAGGGCCAGGTGGTAAAGGGTGTTGTCCCGGATGTCCCGGCCGCTGACGAAGGCAGTTTGCAGCGGGTCTATCAGGTAGTCCAGTGCCGGCTGTAGGCGATTGCTGACGGCCTTGCAGACAAGCTTGTAGTCGCATTGGAGCAGGGTGATGGGCCGGTAGCTGCTCAGGCTGGGCCGGGGCAGGCCTTTGCCTTTGTAGATGAGAGTGATGACCCCTTCACGCCAGCTGAGCGGCAGGGAGTCGGCAGCTGCGGCCCCGGACTCCACGTACCCCTGGGTGAAGGCTGTGTTTTTTTTTTTTTTTTTTTTTAATTCCGGAGGAACCCCGACTCGGGACATGGGACACACATGTTGTCTGGCGGCTCCACTGATGCTGCCACTTCTGCTGAGTAGCTAGCGTGCCAGGCTTCTGGGCGACTCCAAGGGCGCTGTGTTGGCGGCGGCGAGCAGCAGCGGGCCCAGCAGCGGCCACAGCACCCGGTACACCTCATAAGGCAGGCCGTCCGAGCCAGGGGCGGTGCCATTCAGACAGGATGACAGAGCAGCCGCAAGTTCGTCCAGCTGCAGCTCGCCGGCGGCTGGGGCTGCATCGGCAGCTTCCCGGAGGGGCTGGGGGAGCCGGCGGCGGAGGTGCTGCAGGAGCTGGTCTTGGGCTGTCAGGTCCACCTGCTCCATCCGGAACAGACCCGTGGGGCTGTCACTGCTGTACATGGCGTGGGCCGCAGCTGTGATAGCGGCGGCCGCACCCGGGTCACTGAGTGGAACCGGGAGGGGCTGACCCGGGACTGAGAGGTGGGTGACTGGCTCCCGGGTGCGCACCTCACGTCCGAGCTGGTGGAACCAGCCGGTACCCTTGTCGCCATGCTGCGTGTACGCGGCATCCAGCGCTGCTGTGCGGCGGATGGCTGCCTGTTTGACTGCCGTGGTGAGCTGGCTGCAGGCCTGTGCTGCCAGGGCGCCGGCGTCGGGCCCGGGCACAGCATGCTGCATGGCTGCCAGGGCTGCACACGCAGCGTGTTTGGCCGCCCTCAGGCTGGCGGCCTGGTCCTTCAGGTGCTGTCTGTGGAGGTGATCGGCTGCACTGCGCAGGCGACCTTTCAGACATTCCCACACCTCGCGCGGGTCAGCAGCGGGGTCTTGCTGCTGGACGGCCTGGATGGCCAGCTCCACTGCCGACTGCAGGCGGGGCAGCAGGCCGGGGTGGTACAGCAGGTACGTGGGGAACGCCCAGCTGTTGCGGCCGAGGGTGGGGAGCCCTGGCAGCGCCAGCTCCAAGAGCACCCCATGATGATCCCCCGGGGCGCCTGGCACCACCCGAACAGCTGTCACGTACTGCTGCAGAGGTTGGCTAATGAGCCAGCGGTCCAGGCGTGCCACCGGCGGTCTGGTGGGTGATGCCGGGTGAGTGAAGCCCCCCCCCACGCCGGAAGACAGCCAGGGGTCGACCAGATTGGCCCCGGTGACCAGGGCCGTGGTGTTGGCCCTGGTGTTGGGCCCTGGGGTTTGGCCCTGGTGTTGGGCCCTGGTGTTGGTTTCAGTTCCCTCCTCGGTGTCTTGGAGGTAGGGGTGGCCGTGTGTGCCGCCCGTGCAGCAGTGGCTCCTGGCCCCTTGCTGCCCCCGTCCCTGTCCCTGTCCTGTCTGCGAGTTTAGGCGTTGCTTGGCTTTTTCTCTCTCCTTGGCTCCTTGCGGTGGTTTTTTGGGCTTCTTGCCAGGCTGTTGTGGCTTGCCGGTCTTGCTCGGCTTGCCCGTTGGGCTTCGCTTTCCCAGTCCTTGTAACGTCCCTCGCAGAAAAAAAAAAAAAAAAAAAAAAAAAGGGCCTGCAGGGCAGGCCTCCCGCCGGCCCGATGGGCAGACGGGCAACACCTCCCTCCCAAGACACCCCACACCGCAGGAACCGCACTCCCGCGGCCCCCCGGCTCCCAAGAACCCACACGGGCGCAGCAGGGGCAGCACCGCCTGGCTGGAAGCCAGGGCACAAGAGCGCCGGCGACAAGACTCCCGCAGACCCCACCCTGGGGGCGTCCCCTCCAGACAGCGACCCCCGAACCGCACCTGCCTCCCACGGCAGCCTGCACCGCACCAACCCTGCAGCCTGCACCGCACCAACCCTGCACCGAAGAAAAAAAAAAGCCCCCCCGCCCCTCCCCAGACCCCCTCCGAAACCCTCCCCAGACCCCCCCGCGCCGCGCGCACCCCACTCCCAAGACCCCCCGTCCCCCAAAAACCCTGGCAGCGGCGGCGGGCCTGGCAGCGGCTGTGGGCGGGCCTGGCAGCGGCTGTGGGCAGTCCCACAGCCGCTGCCAGGCCCGCCGGCGGTCGAGGGGAGACATGCCAGCCAGGCCATCAGCTGCCTGGTCTACCTCCGGGGCCGGCCCGGCGGGTGCCGACGGTCCGGCGGCAGCACCGGGGTCCTGCTGGTGCGGTGCCACATGGCGGCTGCCAGGCTTTTTTTTTTTTCTGCGAGGGACGTTACAAGGACTGGGAAAGCGAAGCCCAACGGGCAAGCCGAGCAAGACCGGCAAGCCACAACAACCTGGCAAGAAGCCCAAGAAACCACCGCAAGGAGCCAAGGAGAGAGAAAAAGCCAAGCAACGTCTAAACTCGCAGACAGGACAGGGACAGGGACGGGGGCAGCAAGGGGCCAGGAGCCACTGCTGCACGGGCGGCACACACGGCCACCCCTACCTCCAAGACACCGAGGAGGGAACTGAAACCAACACCAGGGCCCAACACCAGGGCCAAACCCCAGGGCCCAACACCAGGGCCAACACCACGGCCCAACACCAGGGCCAACCCCACAGCCCAACACCAGGGCCCAACACCAGGGCCCAAAACCAGAGCCAACACCACGGCCCAACACCAGGGCCAAAACCACGGCCCAACACCCGGGCCAGCACCACGGACCAACAACAGGGCCCGTCACCGGAGACAAGCCCCAGGGATGGGCAGTCAGCGTAGCTCAATTGGTAGAGCACTCGCTTGTCAAATCGGTGGTCATGGGTATGATCCCATGCTTGGTCGAATTGGTGATGGGTAGATGTGGGTTCGAATCCCACCGCTGACCCCTGGCAGTAGCCAGGGTGAATAACGGTGAGTCCGGCCCGCTAAACTCCGGATCGTGCAGGGGCGCTCGAGAAAATGTCCCAGATCAATCAGTCCGCCCGTCAGGTCTGATTCACCCTGGTGATCGCGCCGAACGGAGAAGAAATTACTCCTTAGGCCCGGTCCCCTTAACACACGCGAGAGTCTGTCTCCGCGTAAAATTAATTAATTAATTAATTAATTAATTAATTAATTAATTAATTAACCAGGGATGTGCAAAGGCCCCAATAGCGACCACAGCGACAACACAACCACAACCTGCACAACCTCAACAGCCAAGGGGCGAACCCTACACCCTGGGCGACAGCAACAGGAACAACAAACAAAACCGGGCAACTGCCGCAGCGAACCAGGGCAAACGAGCCCCCCCCCCACCGGGGAGCACCAGAGAAAACAGAAAACCCACAGCACGCCCGAAGAGAACCCCGCACCACCGAAACCGCCTCCCAGAGCCACAAAAGCCGCAGGGACGGTGCCACACAAGCGCACCGGAGACAAACAACAACCGACCCCACCCTGGGGGCGTCCCCGCAAGACAGCAGGCCCGAAGACACACCTCCCTCCCAAGACACCCCGCACCGCAGGAACCTCACTCCCACGTCCCCCCGGCTCCCAAGAACCCCCACGGGCGCAGCAGGGGCAACACTGCCTGGCTGGAAGCCAGGGCACAAGCGCGCCGGCGACAAGACACCCGCAGACCCCACCCTGGGGGCGACACCCGAACCGCACCTGCCTCCCACGGCGGCCTGCACCACACCAACCCTGCACCGAAGCCCCCCCGCCCCTCCCCAGTCCCCCCCCGAAACCCTCCCCAGACCCCCCGGCGCCACACGCACCCCACTCCCAAGAACCCCCCCCTCCAGGCCGCAGGGGCAGCACCGCCGGGTCAGAGACCAAGGCACGAGAGCGCCAGCGACAAAACACCCACAGACCCCACACAGGGGGCGACCCCTCAAGACAGCAGCCTCCGAACCGCACCTGCCTCCCGCGGCAGCCTGCACCACACCAACCCTGCTCCTAAGCTCCCCCGACCCCCAAGACCCCCTCCGGCCCCACCCACAGCAAGCCCCGCACCGCACCCCCCTCCCTAGGCAACCCGCACCGCACTCCCCCCACCCTCGAGGCCCCTCGCACCCTAAGGACCTCAGACACCGAGATCCCCCACTCCCTATACCCCGCTCACGACGGCCCCGGCTGCCCTGTCAGCTGAGCTGCTGCCTGGCTGGGCTGGGCGCTGATGGCTGACCCGGATGGGGAGACCTGCTGTGCTGCCTGGGCGCCCCCGGCGGGTGCCTGTGGTGCTGGGACCGGGGCCATCCGGGACAGATGAACCGACCGGCCCGGCGGGCGCCGACGGTCCGGCGGCAGCACCGGGGTCCTGCTGGTGCGGTGCCGCATGGCGGCTGGTAGGCTGGCTGACCGGGCTTGCAGCGGCCGAGGGCAGTGATGGGGGGGAGGAGCGGGGCCGCATCCAGCCGGGGCTGGGCGTGGGGTTCATGGCAAACCACCGGCTGCGGCTGGGCGCTTGCTGAGCCAGCCAGTGTTGGTGCCAGCGGGCCTCCTGTTGCTGTAGCTGGCTGTGCGGCTGCTCGGGCCACGCCGCGGGCATGAGGGGCTCCGTGTCCTGGTCCCGGCCCCAGCTGTGACCGCGGGCGGTGAGGCGGTTTTTTTTTTTTTTTTTTTTTCTGCGAGGGACGTTACAAGGACTGGGAAAGCGAAGCCCAACGGGCAAGCCGAGCAAGACCGGCAAGCCGCAACAGCCTGGCAAGAAGCCCAAAAAACCACCGCAAGGAGCCAAGGAGAGAGAAAAAGCCAAGCAACGCCTAAACTCGCAGACAGGACAGGGACAGGGACGGGGGCAGCAAGGGGCCAGGAGCCACTGCTGCACGGGCGGCACACACGGCCACCCCTACCTCCAAGACACCGAGGAGGGAACTGAAACCAACACCAGGGCCCAACACCAGGGCCAAACCCCAGGGCCCAACACCAGGGCCAACACCACGGCCCAACACCAGGGCCAACCCCACAGCCCAACACCAGGGCCCAACACCAGGGCCCAAAACCAGAGCCAACACCACGGCCCAACACCAGGGCCAAAACCACGGCCCAACACCCGGGCCAGCACCACGGACCAACAACAGGGCCCGTCACCGGAGACAAGCCCCAGGGATGGGCAAAGGCCCCAACAGCGACCACAGCGACAACACAACCACAACCTGCACAACCTCAACAGCGAAGGGGCGAACCCTACACCCTGGGCGACAGCAACAGGAACAACAAACAAAACCGGGCAACCACCGCAGCGAACCAGGGCAAACGAGCCCCCCCCCACCGGGGAGCACCAGAGAAAACAGAAAACCCACAGCACGCCCGAAGAGAACCCCGCACCACCGAAACCGCCTCCCAGAGCCACAAAAGCCGCAGGGACGGTGCCACACAAGCGCACCGGAGACAAACAACAACCGACCCCACCCTGGGGGCGTCCCCGCAAGACAGCAGGCCCGAAGACACACCTCCCTCCCAAGACACCCCGCACCGCAGGAACCTCACTCCCACGTCCCCCCGGCTCCCAAGAACCCCCACGGGCGCAGCAGGGGCAACACTGCCTGGCTGGAAGCCAGGGCACAAGCGTGCCGGCGACAAGACACCCGCAGACCCCACCCTGGGGGCGACCCCCGAACCGCACCTGCCTCCCACGGCGGCCTGCACCACACCAACCCTGCACCGAAGCCCCCCCGCCCCTCCCCAGTCCCCCCCCCGAAACCCTCCCCAGACCCCCCGGCGCCACACGCACCCCACTCCCAAGAACCCCCCCCTCCAGGCCGCAGGGGCAGCACCGCCGGGTCAGAGACCAAGGCACGAGAGCGCCAGCGACAAAACACCCACAGACCCCACACAGGGGGCGACCCCTCAAGACAGCAGCCTCCGAACCGCACCTGCCTCCCGCGGCAGCCTGCACCACACCAACCCTGCTCCTAAGCTCCCCCGACCCCCAAGACCCCCTCCGGCCCCACCCACAGCAAGCCCCGCACCGCACCCCCCTCCCTAGGCAACCCGCACCGCACTCCCCCCACCCTCGAGGCCCCTCGCACCCTAAGGACCTCAGACACCGAGATCCCCCACTCCCAACACCCCGCTCACGACGGCCCCGGCTGCCCTGTCAGCTGAGCTGCTGCCTGGCTGGGCTGGGCGCTGATGGCTGACCCGGATGGGGAGACCTGCTGTGCTGCCTGGGCGCCCCCGGCGGGTGCCTGTGGTGCTGGGACCGGGGCCACCCGGGACAGATGAACCTGCAGACGCGGGCTGCTGCCAGCCACCCGCTGCACGGAGCAGAGGACGCCTTCATGCGCCCAGGAGGCTTCGAAGGCATCCAGCCGGCCGGGCTTCAGCTGTGCTGTGATGTGGCCCCGGGGCAGCCCCGCCAGAGTGTCCTCGGAGAGCGCCGCCATGCTGAAATGTGCCCTCATGAGACGCTGCAGCTCCCCAATGACGCAGCCCACCACCGTGGCCGACGGATGGTCATCAGGCTCCGCCCTGTGGTAGTGGCCCCAGACCGCCCACAGCCAAGTGGCTCGAAGGGCTGCCCACAGCAGCTGCAGCCCAGGGCTGGTGGGGTAGGCCGGCCACCCTCCCGGCCAGTCTCCCAGCAGCACAGCCGGCTGTCTGAAAGGCAAGTCCGCGGCCCCGGAGACTGTTGCCCACAGCTCTGCCAGCCAAACCCGAGCTGCGGTGTAAGCCCCGCACTCCAAGAAGACGTGGGTCAGGCTGGCGACATGCAGGTTGCCGTCCACCGAGCAGCTAGGAGCAGAGCAGTGGGCACGCTGCGGCTGACCTTTGGAGGCCAGGTACACCCCGCACGGGAGCCGTCCATGGTGCAGCCGCCAGGCGAGCGCCTTGGCCCGGTTGCTTGCGGGGCAGTCCCACAGCCGCTGCCAGGCCCGCCGGCGGTCGAGGGGAGACATGCCAGCCGGGCCATCAGCTGCCGGGTCTGCCTCCGGGGCCGGCCCGGCGGGTGCCGACGGTCCGGCGGCAGCACCGGGGTCCTGCTGGTGCGGTGCCGCATGGCGGCTGCTAGGCTGGCTGACCGGGCTTGCAGCGGCCGAGGGCAGTGATGGGGGGGAGGAGCGGGGCCGCATCCAGCCGGGGCTGGGCGTGGGGTTCATGGCAAACCACCGGCTGCGGCTGGGCGCTTGCTGAGCCAGCCAGTGTTGGTGCCAGCGGGCCTCCTGTTGCTGTAGCTGGCTGTGCGGCTGCTCGGGCCACGCCGCGGGCATGAGGGGCTCCGTGTCCTGGTCCCGGCCCCAGCTGTGGCCGCGGGCGGTGAGGCAGTGGCGCACCTCACTCACTGTGTAGTGGATGAGGGGCAGCGTGCCGTGGCCGTGGCTGAGGGGGTAGCACTGGACCGAGTCCCAAAGCCCCAGCAGCTGGTATTCCACTGGCCATGAGGAGGCGCGTTGGGCCGGGGGCGCCTCGCTGTATCGCTGATGGTCCTCCAAGGTCCAGTGTCGGCGCGGCTTGCGGCCCGGCAGCACGCAGGCTGCAGGCCAGTCGGCGTCCCCTGCTGCTCCGGCCTGCTCGCTGTCTGGGGGCACCAAGCGGCCGTTGGGCAGGACGGCCCACAAGACTCCCGTAGGGCTGCTTACCCGGCTGCCATCGGGCGACAGGAGCCAGTCGGGCGCCGGCGGCAGTTCGGGGTCCAGGGGGTCGGCTGGCAGCAGTCTCCGCCAGTCGGTTGGGATGGCCCCAAGGACCGCCTGCATGAGGGGTTCGTGCTGGGTCATGGGCGACGCTGCACGGAGCTCGGCCAGGGTGCGGGGTCCCAGGTGGGCGGTCCCAGCCGGCGGGGTGAAGGGCTGGTCGGTGGCGGGGTCACGCAGGGCTGCATTGAAGAACAGGGGCTCATGCAGGATGGCACGCGCGTCCGTGGTCTCTGGGTAGGCCAGCCGGGTCGGGAGCGAGGAGCGGTAGGACTGCACCAGGCTGGCAATGAACGTAGGCAGGCTGGGGGGCGGTTCCGCCGTGCCATACACCCAGCCCCACCCAGTGGTCCCATCCGGCCTGTACTCGTCGAGCAGACCCCGCATGATCTGCTTCCATGGCTGCTGGCCGGGCTGAGCGAGCTGGGCGAGGGGCTTCGCATGCAGGGCGACCATGAATGCGTCGAGGTCGAGATGGCCGACACCGCCACAGTCGTGATCCTGGCAGGCGATCTCCGGGCCAGGCTTCAGCAGGGCCCGTCCGTGGCACACCAGGGACGCGTCTTCCTCCAGGAGCGACCAGGCCACAAAGCCGTCGATATGCTTGCGGAGTGCCGCCAGCTGGGGTGGGGTGGGGCGGATGATGGAGAGGTGGTATGCCAGGGTGTTTCCCAGCACCTGTTTGGCCACATGCACCCTGCCCACGAGGCTGAGGCCGTGTCGCCGCCACACATGGCCGAGACGCTGAACCCGCTGAATTCTGCTGGTGTAGCAGAGCCGCGCGGCCTCCGCCGGGTCCAGAGTGAGAGGGATTCCCAGGTGGCGTGGGGGTTCCTCACCGGGAGTCGGGAAACTCGCACCAGTTGCGGCGTTGGGCCCCACCACCGGCTCGTGGGTACCCAGCACCATCCCCTTCCCCTTGCTGGCATTGACCCGTGCGTTGCTGGCCCTGCAGAACAGCTGGACTGCCGCGGTAGCGACCTCCCCATCCCTGTCGACATTGCTGACCGTGAGCACCGTATCGTCCGCGTGGTGGGTGACAGGGGGGGCTGGCACGTTGTTGGGGAGGGTGGGGGTGCGGAGAGCGTTGGTGCTGCGCAGGTGGTGCAGGTACGAGGTGAGAGGTTCCAGCTGCATGACCCACAGGACGGGCGACAGGGTGCTGCCCTGCTGAAGGCCGTTGCGGACCGGGAAAGGTGCTGACTGGTGCCCATTGACCACCACCCGGCAGGAGCCATCTGACGTGAGCAGGCGCAGCCAGCGCTGTGTGTGCTGACCGAAGCCCATGGCCTCGGCCACCCGGTAGAGCCAGGGGCGATGGACCCGGTCGTAGGCCTTCTCGATGTCGAGTATGATGAGGGCTGCCGGTTGCTGCGAGTGCCGCACCCACTCCGCCAGGGCCAGGTGGTAAAGGGTGTTGTCGCGGATGTCCCGGCCGCTGACGAAGGCAGTCTGCAGCGGGTCTATCAGGTAGTCCAGTGCCGGCTGTAGGCGATTGCTGACGGCCTTGCAGACAAGCTTGTAGTCGCATTGGAGCAGGGTGATGGGCCGGTAGCTGCTCAGGCTGGGCCGGGGCAGGCCTTTGCCTTTGTAGATGAGAGTGATGACCCCTTCGCGCCAGCTGAGCGGCAGGGAGTCGGCAGCTGCGGCCCCGGTCTCCACGGATCCCTGGGTGAAGGCTGCGTTGGCGGCGGCGAGCAGCAGCGGGCCCAGCAGCGGCCACAGCACCCGGTACACCTCATAAGGCAGGCCGTCCGAGCCAGGGGCGGTGCCATTCAGACAGGACGACAGAGCAGCCGCAAGTTCGTCCAGCTGCAGCTCGCCGGCGGCTGGGGCTGCGTCGGCAGCTTCCCTGAGGGGCTGGGGGAGCCGGCGGCGGAGGTGCTGCAGGAGCTGGTCTTGGGCTGTCAGGTCCACCTGCTCCACCCGGAACAGACCCGTGGGGCTGTCACTGCTGTACATGGCGTGGGCCGCGGCTGTGATAGCGGCGGCCGCACCCGGGTCACTGAGCGGAACCGGGAGGGGCTGACCCGGGACTGAGAGGTGGGTGACTGGCTCCCGGGTGCGCACCTCGCGTCCGAGCTGGTGGAACCAGCCGGTGCCCTTGTCGCCATGCTGCGTGTACGCGGCGTCCAGCGCTGCTGTGCGGCGGATGGCGGCCTGTTTGACTGCCGTGGTGAGCTGGCTGCAGGCCTGTGCTGCCAAGGCGCCGGCGTCGGGCCCGGGCATAGCATGCTGCATGGCTGCCAGGGCTGCACACGCAGCGTGTTTGGCCGCCCTCAGGCTGGCGGCCTGGTCCGTCAGGTGCTGTCTGTGGAGGTGATCGGCTGCACTGCGGAGGCGACCTTTCAGACATTCCCACACCTCACGTGGGTCAGCAGCGGCGTCTTGCTGCTGGACGGCCTGGATTGCCAGCTCCACTGCCGACTGCAGGCGGGGCAGCAGGCTGGGGTGGTACAGCAGGTACGTGGGGAACGCCCAGCTGCTGCGGCCGAGGGTGGGGAGCCCTGGCAGCGCCAGCTCCAAGAGCACCCCATGATGATCCCCCGGGGCGCCTGGCACCACCCGAACAGCTGTCACGTACTGCTGCAGAGGTTGGCTAATGAGCCAGCGGTCCAGGCGTGCCACCGGCGGTCGAGTTGGTGATGCCGGGTGAGTGAAGCCCCCCCCCACGCCGGAAGACAGCCAGGGGTCGACCAGATTGGCCCCGTGGACCAGGGCCTGCAGTGCAGGCCTCCCGCCGGCCCGATGGGCAGACGGTTGGGCCTCGTCACCCGCATGCAGGACGCAGTTAAGGTCCCCTCCAAGCAGAATGTGGCGGTCTGTCTCGAGGTATGGCTGCAGGCTTTGGAAGAACTCTGGGCGGCTGGCGGCCACCGACGGGGCGTAGATGCATAGGAGGCGTAGGCGAAGGTGGAGGACATCCCAGTCCCAGCAGCAGACACGGCCGGCAGTGTCCGAGGTGTACGGGTGCTGCACACAGCCCGGCAGGCTGATCCCTGGCCGCGCCAGGATGGCTGCCCCACAGCTGAGGTCCGTCCCCGGGCTGTAACCCCATTTGCCCCGCCAGGGGGCCCCCGGGCCGCTGCCTCGTTGTAAAACTGACTGCAGTGCTGCTTTGCTGCCCAGTTTCGCCTCCTGTACGAAGGTGACATCCGGGTTGCCTGCGACCTGCTGCTGGTAGCAGAGCAGCCTGGAGGCTCGCGCCCGCCCAAGCCCATTGACGTTTACGGTCAGGAGCTTGAAGGTGGGCGCGGTCCCGTCGGTCCTCATGGCTGCGCGCCACGCGCCGCCCGTCGGGAGGGGCGGCCGTCGTGGCGGGCGATTTGGGTTCGGGCCTGCTGCAGTTGGCCCAGAGCAGCGACAATGAAGGAGCGCACGTGCCCGGGGGTGGGGTGCAGGCCCGGCAGGAGTGGGGCCAGGGAGCGCAGATGGTCGTGGTAGACCTTCAGAAATGCGCCGGCAGAGCTGCGATTGCCGGTCTGAGCTTGGAGGGCGGGCTCCAGGGCGGATTGGGCCGCTGCCAGCACCTCGGGCTGCACATGCGGGCACCGTGGGGACAGATAGCTGTGGTTCTCGCGCAGGAGGAGGGCGTCCAGTTCCATTGCGCCGAGGGGCGCTGGGGGTGACAGGTCCAGCTGGTGCAGTGCCCGGCGGCAGAAGGCGACCACGACGGGGCGGGGATCGACGAGCTCCGGAGACTCCAGTCGGGGGTGGTGGCGGATGAAGAGCTTTCGCAGAACCGCCTGGAAGGCGATGGACGAGCAGGCGGGGTGGGGGCATGCCGCGAAGTAGTCCACGAACTGGTCGTGGTACCCAGCCGCAAGGGTGTCTGCGGGGGGGACCCACTGGCTGGGCGTGGCGACACCCGAACCGCACCTGCCTCCCACGGCGGCCTGCACCACACCAACCCTGCACCGAAGCCCCCCCGCCCCTCCCCAGTCCCCCCCCGAAACCCTCCCCAGACCCCCCGGCGCCACACGCACCCCACTCCCAAGAACCCCCCCCTCCAGGCCGCAGGGGCAGCACCGCCGGGTCAGAGACCAAGGCACGAGAGCGCCAGCGACAAAACACCCACAGACCCCACACAGGGGGCGACCCCTCAAGACAGCAGCCTCCGAACCGCACCTGCCTCCCGCGGCAGCCTGCACCACACCAACCCTGCTCCTAAGCTCCCCCGACCCCCAAGACCCCCTCCGGCCCCACCCACAGCAAGCCCCGCACCGCACCCCCCTCCCTAGGCAACCCGCACCGCACTCCCCCCACCCTCGAGGCCCCTCGCACCCTAAGGACCTCAGACACCGAGATCCCCCACTCCCTATACCCCGCTCACGACGGCCCCGGCTGCCCTGTCAGCTGAGCTGCTGCCTGGCTGGGCTGGGCGCTGATGGCTGACCCGGATGGGGAGACCTGCTGTGCTGCCTGGGCGCCCCCGGCGGGTGCCTGTGGTGCTGGGACCGGGGCCATCCGGGACAGATGAACCGACCGGCCCGGCGGGCGCCGACGGTCCGGCGGCAGCACCGGGGTCCTGCTGGTGCGGTGCCGCATGGCGGCTGGTAGGCTGGCTGACCGGGCTTGCAGCGGCCGAGGGCAGTGATGGGGGGGAGGAGCGGGGCCGCATCCAGCCGGGGCTGGGCGTGGGGTTCATGGCAAACCACCGGCTGCGGCTGGGCGCTTGCTGAGCCAGCCAGTGTTGGTGCCAGCGGGCCTCCTGTTGCTGTAGCTGGCTGTGCGGCTGCTCGGGCCACGCCGCGGGCATGAGGGGCTCCGTGTCCTGGTCCCGGCCCCAGCTGTGACCGCGGGCGGTGAGGCGGTTTTTTTTTTTTTTTTTTTTTTCTGCGAGGGACGTTACAAGGACTGGGAAAGCGAAGCCCAACGGGCAAGCCGAGCAAGACCGGCAAGCCGCAACAGCCTGGCAAGAAGCCCAAAAAACCACCGCAAGGAGCCAAGGAGAGAGAAAAAGCCAAGCAACGCCTAAACTCGCAGACAGGACAGGGACAGGGACGGGGGCAGCAAGGGGCCAGGAGCCACTGCTGCACGGGCGGCACACACGGCCACCCCTACCTCCAAGACACCGAGGAGGGAACTGAAACCAACACCAGGGCCCAACACCAGGGCCAAACCCCAGGGCCCAACACCAGGGCCAACACCACGGCCCAACACCAGGGCCAACCCCACAGCCCAACACCAGGGCCCAACACCAGGGCCCAAAACCAGAGCCAACACCACGGCCCAACACCAGGGCCAAAACCACGGCCCAACACCCGGGCCAGCACCACGGACCAACAACAGGGCCCGTCACCGGAGACAAGCCCCAGGGATGGGCAAAGGCCCCAACAGCGACCACAGCGACAACACAACCACAACCTGCACAACCTCAACAGCCAAGGGGCGAACCCTACACCCTGGGCGACAGCAACAGGAACAACAAACAAAACCGGGCAACCACCGCAGCGAACCAGGGCAAACGAGCCCCCCCCCCACCGGGGAGCACCAGAGAAAACAGAAAACCCACAGCACGCCCGAAGAGAACCCCGCACCACCGAAACCGCCTCCCAGAGCCACAAAAGCCGCAGGGACGGTGCCACACAAGCGCACCGGAGACAAACAACAACCGACCCCACCCTGGGGGCGTCCCCGCAAGACAGCAGGCCCGAAGACACACCTCCCTCCCAAGACACCCCGCACCGCAGGAACCTCACTCCCACGTCCCCCCGGCTCCCAAGAACCCCCACGGGCGCAGCAGGGGCAACACTGCCTGGCTGGAAGCCAGGGCACAAGCGTGCCGGCGACAAGACACCCGCAGACCCCACCCTGGGGGCGACCCCCGAACCGCACCTGCCTCCCACGGCGGCCTGCACCACACCAACCCTGCACCGAAGCCCCCCCGCCCCTCCCCAGTCCCCCCCCCGAAACCCTCCCCAGACCCCCCGGCGCCACACGCACCCCACTCCCAAGAACCCCCCCCTCCAGGCCGCAGGGGCAGCACCGCCGGGTCAGAGACCAAGGCACGAGAGCGCCAGCGACAAAACACCCACAGACCCCACACAGGGGGCGACCCCTCAAGACAGCAGCCTCCGAACCGCACCTGCCTCCCGCGGCAGCCTGCACCACACCAACCCTGCTCCTAAGCTCCCCCGACCCCCAAGACCCCCTCCGGCCCCACCCACAGCAAGCCCCGCACCGCACCCCCCTCCCTAGGCAACCCGCACCGCACTCCCCCCACCCTCGAGGCCCCTCGCACCCTAAGGACCTCAGACACCGAGATCCCCCACTCCCAACACCCCGCTCACGACGGCCCCGGCTGCCCTGTCAGCTGAGCTGCTGCCTGGCTGGGCTGGGCGCTGATGGCTGACCCGGATGGGGAGACCTGCTGTGCTGCCTGGGCGCCCCCGGCGGGTGCCTGTGGTGCTGGGACCGGGGCCACCCGGGACAGATGAACCTGCAGACGCGGGCTGCTGCCAGCCACCCGCTGCACGGAGCAGAGGACGCCTTCATGCGCCCAGGAGGCTTCGAAGGCATCCAGCCGGCCGGGCTTCAGCTGTGCTGTGATGTGGCCCCGGGGCAGCCCCGCCAGAGTGTCCTCGGAGAGCGCCGCCATGCTGAAATGTGCCCTCATGAGACGCTGCAGCTCCCCAATGACGCAGCCCACCACCGTGGCCGACGGATGGTCATCAGGCTCCGCCCTGTGGTAGTGGCCCCAGACCGCCCACAGCCAAGTGGCTCGAAGGGCTGCCCACAGCAGCTGCAGCCCAGGGCTGGTGGGGTAGGCCGGCCACCCTCCCGGCCAGTCTCCCAGCAGCACAGCCGGCTGTCTGAAAGGCAAGTCCGCGGCCCCGGAGACTGTTGCCCACAGCTCTGCCAGCCAAACCCGAGCTGCGGTGTAAGCCCCGCACTCCAAGAAGACGTGGGTCAGGCTGGCGACATGCAGGTTGCCGTCCACCGAGCAGCTAGGAGCAGAGCAGTGGGCACGCTGCGGCTGACCTTTGGAGGCCAGGTACACCCCGCACGGGAGCCGTCCATGGTGCAGCCGCCAGGCGAGCGCCTTGGCCCGGTTGCTTGCGGGGCAGTCCCACAGCCGCTGCCAGGCCCGCCGGCGGTCGAGGGGAGACATGCCAGCCGGGCCATCAGCTGCCGGGTCTGCCTCCGGGGCCGGCCCGGCGGGTGCCGACGGTCCGGCGGCAGCACCGGGGTCCTGCTGGTGCGGTGCCGCATGGCGGCTGCTAGGCTGGCTGACCGGGCTTGCAGCGGCCGAGGGCAGTGATGGGGGGGAGGAGCGGGGCCGCATCCAGCCGGGGCTGGGCGTGGGGTTCATGGCAAACCACCGGCTGCGGCTGGGCGCTTGCTGAGCCAGCCAGTGTTGGTGCCAGCGGGCCTCCTGTTGCTGTAGCTGGCTGTGCGGCTGCTCGGGCCACGCCGCGGGCATGAGGGGCTCCGTGTCCTGGTCCCGGCCCCAGCTGTGGCCGCGGGCGGTGAGGCAGTGGCGCACCTCACTCACTGTGTAGTGGATGAGGGGCAGCGTGCCGTGGCCGTGGCTGAGGGGGTAGCACTGGACCGAGTCCCAAAGCCCCAGCAGCTGGTATTCCACTGGCCATGAGGAGGCGCGTTGGGCCGGGGGCGCCTCGCTGTATCGCTGATGGTCCTCCAAGGTCCAGTGTCGGCGCGGCTTGCGGCCCGGCAGCACGCAGGCTGCAGGCCAGTCGGCGTCCCCTGCTGCTCCGGCCTGCTCGCTGTCTGGGGGCACCAAGCGGCCGTTGGGCAGGACGGCCCACAAGACTCCCGTAGGGCTGCTTACCCGGCTGCCATCGGGCGACAGGAGCCAGTCGGGCGCCGGCGGCAGTTCGGGGTCCAGGGGGTCGGCTGGCAGCAGTCTCCGCCAGTCGGTTGGGATGGCCCCAAGGACCGCCTGCATGAGGGGTTCGTGCTGGGTCATGGGCGACGCTGCACGGAGCTCGGCCAGGGTGCGGGGTCCCAGGTGGGCGGTCCCAGCCGGCGGGGTGAAGGGCTGGTCGGTGGCGGGGTCACGCAGGGCTGCATTGAAGAACAGGGGCTCATGCAGGATGGCACGCGCGTCCGTGGTCTCTGGGTAGGCCAGCCGGGTCGGGAGCGAGGAGCGGTAGGACTGCACCAGGCTGGCAATGAACGTAGGCAGGCTGGGGGGCGGTTCCGCCGTGCCATACACCCAGCCCCACCCAGTGGTCCCATCCGGCCTGTACTCGTCGAGCAGACCCCGCATGATCTGCTTCCATGGCTGCTGGCCGGGCTGAGCGAGCTGGGCGAGGGGCTTCGCATGCAGGGCGACCATGAATGCGTCGAGGTCGAGATGGCCGACACCGCCACAGTCGTGATCCTGGCAGGCGATCTCCGGGCCAGGCTTCAGCAGGGCCCGTCCGTGGCACACCAGGGACGCGTCTTCCTCCAGGAGCGACCAGGCCACAAAGCCGTCGATATGCTTGCGGAGTGCCGCCAGCTGGGGTGGGGTGGGGCGGATGATGGAGAGGTGGTATGCCAGGGTGTTTCCCAGCACCTGTTTGGCCACATGCACCCTGCCCACGAGGCTGAGGCCGTGTCGCCGCCACACATGGCCGAGACGCTGAACCCGCTGAATTCTGCTGGTGTAGCAGAGCCGCGCGGCCTCCGCCGGGTCCAGAGTGAGAGGGATTCCCAGGTGGCGTGGGGGTTCCTCACCGGGAGTCGGGAAACTCGCACCAGTTGCGGCGTTGGGCCCCACCACCGGCTCGTGGGTACCCAACACCATCCCCTTCCCCTTGCTGGCATTGACCCGTGCGTTGCTGGCCCTGCAGAACAGCTGGACTGCCGCGGTAGCGACCTCCCCATCCCTGTCGACATTGCTGACCGTGAGCACCGTATCGTCCGCGTGGTGGGTGACAGGGGGGGCTGGCACGTTGTTGGGGAGGGTGGGGGTGCGGAGAGCGTTGGTGCTGCGCAGGTGGTGCAGGTACGAGGTGAGAGGTTCCAGCTGCATGACCCACAGGACGGGCGACAGGGTGCTGCCCTGCTGAAGGCCGTTGCGGACCGGGAAAGGTGCTGACTGGTGCCCATTGACCACCACCCGGCAGGAGCCATCTGACGTGAGCAGGCGCAGCCAGCGCTGTGTGTGCTGACCGAAGCCCATGGCCTCGGCCACCCGGTAGAGCCAGGGGCGATGGACCCGGTCGTAGGCCTTCTCGATGTCGAGTATGATGAGGGCTGCCGGTTGCTGCGAGTGCCGCACCCACTCCGCCAGGGCCAGGTGGTAAAGGGTGTTGTCGCGGATGTCCCGGCCGCTGACGAAGGCAGTCTGCAGCGGGTCTATCAGGTAGTCCAG
This sequence comes from Pleodorina starrii, assembly GCA_030267565.1. NCBI lineage: Eukaryota > Viridiplantae > Chlorophyta > Chlorophyceae > Chlamydomonadales > Volvocaceae > Pleodorina > Pleodorina starrii. Next base: position 760,861 of record BRXU01000021.1, on the reverse strand, counting down.
TGCCGGCTGTAGGCGATTGCTGACGGCCTTGCAGACAAGCTTGTAGTCGCATTGGAGCAGGGTGATGGGCCGGTAGCTGCTCAGGCTGGGCCGGGGCAGGCCTTTGCCTTTGTAGATGAGAGTGATGACCCCTTCGCGCCAGCTGAGCGGCAGGGAGTCGGCAGCTGCGGCCCCGGTCTCCACGGATCCCTGGGTGAAGGCTGCGTTGGCGGCGGCGAGCAGCAGCGGGCCCAGCAGCGGCCACAGCACCCGGTACACCTCATAAGGCAGGCCGTCCGAGCCAGGGGCGGTGCCATTCAGACAGGACGACAGAGCAGCCGCAAGTTCGTCCAGCTGCAGCTCGCCGGCGGCTGGGGCTGCGTCGGCAGCTTCCCTGAGGGGCTGGGGGAGCCGGCGGCGGAGGTGCTGCAGGAGCTGGTCTTGGGCTGTCAGGTCCACCTGCTCCACCCGGAACAGACCCGTGGGGCTGTCACTGCTGTACATGGCGTGGGCCGCGGCTGTGATAGCGGCGGCCGCACCCGGGTCACTGAGCGGAACCGGGAGGGGCTGACCCGGGACTGAGAGGTGGGTGACTGGCTCCCGGGTGCGCACCTCGCGTCCGAGCTGGTGGAACCAGCCGGTGCCCTTGTCGCCATGCTGCGTGTACGCGGCGTCCAGCGCTGCTGTGCGGCGGATGGCGGCCTGTTTGACTGCCGTGGTGAGCTGGCTGCAGGCCTGTGCTGCCAAGGCGCCGGCGTCGGGCCCGGGCATAGCATGCTGCATGGCTGCCAGGGCTGCACACGCAGCGTGTTTGGCCGCCCTCAGGCTGGCGGCCTGGTCCGTCAGGTGCTGTCTGTGGAGGTGATCGGCTGCACTGCGGAGGCGACCTTTCAGACATTCCCACACCTCACGTGGGTCAGCAGCGGCGTCTTGCTGCTGGACGGCCTGGATTGCCAGCTCCACTGCCGACTGCAGGCGGGGCAGCAGGCTGGGGTGGTACAGCAGGTACGTGGGGAACGCCCAGCTGCTGCGGCCGAGGGTGGGGAGCCCTGGCAGCGCCAGCTCCAAGAGCACCCCATGATGATCCCCCGGGGCGCCTGGCACCACCCGAACAGCTGTCACGTACTGCTGCAGAGGTTGGCTAATGAGCCAGCGGTCCAGGCGTGCCACCGGCGGTCGAGTTGGTGATGCCGGGTGAGTGAAGCCCCCCCCCACGCCGGAAGACAGCCAGGGGTCGACCAGATTGGCCCCGTGGACCAGGGCCTGCAGTGCAGGCCTCCCGCCGGCCCGATGGGCAGACGGTTGGGCCTCGTCACCCGCATGCAGGACGCAGTTAAGGTCCCCTCCAAGCAGAATGTGGCGGTCTGTCTCGAGGTATGGCTGCAGGCTTTGGAAGAACTCTGGGCGGCTGGCGGCCACCGACGGGGCGTAGATGCATAGGAGGCGTAGGCGAAGGTGGAGGACATCCCAGTCCCAGCAGCAGACACGGCCGGCAGTGTCCGAGGTGTACGGGTGCTGCACACAGCCCGGCAGGCTGATCCCTGGCCGCGCCAGGATGGCTGCCCCACAGCTGAGGTCCGTCCCCGGGCTGTAACCCCATTTGCCCCGCCAGGGGGCCCCCGGGCCGCTGCCTCGTTGTAAAACTGACTGCAGTGCTGCTTTGCTGCCCAGTTTCGCCTCCTGTACGAAGGTGACATCCGGGTTGCCTGCGACCTGCTGCTGGTAGCAGAGCAGCCTGGAGGCTCGCGCCCGCCCAAGCCCATTGACGTTTACGGTCAGGAGCTTGAAGGTGGGCGCGGTCCCGTCGGTCCTCATGGCTGCGCGCCACGCGCCGCCCGTCGGGAGGGGCGGCCGTCGTGGCGGGCGATTTGGGTTCGGGCCTGCTGCAGTTGGCCCAGAGCAGCGACAATGAAGGAGCGCACGTGCCCGGGGGTGGGGTGCAGGCCCGGCAGGAGTGGGGCCAGGGAGCGCAGATGGTCGTGGTAGACCTTCAGAAATGCGCCGGCAGAGCTGCGATTGCCGGTCTGAGCTTGGAGGGCGGGCTCCAGGGCGGATTGGGCCGCTGCCAGCACCTCGGGCTGCACATGCGGGCACCGTGGGGACAGATAGCTGTGGTTCTCGCGCAGGAGGAGGGCGTCCAGTTCCATTGCGCCGAGGGGCGCTGGGGGTGACAGGTCCAGCTGGTGCAGTGCCCGGCGGCAGAAGGCGACCACGACGGGGCGGGGATCGACGAGCTCCGGAGACTCCAGTCGGGGGTGGTGGCGGATGAAGAGCTTTCGCAGAACCGCCTGGAAGGCGATGGACGAGCAGGCGGGGTGGGGGCATGCCGCGAAGTAGTCCACGAACTGGTCGTGGTACCCAGCCGCAAGGGTGTCTGCGGGGGGGACCCACTGGCTGGGCGTGGCTGTTTTTTTTTTTTTTTTTTTCTGCGAGGGACGTTACAAGGACTGGGAAAGCGAAGCCCAACGGGCAAGCCGAGCAAGACCGGCAAGCCGCAACAGCCTGGCAAGAAGCCCAAAAAACCACCGCAAGGAGCCAAGGAGAGAGAAAAAGCCAAGCAACGCCTAAACTCGCAGACAGGACAGGGACAGGGACGGGGGCAGCAAGGGGCCAGGAGCCACTGCTGCACGGGCGGCACACACGGCCACCCCTACCTCCAAGACACCGAGGAGGGAACTGAAACCAACACCAGGGCCCAACACCAGGGCCAAACCCCAGGGCCCAACACCAGGGCCAACACCACGGCCCAACACCAGGGCCAACCCCACAGCCCAACACCAGGGCCCAACACCAGGGCCCAAAACCAGAGCCAACACCACGGCCCAACACCAGGGCCAAAACCACGGCCCAACACCCGGGCCAGCACCACGGACCAACAACAGGGCTGTGATCAAGCTAGCGGCCCGCAGCACGTCGAGCTCCGCGGTCGGCAGTCCCAGGCCCGGGGCAGTGCTGGGGCCCGGCGGGGGCTGGTGTGGAGGGCTGGCGGCCTGCGCTGTGGGGCTGTGGGCGGCCAGCTGGGGTGGCGGTGGCGCGCCTCACTCACTGTGTAGTGGATGAGGGGCAGCACGCCGTGGCCGTGGCTGAGGGGGTAGCACTGGACCGAGTCCCAAAGCCCCAGTAACTGGTATTCCACTGGCCATGAGGAGGCGCGTTGGGCCGGGGGCGCCTCGTTGTATCGCTGATGGTCCTCTAAGGTCCAGTGTCGGCGCGGCTTGCGGCCCGGCAGCACGCAGGCTGCAGGCCAGTCGGCGTCCCCTGCTGCTCCGGCCTGCTCGCTGTCTGGGGGCACCAAGCGGCCGTTGGGCAGGACGGCCCACAAGACTCCCGTAGGGCTGCTTACCCGGCTGCCATCGGGCGACAGGAGCCAGTCGGGCGCCGGCGGCAGTTCGGGGTCCAGGGGGTCGGCTGGCAGCAGTCTCCGCCAGTCGGCTGGGATGGCCCCAAGGACCGCCTGCATGAGGGGTTCGTGCTTTTTTTTTTTGCTGGGTCATGGGCGACGCTGCACGGAGCTCGGCCAGGGTGCGGGGTCCCAGGTGGGCGGTCCCAGCCGGCGGGGTGAAGGGCTGGTCGGTGGCGGGGTCACGCAGGGCTGCATTGAAGAACAGGGGCTCATGCAGGATGGCACGCGCGTCCGTGGTCTCTGGGTAGGCCAGCCGGGTCGGGAGCGAGGAGCGGTAGGACTGCACCAGGCTGGCAATGAACGTAGGCAGGCTGGGGGGCGGTTCCGCCGTGCCATACACCCAGCCCCACCCAGTGGTCCCATCCGGCCTGTACTCGTCGAGCAGACCCCGCATGATCTGCTTCCATGGCTGCTGGCCGGGCTGAGCGAGCTGGGCGAGGGGCTTCGCATGCAGGGCGACCATGAATGCGTCGAGGTCGAGATGGCCGACACCGCCACAGTTTTTTTTTTTTTTTTTAATTCCGGAGGAACCCAGTCGAACAGTCGTGATCGGTCAGGCTGGCTGACCGGGCTTGCAGCAGCCGAGGGCAGTGATGGGGGGGAGGATCGGGGCCGCATCCAGCCGGGGCTGGGTGTGGGATTCATGGCAAACCACCGGCTGCGGCTGGGCGCTTTTTTTTTTTTTTTTTTTTTTTTCTGCGAGGGACGTTACAAGGACTGGGAAAGCGAAGCCCAACGGGCAAGCCGAGCAAGACCGGCAAGCCACAACAGCCTGGCAAGAAGCCCAAAAAACCACCGCAAGGAGCCAAGGAGAGAGAAAAAGCCAAGCAACGCCTAAACTCGCAGACAGGACAGGGACAGGGACGGGGGCAGCAAGGGGCCAGGAGCCACTGCTGCACGGGCGGCACACACGGCCACCCCTACCTCCAAGACACCGAGGAGGGAACTGAAACCAACACCAGGGCCCAACACCAGGGCCAAACCCCAGGGCCCAACACCAGGGCCAACACCACGGCCCAACACCAGGGCCAACCCCACAGCCCAACACCAGGGCCCAACACCAGGGCCCAAAACCAGAGCCAACACCACGGCCCAACACCAGGGCCAAAACCACGGCCCAACACCCGGGCCAGCACCACGGACCAACAACAGGGCCCGTCACCGGAGACAAGCCCCAGGGATGGGCAAAGGCCCCAACAGCGACCACAGCGACAACACAACCACAACCTGCACAACCTCAACAGCCAAGGGGCGAACCCTACACCCTGGGCGACAGCAACAGGAACAACAAACAAAACCGGGCAACCACCGCAGCGAACCAGGGCAAACGAGCCCCCCCCCCACCGGGGAGCACCAGAGAAAACAGAAAACCCACAGCACGCCCGAAGAGAACCCCGCACCACCGAAACCGCCTCCCAGAGCCACAAAAGCCGCAGGGACGGTGCCACACAAGCGCACCGGAGACAAACAACAACCGACCCCACCCTGGGGGCGTCCCCGCAAGACAGCAGGCCCGAAGACACACCTCCCTCCCAAGACACCCCGCACCGCAGGAACCTCACTCCCACGTCCCCCCGGCTCCCAAGAACCCCCACGGGCGCAGCAGGGGCAACACTGCCTGGCTGGAAGCCAGGGCACAAGCGTGCCGGCGACAAGACACCCGCAGACCCCACCCTGGGGGCGACCCCCGAACCGCACCTGCCTCCCACGGCAAAAAAAAAAAAACGGCGGCCTGCACCACACCAACCCTGCACCGAAGCCCCCCCGCCCCTCCCCAGTCCCCCCCCCGAAACCCTCCCCAGACCCCCCGGCGCCACACGCACCCCACTCCCAAGAACCCCCCCCTCCAGGCCGCAGGGGCAGCACCGCCGGGTCAGAGACCAAGGCACGAGAGCGCCAGCGACAAAACACCCACAGACCCCACACAGGGGGCGACCCCTCAAGACAGCAGCCTCCGAACCGCACCTGCCTCCCGCGGCAGCCTGCACCACACCAACCCTGCTCCTAAGCTCCCCCGACCCCCAAGACCCCCTCCGGCCCCACCCACAGCAAGCCCCGCACCGCACCCCCCTCCCTAGGCAACCCGCACCGCACTCCCCCCACCCTCGAGGCCCCTCGCACCCTAAGGACCTCAGACACCGAGATCCCCCACTCCCAACACCCCGCTCACGACGGCCCCGGCTGCCCTGTCAGCTGAGCTGCTGCCTGGCTGGGCTGGGCGCTGATGGCTGACCCGGATGGGGAGACCTGCTGTGCTGCCTGGGCGCCCCCGGCGGGTGCCTGTGGTGCTGGGACCGGGGCCACCCGGGACAGATGGTCATCAGGCTCCGCCCTGTGGTAGTGGCCCCAGACCGCCCACAGCCAAGTGGCTCGAAGGGCTGCCCACAGCAGCTGCAGCCCAGGGCTGGTGGGGTAGGCCGGCCACCCTCCCGGCCAGTCTGCCAGCAGCACAGCCGGCTGTCTGAAAGGCAAGTCCGCGGCCCCGGAGACTGTTGCCCACAGCTCTGCCAGCCAAACCCGAGCTGCGGTGTAAGCCCCGCACTCCAAGAAGACGTGGGTCAGGCTGGCGACATGCAGGTTGCCGTCCACCGAGCAGCTAGGAGCAGAGCAGTGGGCACGCTGCGGCTGACCTTTGGAGGCCAGGTACACCCCGCACGGGAGCCGTCCATGGTGCAGCCGCCAGGCGAGCGCCTTGGCCCGGTTGCTTGCGGGGCAGTCCCACAGCCGCTGCCAGGCCCGCCGGCGGTCGAGGGGAGACATGCCAGCCGGGCCATCAGCTGCCGGGTCTGCCTCCGGGGCCGGCCCGGCGGGTGCCGACGGTCCGGCGGCAGCACCGGGGTCCTGCTGGCTTGCTGAGCCAGCCAGTGTTGGTGCCAGCGGGCCTCCTGTTGCTGTAGCTGGCTGTGCAGCTGCTCGGGCCACGCCGCGGGCATGAGGGGCCCCGTGTCCTGGTCCCGGCCCCAGCTGTGACAGCGGGCGGTGAGGCGGTGACGCACCTCACTCACTGTTTTTTTTTTTCTGCGAGGGACGTTACAAGGACTGGGAAAGCGAAGCCCAACGGGCAAAGCCCACGGACTGTGTAGTGGATGAGGGGCAGCACGCCGTGGCCGTGGCTGAGGGGGTAGCACTGGACCGAGTCCCAAAGCCCCAGTAACTGGTATTCCACTGGCCATGAGGAGGCGCGTTGGGCCGGGGGCGCCTCGTTGTATCGCTGATGGTCCTCTAAGGTCCAGTGTCGGCGCGGCTTGCGGCCCGGCAGCACGCAGGCTGCAGGCCAGTCGGCGTCCCCTGCTGCTCCGGCCTGCTCGCTGTCTGGGGGCACCAAGCGGCCGTTGGGCAGGACGGCCCACAAGACTCCCGTAGGGCTGCTTACCCGGCTGCCATCGGGCGACAGGAGCCAGTCGGGCGCCGGCGGCAGTTCGGGGTCCAGGGGGTCGGCTGGCAGCAGTCTCCGCCAGTCGGCTGGGATGGCCCCAAGGACCGCCTGCATGAGGGGTTCGTGCTGGGTCATGGGCGACGCTGCACGGAGCTCGGCCAGGGTTTTGCCCTGGTTCGCTGCGGCGGTTGCCCGGTTTTGTTTGTTGTTCCTGTTGCTGTCGCCCAGGGTGTAGGGTTCGCCCCTTGGCTGTTGCGGTTGTGCAGGTTGTGGTTGTGTTGTCGCTGTGGTCGCTGTTGGGGCCTTTGCCCATCCCTGGGGCTTGTCTCCGGTGACGGGCCCTGTTGTTGGTCCGTGGTGCTGGCCCGGGTGTTGGGCCGTGGTTTTGGCCCTGGTGTTGGGCCGTGGTGTTGGCTCTGGTTTTGGGCCCTGGTGTTGGGCCCTGGTGTTGGGCTGTGGGGTTGGCCCTGGTGTTGGGCCGTGGTGTTGGCCCTGGTGTTGGGCCCTGGGGTTTGGCCCTGGTGTTGGGCCCTGGTGTTGGTTTCAGTTCCCTCCTCGGTGTCTTGGAGGTAGGGGTGGCCGTGTGTGCCGCCCGTGCAGCAGTGGCTCCTGGCCCCTTGCTGCCCCCGTCCCTGTCCCTGTCCTGTCTGCGAGTTTAGGCGTTGCTTGGCTTTTTCTCTCTCCTTGGCTCCTTGCGGTGGTTTTTTGGGCTTCTTGCCAGGCTGTTGCGGCTTGCCGGTCTTGCTCGGCTTGCCCGTTGGGCTTCGCTTTCCCAGTCCTTGTAACGTCCCTCGCAGAAAAAAAAAAAAGGTGCGGGGTCCCAGCTGGGCGGTCCCAGCCGGCGGGGTGAAGGGCTGGTCGGTGGCGGGGTCACGCAGGGCTGCATTGTAGAAACGGGGGCTCATGCAGGATGGCACGCGCGTCCGTGGTCTCTGGGTAGGCCAGCCTTCTGGCTCCTCCGACGGTATTCCGGGCCCTATGAAGGCCTCACGGGCCCTCCGAACTGCTTCCGGGCCCCCCGAGGGCCTGCCGGGCCTTCTGAAGGCCTTCCGGACCCTCCAAAGGCGTTCTGGGTCTCTCGAAACGGCCTTCCGGGCCGTCTGATCGCCTTCCAGACTTTCCAAAGGCTTCCATCCCACAGAAAGCCTTCCGGGCTCCCCAAGTGCCTTCTGGCTCCTCCGACGGTATTCCGGGCCCTTTGAAGGCCTCACGGGACCTCTAAACGGCTTCCGGGCCCCCCGAGGGCCTGCCGGGCCTTCTGAAGGCCTTCCGGACCCTCCAAAGGCGTTCTGGGGCTCTCAAAACGGCCTTCCGGGCCATCTGATCGCCTTCCAGACTTTCCAAAGGCTTCCAGCCCACAGAAAGCCTTCCGGGCTCCCCAATTGCCTTCCGGTCCCTCCGACGGTAATCCGGGCCCTTTGAAGGCCTCACGGGCCCTCCGAACTGCTTCCGGGCCCCCCGAGGGCCTGCCGGGCCTTCGGAAGGCCTTCCGGACCCCCCAAAGGCGTTCTGGGGTTCTAAAACGGCCTTTCGGGCCGATCGCCTTCCAGACTTTCCAAAGGCTTCCAGCCCGCAGAAAGCCTTCCGGGCTCCCCAATTGCCTTCCGGTCCCTCCGACGGTAATCCGGGCCCTTTGAAGGCCTCACGGGCCCTCCGAATTGCTTCCGGGCCCCCCGAGGGCCTGCCGGGCCTTCGGAAGGCCTTCCGGACCCCCCAAGGCGTTCTGGGGCTCTCGAAACGGCCTTCCGGGCCGTCTGATCGCCTTCCAGACTTTCCAAAGGCTTCCATCCCACAGAAAGCCTTCCGGGCTCCCCAAGTGCCTTCTGGTTCCTCCGACGGTATTCCGGACCCTTTGAAGGCCTCACGGGACCTCTAAACGGCTTCCGGGCCCCCCGAGGGCCGGCCGGGCCTTCTGAAGGCCTTCCGGACCCTCCAAAGGCGTTCTGGGGCTCTCAAAACGGCCTTCCGGGCCATCTGATCGCCTTCCAGACCTTCCAAAGCCTTCCGGGCTCCCCAATTGCCTTCCGGTCCCTCCGACGGTAATCCGGGCCCTTTGAAGGCCTCACGGGCCCTCCGAATTGCTTCCGGGCCCCCCGAGGGCCTGCCGGGCCTTCGGAAGGCCTTCCGGACCCCCCAAGGCGTTCTGAGGCTCTCAAACGGCCTTCCGGGCCGTCTGATCGCCTTCCAGACTTTCCAAAGGCTTCCCTCCCCACAGAAAGCCTTCCGGGCTCCCCAAATGCCTTCCGGTCCCTCCGACGGTATTCCGGGCCCTTTGAAGGCCTCACGGGACCTCCGAACTGCTTCCGGGCCCCCCGAGGGCCTGCCGGGCCTTCTGGAGTCCTTCCGAACCCTCCAAAGGCTTCTGGGGCTCTCAAACGGCCTTCCGGGCCGTCTGATCGCCTTCCAGATTTTCCATAGGCTTCCAGCCCACAGAAAGCTTTCCGGGCTTTTTTTTTTTTTTTTTTTTTCTGCGAGGGACGTTACAAGGACTGGGAAAGCGAAGCCCAACGGGCAAGCCGAGCAAGACCGGCAAGCCGCAACAGCCTGGCAAGAAGCCCAAAAAACCACCGCAAGGAGCCAAGGAGAGAGAAAAAGCCAAGCAACGCCTAAACTCGCAGACAGGACAGGGACAGGGACGGGGGCAGCAAGGGGCCAGGAGCCACTGCTGCACGGGCGGCACACACGGCCACCCCTACCTCCAAGACACCGAGGAGGGAACTGAAACCAACACCAGGGCCCAACACCAGGGCCAAACCCCAGGGCCCAACACCAGGGCCAACACCACGGCCCAACACCAGGGCCAACCCCACAGCCCAACACCAGGGCCCAACACCAGGGCCCAAAACCAGAGCCAACACCACGGCCCGACACCAGGGCCAAAACCACGGCCCAACACCCGGGCCAGCACCACGGACCAACAACAGGGCCCGTCACCGGAGACAAGCCCCAGGGATGGGCAAAGGCCCCAACAGCGACCACAGCGACAACACAACCACAACCTGCACAACCTCAACAGCCAAGGGGCGAACCCTACACCCTGGGCGACAGCCACAGGAACAACAAACAAAACCGGGCAACCACCGCAGCGAACCAGGGCAAACGAGCCCCCCCCCACCGGGGAGCACCAGAGAAAACAGAAAACCCACAGCACGCCCGAAGAGAACCCCGCACCACCGAAACCGCCTCCCAGAGCCACAAAAGCCGCAGGGACGGTGCCACACAAGCGCACCGGAGACAAACAACAACCGACCCCACCCTGGGGGCGTCCCCGCAAGACAGCAGGCCCGAAGACACACCTCCCTCCCAAGACACCCCGCACCGCAGGAACCTCACTCCCACGTCCCCCCGGCTCCCAAGAACCCCCACGGGGCTCCCCAATTGCCTTCCGGTCCCTCCGACGGTATTCCGGGCCCTTTGAAGGCCTCACGGGCCCTCCGAACTGCTTCCGGGCCCCCCGAGGGCCTGCCGGGCCTTCGGAAGGCCTTCCGGACCCCCCAAGGCGTTCTGGGGCTCTCAAACGGCCTTCCGGGCCGTCTGATCGCCTTCCAGACTTTCCAAAGGCTTCCCTCCCCACAGAAAGCCTTCCGGGCTCCCCAAACGCCTTCCGGTCCCTCCGACGGTATTCCGGGCCCTTTGAAGGCCTCACGGGACCTCCGAACTGCTTCCGGGCCCCCCGAGGGCCTGCCGGGCCTTCTGGAGTCCTTCCGAACCCTCCAAAGGCTTCTGGGGCTCTCAAACGGCCTTCCGGGCCGTCTGATCGCCTTCCAGATTTTCCATAGGCTTCCAGCCCACAGAAAGCTTTCCGGGCTCCCCAATTGCCTTCCGGTCCCTCCGACGGTATTCCGGGCCCTTTGAAGGCCTCACGGGCCCTCCGAATTGCTTCCGGGCCCCCCGAGGGCCTGCCGGGCCTTCGGAAGGCCTTCCGGACCCCCAAGGCGTTCTGGGGCTCTCGAAACGGCCTTCCGGGCCGTCTGATCGCCTTCCAGACTTTCCAAAGGCTTCCATCCCACAGAAAGCCTTCCGGGCTCCCCAAGTGCCTTCTGGCTCCTCCGACGGTATTCCGGGCCCTTTGAAGGCCTCACGGGACCTCTAAACGGCTTCCGGGCCCCCCGAGGGCCTGCCGGGCCTTCTGAAGGCCTTCCGGACCCTCCAAAGGCTTTCTGGGGCTCTCAAACGGCCTTCCGGGCCGTCTGATCGCCTTCCAGACTTTCCAAAGGCTTCCATCCCACAGAAAGCCTTCCGGGCTCCCCAAGTGCCTTCTGGCTCCTCCGACGGTATTCCGGGCCCTTTGAAGGCCTCACGGGACCTCTAAACGGCTTCCGGGCCCCCCGAGGGCCTGCCGGGCCTTCTGAAGGCCTTCCGGACCCTCCAAAGGCTTTCTGGGGCTCTCAAACGGCCTTCCGGGCCGTCTGATCGCCTTCCAGACTTTCCAAAGGCTTCCATCCCACAGAAAGCCTTCCGGGCTCCCCAAGTGCCTTCTGGCTCCTCCGACGGTATTCCGGGCCCTTTGAAGGCCTCACGGGACCTCTAAACGGCTTCCGGGCCCCCCGAGGGCCGGCCGGGCCTTCTGAAGGCCTTCCGGACCCCCCAAGGCGTTCTGGGGCTCTCGAAACGGCCTTCCGGGCCGTCTGATCGCCTTCCAGACTTTCCAAAGGCTTCCATCCCACAGAAAGCCTTCCGGGCTCCCCAAGTGCCTTCTGGTTCCTCCGACGGTATTCCGGACCCTTTGAAGGCCTCACGGGACCTCTAAACGGCTTCCGGGCCCCCCGAGGGCCGGCCGGGCCTTCTGAAGGCCTTCCGGACCCTCCAAAGGCGTTCTGGGGCTCTCAAAACGGCCTTCCGGGCCATCTGATCGCCTTCCAGACCTTCCAAAGGCTTCCAGCCCACAGAAAGCCTTCCGGGCTCCCCAATTGCCTTCCGGTCCCTCCGACGGTAATCCGGGCCCTTTGAAGGCCTCACGGGCCCTCCGAACTGCTTCCGGGCCCCCCGAGGGCCTGCCGGGCCTTCGGAAGGCCTTCCGGACCCCCCAAAGGCGTTCTGGGGTTCTAAAACGGCCTTCCGGGCCGATCGCCTTCCAGACTTTCCAAAAAGGCTTCCAAAAAGGCTTCCAAAAAGGCTTCCAAAAAGGCTTCCAAAAAGGCTAAAAAAAAGGCTAAAAAAAAAAAAAAAAAAAAAAAAAAAAGGCTTCCAGCCCGCAGAAAGCCTTCCGGGCTCCCCAATTGCCTTCCGGTCCCTCCGACGGTAATCCGGGCCCTTTGAAGGCCTCACGGGCCCTCCGAACTGCTTCCGGGCCCCCCGAGGGCCTGCCGGGCCTTCGGAAGGCCTTCCGGACCCCCCAAGGCGTTCTGGGGTTCTAAAACGGCCTTCCGGGCCGATCGCCTTCCAGACTTTCCAAAGGCTTCCATCCCACAGAAAGCCTTCCGGGCTCCCCAAGTGCCTTCTGGCTCCTCCGACGGTATTCCGGGCCCTTTGAAGGCCTCACGGGACCTCCGAACTGCTTCCGGGCCCCCCGAGGGCCTGCCGGGCCTTCTGGAGTCCTTCCGAACCCTCCAAAGGCTTCTGGGGCTCTCAAACGGCCTTCCGGGCCGTCTGATCGCCTTCCAGATTTTCCATAGGCTTCCAGCCCACAGAAAGCTTTCCGGGCTCCCCAATTGCCTTCCGGTCCCTCCGACGGTATTCCGGGCCCTATGAAGGCCTCACGGGCCCTCCGAACTGCTTCCGGGCCCCCCGAGGGCCTGCCGGGCCTTCTGAAGGCCTTCCGGAACCTCCAAAGGCGTTCTGGGTCTCTCGAAACGGCCTTCCGGGCCGTCTGATCGCCTTCCAGACTTTCCAAAGGCTTCCATCCCACAGAAAGCCTTCCGGGCTCCCCAAGTGCCTTCTGGCTCCTCCGACGGTATTCCGGGCCCTTTGAAGGCCTCACGGGACCTCTAAACGGCTTCCGGGCCCCCCGAGGGCCGGCCGGGCCTTCTGAAGGCCTTCCGGACCCCCCAAGGCGTTCTGGGGCTCTCGAAACGGCCTTCCGGGCCGTCTGATCGCCTTCCAGACTTTCCAAAGGCTTCCATCCCACAGAAAGCCTTCCGGGCTCCCCAAGTGCCTTCTGGTTCCTCCGACGGTATTCCGGACCCTTTGAAGGCCTCACGGGACCTCTAAACGGCTTCCGGGCCCCCCGAGGGCCGGCCGGGCCTTCTGAAGGCCTTCCGGACCCTCCAAAGGCGTTCTGGGGCTCTCAAAACGGCCTTCCGGGCCATCTGATCGCCTTCCAGACCTTCCAAAGGCTTCCAGCCCACAGAAAGCCTTCCGGGCTCCCCAATTGCCTTCCGGTCCCTCCGACGGTAATCCGGGCCCTTTGAAGGCCTCACGGGCCCTCCGAACTGCTTCCGGGCCCCCCGAGGGCCTGCCGGGCCTTCGGAAGGCCTTCCGGACCCCCCAAAGGCGTTCTGGGGTTCTAAAACGGCCTTCCGGGCCGATCGCCTTCCAGACTTTCCAAAAAGGCTTCCAAAAAGGCTTCCAAAAAGGCTTCCAAAAAGGCTTCCAAAAAGGCTAAAAAAAAGGCTAAAAAAAAAAAAAAAAAAAAAAAAAAGGCTTCCAGCCCGCAGAAAGCCTTCCGGGCTCCCCAATTGCCTTCCGGTCCCTCCGACGGTAATCCGGGCCCTTTGAAGGCCTCACGGGCCCTCCGAACTGCTTCCGGGCCCCCCGAGGGCCTGCCGGGCCTTCGGAAGGCCTTCCGGACCCCCCAAGGCGTTCTGGGGTTCTAAAACGGCCTTCCGGGCCGATCGCCTTCCAGACTTTCCAAAGGCTTCCATCCCACAGAAAGCCTTCCGGGCTCCCCAAGTGCCTTCTGGCTCCTCCGACGGTATTCCGGGCCCTTTGAAGGCCTCACGGGACCTCTAAACTTCTTCCGGGCCCCCCGAGGGCCGGCCGGGCCTTCTGAAGGCCTTCCGGACCCTCCAAAGGCGTTCTGGGGCTCTCAAAACGGCCTTCCGGGCCATCTGATCGCCTTCCAGACCTTCCAAAGGCTTCCAGCCCACAGAAAGCCTTCCGGGCTCCCCAATTGCCTTCCGGTCCCTCCGACGGTATTCCGGGCCCTATGAAGGCCTCACGGGCCCTCCGAACTGCTTCCGGGCCCCCCGAGGGCCTGCCGGGCCTTCGGAAGGCCTTCCGGACCCCCCAAGGCGTTCTGGGGCTCTCAAACGGCCTTCCGGGCCGTCTGATCGCCTTCCAGACTTTCCAAAGGCTTCCATCCCACAGAAAGCCTTCCGGGCTCCCCAAGTGCCTTCTGGCTCCTCCGACGGTATTCCGGGCCCTTTGAAGGCCTCACGGGACCTCTAAACTTCTTCCGGGCCCCCCGAGGGCCGGCCGGGCCTTCTGAAGGCCTTCCGGACCCTCCAAAGGCGTTCTGGGGCTCTCAAAACGGCCTTCCGGGCCATCTGATCGCCTTCCAGACCTTCCAAAGGCTTCCAGCCCACAGAAAGCCTTCCGGGCTCCCCAATTGCCTTCCGGTCCCTCCGACGGTATTCCGGGCCCTATGAAGGCCTCACGGGCCCTCCGAACTGCTTCCGGGCCCCCCGAGGGCCTGCCGGGCCTTCTGAAGGCCTTCCGGAACCTCCAAAGGCGTTCTGGGTCTCTCGAAACGGCCTTCCGGGCCGTCTGATCGCCTTCCAGACTTTCCAAAGGCTTCCATCCCACAGAAAGCCTTCCGGGCTCCCCAAGTGCCTTCTGGCTCCTCCGACGGTATTCCGGGCCCTTTGAAGGCCTCACGGGACCTCTAAACGGCTTCCGGGCCCCCCGAGGGCCGGCCGGGCCTTCTGAAGGCCTTCCGGACCCCCCAAGGCGTTCTGGGGCTCTCGAAACGGCCTTCCGGGCCGTCTGATCGCCTTCCAGACTTTCCAAAGGCTTCCATCCCACAGAAAGCCTTCCGGGCTCCCCAAGTGCCTTCTGGTTCCTCCGACGGTATTCCGGACCCTTTGAAGGCCTCACGGGACCTCTAAACGGCTTCCGGGCCCCCCGAGGGCCGGCCGGGCCTTCTGAAGGCCTTCCGGACCCTCCAAAGGCGTTCTGGGGCTCTCAAAACGGCCTTCCGGGCCATCTGATCGCCTTCCAGACCTTCCAAAGGCTTCCAGCCCACAGAAAGCCTTCCGGGCTCCCCAATTGCCTTCCGGTCCCTCCGACGGTAATCCGGGCCCTTTGAAGGCCTCACGGGCCCTCCGAACTGCTTCCGGGCCCCCCGAGGGCCTGCCGGGCCTTCGGAAGGCCTTCCGGACCCCCCAAAGGCGTTCTGGGGTTCTAAAACGGCCTTCCGGGCCGATCGCCTTCCAGACTTTCCAAAAAGGCTTCCAAAAAGGCTTCCAAAAAGGCTTCCAAAAAGGCTTCCAAAAAGGCTAAAAAAAAGGCTAAAAAAAAAAAAAAAAAAAAAAAAAAAAGGCTTCCAGCCCGCAGAAAGCCTTCCGGGCTCCCCAATTGCCTTCCGGTCCCTCCGACGGTAATCCGGGCCCTTTGAAGGCCTCACGGGCCCTCCGAACTGCTTCCGGGCCCCCCGAGGGCCTGCCGGGCCTTCGGAAGGCCTTCCGGACCCCCCAAGGCGTTCTGGGGTTCTAAAACGGCCTTCCGGGCCGATCGCCTTCCAGACTTTCCAAAGGCTTCCATCCCACAGAAAGCCTTCCGGGCTCCCCAAGTGCCTTCTGGCTCCTCCGACGGTATTCCGGGCCCTTTGAAGGCCTCACGGGACCTCTAAACTTCTTCCGGGCCCCCCGAGGGCCGGCCGGGCCTTCTGAAGGCCTTCCGGACCCTCCAAAGGCGTTCTGGGGCTCTCAAAACGGCCTTCCGGGCCATCTGATCGCCTTCCAGACCTTCCAAAGGCTTCCAGCCCACAGAAAGCCTTCCGGGCTCCCCAATTGCCTTCCGGTCCCTCCGACGGTATTCCGGGCCCTATGAAGGCCTCACGGGCCCTCCGAACTGCTTCCGGGCCCCCCGAGGGCCTGCCGGGCCTTCTGAAGGCCTTCCGGAACCTCCAAAGGCGTTCTGGGTCTCTCGAAACGGCCTTCCGGGCCGTCTGATCGCCTTCCAGACTTTCCAAAGGCTTCCATCCCACAGAAAGCCTTCCGGGCTCCCCAAGTGCCTTCTGGCTCCTCCGACGGTATTCCGGGCCCTTTGAAGGCCTCACGGGACCTCTAAACGGCTTCCGGGCCCCCCGAGGGCCTGCCGGGCCTTCGGAAGGCCTTCCGGACCCTCCAAAGGCTTTCTGGGGCTCTCAAACGGCCTTCCGGGCCGTCTGATCGCCTTCCAGACTTTCCAAAGGCTTCCATCCCACAGAAAGCCTTCCGGGCTCCCCAAGTGCCTTCTGGCTCCTCCGACGGTATTCCGGGCCCTTTGAAGGCCTCACGGGACCTCTAAACGGCTTCCGGGCCCCCCGAGGGCCGGCCGGGCCTTCTGAAGGCCTTCCGGACCCTCCAAAGGCGTTCTGGGGCTCTCAAAACGGCCTTCCGGGCCATCTGATCGCCTTCCAGACCTTCCAAAGGCTTCCAGCCCACAGAAAGCCTTCCGGGCTCCCCAATTGCCTTCCGGTCCCTCCGACGGTATTCCGGGCCCTATGAAGGCCTCACGGGCCCTCCGAACTGCTTCCGGGCCCCCCGAGGGCCTGCCGGGCCTTCTGAAGGCCTTCCGGAACCTCCAAAGGCGTTCTGGGTCTCTCGAAACGGCCTTCCGGGCCGTCTGATCGCCTTCCAGACTTTCCAAAGGCTTCCATCCCACAGAAAGCCTTCCGGGCTCCCCAAGTGCCTTCTGGCTCCTCCGACGGTATTCCGGGCCCTTTGAAGGCCTCACGGGACCTCTAAACGGCTTCCGGGCCCCCCGAGGGCCGGCCGGGCCTTCTGAAGGCCTTCCGGACCCTCCAAAGGCGTTCTGGGGCTCTCAAAACGGCCTTCCGGGCCATCTGATCGCCTTCCAGACCTTCCAAAGCCTTCCAGCCCACAGAAAGCCTTCCGGGCTCCCCAATTGCCTTCCGGTCCCTCCGACGGTATTCCGGGCCCTTTGAAGGCCTCACGGGCCCTCCGAATTGCTTCCGGGCCCCCCGAGGGCCTGCCGGGCCTTCTGAAGGCCTTCCGGACCCCCCAAGGCGTTCTGGGGCTCTCGAAACGGCCTTCCGGGCCGTCTGATCGCCTTCCAGACTTTCCAAAGGCTTCCATCCCACAGAAAGCCTTCCGGGCTCCCCAAGTGCCTTCTGGTTCCTCCGACGGTATTCCGGACCCTTTGAAGGCCTCACGGGACCTCTAAACGGCTTCCGGGCCCCCCGAGGGCCGGCCGGGCCTTCTGAAGGCCTTCCGGACCCTCCAAAGGCGTTCTGGGGCTCTCAAAGCGGCCTTCCGGGCCATCTGATCGCCTTCCAGACCTTCCAAAGGCTTCCAGCCCACAGAAAGCCTTCCGGGCTCCCCAATTGCCTTCCGGTCCCTCCGACGGTAATCCGGGCCCTTTGAAGGCCTCACGGGCCCTCCGAACTGCTTCCGGGCCCCCCGAGGGCCTGCCGGGCCTTCGGAAGGCCTTCCGGACCCCCCAAGGCTTTCTGGGGCTCTCAAACGGCCTTCCGGGCCGTCTGATCGCCTTCCAGACTTTCCAAAGGCTTCCATCCCACAGAAAGCCTTCCGGGCTCCCCAAGTGCCTTCTGGCTCCTCCGACGGTATTCCGGGCCCTTTGAAGGCCTCACGGGACCTCTAAACGGCTTCCGGGCCCCCCGAGGGCCGGCCGGGCCTTCTGAAGGCCTTCCGGACCCTCCAAAGGCGTTCTGGGGCTCTCAAAACGGCCTTCCGGGCCATCTGATCGCCTTCCAGACCTTCCAAAGGCTTCCAGCCCACAGAAAGCCTTCCGGGCTCCCCAATTGCCTTCCGGTCCCTCCGACGGTATTCCGGGCCCTATGAAGGCCTCACGGGCCCTCCCAACTGCTTCCGGGCCCCCCGAGGGCCTGCCGGGCCTTCTGAAGGCCTTCCGGAACCTCCAAAGGCGTTCTGGGTCTCTCGAAACGGCCTTCCGGGCCGTCTGATCGCCTTCCAGACTTTCCAAAGGCTTCCATCCCACAGAAAGCCTTCCGGGCTCCCCAAGTGCCTTCTGGCTCCTCCGACGGTATTCCGGGCCCTTTGAAGGCCTCACGGGACCTCTAAACGGCTTCCGGGCCCCCCGAGGGCCTGCCGGGCCTTCTGAAGGCCTTCCGGACCCTCCAAAGGCTTTCTGGGGCTCTCAAAACGGCCTTCCGGGCCATCTGATCGCCTTCCAGACCTTCCAAAGCCTTCCAGCCCACAGAAAGCCTTCCGGGCTCCCCAATTGCCTTCCGGTCCCTCCGACGGTAATCCGGGCCCTTTGAAGGCCTCACGGGCCCTCCGAACTGCTTCCGGGCCCCCCGAGGGCCTGCCGGGCCTTCGGAAGGCCTTCCGGACCCCCCAAAGGCGTTCTGGGGTTCTAAAACGGCCTTCCGGGCCGATCGCCTTCCAGACTTTCCAAAGGCTTCCAGCCCGCAGAAAGCCTTCCGGGCTCCCCAATTGCCTTCCGGTCCCTCCGACGGTAATCCGGGCCCTTTGAAGGCCTCACGGGCCCTCCGAATTGCTTCCGGGCCCCCCGAGGGCCTGCCGGGCCTTCAGAAGGCCTTCCGGACCCCCCAAGGCGTTCTGGGGCTCTCAAACGGCCTTCCGGGCCGTCTGATCGCCTTCCAGACTTTCCAAAGGCTTCCCTCCCCACAGAAAGCCTTCCGGGCTCCCCAAATGCCTTCCGGTCCCTCCGACGGTATTCCGGGCCCTTTGAAGGCCTCACGGGCCCTCCGAACTGCATCCGGGCCCCCCGAGGGCCTGCCGGGCCTTCTGGAGTCCTTCCGAACCCTCCAAAGGCTTCTGGGGCTCTCAAACGGCCTTCCGGGCCGTCTGATCGCCTTCCAGATTTTCCATAGGCTTCCAGCCCACAGAAAGCCTTCCGGGCTCCCCAAGTGCCTTCTGGTTCCTCCGACGGTATTCCGGGCCCTTTGAAGGCCTCACGGGCCCTCCGAACTGCTTCCGGGCCCCCCGAGGGCCTGCCGGGCCTTCTGGAGTCCTTCCGAACCCTCCAAAGGCTTCTGGGGCTCTCAAACGGCCTTCCGGGCCGTCTGATCGCCTTCCAGATTTTCCATAGGCTTCCAGCCCACAGAAAGCTTTCCGGGCTCCCCAATTGCCTTCCGGTCCCTCCGACGGTATTCCGGGCCCTTTGAAGGCCTCACGGGCCCTCCGAATTGCTTCCGGGCCCCCCGAGGGCCTGCCGGGCCTTCGGAAGGCCTTCCGGACCCCCCAAGGCGTTCTGGGGCTCTCGAAACGGCCTTCCGGGCCGTCTGATCGCCTTCCAGACTTTCCAAAGGCTTCCATCCCACAGAAAGCCTTCCGGGCTCCCCAAGTGCCTTCTGGTTCCTCCGACGGTATTCCGGACCCTTTGAAGGCCTCACGGGACCTCTAAACGGCTTCCGGGCCCCCCGAGGGCCGGCCGGGCCTTCTGAAGGCCTTCCGGACCCTCCAAAGGCGTTCTGGGGCTCTCAAAGCGGCCTTCCGGGCCATCTGATCGCCTTCCAGACCTTCCAAAGGCTTCCAGCCCACAGAAAGCCTTCCGGGCTCCCCAATTGCCTTCCGGTCCCTCCGACGGTAATCCGGGCCCTTTGAAGGCCTCACGGGCCCTCCGAACTGCTTCCGGGCCCCCCGAGGGCCTGCCGGGCCTTCGGAAGGCCTTCCGGACCCCCCAAGGCGTTCTGGGGCTCTCAAACGGCCTTCCGGGCCGTCTGATCGCCTTTCCGACTTTCCAAAGGCTTCCCTCCCCACAGAAAGCCTTCCGGGCTCCCCAAATGCCTTCCGGTCCCTCCGACGGTATTCCGGGCCCTTTGAAGGCCTCACGGGACCTCCGAACTGCTTCCGGGCCCCCCGAGGGCCTGCCGGGCCTTCTGGAGTCCTTCCGAACCCTCCAAAGGCTTCTGGGGCTCTCAAACGGCCTTCCGGGCCGTCTGATCGCCTTCCAGATTTTCCATAGGCTTCCAGCCCACAGAAAGCTTTCCGGGCTCCCCAATTGCCTTCCGGTCCCTCCGACGGTATTCCGGGCCCTTTGAAGGCCTCATGGGCCCTCCGAATTGCTTCCGGGCACCCCGAGGGCCTGCCGGGCCTTCGGAAGGCCTTCCGGACCCCCCAAGGCGTTCTGGGGCTCTCGAAACGGCCTTCCGGGCCGTCTGATCGCCTTCCAGACTTTCCAAAGGCTTCCATCCCACAGAAAGCCTTCCGGGCTCCCCAAGTGCCTTCTGGTTCCTCCGACGGTATTCCGGACCCTTTGAAGGCCTCACGGGACCTCTAAACGGCTTCCGGGCCCCCCGAGGGCCGGCCGGGCCTTCTGAAGGCCTTCCGGACCCTCCAAAGGCGTTCTGGGGCTCTCAAAACGGCCTTCCGGGCCGTCTGATCGCCTTTCCGACTTTCCAAAGGCTTCCCTCCCCACAGAAAGCCTTCCGGGCTCCCCAAATGCCTTCCGGTCCCTCCGACGGTATTCCGGGCCCTTTGAAGGCCTCACGGGACCTCCGAACTGCTTCCGGGCCCCCCGAGGGCCTGCCGGGCCTTCTGGAGTCCTTCCGAACCCTCCAAAGGCTTCTGGGGCTCTCAAACGGCCGTCCGGGCCGTCTGATCGCCTTCCAGATTTTCCATAGGCTTCCAGCCCACAGAAAGCTTTCCGGGCTCCCCAATTGCCTTCCGGTCCCTCCGACGGTATTCCGGGCCCTTTGAAGGCCTCATGGGCCCTCCGAATTGCTTCCGGGCACCCCGAGGGCCTGCCGGGCCTTCGGAAGGCCTTCCGGACCCCCCAAGGCGTTCTGGGGCTCTCGAAACGGCCTTCCGGGCCGTCTGATCGCCTTCCAGACTTTCCAAAGGCTTCCATCCCACAGAAAGCCTTCCGGGCTCCCCAAGTGCCTTCTGGTTCCTCCGACGGTATTCCGGACCCTTTGAAGGCCTCACGGGACCTCTAAACGGCTTCCGGGCCCCCCGAGGGCCGGCCGGGCCTTCTGAAGGCCTTCCGGACCCTCCAAAGGCGTTCTGGGGCTCTCAAAACGGCCTTCCGGGCCATCTGATCGCCTTCCAGACCTTCCAAAGGCTTCCAGCCCACAGAAAGCCTTCCGGGCTCCCCAATTGCCTTCCGGTCCCTCCGACGGTAATCCGGGCCCTTTGAAGGCCTCACGTGCCCTCTGAGCTGCTTCCGGGCCCCCCGAGGGCCTGCCGGGCCTTCGGAAGGCCTTCCGGACCCCCCAAGGTGTTCTGGGGCTCTCGAAACGGCCTTCCGGGCCGTCTGATCGCCTTCCAGACTTTCCAAAGGCTTCCATCCCACAGAAAGCCTTCCGGGCTCCCCAATTGCCTTCCGGTCCCTCCGACGGTATTCCGGGCCCTATGAAGGCCTCACGGGCCCTCCGAACTGCTTCCGGGCCCCCCGAGGGCCTGCCGGGCCTTCTGAAGGCCTCCCGGACCCTCCAAAGGCGTTCTGGGGCTCTCAAACGGCCTTCCGGGCCATCTGATGGCCTTCCAGACTGGGGGTGGGGCCTGAGGGGGTCTTGGGGGTCGGGGGAGCTTCGGAGCAGGGGTGGTGTGGTGCAGGCTGCCGCGGGAGGCCGGGCCCTGTTGTTGGTCAGTGGTGCTGGCCCGGGTGTTGGGCCGTGGTTTTTGCCCTGGTGTTGGGCCGTGGTGTTGGCTCTGGTTTTGGGCCCTGGTGTTGGGCCCTGGTGTTGGGCTGTGGGGTTGGCCCTGGTGTTGGGCCGTGGTGTTGGCCCTGGTGTTGGGCTGTGGGGTTGGCCCTGGTGTTGGGCCGTGGTGTTGGCCCTGGTGTTGGGCCCTGGGGTTTCACCCTGGTGTTGGGCCCTGCTCAGCTTGCCCGTTGGGCTTCGCTTTCCCAGTCCTTGTAACGTCCCTCGCAGAAAAAAAAACACCAGGGCCCAACACCAGGGCCAAACCCCAGGGCCCAACACCAGGGCCAACACCACGGCCCAACACCAGGGCCAACCCCACAGCCCAACACCAGGGCAAACACCACGGCCCAACACCAGGGCCAACCCCACAGCCCAACACCAGGGCCCAACACCAGGGCCCAAAACCAGAGCCAACACCACGGCCCAACACCAGGGCAAAAACCACGGCCCAACACCCGGGCCAGCACCACTGACCAACAACAGGGCCCGTCACCGGGGACAAACCCCAGGGCCGGGCAAAGGCCCCAACAGCGACCACAGCGACAACACAACCACAACCTGCACAACCTCAACAGCCAAGGGGCGAACCCTACACCCAGGGCGACAGCAACAGGAACGGCAAACAAAACCGGGCAACCGCCACAGCGAACCAGGGCGGACAAGCCCCCCCCGCCGGGGAGCACCAGAGGAAACAGGAAAACCACAGCACGCCCGAAGAGAACCCCGCACCACCTAAACCGCCTCCCAGAGCCACAAAAGCCGCAGGGACGGCGCCACACGAAGCGCACCAGAGACAAACAACAACCGACCCCACCCTGGGGGCGTCCCCGCAAGACAGCAGGCCCCAAGACACACCTCCCTCCCAAGACACCCCACACCGCAGGAACCGCACTCCCGCGGCCCCCCGGCTCCCAAGAACCCACACGGGCGCAGCAGGGGCAGCACCGCCTGGCTGGAAGCCAGGGCACAAGAGCGCCGGCGACAAGACTCCCGCAGACCCCACCCTGGGGGCGTCCCCTCCAGACAGCGACCCCCGAACCGCACCTGCCTCCCACGGCAGCCTGCACCGCACCAACCCTGCACCGAAGCCCCCCTGCCCCTCCCCAGACCCCCTCCGAAACCCTCCCCAGACCCCCCCGCGCCGCGCGCACCCCACTCCCAAGACTCCCCGTCCCCCAAAAACCCCCTCCAGGCCGCAGGGAGAGCACCGCCGGGTCGGAGACCAGAGCACAAGAGCGCCTGCGACAAAACACCCTCAAGACAGCAGCCCCCGAACCGCACCTGCCTCCCACGGCAGCCTGCACCACACCACCCCTGCTCCGAAGCTCCCCCGACCCCCAAGACCCCCTCAGGCCCCACCCACAGCAAGCCCCGCACCGCACCCCCCTCCCTAGGCAACCCGCACCGCACTCCCCCCACCCTCGAGGCCCCTCGCACCCGAAGAACCTCAGACACCGAGACCCCCAACTCCCAACACCCCGCTCACGACGGCCCCGGCTGCCCTGTCAGCTGAGCTGCTGCCTGGCTGGGCTGGGCGCTGATGGCTGACCCGGATGGGGAGACCTGCTGTGCTGCCTGGGCGCCCCCGGCGGATGCCTGTGGTGCTGGGACCGGGGCCACCCGGGACAGATAAACCTGCAGACGCGGGCTGCTGCCAGCCACCCGCTGTACGGAGCAGAGGACGCCTTCATGCGCCCAGGAGGCTTCGAAGGCATCCAACCGGCCGGGCTTCAGCTGCGCTGTGATGTGGCCCCGGGGCAGCCCCGTCAGAGTGTCCTCGGAGAGCGCCGCCATGCTTTTTTTTTCCTGCGAGGGACGTTACAAGGACTGGGAAAGCGAAGCCCAAAGGGCAAGCCGAGCAAGACCGGCAAGCCACAACAACCTGGCAAGAAGCCCAAGAAACCACCGCAAGGAGCCGAGGAGAGAGAAAAAGCCAAGCAATGCCTAAACTCGCAGACAGGACAGGGACAGGGACGGGGGCAGCAAGAGGCCAGGAGCCACTGCTGCACGGGCGGCACACACGGCCGCCCCTTCCTCCAAGACACCGAGGAGGGAACCGAAACCAACACCAGGGCCCAACACCAGGGCCAAACCCCAGGGCCCAACACCAGGGCCAACACCACGGCCCAACACCAGGGCCAACCCCACAGCCCAACACCAGGGCCCAACACCAGGGCCCAACACCAGGGCCCAAAACCAGAGCCAACACCACGGCCCAACACCAGGGCAAAAACCACGGCCCAACACCCGGGCCAGCACCACTGACCAACAACAGGGCCCGTCACCGAGGACAAACCCCAGGGCCGGGCAAAGGCCCCAACAGCGACCACAGCGACAACACAACCACAACCTGCACAACCTCAACAGCCAAGGGGCGAACCCTACACCCAGGGCGACAGCAACAGGAACGGCAAACAAAACCGGGCAACCGCCACAGCGAACCAGGGCGGACAAGCCCCCCCCGCCGGGGAGCACCAGAGGAAACAGGAAAACCACAGCACGCCCGAAGAGAACCCCGCACCACCTAAACCGCCTCCCAGAGCCACAAAAGCCGCAGGGACGGCGCCACACGAAGCGCACCAGAGACAAACAACAACCGACCCCACCCTGGGGGCGTCCCCGCAAGACAGCAGGCCCCAAGACACACCTCCCTCCCAAGACACCCCACACCGCAGGAACCGCACTCCCGCGGCCCCCCGGCTCCCAAGAACCCACACGGGCGCAGCAGGGGCAGCACCGCCTGGCTGGAAGCCAGGGCACAAGAGCGCCGGCGACAAGACTCCCGCAGACCCCACCCTGGGGGCGTCCCCTCCAGACAGCGACCCCCGAACCGCACCTGCCTCCCACGGCAGCCTGCACCGCACCAACCCTGCACCGAAGCCCCCCTGCCCCTCCCCAGACCCCCTCCGAAACCCTCCCCAGACCCCCCCGCGCCGCGCGCACCCACTTCCCAAGACTCCCCGTCCCCCAAAAACCCCCTCCAGGCCGCAGGGAGAGCACCGCCGGGTCGGAGACCAGAGCACAAGAGCGCCTGCGACAAAACACCCTCAAGACAGCAGCCCCCGAACCGCACCTGCCTCCCACGGCAGCCTGCACCACACCACCCCTGCTCCGAAGCTCCCCCGACCCCCAAGACCCCCTCAGGCCCCACCCACAGCAAGCCCCGCACCGCACCCCCCTCCCTAGGCAACCCGCACCGCACTCCCCCCACCCTCGAGGCCCCTCGCACCCGAAGAACCTCAGACACCGAGACCCCCAACTCCCAACACCCCGCTCACGACGGCCCCGGCTGCCCTGTCAGCTGAGCTGCTGCCTGGCTGGGCTGGGCGCTGATGGCTGACCCGGATGGGGAGACCTGCTGTGCTGCCTGGGCGCCCCCGGCGGATGCCTGTGGTGCTGGGACCGGGGCCACCCGGGACAGATAAACCTGCAGACGCGGGCTGCTGCCAGCCACCCGCTGTACGGAGCAGAGGACGCCTTCATGCGCCCAGGAGGCTTCGAAGGCATCCAACCGGCCGGGCTTCAGCTGCGCTGTGATGTGGCCCCGGGGCAGCCCCGTCAGAGTGTCCTCGGAGAGCGCCGCCATGCTTTTTTTTTCCTGCGAGGGACGTTACAAGGACTGGGAAAGCGAAGCCCAAAGGGCAAGCCGAGCAAGACCGGCAAGCCACAACAACCTGGCAAGAAGCCCAAGAAACCACCGCAAGGAGCCGAGGAGAGAGAAAAAGCCAAGCAATGCCTAAACTCGCAGACAGGACAGGGACAGGGACGGGGGCAGCAAGAGGCCAGGAGCCACTGCTGCACGGGCGGCACACACGGCCGCCCCTTCCTCCAAGACACCGAGGAGGGAACCGAAACCAACACCAGGGCCCAACACCAGGGCCAAACCCCAGGGCCCAACACCAGGGCCAACACCACGGCCCAACACCAGGGCCAACCCCACAGCCCAACACCAGGGCCCAACACCAGGGCCCAACACCAGGGCCCAAAACCAGAGCCAACACCACGGCCCAACACCAGGGCAAAAACCACGGCCCAACACCCGGGCCAGCACCACTGACCAACAACAGGGCCCGTCACCGAGGACAAACCCCAGGGCCGGGCAAAGGCCCCAACAGCGACCACAGCGACAACACAACCACAACCTGCTCAACCTCAACAGCCAAGGGGCGAACCCTACACCCAGGACGACAGCAACAGGAACGGCAAACAAAACCGGGCAACCGCCACGGCGAACCAGGGCGGACAAGCCCCCCCCCGCCGGGGAGCACAAGAGGAAACAGGAAAACCACAGCACGCCCGAAGAGAACCCCGCACCACCGAAACCGCCTCCCAGAGCCACAAAAGCCGCAGGGACGGTGCCACACAAGCGCACCGGAGACAAACAACAACCGACCCCACCCTGGGGGCGTCCCCGCAAGACAGCAGGCCCGAAGACACACCTCCCTCCCAAGACACCCCGCACCGCAGGAACCTCACTCCCACGTTTTTTTTTTTTTTTTTTTTTTTTTTCTGCGAGGGACGTTACAAGGACTGGGAAAGCGAAGCCCAACGGGCAAGCCGAGCAAGACCGGCAAGCCACAACAGCCTGGCAAGAAGCCCAAAAAACCACCGCAAGGAGCCAAGGAGAGAGAAAAAGCCAAGCAACGCCTAAACTCGCAGACAGGACAGGGACAGGGACGGGGGCAGCAAGGGGCCAGGAGCCACTGCTGCACGGGCGGCACACACGGCCACCCCTACCTCCAAGACACCGAGGAGGGAACTGAAACCAACACCAGGGCCCAACACCAGGGCCAAACCCCAGGGCCCAACACCAGGGCCAACACCACGGCCCAACACCAGGGCCAACCCCACAGCCCAACACCAGGGCCCAACACCAGGGCCCAAAACCAGAGCCAACACCACGGCCCAACACCAGGGCCAAAACCACGGCCCAACACCCGGGCCAGCACCACGGACCAACAACAGGGCCCGTCACCGGAGACAAGCCCCAGGGATGGGCAAAGGCCCCAACAGCGACCACAGCGACAACACAACCACAACCTGCACAACCTCAACAGCCAAGGGGCGAACCCTACACCCTGGGCGACAGCAACAGGAACAACAAACAAAACCGGGCAACCACCGCAGCGAACCAGGGCAAACGAGCCCCCCCCCCACCGGGGAGCACCAGAGAAAACAGAAAACCCACAGCACGCCCGAAGAGAACCCCGCACCACCGAAACCGCCTCCCAGAGCCACAAAAGCCGCAGGGACGGTGCCACACAAGCGCACCGGAGACAAACAACAACCGACCCCACCCTGGGGGCGTCCCCGCAAGACAGCAGGCCCGAAGACACACCTCCCTCCCAAGACACCCCGCACCGCAGGAACCTCACTCCCACGTCCCCCCGGCTCCCAAGAACCCCCACGGGCGCAGCAGGGGCAACACTGCCTGGCTGGAAGCCAGGGCACAAGCGTGCCGGCGACAAGACACCCGCAGACCCCACCCTGGGGGCGACCCCCGAACCGCACCTGCCTCCCACGGAAAAAAAAAAAAAAACGGCGGCCTGCACCACACCAACCCTGCACCGAAGCCCCCCCGCCCCTCCCCAGTCCCCCCCCCGAAACCCTCCCCAGACCCCCCGGCGCCACACGCACCCCACTCCCAAGAACCCCCCCCTCCAGGCCGCAGGGGCAGCACCGCCGGGTCAGAGACCAAGGCACGAGAGCGCCAGCGACAAAACACCCACAGACCCCACACAGGGGGCGACCCCTCAAGACAGCAGCCTCCGAACCGCACCTGCCTCCCGCGGCAGCCTGCACCACACCAACCCTGCTCCTAAGCTCCCCCGACCCCCAAGACCCCCTCCGGCCCCACCCACAGCAAGCCCCGCACCGCACCCCCCTCCCTAGGCAACCCGCACCGCACTCCCCCCACCCTCGAGGCCCCTCGCACCCTAAGGACCTCAGACACCGAGATCCCCCACTCCCAACACCCCGCTCACGACGGCCCCGGCTGCCCTGTCAGCTGAGCTGCTGCCTGGCTGGGCTGGGCGCTGATGGCTGACCCGGATGGGGAGACCTGCTGTGCTGCCTGGGCGCCCCCGGCGGGTGCCTGTGGTGCTGGGACCGGGGCCACCCGGGACAGATGAACCTGCAGACGCGGGCTGCTGCCAGCCACCCGCTGCACGGAGCAGAGGACGCCTTCATGCGCCCAGGAGGCTTCGAAGGCATCCAGCCGGCCGGGCTTCAGCTGTGCTGTGATGTGGCCCCGGGGCAGCCCCGCCAGAGTGTCCTCGGAGAGCGCCGCCATGCTGAAATGTGCCCTCATGAGACGCTGCAGCTCCCCAATGACGCAGCCCACCACCGTGGCCGACGGATGGTCATCAGGCTCCGCCCTGTGGTAGTGGCCCCAGACCGCCCACAGCCAAGACCTCACTCCCACGTCCCCCCGGCTCCCAAGAACCCCCACGGGCGCAGCAGGGGCAACACTGCCTGGCTGGAAGCCAGGGCACAAGCGTGCCGGCGACAAGACACCCGCAGACCCCACCCTGGGGGCGACCCCCGAACCGCACCTGCCTCCCACGGCGGCCTGCACCACACCAACCCTGCACCGAAGCCCCCCCGCCCCTCCCCAGTCCCCCCCCGAAACCCTCCCCAGACCCCCCGGCGCCACACGCACCCCACTCCAAAGAACCCCCCCCTCCAGGCCGCAGGGGCAGCACCGCCGGGTCAGAGACCAAGGCACGAGAGCGCCAGCGACAAAACACCCACAGACCCCACACAGGGGGCGACCCCTCAAGACAGCAGCCTCCGAACCGCACCTGCCACGGTGCGGGGGGCGGAGAGGTACGTGCACACAGCGGGGCAATGCAGCTCAATTGGAGGAACCCGAGGACACACCGTTCCCCTGACGTGCAGTGCCTTCCATGCCCGGCTTTCCCTGCCGTACCCAAACCAGCCGGCCACCAGTCGGCAACCCCGTCGTTGACCTTTGCTGCCTTGAGTGTTCACCGGCTCGCCCTTGCTTCTTGTGCAGGGTGGAACGGATGGACACGGCAGCAGCTAGCCCGGCCGACTGGCGTGCAGGAGCAAGCGCATACCAGGTGGGATGGGACGGTGCGGGGGACGGAGAGGTACGTGCGCACAGCGGGGCAATGCAGCTCAATTGGAGGAACCCGAGGACACGCCGTTCCCCTGACGTGCAGTGCCTTCCATGCCCGGCTTTTCCTGCCGTACCCAATCAACCCAGCCGGCCACCAGTCGGCAACCCCGTCGTTGACCTTTGCTGCCTTGCGTGTTCACCGGCTCGCCCTTGCTTCTTGTGCAGGGTGGAACGGATGGACACGGCAGCAGCTAGCCCGGCTGACCGGCACGACCGAGCAGGCGCATACCAGGTGGGACGGGACGGCGCGGGGGGCGGAGAGGTACGTGAGCTCAGCAGCCGAATGTCTGGGGCAATGCAGCCCAATTGGAGGAACCCGAGGACATGCCGTTCCCCTGACCTGCAGTGCCTTCCATGCCCGGCTTTCCCTGCCGTACCCAACCCAGCCCGCCACCAGTCGGCAACCCCGTCGTTGACCTTTGCTGCCTTGCGTGTTCACCGGCTCGCCCTTGCTTCTTGTGCAGGGTGGAACGGATGGACACGGCAGCAGCTAGCCCGGCCGACTGGCGTGCAGGAGGAAGCACATACCAGGTGGGATGGGACGGTGCGGGGGGCGGAGAGGTACGTGCACACAGCGGGGCAATGCAGCTCAATTGGAGGAACCCGAGGACACGCCGTTCCCCTGACCTGCAGTGCCTTCCATGCCCGGCTTTCCCTGCCGTACCCAAACCAGCCGACCACCAGTCGGCAACCCCGTCGTTGACCTTTGCTGCCTTGAGTGTTCACCGGCTCGCCCTTGCTTCTTGTGCAGGGTGGAACGGATGGACACGGCAGCAGCTAGCCCGGCCGACTGGCGTGCAGGAGCAAGCGCATACCAGGTGGGATGGGACGGTGCGGGGGACGGAGAGGTACGTGCGCACAGCGGGGCAATGCAGCTCAATTGGAGGAACCCGAGGACACGCCGTTCCCCTGACGTGCAGTGCCTTCCATGCCCTGCTTTTCCTGCCGTACCCAATCAACCCAGCCGGCCACCAGTCGGCAACCCCGTCGTTGACCTTTGCTGCCTTGCGTGTTCACCGGCTCGCCCTTGCTTCTTGTGCAGGGTGGAACGGATGGACACGGCAGCAGCTAGCCCGGCTGACCGGCACGACCGAGCAAGCGCATACCAGGTGGGACGGGACGGCGCGGGGGGCGGAGAGGTACGTGAGCACAGCGGCCGAATGTCTGGGGCAATGCAGCTCAATTGGAGGAACCCGAGGACACACCGTTCCCCTGACGTGCAGTGCCTTCCATGCCCGGCTTTTCCTGCCTTACCCAAACCAGCCGGCCACCAATCGGCAACCCCGTCGTTGACCTTTGCTGCCTTGCGTGTTCACCGGCTCGCCCTTTCTTCTTGTGCAGGGTGGAACGGATGAACACGGCGGCAGCTAGCCCGGCCGACCGGAACGACCGAGCAAGCGCATACCAGGTGGGAGGGGACGGTGCGGGGGGCGGAGAGGTACGTGAGCACAGCGGCCGAATGTCTGGGGCAATGCAGCCCAATTGGAGGAACCCGAGGACATGCCGTTTCCCTGACCTGCAGTGCCTTCCATGCCCGGCTTTCCCTGCCGTACCCAACCCAGCCCGCCACCCGTCGGCAACCCCGTCGTTGACCTTTGCTGCCTTGCGTGTTCACCGGCTCGCCCTTGCTTCTTGTGCAGGGTGGAACGGATGGACACGGCAGCAGCTAGCCCGGCCGACTGGCGTGCAGGAGCAAGCGCATACCAGGTGGGATGGGACGGCGCGGGGGGCAGAGAGGTACGTGCGCACAGCGGGGCAATGCAGCTCAATTGGAGGAACCCGAGGACACACCGTTCCCCTGACGTGCAGTGCCTTCCATGCCCGGCTTTTCCTGCCGTACCCAATCAACCCAGCCGGCCACCAGTCGGCAACCCCGTCGTTGACCTTTGCTGCCTTGCGTGTTCACCGGCTCGCCCTTGCTTCTTGTGCAGGGTGGAACGGATGGACACGGCAGCAGCTAGCCCGGCTGACCGGCACGACCGAGCAGGCGCATACCAGGTGGGACGGGACGGCGCGGGGGGCAGAGAGGTACGTGAGCTCAGCAGCCGAATGTCTGGGGCAATGCAGCCCAATTGGAGGAACCCGAGGACATGCCGTTCCCCTGACCTGCAGTGCCTTCCATGCCCGGCTTTCCCTGCCGTACCCAACCCAGCCCGCCACCCGTCGGCAACCCCGTCGTTGACCTTTGCTGCCTTGAGTGTTCACCGGCTCGCCCTTGCTTCTTGTGCAGGGTGGAACGGATGGACACGGCAGCAGCTAGCCCGGCTGACCGGCACGACCGAGCAGGTGCATACCAGGTGGGACGGGACGGCGTGGGGGGCGGAGAGGTACGTGAGCACAGCGGCCGAATGTCTGGGGCAATGCAGCCCAATTGGAGGGTAAGTTCTACGCCGAAAGTTAAGGCACTGCTTTCGGCCCGGATGACCCGGGTTCAAGTCCCACCAAGGACATTTGGAACTTACCTGCACCCCACAGAAGCAGGCAATGGTTCATTGGCTGGCAACAGGGAAACCCTGCAATTCCCCCCGGGATCCCGGGATCGAAACCAGTCAGTGACCGTTATCCGGGGTGTGATGAGAACGGAGGGTGCCCACCCCTGTCCCTGTCCCGTCCGGAGGTTTACAAGACTCATCATACAGTCATCAGCACCGTCCAGCTGGCCCGTGGAGTCGCCCAGAAGCCTGGCACGCTAGCTACTCAGCAGAAGTGGCAGCATCAGTGGAGCCGCCAGACAACATGTGTGTCCCATGTCCCGAGTCGGGGTTCCTCCGGAATTAAAAAAAAAAAAAAAAGGAACCCGAGGACATGCCGTTCCCCTGACCTGCAGTGCCTTCCATGCCCGGCTTTCCCTGCCGTACCCAACCCAGCCCGCCACCCGTCGGCAACCCCGTCGTTGACCTTTGCTGCCTTGCGTGTTCACCGGGTTCAAGTCCCATCAAGGACATTTGGAACTTACCTGCGCCCCACAGAAGTAGGCAATGGTTCATCGGCCGGCAACAGGGAAACTTTGCAATTCCCCCCGGGATCCCGGGATCGAAACCGGTCAGTGACCATTACCTGGGGTGTGATGAGAAAGGAGGGTGCCCACCCCTGTCCTTGTCCTGTCCGGAGGTTTACAAGACTCATCATACAGTCATCAGCACCGTCCAGCTGGCCCGTGGAGTCGCCCAGAAGCCTGGCACGCTAGCTACTCAGCAGAAGTGGCAGCATCAGTGGAGCCGCCAGACAACATGTGTGTCCCATGTCCCGAGTCGGGGTTCCTCCGGAATTAAAAAAAAAAAAAAAAAAAACCGGCTCGCCCTTGCTTCTTGTGCAGGGTCGAACGGATGGACACGGCAGCAGCTAGCCCGGCCGACTGGCGTGCAGGAGGAAGCACATACCAGGTGGGATGGGACGGTGCGGGTGGCGGAGAGGTACGTGCACACAGCGGGGCAATGCAGCTCAATTGGAGGAACCCGAGGACACGCCGTTCCCCTGACCTGCAGTGCCTTCCATGCCCGGCTTTTCCTGCCGTACCCAACCCAGCCCGCCACCAGTCGGCAACCCCGTCGTTGACCTTTGCTGCCTTGCGCGTTCACCGGCTCGCCCTTGCTTATTGTGCAGGGTGGAATGGATGGACACGGCGGCAGCTAGCCCGGCCGACTGGCGTGTTTGCCGGCTCCTGTACACGAGCACAGCAGCGGAATGCCACGGACGGATCAAGCACCACCGCCATGTTGCCCATGCCGATGGGCGAGGGTTGGGGGCCGTCGCGGGATGCTCCCCTCAATGCTGCGGTACACAGGACAGCTCTAATCCGCAGGTCGGGCCGGGTACCACTGCAACGACGGCCGACCATGAGGGCGGGGCCGGCATATGGTAGAACAGCACCGCAGTGTCAAGGGGCAACGAAGTCCGTTCAGAGGGACCCAGGGCTGTGCAGGCTGGGATGTGCGACCCTGACCTGCTATGCATCATGACTTGCTGTCTCCCTTACACCATTCCGTCGTCTGACCCTCCCCTGACATGCCGCGACCAACCTTGCCCTCCACCAATCGTGCGGTTGCCAGCTTGCCTTTGCTGGCAAAGGCGGCGGCTCGCAGGGTCGGGTCGAGGCCGACAAGAGCATGGCAGCGGGTAGGGGGGCAGCGACAGGGAGGAGTATGGCAACGGCGAGAGTGTTGGGGAAGGGGCCAGCAGCTTGAGAGTGATGGGGAGTTCGGAAGAGAGGAGGGGGCGTGGGAGAGCACGGGGGAGAGGGACAGGGAGGAGGATGCGGGCAGTGAGCTGTAATTCACAGCTGTGTTTGGTGTGTATCAGGCGGCAACAGAGGTCTATGGTTCTGAGGCGAAACGGGTTGTTGTCCAGGGTTGTAATTATTTGCCTGCACGACCATGAAAGCTAATCAGTGATACGGCATCAAGTGTGAGAGTGTTGACATCCTGCTGATAGACAGCCAAAGCTTGACATCTGAAATGCCTGCGGCTTCAGCAATCCGCCCCATGAAACGACCACCGTGCAGCGTGCAACACGCCGGTTCCGATGGGCCATAGTTCTACACCAGGGGCCGGCTGTCGGATCGCCACCGGGCTGCCATGCAAGGCGCACAGCTGACGGCGGCCGGCGCTTGGGTTACGAGCCGTACACTGTGCAACAACAAGCGCACGGGTCACACAACCCGCTGGCCCCTGCACGCCAGCTGCTATATATGGGCCGCAGAGCTATTCCGAGGCATGGTGTGCGGCACCCACAGGTGCCGTACAGAAGTGCAACCCTCACCTTCGGGATGGCTGAGGCCTCCCCGCCGTGTTTTGGCGGCTCCGTCCACATCCCTGTGACTGCCCGCTGCTGCAGCCCATGCTGTCATCATGCGTACGGCACCAATTCGCAGCGGGGAAGGGGACGGGGTTACGTGTGCATGAACAGCCCACGTCACAAGCGGCCCTTGTCCCAGCCGGGGGGAGGGGTTAGGTGGCGGACGCGGGGCGGCAGAAGGGTTGTGGGGCGAGGGAAGTGGGGATTCCCCGGAAAGGGGCCTGGCGAACCGTTACACACTCCCAACTGTACAACAGCCTTCCCAGCCGCAACCCCATTCGTGCGGACGCACAACCGAAACGACGGCCGTGCAGCGTGCAACACGCCGGTCCCGATGGGCCATAGTTCTACACCAGGGGCCGGCTGTCGGATCGCCACCGGGCTGCCGTAGAACGTACGGCCACGGAAGGGTTGTGGGGCGAGGGAAGTGGGGATTCCCAGGAAAGGGGCCTGGCGAACCGATACACCCCCAACTTAAACGACATCCCTCCCAGCCGCAACCCCATTCGCGCGGACACACAACCGAAACGACTGCCGTGCAGCGTGCAACACGCCGGTTCTGATGGGCCATAGTTCTACACCAAGGGCCGGCTGTCGGATCGCCACCGGGCTGCCATGCAAGGTGCACGGCTGGTCGGGAGGAGCAGTTGTGAGACCCAGACGCTGGGAATGGGGCTGCTAAGAGCCCAGTCGATGCCCGTTTGGTGGCGGCGGTCTGTCTCGAGGTATGGCTGCAGGCTTATGAAGAACTCCAGGCGGCTGGCGGCCACCGACGGGGCGTAGATGCATAGGAGGCGCAGACGAAGGTGGAGGACATCCCAGTCCCAGCAGCAGACATGGACAGCTGTGTCCGAGGTAGGCGGGTGCTGTGGCGGGTAGGCTGTGTGTGTACACAGCCCGGCAGGCTGATCCCTGGCCGCGCCAGGATGGCGGCCCCACAGCTGTGGTCCGTCCCCGGGCTGTAACCCCATTTGCCCCGCCAGGGGGCCCCCGGGCCGCTGCCCCGTTGTAGAACTGACTGCAGCACTGTTTTGCTGCCCAGTTTGGCCTCCTGCACGAATGTGACATCCGGATTGTCTGCAACCTGCTGTTGGTAGCAGAGCAGCCTGGAGGTTTGTGCCCGCCCAAGCCCATTGAC
This sequence comes from Pleodorina starrii, assembly GCA_030267565.1. Lineage (NCBI taxonomy): Eukaryota > Viridiplantae > Chlorophyta > Chlorophyceae > Chlamydomonadales > Volvocaceae > Pleodorina > Pleodorina starrii. The sequence goes on along the minus strand of BRXU01000021.1, from coordinate 726,329 downwards.
GTCAGGAGCTTGAAGGTGGGTGCGCTCCCGTGGGCACTCATGGCTCCACACCACGTGCCGCCCGTCAGTAGGGGCGGTCAGCATGGCAGGCGGCTTGGGCTCGGGCCTGCTGCAGCTAGCCCAGGGTACAATCGACGAAGGAACGTGCGTGCCCGGGGGTGGGGCGCATGCCAGGTAGGAAAGGGTCCAGGGAGCGCAGATGGTCATGGTAGACCTTCAAAAAAGCACTGGTGGAGCTGCGATTGCCGGTCCCAGCTTTGATGGAGGGCTCCAGGGCTGATAGGGCTGCGGCCTTCATGTCGGGCAGCACAGGCGGGCACCGTGGGGACAGCCAGCTGTGGTTCTGTGGCAGAAGGAGGCGGCCAGGTCCGGTTCACTGAGGGGCGCTGGGGGCGACAGGTCCAGCTGGTGCAGTGCCCGACGGCAGAAGGCTGCAACGACCGGGCGGGGTGTGTTTCAGTGGGCTGGAGCCCACTGAAACAACCACTAGGTAAACGAAAACTGGCGGTTGCGACAGGCAGCACCTAGAACGTCAAATAAGTCCATCAAGAGACTTAACTAACCACACAGCGGACAACCACAGGTTGGAGTAAGGCGGGGTTCACATTTGAGGCAGAAATTGTCTGAGGCGAAAAAGGACAACGTTACTGAAATGAGTCCAAAAATCAAAATGCGTTCACATTGCCGTGGAGTTTTTGCCTCAGGTTTATGCAAAATCCTAGGCTTTTTTGACTTTTTGACTCATTTTCCCTATTTTCATCCACGCGTGTGCTTGAAAATAAACGTGCCAGAAAGTCGCTGTCGTACTGAGTCTTTTAATACTTTCTGCCACATAGAATTATGGCATCACCAATTTCTGCCTCAAATGTGAACCCCGCCTAAGGGAGCAGGCAGTGAAGCTGCTTAATGTCGTACACCGTCACCGATGGTGACGGTATGGCAAAGTAGTTCAGCATACAGTACTTTGGGTAAAACGAACTCATCTTGAACGCTTATTGTTACATAATTTACATAATGATTAGCTCATGTAGAGGCATTACGAAGGATGGCGTACGTCGTATATCGGGGACGATGTTAGGGAGCATTTATCACCTGTGATGGCACAGAACTTATGGACAATTTATATGAATAAATCAAAGAACAGCAGAACCGCATGTAACATGAGGTGGACATTTGTACCAGTTTACATTTGGCGACAAACTTGGCGACAATTTAGCTATGCGACATACTTCTCGTCCGCACTGGAAATCAAGCACACAAAACCTATAAACACCTCCCTGTGTTATGTCACTTGCGGGCTACCGTGCGCTCGGCCCACAGCGGCCCACAGCCCAACAGCACATTGGATCCACATGGATCCAAAAGTCCCAAAAGCGACTGAGTGGTAACTGTGTTAGCTTCTATGTGTTCCTTTCATCAAAACCTTACAATATAGATATGTTTATTAGCTTATTGACGGTGCTGTAGTTCTGCAAGCCCTTCCAGTTCTCGCCGGTCGGGCAACAATTTGCAATGGACGCACCATAGGCGGCTCCATAGACAGAACAGAAATTGATAATATTGAGGTCGTCCTTACACGGGTTCTCGTCGGCTATCTGCACCATGCTTTGGGCAGCCAGAGGCGTACTTCGACCAGCGGAGACTGCAAACTGGACAGTGCTTTGCAGGCCGTGGCTGCTCCATGGAAGGCCGAACTCAACCTTATCGACGTCTACGAGGAGACAATGCTGCCGGAGATAGATAGCTAGGTTTGTGGACAAAGTCAATGTGCCCGAAGCGTCTTTGACTTTCCTCGCTCGTAGACATTGCAAGAGCCGCACTGAGACTCAAGTGATACCGACTTCATGTAAGCGTTTAGATGTTAATCCTCCTTTAGTGGAGCTTTTATCAGGGAACGCTGTTGATATTGTTGTTATTGCTGTTCATGTGCAGGTCATGCCGCGGGCTGGCAAGCTCTGCTAGCAGGCACAGTCAACAACATGCAGGCCTACGAAACCGAATGGACCACAGAACCGAACACAAAGGGCCTGATGTGGCTACTTCGACAAGGTGGAACTCCGTGGCACCGCACCTGCACCCGCCCTCGCCATGTAAGTAACCCCTATATTCAAACAAATTAGGGTGCATTCAAGCGTGTCACAGCGCAACCCCTTGCCTAAAAATGGCCAGCTGCATACATGGCTGGCATGGCCCTATGGACATGCGACCCAGCGGCCAGCATGCGCGTGGCAAGCAGCCGCACCCGCCACGCCGCCAGGTTTGTATTAGCAAATTCCAATTCAGCAGGATTGAAGCTGTACGAGTTTGACGCACGGTACTGCAGGGTAAGTGCCTGCTCGATGGCCGATGCCTCTCCCAGGTTCCAACACCCACGTCACACTGTTGCCCATCTTGTTGCCTGGTAGGGATGATCAGCAAGTCGGCGCTGCCCAAGCGTCTCAAGACGGTCTTGTACGTCGGCTTGTCTGACAGCTGGACCGACACAGTAGAGTACTTGTGGTGCCACACCACAGGTGTGTCTTGCAAACGGGAAAGCAAGTGTCACGTTTGGGTGCTATGACTCACTCTGTGGCACACTCTGAGGCTCGTGCTCTGTGTTTTTTTGCAGACGTCAAGGTCTGCCAGTCCACGCTGGACTGGCTGGGCATCACCATAACACAGTTGCAGACGAAGAAGGCCAGCCAACCTCCGCTGGCAAGCCGGCCAGCCAGCAGGTGAAGCCCGGTGAGATGGCCGTACACACCCGTGCACGCCTGCAGGCTTCCCCCTTGCTTGGTGAGAATTGTTTAGTCGATCAAAACGGCTTTTTGGTTGTAAGGAGTTGTGCTTAGCAACGCTTTTGTTGACCGATGTGTTACAGAAGCGGAAAGGTGACTTCGACCCGGAGCTGGAGGAGCTGGAGGACCTTGCCAGGGCCGCCGCTAACAAGAAGCAGATGGCAAAGGCAAAGGAGGTGGTGCAGGCAGCAGCGGTGGTGATGGCGGCAGGGGGGAGAGAGGTCGGAAAAGAAGACGGGGCCGGGCCAGAGTGCAATGTGTAGATTCGTGTTATAGGGTTTAGGGTTTTAGGGTATTACTCGCCCGGTAGTCATGGAGTGCACGCGCCCAATGACAGGTTCCGGTCATGTTGGAACGTACGGCAGTCATGGGGTGCACGCGCGCAATGACCGGTTCCGGTCATGTTGGAACGTACGGCAGTCATGGGGTGCACACACGCAATGACTGGTTCTGGTCATGTTGGAACGTACGGCAGTCATGGGGCGCACGCACGCAATGACTGGTTCTGGTCATGTTGGAACGTACGGCAGTCATGGGGCGTACACGCACAATGACTGTATCCGGTCATGTTGGACTGTACGGCAGTCCTTTACTGTAAGCGTAACATGACAGTCCATGGTCATGTGCGTATGATGATGCAGATCATGACCGAATTCATGGCCGAATTCATGAACAACTTACAGTGCGCAACATGACTGGAAACCGTCATGTAGGCACCTGCCAGTCATAAATTGAGTCCAGCCAGTCATGAAATTGGGTCATGACTGTGGTCATGAATGTGGTCATGATTGTTGTTTTCCATGACCAGTTCCAGTCATCTTATGCAGCCCATGGCGCACTGCATGACCCATCTCATGACCCGGGGCATGACTGCCCAACATGACCAGTGCACAACATGAACACATCTATGACTAGCACTTCATGACTGCAAGCACTTCATGACTGGCCGCATGACTGGGTTCATGAACGGGTTCATGACCCGGATAGCGCTGTATGACTGGGCCGTTCCCCGAGTGTCCCAAGACACCCCGCACCGCAGGAACCGCACTCCCGCAGCCCCCCGGCTCCCAAGAACCCCCACGGGCGCAGCAGGGGCAGCACCGCCTGGCTGGAAGCCAGGCCACAAGCGCGCCGGCGACAAGACTCCCGTAGACCCCACCCTGGGGGCGTCCCCTCCAGACAGCGACCCCCGAACCGCACCTGCCTCCCACGGCAGCCTGCACCACACCAACCCTGCACCGAAGCCCCCCCACCCCTCCCCAGACCCCCTCCGAAACCCTCCCCAGTCCCCCCCGCACCGCGCGCACCCCACTCCCAAGACCCCCCGTCCCCCAAAAACCCCCTCCAGGTCGCAGGGACAGCACCACCGGGTCGGAGACCAGGGCACGAGAGCGCCTGCGACAAGACACCCACAGACCCCACACAGGGGGCGTCCCCTCCAGACAGCAGCCCCCGAACCGCACCTGCCTCCCACGGCTCGGCTTGCCCGTTGGGCTTCGCTTTCCCAGTCCTTGTAACGTCCCTCGCAGAAAAAAAAAACGGCAGCCTGCACCACACCAACCCTGCTCCGAAGCTCCGATGCTGAAATGTGCCCTCATGAGACGCTGCAGCTCCCCAATGACGCAGCCCACTACCGTGGCCGACGGATGGTCATCAGGCTCCGCCCTGTGGTAGTTTTTTTTTTTGGCCCCAGACCTCCCACAGCCAAGTGGCTCGAAGGGCTGCCCACAGCAGCTGCAGCCCAGGGCTGGTGGGGTAGGCCGGCCACCCTCCCGGCCAGTCCCCCAGTAGCACAGCCGGCTGGCTGAAGGGCAAGTCCACGGCCCCGGAGACTGCCGCCCACAGCTCTGCCAGCCAAACCCGAGCTGCGGTGTAAGCCGCAGCCACAGCGTAAAAAAAAAAGCCCCGCACTCCAAGAAGACGTGGGTCAGGCTGGCGACATGCAGGCTGGCGCTGCCAGGGCTCCCCACCCTCGGCCGCAGCAGCTGGGCGTTCCCCACGTACCTGCTGTACCACCCCAGCCTGCTGCCCCGCCTGCAGTCGGCAGTGGAGCTGGCAATCCAGGCCGTCCAGCAGCAAGACGCCGCTGCTGACCCACGTGAGGTGTGGGAATGTCTGAAAGGTCGCCTCCGCAGTGCAGCCGATCACCTCCACAGACAGCACCTGACGGACCAGGCCGCCAGCCTGAGGGCGGCCAAACACGCTGCGTGTGCAGCCCTGGCAGCCATGCAGCATGCTATGCCCGGGCCCGACGCCGGCACCTTGGCAGCACAGGCCTGCAGCCAGCTCACCACGGCAGTCAAACAGGCCGCCATCCGCCGCACAGCAGCGCTGGACGCCGCGTACACACAGCATGGCGACAAGGGCACCGGCTGGTTCCACCAGCTCGGACGCGAGGTGCGCACCCGGGAGCCAGTCACCCACCTCTCAGTCCCGGGTCAGCCCCTCCCGGTTCCGCTCAGTGACCCGGGTGCGGCCGCCGCTATCACAGCCGCGGCCCACGCCATGTACAGCAGTGACAGCCCCACGGGTCTGTTCCGGGTGGAGCAGGTGGACCTGACAGCCCAAGACCAGCTCCTGCAGCACCTCCGCCGCCGGCTCCCCCAGCCCCTCAGGGAAGCTGCCGACGCAGCCCCAGCCGCCGGCGAGCTGCAGCTGGACGAACTTGCGGCTGCTCTGTCGTCCTGTCTGAATGGCACCGCCCCTGGCTCGGACGGCCTGCCTTATGAGGTGTACCGGGTGCTGTGGCCGCTGCTGGGCCCGCTGCTGCTCGCCGCCGCCAACGCAGCCTTCACCCAGGGATCCGTGGAGACCGGGGCCGCAGCTGCCGACTCCCTGCCGCTCAGCTGGCGCGAAGGGGTCATCACTCTCATCTACAAAGGCAAAGGCCTGCCCCGGCCCAGCCTGAGCAGCTACCGGCCCATCACCCTTTTTTTTTTTTAATTCCGGAGGAACCCCGACTCGGGACATGGGACACACATGGTGTCTGGCGGCTCCACTGATGCTGCCACTTCTGCTGAGTAGCTAGCGTGCCAGGCTTCTGGGCGACTCCACGGGGCCAGCTGGACGGTGCTGATGACTGTATGATGAGTCTTGTAAACCTCCGGACGGGACAGGGACAGGGGTGGGCACCCTCCTTTCTCATCACACCCCGGGTAATGGTCACTGACCGGTTTCGATCCCGGGATCCCGGGGGGAATTGCAAGGTTTCCCTGTTGCCAGCCAATGAACCATTGCCTGCTTCTGTGGGGTGCAGGTAAGTTCCAAATGTCCTTGATGGGACTTGAACCCGGGTCACCCGGGCCGAAAGCAGTGCCTTAACTTTCGGTGTAGAACCTACCTGGCACCCTGCTCCAATGCGACTACAAGCTTGTCTGCAAGGCCGTCAGCAATCGCCTACAGCCGGCACTGGACTACCTGATAGACCCGCTGCAGACTGCCTTCGTCAGCGGCCGGGACATCCGCGACAACACCCTTTACCACCTGGCCCTGGCGGAGTGGGTGCGGCACTCGCAGCAACCGGCAGCCCTCATCATACTCGACATCGAGAAGGCCTACGACCGGGTCCATCGCCCCTGGCTCTACCGGGTGGCCGAGGCCATGGGCTTCGGTCAGCACACACAGCGCTGGCTGCGCCTGCTCACGTCAGATGGCTCCTGCCGGGTGGTGGTCAATGGGCACCAGTCAGCACCTTTCCCAGTCCGCAACGGCCTTCAGCAGGGCAGCACCCTGTCGCCCGTCCTGTGGGTCATGCAGCTGGAACCTCTCACCTCGTACCTGCACCACCTGCGCAGCACCAACGCTCTCCGCACCCCCACCCTCCCCAACAACGTGCCAGCCCCCCCTGTCACCCACCACGCGGACGATACGGTGCTCACGGTCAGCAATGTCGACAGGGATGGGGAGGTCGCTACCACGGCAGTCCAGCTGTTCTGCAGGGCCAGCAACGCATGGGTCAATGCCAGCAAGGGGAAGGGGATGGTGCTGGGTACCCACGAGCCGGTGGTGGGGCCCAACGCCGCAACTGGTGCGAGTTTCCCGACTCCCGGTGATGAACCCCCACGCCACCTGGGAATCCCTCTCACTCTGGACCCGGTGGAGGCCGCGCGGCTCTGCTACACCAGCAGAATTCAGCGGGTTCAGCGTCTCGGCCATGTGTGGCGGCGACACGGCCTCAGCCTCGTGGGCAGGGTGCATGTGGCCAAACAGGTGCTGGGAAACACCCTGGCATACCACCTCTCCATCATCCGCCCCACCCCACCCCAGCTGGCGGCACTCCGCAAGCATATCGACGGCTTTGTGGCCTGGTCGCTCCTGGAGGAAGATGCGTCCCTGGTGTGCCACGGACGGGCCCTGCTGAAGCCTGGCCCGGAGATCGCCTGCCAGGATCACGACTGTGGCGGTGTCGGCCATCTCGACCTCGACGCATTCATGGTCGCCCTGCATGCGGAGCCCCTCGCCCAGCTCGCTCAGCCCGGCCAGCAGCCATGGAAGCAGATCATGCGGGGTCTGCTCGACGAGTACAGGCCGGATGGGACCACTGGGTGGGGCTGGGTGTATGGCACGGCGGAACCGCCCCCCAGCCTGCCTACGTTCATTGCCAGCCTGGTGCAGTCCTACCGCTCCTCGCTCCCGACCCGGCTGGCCTACCCAGAGACCACGGACGCGCGTGCCATCCTGCATGAGCCCCTGTTCTTCAATGCAGCCCTGCGTGACCCCACCACCGACCAGCCCTTCACCCCGCCGGCTGGGACCGCCCACCTGGGACCCCGCACCCTGGCCGAGCTCCGTGCAGCGTCGCCCGGCAGCTGATGGCCCGGCTGGCATGTATCCCCTCGACCGCCGGCGGGCCTGGCAGCGGCTGTGGGACTGCCCCGCAAGCAACCGGGCCAAGGCGCTCGCCTGGCGGCTGCACCATGGACGGCTCCCGTGCGGGGTGTACCTGGCCTCCAAAGGTCAGCCGCAGCGTGCCCACTGCTCTGCTCCTAGCTGCTCGGTGGACGGCAACCTGCATGTCGCCAGCCTGACCCACGTCTTCTTGGAGTGCGGGGCTTACACCGCAGCTCGGGTTTGGCTGGCAGAGCTGTGGGCAACAGTCTCCGGGGCCGCGGACTTGCCTTTCAGGCAGCCGGCTGTGCTGCTGGGAGACTGCTTTCGGCCCGGGTGACCCGGGTTCAAGTCCCACCAAGGACATTTGGAACTTACCTGCACCCCACAGAAGCAGGCAATGGTTCCTTGGCTGGCAACAGGGAAACCTTGCAATTCCCCCCGGGATCCCGGGATCGAAACCAGTCAGTGACCATTACCCGGGGTGTGATGAGAAAGGAGGGTGCCCACCCCTGTCCCTGTCCCGTCCGGAGGTTTACAAGACTCATCATACAGTCATCAGCACCGTCCAGCTGGCCCCGTGGAGTCGCCCAGAAGCCTGGCACGCTAGCTACTCAGCAGAAGTGGCAGCATCAGTGGAGCCGCCAGACAACATGTGTGTCCCATGTCCCGAGTCGGGGTTCCTCCGGAATTAAAAAAAAAAAAAAAAAAAAAAAGACTGGGCGGGAGGGTGGCCGGCCTACCCCACCAGCCCTGGGCTGCAGCTGCTGTGGGCAGCCCTTCGAGCCACTTGGCTGTGGGCGGTCTGGGGCCACTACCACAGGGCGGAGCCTGATGACCATCCGTCGGCCACGGTGGTGGGCTGCGTCATTGGGGAGCTGCAGCGTCTCATGAGGGCACATTTCAGCATGGCGGCGCTCTCCGAGGACACTCTGGCGGGGCTGCCCCGGGGCCACATCACAGCACAGCTGAAGCCCGGCCGACTGGATGCCTTCGAAGCCTCCTGGGCGCATGAAGGCGTCCTCTGCTCCGTGCAGCGGGTGGCTGGCAGCAGCCCGCGTCTGCAGGTTCATCTGTCCCGGGTGGCCCCGGTCCCAGCACCACAGGCACCCGCCGGGGGCGCCCAGGCAGCACAGCAGGTCTCCCCATCCGGGTCAGCCATCAGCGCCCAGCCCAGCCAGGCAGCAAAATTCAAAAAAAAAAGCAGCTCAGCTGACAGGGCAGCCGGGGCCGTCGTGAGCGGGGTGTTGGGAGTGGGGGATCTCGGTGTCTGAGGTCCTTAGGGTGCGAGGGGCCTCGAGGGTGGGGGGAGTGCGGTGCGGGTTGCCTAGGGAGGGGGGTGCGGTGCGGGGCTTGCTGTGGGTGGGGCCGGAGGGGGTCTTGGGGGTCGGGGGAGCTTAGGAGCAGGGTTGGTGTGGTGCAGGCTGCCGCGGGAGGCAGGTGCGGTTCGGAGGCTGCTGTCTTGAGGGGTCGCCCCCTGTGTGGGGTCTGTGGGTGTTTTGTCGCTGGCGCTCTCGTGCCTTGGTCTCTGACCCGGCGGTGCTGCCCCTGCGGCCTGGAGGGGGGGGTTCTTGGGAGTGGGGTGCGTGTGGCGCCGGGGGGTCTGGGGAGGGTTTCGGGGGGGGACTGGGGAGGGGCGGGGGGGCTTCGGTGCAGGGTTGGTGTGGTGCAGGCCGCCGTGGGAGGCAGGTGCGGTTCGGGGGTCGCCCCCAGGGTGGGGTCTGCGGGTGTCTTGTCGCCGGCGCGCTTGTGCCCTGGCTTCCAGCCAGGCAGTGTTGCCCCTGCTGCGCCCGTGGGGGTTCTTGGGAGCCGGGGGGACGTGGGAGTGAGGTTCCTGCGGTGCGGGGTGTCTTGGGAGGGAGGTGTGTCTTCGGGCCTGCTGTCTTGCGGGGACGCCCCCAGGGTGGGGTCGGTTGTTGTTTGTCTCCGGTGCGCTTGTGTGGCACCGTCCCTGCGGCTTTTGTGGCTCTGGGAGGCGGTTTCGGTGGTGCGGGGTTCTCTTCGGGCGTGCTGTGGGTTTTCTGTTTTCTCTGGTGCTCCCCGGTGGGGGGGGGCTCGTTTTGCCCTGGTTCGCTGCGGCGGTTGCCCGGTTTTGTTTGTTGTTCCTGTTGCTGTCGCCCAGGGTGTAGGGTTCGCCCCTTGGCTGTTGAGGTTGTGCAGGTTGTGGTTGTGTTGTCGCTGTGGTCGCTGTTGGGGCCTTTGCCCATCCCTGGGGCTTGTCTCCGGTGACGGGCCCTGTTGTTGGTCCGTGGTGCTGGCCCGGGTGTTGGGCCGTGGTTTTGGCCCTGGTGTTGGGCCGTGGTGTTGGCTCTGGTTTTGGGCCCTGGTGTTGGGCCCTGGTGTTGGGCTGTGGGGTTGGCCCTGGTGTTGGGCCGTGGTGTTGGCCCTGGTGTTGGGCCCTGGGGTTTGGCCCTGGTGTTGGGCCCTGGTGTTGGTTTCAGTTCCCTCCTCGGTGTCTTGGAGGTAGGGGTGGCCGTGTGTGCCGCCCGTGCAGCAGTGGCTCCTGGCCCCTTGCTGCCCCCATCCCTGTCCCTGTCCTGTCTGCGAGTTTAGGCGTTGCTTGGCTTTTTCTCTCTCCTTGGCTCCTTGCGGTGGTTTTTTGGGCTTCTTGCCAGGCTGTTGCGGCTTGCCGGTCTTGCTCGGCTTGCCCGTTGGGCTTCGCTTTCCCAGTCCTTGTAACGTCCCTCGCAGAAAAAAAAAAAAAAAACAGGCACCCGCCGGGGGCGCCCAGGCAGCACAGCAGGTCTCCCCATCCGGGTCAGCCGTTGGCCGGGTTTGTGGTGCAATACGCAGGACTGTCTTCACTGACGCCGGCCGGCGCATTTCTGAAGGTCTACCACGACCATCTGCGCTCCCTGGCCCCATTCCTGCCGGGCCTGCACCCCACCCCCGGGCACGTGCGCTCCTTCATCGTCGCTGCTCTGGGCCAACTGCAGCAGGCCCGAACCCAAATCGCCTGCCACGACGGCCGCCCCTCCCGACGGGCGGCGCGTGGCGCGCAGCCATGAGGACCGACGGGACCGCGCCCACCTTCAAGCTCCTGACCGTAAACGTCAATGGGCTTGGGCGGGCGCGAGCCTCCAGGCTGCTCTGCTACCAGCAGCAGGTCGCAGGCAACCCTCATGAGGGCACATTTCAGCATGGCGGCATGGCGTCTCATGAGGGCACATTTCAGCATGGCGGCGCTCTCCGAGGACACTCTGGCGGGGCTGCCCCGGGGCCACATCACAGCGCAGTTGAAGCCCGGCCGGTTGGATGCCTTCGAAGCCTCCTGGGCGCATGGAGGCGTCCTCTGCTCCGTACAGCGGGTGGCTGGCAGCAGCCCGCGTCTGCAGGTTCATCTGTCCCGGGTGGCCCCGGTCCCAGCACCACAGGCAGCACAGCAGGTCTCCCCGCCCGGGTCAGCCATCAGCCCCCTGTCCCTGTCCTGTCCGGAGGTTTACAAGACTCATCATACAGTCCATCACCATCCAGCTGGCCCGTGGAGAAGCCCAGAAGCCCGGCACGCTAGCTACTCAGCAGAAGTGGCAGCATCAGTGGAGCCGCCAGACAACATGTGTGTCCCATGTCCCGAGTCCGGGTTCCTCCGGAATTCAAAAAATAAAAAAACAAAAAAAAAATCAGCGCCCAGCCCAGCCAGGCAGCAGCTCAGCTGACAGGGCAGCCGGGGCCGTCGTGAGCGGGGTGTTGCGAGTCGGGGGTTCTTAGGGTGCAAGGGAGCTCGAGGGTGGGGAGCGGGCAGTGCGGGTTGCCTAGGGAGGGGGGTGCGGTGCGGGGCTTGCTGTGGGTGGGGCCGGAGGGGGTCTTGGGGGTCGGGGGAGCTTCGGAGCAGGGTTGGTGTGGTGCAGGCTGCTGCGGGAGGCAGGTGCGGTTCGGGGGCTGCTGTCTTGAGGGGTCGCCCCCTGTGTGGAGTCTGTGGGTGCTTTGTCGCAGGCGCTCTCGTGCCCTGGTCTCCGACCCGGCGGTGCTGTCCCTGCGGCCTGGAGGGGGTTTTTGGGGGACGGGGGGTCTTGGGAGTGGGGTGCGCGCGGCGCGGGGGGGACTGGGGAGGGGCGGGGGGGCTTCGGTGCAGGGTTGGTGCGGTGCAGGCTGCTGTGGGAGGCAGGTGCGGTTCGGGGGTCGCTGTCTGGAGGGAACGCCCCCAGGGTGGGGTCTGCGGGAGTCTTGTCGCCGGCACGCTTGTGCCCTGGCTTCCAGCCAGGCGGTGCTGCCCCTGCTGCGCCCGTGGGGGTTCTTGGGAGCCGGGGGGCCGCGGGAGTGCGGTTCCCGCGGTGTGGGGTGTCTTGGGAGGGAGGTGTGTCTTGGGGCCTGCTGCCTTGCGGGGACGCCCCCAGGGTGGGGTCGGTTGTTGTTTGTCTCCGGTGCACTTGTGTGGCGCCGTTCCTGCGGCTTTTGTGGCTCTAGGAGGCGGTTTAGGTGGTGCGGGGTTCTCTTCGGGCGTGCTGTGGTCCTCCTGTTTCCTCTGGTGCTCCCCGGCGGGAGGGGCTTGTCCGCCCTGGTTCTCTGTGGCGGTTGCCCGGTTTTGTTTGCCGTTCCTGTTGCTGTCGCCCTGGGTGTAGGGTTCGCCCCTTGGCTGTTGAGGTTGTGCAGGTTGTGGTTGTGTTGTCGCTGTGGTCGCTGTTGGGGCCTTTGCCCGGCCCTGGGGTTTGTCCTCGGTGACGGGCCCTGTTGTTGGTCAGTGGTGCTGGCCCGGGTGTTGGGCCGTGGTTTTTGCCCTGGTGTTGGGCCGTGGTGTTGGCTCTGGTTTTTGGGCCCTGGTGTTGGGCCCTGGTGTTGGGCTGTGGGGTTGGCCCTGGTGTTGGGCTGTGGGGTTGGCCCTGGTGTTGGGCTGTGGGGTTGGCCCTGGTGTTGGGCTGTGGGGTTGGCCCTGGTGTTGGGCCGTGGTGTTGGCCCTGGTGTTGGGCCCTGGGGTTTGGCCCTGGTGTTGGGCCCTGGTGTTGGTTTCGGTTCCCTCCTCGGTGTCTTGGAGGAAGGGGCGGCCGTGTGTGCCGCCCGTGCAGCAGTGGCTCCTGGCCTCTTGCTGCCCCCGTCCCTGTCCCTGTCCTGTCTGCGAGTTTAGGCGTTGCTTGGCTTTTTCCCTCTCCTCGGCTCCTTGCAGTGGTTTCTTGGGCTTCTTGCCAGGTTGTTGTGGCTTGCCGGTCTTGCTCGGCTTGCCCGTTGGGCTTCGCTTTCCCAGTCCTTGTAACGTCCCTCGCAGAAAAAAAAAACCCGGATGTCACCTTCGTACAGGAGGCGAAACTGGGCAGCAAAGCAGCACTGCAGTCAGTTTTACAACGAGGCAGCGGCCCGGGGGCCCCCTGGCGGGGCAAATGGGGTTACAGCCCGGGGACGGACCTCAGCTGTGGGGCAGCCATCCTGGCGCGGCCCGGGATCAGCCTGCCGGGCTGTGTGCAGCACCCGTACACCTCGGACACTGCCGGCCGTGTCTGCTGCTGGGACTGGGATGTCCTCCACCTTGGCCTACGCCTCCTATGCATCTACGCCCCGTCGGTGGCCGCCAGCCACCCAGAGTTCTTCCAAAGCCTGCAGCCATACCTCGAGACAGACCGCCACATTCTGCTTGGAGGGGACCTTAACTGCGTCCTGCATGCGGGTGACGAGGCCCAACCGTCTGCCCATCGGGCCGGCGGGAGGCCTGCACTGCAGGCCCTGGTCCACGGGGCCAATCTGGTCGACCCCTGGCTGTCTTCCGGCGTGGGGGGGGGGGCTTCACTCACCCGGCATCACCAACTCGACCGCCGGTGGCACGCCTGGACCGCTGGCTCATTAGCCAACCTCTGCAGCAGTACGTGACAGCTGTTCGGGTGGTGCCAGGCGCCCCGGGGGATCATCATGGGGTGCTCTTGGAGCTGGCGCTGCCAGGGCTCCCCACCCTCGGCCGCAGCAGCTGGGTGTTCCCCACGTACCTGCTGTACCACCCCAGCCTGCTGCCCCGCCTGCAGTCGGCAGTGGAGCTGGCAATCCAGGCCGTCCAGCAGCAAGACGCCGCTGCTGACCCACGTGAGGTGTGGGAATGTCTGAAAGGTCGCCTCCGCAGTGCAGCCGATCACCTCCACAGACAGCACCTGACGGACCAGGCCGCCAGCCTGAGGGCGGCCAAACACGCTGCGTGTGCAGCCCTGGCAGCCATGCAGCATGCTATGCCCGGGCCCGACGCCGGCGCCTTGGCAGCACAGGCCTGCAGCCAGCTCACCACGGCAGTCAAACAGGCCGCCATCCGCCGCACAGCAGCGCTGGACGCCGCGTACACGCAGCATGGCGACAAGGGCACCGGCTGGTTCCACCAGCTCGGACGCGAAGTGCGCACCCGGGAGCCAGTCACCCACCTCTCAGTCCCGGGTCAGCCCCTCCCGGTTCCGCTCAGTGACCCGGGTGCGGCCGCCGCTATCACAGCCGCGGCCCACGCCATGTACAGCAGTGACAGCCCCACGGGTCTGTTCCGGGTGGAGCAGGTGGACCTGACAGCCCAAGACCAGCTCCTGCAGCACCTCCGCCGCCGGCTCCCCCAGCCCCTCAGGGAAGCTGCCGACGCAGCCCCAGCCGCCGGCGAGCTGCAGCTGGACGAACTTGCGGCTGCTCTGTCGTCCTGTCTGAATGGCACCGCCCCTGGCTCGGACGGCCTGCCTTATGAGGTGTACCGGGTGCTGTGGCCGCTGCTGGGCCCGCTGCTGCTCGCCGCCGCCAACGCAGCCTTCACCCAGGGATCCGTGGAGACCGGGGCCGCAGCTGCCGACTCCCTGCCGCTCAGCTGGCGCGAAGGGGTCATCACTCTCATCTACAAAGGCAAAGGCCTGCCCCGGCCCAGCCTGAGCAGCTACCGGCCCATCACCCTGCTCCAATGCAACAGGGAAACCTTGCAATTCCCCCCGGGATCCCGGGATCGAAACCAGTCAGTGACCATTACCCGGGGTGTGATGAGAAAGGAGGGTGCCCACCCCTGTCCCTGTCCCGTCCGGAGGTTTACAAGACTCATCATACAGTCATCAGCACCATCCAGCTGGCCCGTGGAGTCGCCCAGAAGCCTGGCACGCTAGCTACTCAGCAGAAGTGGCAGCATCAGTGGAGCCGCCAGACAACATGTGTGTCCCATGTCCCGAGTCGGGGTTCCTCCGAAATTAAAAAAAAAAAAAGGCACCCGCCGGGGGCGCCCAGGCAGCACAGCAGGTCTCCCCATCCGGGTCAGCCATCAGCGCCCAGCCCAGCCAGGCAGCAGCTCAGCTGACAGGGCAGCCGGGGCCGTCGTGAGCGGGGTGTTGGGAGTGGGGGATCTCGGTGTCTGAGGTCCTTAGGGTGCGAGGGGCCTCGAGGGTGGGGGGAGTGCGGTGCGGGAGGGAGGTGTGTCTTCTGGCCTGCTGTCTTGCGGGGACGCCCCCAGGGTGGGGTCGGTTGTTGTTTGTCTCCGGTGCGCTTGTGTGGCACCGTCCCTGCGGCTTTTGTGGCTCTGGGAGGCGGTTTAGGTGGTGCGGGGTTCTCTTCGGGCGTGCTGTGGGTTTTCTGTTTTCTCTGGTGCTCCCCGGTGGGGGGGGCTCGTTTTGCCCTGGTTCGCTGCGGCGGTTGCCCGGTTTTGTTTGTTGTTCCTGTTGCTGTCGCCCAGGGTGTAGGGTTCGCCCCTTGGCTGTTGAGGTTGTGCAGGTTGTGGTTGTGTTGTCGCTGTGGTCGCTGTTGGGGCCTTTGCCCATCCCTGGGGCTTGTCTCCGGTGACGGGCCCTGTTGTTGGTCCGTGGTGCTGGCCCGGGTGTTGGGCCGTGGTTTTGGCCCTGGTGTTGGGCCGTGGTGTTGGCTCTGGTTTTGGGCCCTGGTGTTGGGCCCTGGTGTTGGGCTGTGGGGTTGGCCCTGGTGTTGGGCCGTGGTGTTGGCCCTGGTGTTGGGCCCTGGGGTTTGGCCCTGGTGTTGGGCCCTGGTGTTGGTTTCAGTTCCCTCCTCGGTGTCTTGGAGGTAGGGGGGAGGTAAGTTCTACACCGAAAGTTAAGGCACAGCTTTCGGCCCGGGTGACCCGGGTTCAAGTCCCACCAAGGACATTTGGAACTTACCTGCACCCCACAGAAGCAGGCAATGGTTCATTGGCTGGCAACTGGGAAACCTTGCAATTCCCCCCGGGATCCCGGGATCGAAACCAGTCAGTGACCATTACCCGGGGTGTGATGAGAAAGGAGGGTGCCCACCCCTGTCCCTGTCCCGTCCGGAGGTTTACAAGACTCATCATACCGTCATCAGCACCATCCAGCTGGCCCTTGGAGTCGCCCAGAAGCCCGGCACGCTAGCTACTCAGCAGAAGTGGCAGCATCAGTGGAGCCGCCAGACAACATGTGTGTCCCATGTCCCGAGTCGGGGTTCCTCCGGAATTAAAAAAAAAAAAAAGGGGTGGCCGTGTGTGCCGCCCGTGCAGCTGTGGCTCCTGGCCTCTTGCTGCCCCCGTCCCTGTCCCTGTCCTGTCTGCGAGTTTAGGCGTTGCTTGGCTTTTTCTCTCTCCTTGGCTCCTTGCAGTGGTTTCTTGGGCTTCTTGCCAGGTTGTTGCGGCTTGCCGGCGTTGCTCGGCTTGCCTGTTGGGCTTCGCTTTCCCAGTCCTTGTAGCGTCCCTCGCAGAAAAAAAAAAAAAGAGCCCCAGAACGCCTTGGGGGGTCCGGAAGGCCTTCCGAAGGCCCGGCAGGCCCTCGGGGGGCCCGGAAGCAGTTCGGAGGGCCCGTGAGGCCTTCAAAGGGCCCGGAATACCGTCAGAGGGACCGGAAGACAATTGGGGAGCCCGGAAGGCTTTCTGTGGGCTGGAAGCCTTTGGAAAGTCTGGAAGGCGATCAGACGGCCCGGAAGGCCGTTTGAGAGCCCCAGAACGCCTTGGGGGGTCCGGAAGGCCTTCAGAAGGCCCAGTAGGCCCTCGGGGGGCCCGGAAACAGCTCGGAGGGCCCGTGAGGCCTTCAAAGGGCCCGGAATACCGTCAGAGGGACCGGAAGACAATTGGGGAGCCCGGAAGGCTTTCTGTGGGCTGGAAGCCTTTGGAAAGTCTGGAAGGCGATCAGACGGCCCGGAAGGCCGTTTGAGAGCCCCAGAACGCCTTGGGGGGGTCCGGAAGGCCTTCCGAAGGCCCGGCAGGCCCTCGGGGGGCCCGGAAGCAGTTCGGAGGGCCCGTGAGGCCTTCAAAGGGCCCGGAATACCGTCAGAGGGACCGGAAGACAATTGGGGAGCCCGGAAGGCTTTCTGTGGGCTGGAAGCCTTTGGAAAGTCTGGAAGGCGATCAGACGGCCCGGAAGGCCGTTTGAGAGCCCCAGAACGCCTTGGGGGGTCCGGAAGGCCTTCAGAAGGCCCGGCAGGCCCTCGGGGGGCCCGAAAGCACTTCGGAGGGCCCGTGAGGCCTTCAAAGGGCCCGGATTACCGTCGGAGGGACCGGAAGGCAATTGGGGAGCCCGGAAGGCTTTCTGTGGGCTGGAAGCCTTTGGAAAGTCTGGAAGGCGATCAGACGGCCCGGAAGGCCGTTTGAGAGCCCCAGAACGCCTTGGGGGGTCCGGAAGGCCTTCCGAAGGCCCGGCAGGCCCTCGGGGGGCCCGAAAGCAGTTCGGAGGGCCCTTGAGGCCTTCAAAGGGCCCGGAATACCGTCAGAGGGACCGGAAGGCAATTGGGGAGCCCGGAAGGCTTTCTGTGGGCTGGAAGCCTTTGGAAAGTCTGGAAGGCGATCAGACGGCCCGGAAGGCCGTTGGGGGGTCCGGAATGCCTTCAGAAGGCCCGGCAGGCCCTCGGGGGGCCCGAAAGCAGTTCGGAGGGCCCGTGAGGCCTTCAAAGGGCCCGGAATACCGTCGGAGGGACCGGACGGCAATTGGGGAGCCCGGAAGGCTTTCTGTGGGCTGGATGCCCTTGCAAAGTCTGGAAGGCGATCAGACGGCCCGGAAGGCCGTTTCGAGAGCCCCAGAACGCCTTGAGGGGTCCGGAAGGCCTTCCGAAGGCCCGGAAGGCCCTCGGGGGGCCCGAATGCAGTTCGGAGGGCCCGTGAGGCCTTCAAAGGGCCCGGAATACCGTCAGAGGGACCGGAAGACAATTGGGGAGCCCGGAAGGCTTTCTGTGGGCTGGAAGCCTTTGGAAAGTCTGGAGGGCGATCAGACGGCCCGGAAGGCCGTTTGAGAGCCCCAGAACGCCTTGGGGGGTCCGGAAGGCCTTCAGAAGGCCCGGCAGGCCCTCGGGGGGCCCGAAAGCACTTCGGAGGGCCCTTGAGGACTTCAAAGGGCCCGGATTTTGTTTTCCGGATAACCGTCGGATGGACCGGAAGACAATTGGGGAGCCCGGAAGGCTTTCTGTGGGCTGGAAGCCTTTGGAAAGTCTGGAAGGCGATCAGACGGCCCGGAAGGCCGTTTGAGAGCCCCAGAACGCCTTGGGGGGTCCGGAAGGCCTTCAGAAGGCCCGGCAGGCCCTCGGGGGGCCCGAAAGCACTTCAGAGGGCCCGTGAGGCCTTCAAAGGGCCCGGATTACCGTCGGAGGGACCGGAAGGCAATTGGGGAGCCCGGAAGGCTTTCTGTGGGCTGGAAGCCTTTGGAAAGTCTGGAAGGCGATCAGACGGCCCGGAAGGCCGTTTGAGAGCCCCAGAACGCCTTGGGGGGTCCGGAAGGCCTTCCGAAGGCCCGGCAGGCCCTCGGGGGGCCCAAAAGCAGTTCGGAGGGCCCTTGAGGCCTTCAAAGGGCCCGGAATACCGTCAGAGGGACCGGAAGGCAATTGGGGAGCCCGGAAGGCTTTCTGTGGGCTGGAAGCCTTTGGAAAGTCTGGAAGGCGATCAGACGGCCCGGAAGGCCGTTGGGGGGTCCGGAATGCCTTCAGAAGGCCCGGCAGGCCCTCGGGGGGCCCGAAAGCAGTTCGGAGGGCCCCTGAGGCCTTCAAAGGGCCCGGAATACCGTCGGAGGGACCGGACGGCAATTGGGGAGCCCGGAAGGCTTTCTGTGGGCTGGATGCCCTTGCAAAGTCTGGAAGGCGATCAGACGGCCCGGAAGGCCGTTTCGAGAGCCCCAGAACGCCTTGGGGGGTCCGGAAGGCCTTCCGAAGGCCCGGAAGGCCCTCGGGGGGCCCGAATGCAGTTCGGAGGGCCCGTGAGGCCTTCAAAGGGCCCGGAATACCGTCAGAGGGACCGGAAGACAATTGGGGAGCCCGGAAGGCTTTCTGTGGGCTGGAAGCCTTTGGAAAGTCTGGAAGGCGATCAGACGGCCCGGAAGGCCGTTTGAGAGCCCCAGAACGCCTTGGGGGGTCCGGAAGGCCTTCAGAAGGCCCGGCAGGCCCTCGGGGGGCCCGAAAGCACTTCGGAGGGCCCGTGAGGCCTTCAAAGGGCCCGGATTACCGTCGGAGGGACCGGAAGGCAATTGGGGAGCCCGGAAGGCTTTCTGTGGGCTGGAAGCCTTTGGAAAGTCTGGAAGGCAATCAGATGGCCCGGAAGGCCGTTTGAGAGCCCCAGAACGCCTTGGGGGGTCCGGAAGGCCTTCCGAAGGCCCGGCAGGCCCTCGGGGGGCCCGAAAGCAGTTCGGAGGGCCCTTGAGGACTTCAAAGGGTCCGGATTTTTTTTTCCGGATAACCGTCGGATGGACCGGAGGGCAATTGGGGAGCCCGGAAGGCTTTCTGTGGGCTGGGAGCCTTTGGAAAGTCTGGAAGGCGATCAGACGGCCCGGAAGGCCGTTTGAAAGCCCCAGAACGCCTTGGGGGGTCCGGAATGCCTTCCGAAGGCCTCAAGGCCGAGGAAAATGAGCGGCACCATTTCAGCTCGGGAGCGTTTGCAGACGACTTGGTCACACTCACAAACAGCGTCTCAGACATGCGTCTCCAATGTGCGAAAATCGAGCAATACGCGCAATGGGGAGCCCTGAAGGTCAACGTTGGCAAATGTCAGCTGCAAGGCATCCTGCACGGCCGCGCACGGTCGGACCAGGACCTGAGCCGGGACCCGGCACCCGCAAATATCAGGTAAGTTCTACACCGAAAGTTAAGGCACTGCTTTCGGCCCGGGTGACCCGGGTTCAAGTCCCACCAAGGACATTTGGAATTTACCTGCACCCCACAGAAGCAGGCAATGGTTCATTGGCTGGCAACAGGGAAACCTTGCAATTCCCCCCGGGATCCCGGGATCGAAACCAGTCAGTGACCATTACCCGGGGTGTGATGAGAAAGGAGGGTGCCCACCCCTGTCCCTGTCCCGTCCGGAGGTTTACAAGACTCATCATACAGTCATCAGCACCGTCCAGCTGGCCCCGTGGAGTCGCCCAGAAGCCTGGCACGCTAGCTACTCAGCAGAAGTGGCAGCATCAGTGGAGCCGCCAGACAACATGTGTGTCCCATGTCCCGAGTCGGGGTTCCTCCGGAATTAAAAAAAAAAAAAAAAAAGACTGCCCTTGAGCGACTGCTAAAAGACCAAATCCGTATAGACGGATCACCGATACCCTACGCGCCCCCGACCGCCTCGTACAAATACCTGGGAGTCCATGTAACCCCTACCCTCGACTGGGCACCTCAAGTAGCCTATATCCGCGCTGAGATCACGCGGCGAGGACAGGGCATCCAGGAGTCCATGGCGTCTCCCGACCAGCGCATTAACATGATCAAAACCCTGATCCACCCATTCGTCGCGTACAGCCTGGCCACTATGGCGTACACTCCCCAAGACATCGCCAGCTTCGACTCCCAAATTGCTGGCATAGCTAAGCGCAGCTATGGCCTAAAAATGGGGTTTCCCACCCGCGCAATCCTCGGTCCAGTAAAGCAACTCGGCCTGGGGGTCGGCACCATATGCAGCCTCTATGTCGCCAAGGCGGCCAAAGCTCTCGTCCTCTCCCTGAATGACGAAGGCCGGCTTGGGGTAGTCACTAGGGCTCTCCTTAGCCTGCAAAGCCGATACATGGGCGACATGCCGGTACACACCCTCAAGAAGGAAAGCCGCTTCTACATGACGCTAAAGCAGCTGACCATCACGCAGGAGGCGGGCATTGAGCTCACGGACTGTGGCAAAGGGTACGAACGGAAAGCAAGCACTCTCATTCACCTTCTAGCGACGTGCAACTCGGGGACGGAGCCCAAAACCCTCGCACTCCTCTCCAGATGCGTACAGCCTCTGCTTGAGCTGGGCCTGGATCTCCGAGTCCTGAAAGATAAGAACACAGGAGCACACTTCATTACCACGGACCAGCTCCGACGCATCGGTGGACGGAGTGTCGGGCCCCGACACCTCATCGCCCTGAACCAACTCAGCCTAGCACTGAACCCCGCTCCCAGTGTACGCGCCCGCGCGGCGAGGCACCGAGGGGTGACTGCGCTGCCCCCGGAGCTGCGGGCCATCCCCAGTGGGCCCATTATGACGGACCTCATGAACGACACACACGGACCCACGCCGCTGCCTTATGGAAATATCATGCGATATGTGGTGTCCCGCCCCCAGGACACGACCGGGGCCCCACCGCCAGACCCTTCGCCCGCCGCGCACAACCTCAGCCCAGATCCGGCGGCCCCGACACGGGAAGTCGGATCCCAGGAGGGCCAGGTGAGGCGCCCAGCGCAACAAAGGGAAGCTCGGCGCCACATGCCCCGACGCAACGCTACCGAAGAAACCATGACGGCATACATCAGGAGGCAGCACCCAAAACCCACCCGCAACATCACGGACACAACTGCCTCCGGATGGGACCCCAGAGAAAGCCCACTCACCGTCACACACTGTGAAGCCCTGCTGCGTCACCACGACCTCCCAGGACTAGCAGCCGAAGTGGGGACCGCATCGCAGCTTGAAGAAATGCTGCGGGGAGAGCGAGAATGGCCCACAGGGGTTGCCCTTAAATACGGCCACAACATCAACCAATATCTATTCGGCGAGCAAGAGAGGGTAGCCCATATACACGCGCAGATCCGCAAGCGGGTGGAAGCAGGCCCCCGAGCCGCAAAGCGGCAACGCAGAGATACACCCCGGCACCCCACACACAGCACCTTCTACCAAGTTGAGTGGGAAAGCACAGTTATCACCAAAGGGGCGCTCGAGCTGTACGCAGCGCACGGATACCTACCCACGGCAACACGTCCGTACGAGGCCGCAGCAGATACGGCAACCCCCACCGGAAGGATCGAAGTAGACTGGGAGCGAACCGAGGACGAAGGCACGCGCCTGGCCACCCAAGACAACTGGAACGAGCTGCTCAATGCATTCCGACACCGCCTAGAGGCGGCAGCCGAGACGGCCCCCGGGCGCACTGCGCCAGCCCGAGACCAGCACCTTAATCCGAGGCAGCAGCAAGGCCAATGGGCCTCTGAATGCCTCAACCAGGCCAGAGGACAACGGCTCCTACGCCAACACGTAGAAATCGATGTACATCCCGGCAACCCGGACAGGGACATCCGCCCGACAGGGCGGTACACCATCCAGATTGGCAAACACAGCGACCCCGACCCCTCTAACCGTGCACCTTGGGACGGCAGCGGAGATACTCCTGCAGGCCTCCTAGAACAGGGAGTCGCGCTGGTTTACGACCCCCAGGGACGATGCATCGGCACGCTCCTGGACAGCTTGCTGCGCAGCCTGTGGCTAAGGCACTCCGACGCCAAATGTAAGAGGCCAGAGGTGCACGCCAAGCTTGCAGCGGCGGGTGGCTTCGAGGAAGACGTGGCACGCCTCCTCCTGCGCTACCGTGATGGAGGGGGCACCAAAACACACCCCGTTAAGGTGGCGCACGAGCAAGGACTCGGAGAACAGTTTACAACGCGTCTCATGAATGCCATGGGTTCAAGCACAGAACGCTTTGCGTCCCCTTTAAATGTGGCTAACTGCACTGAAACGTACTTCTCACGCTTCCCAGAAGACATGCTCTTTGGGGCCAACCATGACGCATACTCCCAACCGTTTACCGGCTTGTCCATCGCACACCCGGAACCCACACCCAAGGAGGGCCACCATGCCTTGCGGTGGGCGTTGGGCTGGGCGGAAGCCAAAAAGACCGAGGCTACGCAGACCGCCACCCTTATCGTAGTCCCCACGTCCCGTACAGCGCCGTATACCCGGTACCTATCGCACCCCCTGGTCACGCAAGTGGGCAGCATCGACTCGCTCGCCGCCAAGGGGTTACTGCAAAGCGCCACGCTCAACGTGGACACCAAGCCTTACCCGGTTGGCCTGACCCTGCTACTGGTCAGTAACGACGCGGGCAAATCACACGTGAGCAGCCTCCGACAGGCGCTAGGTATGCACACCACCCTGCCAGAGCCTACAGGTCAAGCCCAGCCGTGGATAGCCCCCCAGTGGGTACGGAAACGCGTCCGCAAAATGACTGCCGGAGCGCCTGACCAGGCGGTGCCCTCTCGTAAGTGCAGTAACCCCACACCCGCTGAACGGCGCTCCGCGCACCTGGCGTTCCATGCAGCAAACCCGCTTCGGTACAACGCCCACGCATCCATCTACACTGATGGGTCGGTTAGGGAAGTCGAGGTCGGGAACACCAAGATGTTAGGACTCGGCGCCGCAGCAGTCGACGCACTGACTGGACATACGCTCCTCATAGATGTCAACCCAGGAGCCTACGGATGTCAAACAATTACGCGCTGTGAACTAAGCGCGATACATCAGGCACTCACCATGCGACGCGGCCTACCTCACAACCAAGCCCATCTCAGCATTTGGACGGACTCAAAAGCATCGCTCCATTTGATCCAGAAGATGATAAACAACCCGCAAAAATTGCGGCTGAGTAAGCACAGAGCACTGCTCGAGGACATCGTTGCCGCACTTAAAGCCCGGGCCGTCGCCAAGCTTAAAACGTCGCTATTGAAAGTCAAAGCACATACAGGTGTTCGATATAATGAAGAAGCGGACAAAGCCGCCGTACAGGCTGCTATCCTTGCGGCGCAGGGAATGCTACCGGCAGAAGCCGTAATAGAGACAGCAGACAATAATCCAAGAAGTAAACACTGGTGGCTACGGAAGTCCGAGGGGACCGACGTAAACGCCGGTCGCTACGCCAACGACCTTAACCGCGGCATCGACACTCTGGTCAGCCAGACGACACACAATGGGTACACCAACGAGACCGCATACGTCAAATACGTAGAGGATGCCTTACCGGACCTAGAGATCAATGCCAGCACAAGAACCCTGCAGAGGGGCACGGGCCGGCACCGGCATTACAAACGGTGCCTCGACTACCTGTACGGACAGCTCTGGAATGCCAAACTCGCAAAACTCTTTCGCATGCCCCTTGTACCGGGCGGCCCAACGTCCACAGGCTACTGCCCTGTGTGCAAAGACCCCCGAACAAAGACACGCATCCCTGACTCAGGAGCACACATCCTGGGAGGCTGCCAACACGCCCGAATGCACGCTCTCTATACCCTGCGACACAACCAAGCGGTACAAACCATCACTAGAACACTCTCCAGAGGGGCCCATGGAGGCTGCTTTATTGTCATGGACGCCTGCAGCATGGAGGATAAGCCGGACTACGTAGCCGGCACACGCCTGCCCAAGTGGCTGCTACCCAACATCCCTGACGACGATCGGTCCAAAAAGCGCCCTGACCTGCTGCTTATCCCCAGCATACCCCTCAGCGAAACATGCTCACCGAGATACATGGGACCAGATGACCCCAGCGAGCACACTGTACACATAATCGAAGTAGGCTACACAGCCGACACAAATCACACACAGAAACAGAACGACAAGGCCCATCAACACGCGGAACTAGCTCAGATGCTGACGGCGCACGGATGGAAAGTATGCTACACGAAACAGGAAGCAATTAGCCTGGGCTTCGCCGGCACCATCCGCAAAGACCTGCGACAACTGCTGACCTCACTGGGAACGAGCAACGAAGCGGCGAAAAGATGCTGCAACGACCTCCACGACCACGCTGTCCGAGCGTTGAACGCAATTGTCGCTGCCAGGAGGCAACTGGAGCGGGACCCCCGCCAACAGAGCACAACCAGCGCCGACCCACCCTAACCCGCCGCAACGGCGGGCTCCCAATCTCACCGCGGTAGCGGGAGAGGCCTTTTTTTTTTTTTTTTAATTCCGGAGGAACCCGGACTCGGGACATGGGACACATATGTTGTCTGGCGGCTCCACTGATGCTGCCACTTCTGCTGAGTAGCTAGCGTGCCAGGCTTCTGGGCGACTCCACGGGCCAGCTGGACGGTGCTGATGACTGTATGATGAGTCTTGTAAACCTCCGGACAGGACAAGGACAGGGGTGGGCACCCTCCTTTCTCATCACACCCCAGGTAATGGTCACTGACCGGTTTCGATCCCGGGATCCCGGGGGGAATTGCAAAGTTTCCCTGTTGCCGGCCAATGTACCATTGCCTACTTCTGTGGGGCGCAGGTAAGTTCCAAATGTCCTTAATGGGACTTGAACCTGGGTCACCCGGGCCGAAAGCAGTGCCTTAACTTTCGGTGTAGAACTTACCTGGGAATCGGGGCAACCCGACACCCCACCCCTCCTGCTCCCATAACCCACGCCTCGGCTCTGTCGGGCGTATTATTATTATTATTATTATTATTATTATTCCGAAGGCCCGGCAGGCCCTCGGGGGGCCCGGAAGCAGTTCGGAGGGCCCGTGAGGCCTTCAAAGGGCCCGGAATACCGTCGGAGGGACCGGAAGGCAATTGGGGAGCCCGGAAGGCTTTCTGTGGGCTGGAAGCCTTTGGAAATCTGGAAGGCGATAAGACGGCCCGGAAGGCCGTTTGAAAGCCCCAGAACGCCTTGGGGGGTCCGGAAGGCCTTCCGAAGGCCCGGAAGGCCCTCGGGGGGCCCGGAAGCAGTTCGGAGGGCCCGTGAGGCCTTCAAAGGGCCCGGATTACCGTCAGAGGGACCGGAAGACAATTTGGGAGCCCGGAAGGCTTTCTGTGGGCTGGAAGCCTTTGGAAAGT
This sequence comes from Pleodorina starrii, assembly GCA_030267565.1. Classification (NCBI taxonomy): domain Eukaryota; kingdom Viridiplantae; phylum Chlorophyta; class Chlorophyceae; order Chlamydomonadales; family Volvocaceae; genus Pleodorina; species Pleodorina starrii. The sequence continues at coordinate 700,874 of BRXU01000021.1, read as the reverse complement.
CTGGAAGGCGATCAGACGGCCCGGAAGTCCGTTTGAGAGCCCCAGAACGCCTTTTTTTTTTCTGCGAGGGACGTTACAAGGACTGGGAAAGCGAAGCCCAACGGGCAAGCCGAGCAAGACCGGCAAGCCGCAACAGCCTAGCTACTCAGCAGAAGTGGCAGCATCAGTGGAGCCGCCAGACAACATGTGTCCCATGTCCCGAGTCCGGGTTCCTCCATAATTAAAAAAAAAAGAGCCCCAGAACGCCTTTAGAGGGTCGGGAAGGCCTTCAGAAGGCCCGGAAGGCCCTCGGGGGGCCCGGAAGTCGTTTAGAGGGCCCGTGAGGCCTTCAAAGGGCCCGGAATACCGTCAGAGGGACCGGAAGACAATTGGGGAGCCCGGAAGGCTTTCTGTGGGCTGGAAGCCTTTGGAAAGTCTGGAAGGCGATCAGACGGCCCGGAAGGCCGTTTGAGAGCCCCAGAACGCCTTGGGGGGTCCGGAAGGCCTTCAGAAGGCCCGGCAGGCCCTCGGGGGGCCCGAAAGCACTTCGGAGGGCCTGTGAGGCCTTCAAAGGGCCCGGATTACCGTCGGAGGGACCGGAAGGCAATTGGGGAGCCCGGAAGGCTTTCTGTGGGCTGGAAGCCTTTGGAAAGTCTGGAAGCCCAAAAAACCACCGCAAGGAGCCAAGGAGAGAGAAAAAGCCAAGCCTTGGGGGGTCCGGAAGGCCTTCAGAAGGCCCGGCAGGCCCTCGGGGGGCCCGAAAGCACTTCGGAGGGCCCGTGAGGACTTCAAAGGGCCCGGATTTGTTTTTCCGGATTACCGTCGGAGGGACCGGACGGCAATTGGGGAGCCCGGAAGGCTTTCTGTGGGCTGGGAGCCTTTGGAAAGTCTGGAAGGCGATCAGACGGCCCGGAAGGCCGTTTGAAAGCCCCAGAACGCCTTGGGGGGTCCGGAATGCCTTCAGAAGGCCCGGCAGGCCCTCGGGGGGCCCGAAAGCAGTTCGGAGGGCCCGTGAGGCCTTCAAAGGGCCCGGAATACCGTCGGAGGGACCGGACGGCAATTAAGGAGCCCGGAAGGCTTTCTGTGGGCTGGATGCCCTTGCAAAGTCTGGAAGGCGATCAGACGGCCCGGAAGGCCGTTTCGAGAGCCCCAGAACGCCTTGGGGGGTCCGGAAGGCCTTCCGAAGGCCCGGAAGGCCCTCGGGGGGCCCGGAAGCAGTTCGGAGGGCCCGTGAGGCCTTCAAAGGGCCCGGAATACCGTCAGAGGGACCGGAAGACAATTGGGGAGCCCGGAAGGCTTTCTGTGGGCTGGAAGCCTTTGGAAAGTCTGGAAGGCGATCAGACGGCCCGGAAGGCCGTTTGAGAGCCCCAGAACGCCTTGGGGGGTCCGGAAGGCCTTCAGAAGGCCCGGCAGGCCCTCGGGGGGCCCGAAAGCACTTCGGAGGGCCCGTGAGGCCTTCAAAGGGCCCGGATTACCGTCGGAGGGACCGGAAGGCAATTGGGGAGCCCGGAAGGCTTTCTGTGGGCTGGAAGCCTTTGGAAAGTCTGGAAGGTGATCAGACGGCCCGGAAGGCCGTTTGAGAGCCCCAGAACGCCTTGGGGGGTCCGGAAGGCCTTCCGAAGGCCCGGAAGGCCCTCGGGGGGCCCGGAAGCAGTTCGGAGGGCCCGTGAGGCCTTCAAAGGGCCCGGAATACCGTCAGAGGGACCGGAAGACAATTGGGGAGCCCGGAAGGCTTTCTGTGGGCTGGAAGCCTTTGGAAAGTCTGGAAGGCGATCAGACGGCCCGGAAGGCCGTTTGAGAGCCCCAGAACGCCTTGGGGGGTCCGGAAGGCCTTCAGAAGGCCCGGCAGGCCCTCGGGGGGCCCGAAAGCACTTCGGAGGGCCCGTGAGGCCTTCAAAGGGCCCGGATTACCGTCGGAGGGACCGGAAGGCAATTGGGGAGCCCGGAAGGCTTTCTGTGGGCTGGAAGCCTTTGGAAAGTCTGGAAGGCGATCAGACGGCCCGGAAGGCCGTTTGAGAGCCCCAGAACGCCTTGGGGGGTCCGGAAGGCCTTCTGAAGGCCCGGCAGGCCCTCGGGGGGCCCGAAAGCAGTTCGGAGGGCCCGTGAGGCCTTCAAAGGGCCCGGAATACCGTCAGAGGGACCGGAAGGCAATTGGGGAGCCCGGAAGGCTTTCTGTGGGCTGGGAGCCTTTGGAAAGTCTGGAAGGCGATCAGACGGCCCGGAAGGCCGTTTGAAAGCCCCAGAACGCCTTGGGGGGTCCGGAATGCCTTCCGAAGGCCCGGAAGGCCCTCGGGGGGCCCGGAAGCAGCTCGGAGGGCCCGTGAGGCCTTCAAAGGGCCCGGAATACCGTCAGAGGGACCGGAAGACAATTGGGGAGCCCGGAAGGCTTTCTGTGGGCTGGAAGCCTTTGGAAAGTCTGGAAGGCGATCAGACGGCCCGGAAGGCCGTTTGAGAGCCCCAGAACGCCTTGGGGGGTCCGGAAGGCCTTCAGAAGGCCCGGCAGGCCCTCGGGGGGCCCGAAAGCACTTCGGAGGGCCCGTGAGGCCTTCAAAGGGCCCGGATTACCGTCGGAGGGACCGGAAGGCAATTGGGGAGCCCGGAAGGCTTTCTGTGGGCTGGAAGCCTTTGGAAAGTCTGGAAGGCGATCAGACGGCCCGGAAGGCCGTTTGAAAGCCCCAGAACGCCTTGGGGGGTCCGGAATGCCTTCCGAAGGCCCGGCAGGCCCTCGGGGGGCCCGGAAGCAGTTCGGAGGGCCCGTGAGGCCTTCAAAGGGCCCGGAATACCGTCGGAGGGACCGGACGGCAATTGGGGAGCCCGGAAGGCTTTCTGTGGGCTGGAAGCCTTTGGAAATCTGGAAGGCGATCAGACGGCCCGGAAGGCCGTTTGAAAGCCCCAGAACGCCTTGGGGGGTCCGGAAGGCCTTCCGAAGGCCCGGCAGGCCCTCGGGGGGCCCGGAAGCAGTTCGGAGGGCCCGTGAGGCCTTCAAAGGGCCCGGAATACCGTCAGAGGGACCGGAAGACAATTGGGGAGCCCGGAAGGCTTTCTGTGGGCTGGAAGCCTTTGGAAAGTCTGGAAGGCGATCAGACGGCCCGGAAGTCCGTTTGAGAGCCCCAGAACGCCTTGGGGGGTCCGGAAGGCCTTCAGAAGGCCCGGCAGGCCCTCGGGGGGCCCGAAAGCACTTCGGAGGGCCCGTGAGGACTTCAAAGGGCCCGGATTTTTTTTTCCGGATTACCGTCGGAGGGACCGGACGGCAATTGGGGAGCCCGGAAGGCTTTCTGTGGGCTGGGAGCCTTTGGAAAGTCTGGAAGGCGATCAGACGGCCCGGAAGGCCGTTTGAAAGCCCCAGAACGCCTTGGGGGGGCCGGAATGCCTTCCGAAGGCCCGGTAGGCCCTCGGGGGGCCCGGAAACAGCTCGGAGGGCCCGTGAGGCCTTCAAAGGGCCCGGAATACCGTCAGAGGGACCGGAAGACAATTGGGGAGCCCGGAAGGCTTTCTGTGGGCTGGAAGCCTTTGGAAAGTCTGGAAGGCGATCAGACGGCCCGGAAGGCCGTTTGAGAGCCCCAGAACGCCTTGGGGGGTCCGGAAGGCCTTCCGAAGGCCCGGCAGGCCCTCGGGGGGCCCGGAAGCACTTCGGAGGGCCCGTGAGGCCTTCAAAGGGCCCGGATTACCGTCGGAGGGACCGGAAGGCAATTGGGGAGCCCGGAAGGCTTTCTGTGGGCTGGAAGCCTTTGGAAAGTCTGGAAGGCGATCAGACGGCCCGGAAGGCCGTTTGAGAGCCCCAGAACACCTTGGGGGGTCCGGAAGGCCTTCCCAAGGCCCGGCAGGCCCTCGGGGGGCCCGAAAGCAGTTCGGAGGGCCCGTGAGGCCTTCAAAGGGCCCGGATTACCGTCAGAGGGACCGGAAGGCAATTGGGGAGCCCGGAAGGCTTTCTGTGGGATGGAAGCCTTTGGAAAGTCTGGAAGGCGATCAGACGGCCCGGAAGGCCGTTTCGAGAGCCCCAGAACGCCTTGGGGGGTCCGGAAGGCCTTCCGAAGGCCCGGCAGGCCCTCGGGGTGCCCGGAAGCAATTCGGAGGGCCCATGAGGCCTTCAAAGGGCCCGGAATACCGTCAGAGGGACCGGAAGACAATTGGGGAGCCCGGAAGGCTTTCTGTGGGCTGGAAGCCTTTGGAAAGTCTGGAAGGCGATCAGACGGCCCGGAAGGCCGTTTCGAGAGCCCCAGAACGCCTTGGGGGGTCCGGAAGGCCTTCAGAAGGCCCGGAAGGCCCTCGGGGGGCCCGAATGCAGTTCGGAGGGCCCGTGAGGCCTTCAAAGGGCCCGGAATACCGTCAGAGGGACCGGAAGACAATTGGGGAGCCCGGAAGGCTTTCTGTGGGCTGGAAGCCTTTGGAAAGTCTGGAGGGCGATCAGACGGCCCGGAAGGCCGTTTGAGAGCCCCAGAACGCCTTGGGGGGTCCGGAAGGCCTTCAGAAGGCCCGGCAGGCCCTCGGGGGGCCCGAAAGCACTTCGGAGGGCCCGTGAGGACTTCAAAGGGCCCGGATTTTTTTTTCCGGATAACCGTCGGATGGACCGGAGGGCAATTGGGGAGCCCGGAAGGCTTTCTGTGGGCTGGGAGCCTTTGGAAAGTCTGGAAGGCGATCAGACGGCCCGGAAGGCCGTTTGAATGCCCCAGAACGCCTTGGGGGGTCCGGAATGCCTTCCGAAGGCCCGGCAGGCCCTCGGGGGGCCCGGAAGCAGTTCGGAGGGCCCGTGAGGCCTTCAAAGGGCCCGGAATACCGTCAGAGGGACCGGAAGACAATTGGGGAGCCCGGAAGGCTTTCTGTGGGCTGGAAGCCTTCGGAAAGTCTGGAAGGCGATCAGACGGCCCGGAAGGCCGACTGAGAGCCCCAGAACGCCTTGGGGGGTCCGGAAGGCCTTCCGAAGGCCCGGCAGGCCCTCGGGGGGTCCGAAAGCAGTTCGGAGGGCCCTTGAGGCCTTCAAAGGGCCCGGAATACCGTCAGAGGGACCGGAAGGCAATTGGGGAGCCCGGAAGGCTTTCTGTGGGCTGGAAGCCTTTGGAAAGTCTGGAAGGCGATCAGACGGCCCGGAAGGCCGTTGGGGGGTCCGGAATGCCTTCAGAAGGCCCGGCAGGCCCTCGGGGGGCCCGAAAGCAGTTTGGAGGGCCCGTGAGGCCTTCAAAGGGCCCGGAATACCGTCGGAGGGACCGGACGGCAATTGGGGAGCCCGGAAGGCTTTCTGTGGGCTGGGTGCCCTTGCAAAGTCTGGAAGGCGATCAGACGGCCCGGAAGGCCGTTTCGAGAGCCCCAGAACGCCTTGGGGGGTCCGGAAGGCCTTCCGAAGGCCCGGAAGGCCCTCGGGGGGCCCGGAAGCAGTTCGGAGGGCCCGTGAGGCCTTCAAAGGGCCCGGAATACCGTCAGAGGGACCGGAAGACAATTGGGGAGCCCGGAAGGCTTTCTGTGGGCTGGAAGCCTTTGGAAAGTCTGGAAGGCGATCAGACGGCCCGGAAGGCCGTTTGAGAGCCCCAGAACGCCTTGGGGGGTCCGGAAGGCCTTCAGAAGGCCCGGCAGGCCCTCGGGGGGCCCGAAAGCACTTCGGAGGGCCCGTGAGGACTTCAAAGGGCCCGGATTTTTTTTTCCGGATAACCGTCGGATGGACCGGAGGGCAATTGGGGAGCCCGGAAGGCTTTCTGTGGGCTGGGAGCCTTTGGAAAGTCTGGAAGGCGATCAGACGGCCCGGAAGGCCGTTTGAATGCCCCAGAACGCCTTGGGGGGTCCGGAATGCCTTCCGAAGGCCCGGCAGGCCCTCGGGGGGCCCGGAAGCAGTTCGTAGGGCCCGTGAGGCCTTCAAAGGGCCCGGAATACCGTCAGAGGGACCGGAAGACAATTGGGGAGCCCGGAAGGCTTTCTGTGGGCTGGAAGCCTTCGGAAAGTCTGGAAGGCGATCAGACGGCCCGGAAGGCCGACTGAGAGCCCCAGAACGCCTTGGGGGGTCCGGAAGGCCTTCCGAAGGCCCGGCAGGCCCTCGGGGGGTCCGAAAGCAGTTCGGAGGGCCCTTGAGGCCTTCAAAGGGCCCGGAATACCGTCAGAGGGACCGGAAGGCAATTGGGGAGCCCGGAAGGCTTTCTGTGGGCTGGAAGCCTTTGGAAAGTCTGGAAGGCGATCAGACGGCCCGGAAGGCCGTTGGGGGGTCCGGAATGCCTTCAGAAGGCCCGGCAGGCCCTCGGGGGGCCCGAAAGCAGTTTGGAGGGCCCGTGAGGCCTTCAAAGGGCCCGGAATACCGTCGGAGGGACCGGACGGCAATTGGGGAGCCCGGAAGGCTTTCTGTGGGCTGGGTGCCCTTGCAAAGTCTGGAAGGCGATCAGACGGCCCGGAAGGCCGTTTCGAGAGCCCCAGAACGCCTTGGGGGGTCCGGAAGGCCTTCCGAAGGCCCGGAAGGCCCTCGGGGTGCCCGGAAGCAATTCGGAGGGCCCATGAGGCCTTCAAAGGGCCCGGAATACCGTCAGAGGGACCGGAAGACAATTGGGGAGCCCGGAAGGCTTTCTGTGGGCTGGAAGCCTTTGGAAAGTCTGGAAGGCGATCAGACGGCCCGGAAGGCCGTTTGAGAGCCCCAGAACGCCTTGGGGGGTCCGGAAGGCCTTCAGAAGGCCCGGCAGGCCCTCGGGGGGCCCGAAAGCACTTCGGAGGGCCCGTGAGGCCTTCAAAGGGCCCGGATTACCGTCGGAGGGACCGGACGGCAATTGGGGAGCCCGGAAGGCTTTCTGTGGGCTGGATGCCCTTGCAAAGTCTGGAAGGCGATCAGACGGCCCGGAAGGCCGTTTCGAGAGCCCCAGAACGCCTTGGGGGGTCCGGAAGGCCTTCCGAAGGCCCGGAAGGCCCTCGGGGGGCCCGAATGCAGTTCGGAGGGCCCGTGAGGCCTTCAAAGGGCCCGGAATACCGTCAGAGGGACCGGAGGGCTTCTTGCCAGGCTGTTGCGGCTTGCCGGTCTTGCTCGGCTTGCCCGTTGGGCTTCGCTTTCCCAGTCCTTGTAACGTCCCTTGCAGAAAAAAAAAAAAAAAAAAAACCGGAAGACAATTGGGGAGCCCGGAAGGCTTTCTGTGGGCTGGAAGCCTTTGGAAAGTCTGGAGGGCGATCAGACGGCCCGGAAGGCCGTTTGAGAGCCCCAGAACGCCTTGGGGGGTCCGGAATGCCTTCCGAAGGCCCGGCAGGCCCTCGGGGGGCCCGGAAGCAGTTCGGAGGGCCCGTGAGGCCTTCAAAGGGCCCGGAATACCGTCAGAGGGACCGGAAGACAATTGGGGAGCCCGGAAGGCTTTCTGTGGGCTGGAAGCCTTCGGAAAGTCTGGAAGGCGATCAGACGGCCCGGAAGGCCGACTGAGAGCCCCAGAACGCCTTGGGGGGTCCGGAAGGCCTTCCGAAGGCCCGGCAGGCCCTCGGGGGGTCCGAAAGCAGTTCGGAGGGCCCTTGAGGCCTTCAAAGGGCCCGGAATACCGTCAGAGGGACCGGAAGGCAATTGGGGAGCCCGGAAGGCTTTCTGTGGGCTGGAAGCCTTTGGAAAGTCTGGAAGGCGATCAGACGGCCCGGAAGGCCGTTGGGGGGTCCGGAATGCCTTCAGAAGGCCCGGCAGGCCCTCGGGGGGCCCGAAAGCAGTTTGGAGGGCCCGTGAGGCCTTCAAAGGGCCCGGAATACCGTCGGAGGGACCGGACGGCAATTGGGGAGCCCGGAAGGCTTTCTGTGGGCTGGGTGCCCTTGCAAAGTCTGGAAGGCGATCAGACGGCCCGGAAGGCCGTTTCGAGAGCCCCAGAACGCCTTGGGGGGTCCGGAAGGCCTTCCGAAGGCCCGGAAGGCCCTCGGGGGGCCCGGAAGCAGTTCGGAGGGCCCGTGAGGCCTTCAAAGGGCCCGGAATACCGTCAGAGGGACCGGAAGACAATTGGGGAGCCCGGAAGGCTTTCTGTGGGCTGGAAGCCTTTGGAAAGTCTGGAAGGCGATCAGACGGCCCGGAAGGCCGTTTGAGAGCCCCAGAACGCCTTGGGGGGTCCGGAAGGCCTTCAGAAGGCCCGGCAGGCCCTCGGGGGGCCCGAAAGCACTTCGGAGGGCCCGTGAGGACTTCAAAGGGCCCGGATTTTTTTTTCCGGATAACCGTCGGATGGACCGGAGGGCAATTGGGGAGCCCGGAAGGCTTTCTGTGGGCTGGGAGCCTTTGGAAAGTCTGGAAGGCGATCAGACGGCCCGGAAGGCCGTTTGAATGCCCCAGAACGCCTTGGGGGGTCCGGAATGCCTTCCGAAGGCCCGGCAGGCCCTCGGGGGGCCCGGAAGCAGTTCGGAGGGCCCGTGAGGCCTTCAAAGGGCCCGGAATACCGTCAGAGGGACCGGAAGACAATTGGGGAGCCCGGAAGGCTTTCTGTGGGCTGGAAGCCTTCGGAAAGTCTGGAAGGCGATCAGACGGCCCGGAAGGCCGACTGAGAGCCCCAGAACGCCTTGGGGGGTCCGGAAGGCCTTCCGAAGGCCCGGCAGGCCCTCGGGGGGTCCGAAAGCAGTTCGGAGGGCCCTTGAGGCCTTCAAAGGGCCCGGAATACCGTCAGAGGGACCGGAAGGCAATTGGGGAGCCCGGAAGGCTTTCTGTGGGCTGGAAGCCTTTGGAAAGTCTGGAAGGCGATCAGACGGCCCGGAAGGCCGTTGGGGGGTCCGGAATGCCTTCAGAAGGCCCGGCAGGCCCTCGGGGGGCCCGAAAGCAGTTTGGAGGGCCCGTGAGGCCTTCAAAGGGCCCGGAATACCGTCGGAGGGACCGGACGGCAATTGGGGAGCCCGGAAGGCTTTCTGTGGGCTGGGTGCCCTTGCAAAGTCTGGAAGGCGATCAGACGGCCCGGAAGGCCGTTTCGAGAGCCCCAGAACGCCTTGGGGGGTCCGGAAGGCCTTCCGAAGGCCCGGAAGGCCCTCGGGGGGCCCGGAAGCAGTTCGGAGGGCCCGTGAGGCCTTCAAAGGGCCCGGAATACCGTCAGAGGGACCGGAAGACAATTGGGGAGCCCGGAAGGCTTTCTGTGGGCTGGAAGCCTTTGGAAAGTCTGGAAGGCGATCAGACGGCCCGGAAGGCCGTTTGAGAGCCCCAGAACGCCTTGGGGGGTCCGGAAGGCCTTCAGAAGGCCCGGCAGGCCCTCGGGGGGCCCGAAAGCACTTCGGAGGGCCCGTGAGGCCTTCAAAGGGCCCGGATTACCGTCGGAGGGACCGGACGGCAATTGGGGAGCCCGGAAGGCTTTCTGTGGGCTGGATGCCCTTGCAAAGTCTGGAAGGCGATCAGACGGCCCGGAAGGCCGTTTCGAGAGCCCCAGAACGCCTTGGGGGGTCCGGAAGGCCTTCCGAAGGCCCGGAAGGCCCTCGGGGGGCCCGAATGCAGTTCGGAGGGCCCGTGAGGCCTTCAAAGGGCCCGGAATACCGTCAGAGGGACCGGAAGACAATTGGGGAGCCCGGAAGGCTTTCTGTGGGCTGGAAGCCTTTGGAAAGTCTGGAGGGCGATCAGACGGCCCGGAAGGCCGTTTGAGAGCCCCAGAACGCCTTGGGGGGTCCGGAAGGCCTTCAGAAGGCCCGGCAGGCCCTCGGGGGGCCCGAAAGCACTTCGGAGGGCCCGTGAGGACTTCAAAGGGCCCGGATTTTTTTTTCGGATAACCGTCGGATGGACCGGAGGGCAATTGGGGAGCCCGGAAGGCTTTCTGTGGGCTGGGAGCCTTTGGAAAGTCTGGAAGGCGATCAGACGGCCCGGAAGGCCGTTTGAATGCCCCAGAACGCCTTGGGGGGTCCGGAATGCCTTCCGAAGGCCCGGCAGGCCCTCGGGGGGCCCGGAAGCAGTTCGGAGGGCCCGTGAGGCCTTCAAAGGGCCCGGAATACCGTCAGAGGGACCGGAAGACAATTGGGGAGTCCGGAAGGCTTTCTGTGGGCTGGAAGCCTTTGGAAAGTCTGGAAGGCGATCAGACGGCCCGGAAGGCCGACTGAGAGCCCCAGAACGCCTTGGGGGGTCCGGAAGGCCTTCCGAAGGCCCGGCAGGCCCTCGGGGGGTCCGAAAGCAGTTCGGAGGGCCCTTGAGGCCTTCAAAGGGCCCGGAATACCGTCAGAGGGACCGGAAGGCAATTGGGGAGCCCGGAAGGCTTTCTGTGGGCTGGAAGCCTTTGGAAAGTCTGGAAGGCGATCAGACGGCCCGGAAGGCCGTTGGGGGGTCCGGAATGCCTTCAGAAGGCCCGGCAGGCCCTCGGGGGGCCCGAAAGCAGTTCGGAGGGCCCGTGAGGCCTTCAAATGGCCCGGAATACCGTCGGAGGGACCGGACGGCAATTGGGGAGCCCGGAAGGCTTTCTGTGGGCTGGGTGCCCTTGCAAAGTCTGGAAGGCGATCAGACGGCCCGGAAGGCCGTTTCGAGAGCCCCAGAATGCCTTGGGGGGTCCGGAAGGCCTTCCGAAGGCCCGGAAGGCCCTCGGGGGGCCCGGAAGCAGTTCGGAGGGCCCGTGAGGCCTTCAAAGGGCCCGGAACACCGTCAGAGGGACCGGAAGACAATTGGGGAGCCCGGAAGGCTTTCTGTGGGCTGGAAGCCTTTGGAAAGTCTGGAAGGCGATCAGACGGCCCGGAAGGCCGTTTGAGAGCCCCAGAACGCCTTGGGGGGTCCGGAAGGCCTTCCGAAGGCCCGGCAGGCCCTCGGGGGGTCCGAATGCAGTTCGGAGGGCCCGTGAGGCCTTCAAAGGGCCCGGAATACCGTCAGAGGGACCGGAAGACAATTGGGGAGCCCGGAAGGCTTTCTGTGGGCTGGAAGCCTTTGGAAAGTCTGGAGGGCGATCAGACGGCCCGGAAGGCCGTTTGAGAGCCCCAGAACGCCTTGGGGGGTCCGGAAGGCCTTCAGAAGGCCCGGCAGGCCCTCGGGGGGCCCGAAAGCACTTCGGAGGGCCCGTGAGGACTTCAAAGGGCCCGGATTTTTTTTTCGGATAACCGTCGGATGGACCGGAGGGCAATTGGGGAGCCCGGAAGGCTTTCTGTGGGCTGGGAGCCTTTGGAAAGTCTGGAAGGCGATCAGACGGCCCGGAAGGCCGTTTGAATGCCCCAGAACGCCTTGGGGGGTCCGGAATGCCTTCCGAAGGCCCGGCAGGCCCTCGGGGGGCCCGGAAGCAGTTCGGAGGGCCCGTGAGGCCTTCAAAGGGCCCGGAATACCGTCAGAGGGACCGGAAGACAATTGGGGAGTCCGGAAGGCTTTCTGTGGGCTGGAAGCCTTTGGAAAGTCTGGAAGGCGATCAGACGGCCCGGAAGGCCGACTGAGAGCCCCAGAACGCCTTGGGGGGTCCGGAAGGCCTTCCGAAGGCCCGGCAGGCCCTCGGGGGGTCCGAAAGCAGTTCGGAGGGCCCTTGAGGCCTTCAAAGGGCCCGGAATACCGTCAGAGGGACCGGAAGGCAATTGGGGAGCCCGGAAGGCTTTCTGTGGGCTGGAAGCCTTTGGAAAGTCTGGAAGGCGATCAGACGGCCCGGAAGGCCGTTGGGGGGTCCGGAATGCCTTCAGAAGGCCCGGCAGGCCCTCGGGGGGCCCGAAAGCAGTTCGGAGGGCCCGTGAGGCCTTCAAATGGCCCGGAATACCGTCGGAGGGACCGGACGGCAATTGGGGAGCCCGGAAGGCTTTCTGTGGGCTGGGTGCCCTTGCAAAGTCTGGAAGGCGATCAGACGGCCCGGAAGGCCGTTTCGAGAGCCCCAGAATGCCTTGGGGGGTCCGGAAGGCCTTCCGAAGGCCCGGAAGGCCCTCGGGGGGCCCGGAAGCAGTTCGGAGGGCCCGTGAGGCCTTCAAAGGGCCCGGAACACCGTCAGAGGGACCGGAAGACAATTGGGGAGCCCGGAAGGCTTTCTGTGGGCTGGAAGCCTTTGGAAAGTCTGGAAGGCGATCAGACGGCCCGGAAGGCCGTTTGAGAGCCCCAGAACGCCTTGGGGGGTCCGGAAGGCCTTCCGAAGGCCCGGCAGGCCCTCGGGGGGCCCGAAAGCACTTCGGAGGGCCCGTGAGGCCTTCAAAGGGCCCGGATTACCGTCGGAGGGACCGGAAGGCAATTGGGGAGCCCGGAAGGCTTTCTGTGGGCTGGAAGCCTTTGGAAAGTCTGGAAGGTGATCAGACGGCCCGGAAGGCTGTTTGAGAGCCCCAGAACGCCTTGGGGGGTCCGGAAGGCCTTCAGAAGGCCCGGCAGGCCCTCGGGGGGCCCGAAAGCACTCGGAGGGCCCGTGAGGACTTCAAAGGGTCCGGATTTTTTTTTCCGGATAACCGTCGGATGGACCGGAGGGCAATTGGGGAGCCCGGAAGGCTTTCTGTGGGCTGGGAGCCTTTGGAAAGTCTGGAAGGCGATCAGACGGCCCGGAAGGCCGTTTGAAAGCCCTAGAACGCCTTGGGGGGTCCGGAAGGCCTTCCGAAGGCCCGGCAGGCCCTCGGGGGGCCCGGAAGCAGTTCGGAGGGCCCGTGAGGCCTTCAAAGGGCCCGGAATACCGTCGGAGGGACCGGAAGGCAATTGGGGAGCCCGGAAGGCTTTCTGTGGGCTGGAAGCCTTTGGAAATCTGGAAGGCGATAAGACGGCCCGGAAGGCCGTTTGAAAGCCCCAGAATGCCTTGGGGGGTCCGGAAGGCCTTCCGAAGGCCCGGCAGGCCCTCGGGGGGCCCGGAAGCAGTTCGGAGGGCCCGTGAGGCCTTCAAAGGGCCCGGAATACCGTCAGAGGGACCGGAAGACAATTGGGGAGCCCGGAAGGCTTTCTGTGGGCTGGAAGCCTTTGGAAAGTCTGGAAGGCGATCAGACGACCCGGAAGGCCATTTGAGAGCCCCAGAACGCCTTGGGGGGTCCGGAAGGCCTTCAGAAGGCCCGGCAGGCCCTCGGGGGGCCCGAAAGCACTTCGGAGGGCCCGTGAGGACTTCAAAGGGCCCGGATTTTTTTTTCCGGATTACCGTCGGAGGGACCGGACGGCAATTGGGGAGCCCGGAAGGCTTTCTGTGGGCTGGGAGCCTTTGGAAAGTCTGGAAGGCGATCAGACGGCCCGGAAGGCCGTTTGAAAGCCCCAGAACGCCTTGGGGGGGCCGGAATGCCTTCCGAAGGCCCGGTAGGCCCTCGGGGGGCCCGGAAACAGCTCGGAGGGCCCGTGAGGCCTTCAAAGGGCCCGGAATACCGTCGGAGGGACCGGAAGGCAATTGGGGAGCCCGGAAGGCTTTCTGTGGGCTGGAAGCCTTTGGAAATCTGGAAGGCGATAAGACGGCCCGGAAGGCCGTTTGAAAGCCCCAGAACGCCTTGGGGGGTCCGGAAGGCCTTCCGAAGGCCCGGCAGGCCCTCGGGGGGCCCGGAAGCAGTTCGGAGGGCCCGTGAGGCCTTCAAAGGGCCCGGAATACCGTCAGAGGGACCGGAAGACAATTGGGGAGCCCGGAAGGCTTTCTGTGGGCTGGAAGCCTTTGGAAAGTCTGGAAGGCGATCAGACGGCCCGGAAGGCCATTTGAGAGCCCCAGAACGCCTTGGGGGGTCCGGAAGGCCTTCAGAAGGCCCGGCAGGCCCTCGGGGGGCCCGAAAGCACTTCGGAGGGCCCGTGAGGACTTCAAAGGGCCCGGATTTTTTTTTCCGGATTACCGTCGGATGGACCGGAGGGCAATTGGGGAGCCCGGAAGGCTTTCTGTGGGCTGGGAGCCTTTGGAAAGTCTGGAAGGCGATCAGACGGCCCGGAAGGCCGTTTGAATGCCCCAGAACGCCTTGGGGGGTCCGGAATGCCTTCCGAAGGCCCGGTAGGCCCTCGGGGGGCCCGGAAGCAGTTCGGAGGGCCCGTGAGGCCTTCAAAGGGCCCGGAATACCGTCAGAGGGACCGGAAGACAATTGGGGAGTCCGGAAGGCTTTCTGTGGGCTGGAAGCCTTTGGAAAGTCTGGAAGGCGATCAGACGGCCCGGAAGGCCGTTTGAGAGCCCCAGAACGCCTTGGGGGGTCCGGAAGGCCTTCAGAAGGCCCGGCAGGCCCTCGGGGGGCCCGAAAGCACTTCGGAGGGCCCGTGAGGCCTTCAAAGGGCCCGGATTACCGTCGGAGGGACCGGAAGGCAATTGGGGAGCCCGGAAGGCTTTCTGTGGGCTGGGAGCCTTTGGAAAGTCTGGAAGGCGATCAGACGGCCCGGAAGGCCGTTTGAAAGCCCCAGAACGCCTTGGGGGGGCCGGAATGCCTTCCGAAGGCCCGGTAGGCCCTCGGGGGGCCCGGAAACAGCTCGGAGGGCCCGTGAGGCCTTCAAAGGGCCCGGAATACCGTCAGAGGGACCGGAAGACAATTGGGGAGCCCGGAAGGCTTTCTGTGGGCTGGAAGCCTTTGGAAAGTCTGGAAGGCGATCAGACGGCCCGGAAGGCCGTTTGAGAGCTCCAGAACGCCTTGGGGGGTCCGGAAGGCCTTCAGAAGGCCCGGCAGGCCCTCGGGGGGCCCGAAAGCACTTCGGAGGGCCCGTGAGGCCTTCAAAGGGCCCGGATTACCGTCGGAGGGACCGGAAGGCAATTGGGGAGCCCGGAAGGCTTTCTGTGGGCTGGAAGCCTTTGGAAAGTCTGGAAGGCGATCAGACGGCCCGGAAGGCCGTTTGAGAGCCCCAGAACGCCTTGGGGGGTCCGGAAGGCCTTCCGAAGGCCCGGCAGGCCCTCGGGGGGCCCGAAAGCAGTTCGGAGGGCCCGTGAGGCCTTCAAAGGGCCCGGATTTTTTTTTCCGGATTACCGTCGGAGGGACCGGACGGCAATTGGGGAGCCCGGAAGGCTTTCTGTGGGCTGGGAGCCTTTGGAAAGTCTGGAAGGCGATCAGACGGCCCGGAAGGCCGTTTGAAAGCCCCAGAACGCCTTGGGGGGGCCGGAATGCCTTCCGAAGGCCCGGTAGGCCCTCGGGGGGCCCGGAAACAGCTCGGAGGGCCCTTGAGGCCTTCAAAGGGCCCGGAATACCGTCAGAGGGACCGGAAGACAATTGGGGAGCCCGGAAGGCTTTCTGTGGGCTGGAAGCCTTTGGAAAGTCTGGAAGGCGATCAGACGGCCCGGAAGGCCGTTTGAAAGCCCCAGAACGCCTTGGGGGGTCCGGAAGGCCTTCCGAAGGCCCGGCAGGCCCTCGGGGGGCCCGGAAGCAGTTCGGAGGGCCCGTGAGGCCTTCAAAGGGCCCGGAATACCGTCAGAGGGACCGGAAGACAATTGGGGAGCCCGGAAGGCTTTCTGTGGGCTGGAAGCCTTTGGAAAGTCTGGAAGGCGATCAGACGGCCCGGAAGGCCGTTTGAGAGCCCCAGAACGCCTTGGGGGGTCCGGAAGGCCTTCAGAAGGCCCGGCAGGCCCTCGGGGGGCCCGAAAGCACTTCGGAGGGCCCGTGAGGCCTTCAAAGGGCCCGGATTACCGTCGGAGGGACCGGAAGGCAATTGGGGAGCCCGGAAGGCTTTCTGTGGGCTGGGAGCCTTTGGAAAGTCTGGAAGGCGATCAGACGGCCCGGAAGGCCGTTTGAAAGCCCCAGAACGCCTTGGGGGGGCCGGAATGCCTTCCGAAGGCCCGGTAGGCCCTCGGGGGGCCCGGAAACAGCTCGGAGGGCCCTTGAGGCCTTCAAAGGGCCCGGAATACCGTCAGAGGGACCGGAAGACAATTGGGGAGCCCGGAAGGCTTTCTGTGGGCTGGAAGCCTTTGGAAAGTCTGGAAGGCGATCAGACGGCCCGGAAGGCCGTTTGAAAGCCCCAGAACGCCTTGGGGGGTCCGGAAGGCCTTCCGAAGGCCCGGCAGGCCCTCGGGGGGCCCGGAAGCAGTTCGGAGGGCCCGTGAGGCCTTCAAAGGGCCCGGAATACCGTCAGAGGGACCGGAAGACAATTGGGGAGCCCGGAAGGCTTTCTGTGGGCTGGAAGCCTTTGGAAAGTCTGGAAGGCGATCAGACGGCCCGGAAGGCCGTTTGAGAGCCCCAGAACGCCTTGGGGGGTCCGGAAGGCCTTCAGAAGGCCCGGCAGGCCCTCGGGGGGCCCGAAAGCACTTCGGAGGGCCCGTGAGGCCTTCAAAGGGCCCGGATTACCGTCGGAGGGACCGGAAGGCAATTGGGGAGCCCGGAAGGCTTTCTGTGGGCTGGAAGCCTTTGGAAAGTCTGGAAGGCGATCAGACGGCCCGGAAGGCCGTTTGAGAGCCCCAGAACGCCTTGGGGGGTCCGGAAGGCCTTCCGAAGGCCCGGCAGGCCCTCGGGGGGCCCGAAAGCAGTTCGGAGGGCCCTTGAGGCCTTCAAAGGGCCCGGAATACCGTCAGAGGGACCGGAAGGCAATTGGGGAGCCCGGAAGGCTTTCTGTGGGCTGGAAGCCTTTGGAAAGTCTGGAAGGCGATCAGACGGCCCGGAAGGCCGTTGGGGGGTCCGGAATGCCTTCAGAAGGCCTGGCAGGCCCTCGGGGGGCCCGGAAGCAGTTCGGAGGGCCCGTGAGGCCTTCAAAGGGCCCGGAATACCGTCGGAGGGACCGGACGGCAATTGGGGAGCCCGGAAGGCTTTCTGTGGGCTGGGTGCCCTTGCAAAGTCTGGAAGGCGATCAGACGGCCCGGAAGGCCGTTTCGAGAGCCCCAGAACGCCTTGGGGGGTCCGGAAGGCCTTCCGAAGGCCCGGCAGGCCCTCGGGGGGCCCGAAAGCAGTTCGGAGGGCCCTTGAGGCCTTCAAAGGGCCCGGAATACCGTCAGAGGGACCGGAAGGCAATTGGGGAGCCCGGAAGGCTTTCTGTGGGCTGGAAGCCTTTGGAAAGTCTGGAAGGCGATCAGACGGCCCGGAAGGCTGTTGGGGGGTCCGGAATGCCTTCTTTTTTTTTTTTTTCAGAAGGCCTGGCAGGCCCTCGGGGGGCCCGGAAGCAGTTCGGAGGGCCCGTGAGGCCTTCAAAGGGCCCGGAATACCGTCGGAGGGACCGGACGGCAATTGGGGAGCCCGGAAGGCTTTCTGTGGGCTGGGTGCCCTTGCAAAGTCTGGAAGGCGATCAGACGGCCCGGAAGGCCGTTTCGAGAGCCCCAGAACGCCTTGGGGGGTCCGGAAGGCCTTCCGAAGGCCCGGAAGGCCCTCGGGGGGCCCGGAAGCAGTTCGGAGGGCCCGTGAGGCCTTCAAAGGGCCTGGAATACCGTCAGAGGGACCGGAAGACAATTGGGGAGCCCGGAAGGCTTTCTGTGGGCTGGAAGCCTTTGGAAAGTCTGGAAGGCGATCAGACGGCCCGGAAGGCCGTTTGAGAGCCCCAGAACGCCTTGGGGGGTCCGGAAGGCCTTCAGAAGGCCCGGCAGGCCCTCGGGGGGCCCGAAAGCACTTCGGAGGGCCCGTGAGGACTTCAAACGGCCCGGATTTTTTTTCCGGATAACCGTCGGATGGACCGGAGGGCAATTGGGGAGCCCGGAAGGCTTTCTGTGGGCTGGGAGCCTTTGGAAAGTCTGGAAGGCGATCAGACGGCCCGGATGGCCGTTTGAAAGCCCCAGAACGCCTTGGGGGGTCCGGAATGCCTTCCGAAGGCCCGGCAGGCCCTCGGGGGGCCCGGAAGCATTTCGGAGGGCCCGTGAGGCCTGCAAAGGGCCCGGAATACCGTCAGAGGGACCGGAAGACAATTGGGGAGCCCGGAAGGCTTTCTGTGGGCTGGAAGCCTTTGGAAAGTCTGGAAGGCGATCAGACGGCCCGGAAGGCCGTTGGGGGGTCCGGAATGCCTTCAGAAGGCCCGGCAGGCCCTCGGGGGGCCCGAAAGCAGTTCGGAGGGCCCGTGAGGCCTTCAAAGGGCCCGGAATACCGTCGGAGGGACCGGATGGCAAGTGGGGAGCCCGGAAGGCTTTCTGTGGGCTGGGTGCCCTTGCAAAGTCTGGAAGGCGATCAGACGGCCCGGAAGGCCGTTTCGAGAGCCCCAGAACGCCTTGGGGGGTCCGGAAGGCCTTCCGAAGGCCCGGAAGGCCCTCGGGGGGCCCGGAAGCAGTTCGGAGGGCCCGTGAGGCCTTCAAAGGGCCCGGAATACCGTCGGAGGGACCGGAAGGCAATTGGGGAGCCCGGAAGGCTTTCTGTGGGCTGGAAGCCTTTGGAAATCTGGAAGGCGATAAGACGGCCCGGAAGGCCGTTTGAAAGCCCCAGAACGCCTTGGGGGGTCCGGAAGGCCTTCAGAAGGCCCGGCAGGCCCTCGGGGGGCCCGAAAGCACTTCGGAGGGCCCGTGAGGACTTCAAAGGGCCCGGAATACCGTCAGAGGGACCGGAAGACAATTGGGGAGCCCGGAAGGCTTTCTGTGGGCTGGAAGCCTTTGGAAAGTCTGGAAGGCGATCAGACGGCCCGGAAGGCCGTTTGAGAGCCCCAGAACACCTTGGGGGGTCCGGAAGGCCTTCAGAAGGCCCGGCAGGCCCTCGGGGGGCCCGAAAGCACTTCGGAGGGCCCGTGAGGCCTTCAAAGGGCCCGGATTACCGTCGGAGGGACCGGAAGGCAATTGGGGAGCCCGGAAGGCTTTCTGTGGGCTGGAAGCCTTTGGAAAGTCTGGAAGGCGATCAGACGGCCCGGAAGGCCGTTTGAGAGCCCCAGAACGCCTTGGGGGGTCCGGAAGGCCTTCCGAAGGCCCGGCAGGCCCTCGGGGGGCCCGAAAGCAGTTCGGAGGGCCCTTGAGGCCTTCAAAGGGCCCGGAATACCGTCAGAGGGACCGGAAGGCAATTGGGGAGCCCGGAAGGCTTTCTGTGGGCTGGAAGCCTTTGGAAAGTCTGGAAGGCGATCAGACGGCCCGGAAGGCCGTTTGAGAGCCCCAGAACGCCTTGGGGGGTCCGGAAGGCCTTCAGAAGGCCCGGCAGGCCCTCGGGGGGCCCGAAAGCACTTCGGAGGGCCCGTGAGGCCTTCAAAGGGCCCGGATTACCGTCGGAGGGACCGGAAGGCAATTGGGGAGCCCGGAAGGCTTTCTGTGGGCTGGAAGCCTTTGGAAAGTCTGGAAGGTGATCAGACGGCCTGGAAGGCCGTTTGAGAGCCCCAGAACGCCTTGGGGGGTCCGGAAGGCCTTCCGAAGGCCCGGCAGGCCCTCGGGGGGCCCGAAAGCAGTTCGGAGGGCCCTTGAGGCCTTCAAAGGGCCCGGAATACCGTCAGAGGGACCGGAAGGCAATTGGGGAGCCCGGAAGGCTTTCTGTGGGCTGGAAGCCTTTGGAAAGTCTGGAAGGCGATCAGACGGCCCGGAAGGCCGTTGGGGGGTCCGGAAGGCCTTCAGAAGGCCTGGCAGGCCCTCGGGGGGCCCGGAAGCAGTTCGGAGGGCCCTTGAGGCCTTCAAAGGGCCCGGAATACCGTCAGAGGGACCGGACGGCAATTGGGGAGCCCGGAAGGCTTTCTGTGGGCTGGGTGCCCTTGCAAAGTCTGGAAGGCGATCAGACGGCCCGGAAGGCCGTTTCGAGAGCCCCAGAACGCCTTGGGGGGTCCGGAAGGCCTTCCGAAGGCCCGGAAGGCCCTCGCACTCTGGGAAAAAGTTTCCTTCGTAAATGACACCGGCTTCGTATTTCAGTTCCGGGGGGTCGAACGAAGGATCTTGGGGCTTCGTATAGGGCCATGTCCGGGCACACCCAAAGTTACGAAGTTCGATCAGTGAAACCCGAACGAAGGTGGCACCAAAAACGCAACTTTCAAAATAACTTGAGAACATAATTATAACACGATCATAATCCCTTGGTAGATAACCTGGACCTGTTTGCAAACAGTGCGCCATCGGACGTCCTTCGTATTTCGGGTAGCCTGTTTACGAGGCAACTTGGATTTTCGTTCGACCTCACCTGTATTGCCACAGCTATGTTGTTATAATGATTTGTTTTTATGATTGTGTTTGTTTTACAATATGTACACATGTCAGCATGGTCCAAAGTGTCCATTCGTTAAACTGGTTAGCCATCCATAAACGCAGCATGCAGCGGCAATACGAAGCCTTGGCGATACGAAACCTTGTTGAGACGTCGCCCTTGACTTCATGTCCAAATACCTTATCATTTATTCATTTAGGAACTGTAACCACGCCATAGTTTTACTAAGACGTCCCCATCCTCGTGGCCCTGCACCTGCAGCAGTCATCGACCTCGTTCATTGATGGGCGGCGGCAGTGTGGCAGTTGTAGCGTGAACACTTAGGCATATGTCGATGCCGCGGTATTGCTACGACTGCGGGGACGCGGGCACGGGCGCGGCCGCGGGCCGCGGGGAAGCCGTGCAGCCACGGCCACCTTCTCGGCCGTGGGGAGGCCGCACGGCCACGGCCACCTTCTCTCCTTTGAGCGGCGCCAACAGACGGCCCCAAAACAACGAACTCCGTCAGTTCTTGAATGTCCAAGAACATCCAAGAACCGCCAGTTCTTGAATGCTTTTGGCCCGGTCTTTTGGCGGTGTCCTGGTCTGGCGGCGTCCTGGTCTGGCGGCACCATGGGCCGCGGTCGCGGGCGGCCCGCGGCGGCCGCAGTCGTGGCCGCGACGCGCGGCGCGCGCGCGCGGGCCAGCGGGCCAGCGCGCCCGCGGCCCGGGGCCGCGGGGCGGCGCCCCCCGCCCGGCGGCCGGGCGGGGGGCGGCGGCCGCCGGCCGGCGGCCGGTCGCGGGCCGGGCCGCAGCGGGCCCGGCCGCCGGTCGCGGGCCCGGCCACCGTGGCCCAGCGGGCGGCCCGCGGGTCCCGCGTCCCTTCCGTGTTCGTCCGCGGGTGTCCTTTTTTTTTTTTTATAATTCCGGAGGAACCCCGACTCGGGACATGGGACACACATGTTGTCTGGCGGCTCCACTGATGCTGCCACTTCTGCAGAGTAGCGTTTTTTTTTTTTTTTTTTTTTTTTTTTTTTCTGCGAGGGACGTTACAAGGACTGGGAAAGCGAAGCCCAACGGGCAAGCCGAGCAAGACCGGCAAGCCGCAACAGCCTGGCAAGAAGCCCAAAAAACCACCGCAAGGAGCCAAGGAGAGAGAAAAAGCCAAGCAACGCCTAAACTCGCAGACAGGACAGGGACAGGGACGGGGGCAGCAAGGGGCCAGGAGCCACTGCTGCACGGGCGGCACACACGGCCACCCCTACCTCCAAGACACCGAGGAGGGAACTGAAACCAACACCAGGGCCCAACACCAGGGCCAAACCCCAGGGCCCAACACCAGGGCCCAACACCAGGGCCCAACACCAGGGCCCAACACCAGGGCCCGGCGGTGCTGCCCCTGCGGCCTGGAGGGGGGGGTTCTTGGGAGTGGGGTGCGTGTGGCGCCGGGGGGTCTGGGGAGGGTTTCGGGGGGGGGACTGGGGAGGGGCGGGGGGGCTTCGGTGCAGGGTTGGTGTGGTGCAGGCCGCCGTGGGAGGCAGGTGCGGTTCGGGGGTCGCCCCCAGGGTGGGGTCTGCGGGTGTCTTGTCGCCGGCACGCTTGTGCCCTGGCTTCCAGCCAGGCAGTGTTGCCCCTGCTGCACCCGTGGGGGTTCTTGGGAGCCGGGGGGTCGTGGGAGTGAGGTTCCTGCGGTGCGGGGTGTCTTGGGAGGGAGGTGTGTCTTCGGGCCTGCTGTCTTGCGGGGACGCCCCCAGGGTGGGGTCGGTTGTTGTTTGTCTCCGGTGCGCTTGTGTGGCACCGTCCCTGCGGCTTTTGTGGCTCTGGGAGGCGGTTTCGGTGGTGCGGGGTTCTCTTCGGGCGTGCTGTGGGTTTTCTGTTTTCTCTGGTGCTCCCCGGTGGGGGGGGGCTCGTTTGCCCTGGTTCGCTGCGGTGGTTGCCCGGTTTTGTTTGTTGTTCCTGTTGCTGTCGCCCAGGGTGTAGGGTTCGCCCCTTGGCTGTTGAGGTTGTGCAGGTTGTGGTTGTGTTGTCGCTGTGGTCGCTGTTGGGGCCTTTGCCCATCCCTGGGGCTTGTCTCCGGTGACGGGCCCTGTTGTTGGTCCGTGGTGCTGGCCCGGGTGTTGGGCCGTGGTTTTGGCCCTGGTGTTGGGCCGTGGTGTTGGCTCTGGTTTTGGGCCCTGGTGTTGGGCCCTGGTGTTGGGCTGTGGGGTTGGCCCTGGTGTTGGGCCGTGGTGTTGGCCCTGGTGTTGGGCCCTGGGGTTTGGCCCTGGTGTTGGGCCCTGGTGTTGGTTTCAGTTCCCTCCTCGGTGTCTTGGAGGTAGGGGTGGCCGTGTGTGCCGCCCGTGCAGCAGTGGCTCCTGGCCCCTTGCTGCCCCCGTCCCTGTCCCTGTCCTGTCTGCGAGTTTAGGCGTTGCTTGGCTTTTTCTCTCTCCTTGGCTCCTTGCGGTGGTTTTTTGGGCTTCTTGCCAGGCTGTTGCGGCTTGCCGGTCTTGCTCGGCTTGCCCGTTGGGCTTCGCTTTCCCAGTCCTTGTAACGTCCCTCGCAGAAAAAAAAAAAAAAAAAAAAAAAGGGCCAACACCACGGCCCAACACCAGGGCCAACCCCACAGCCCAACACCAGGGCCCAACACCAGGGCCCAAAACCAGAGCCAACACCACGGCCCAACACCAGGGCCAAAACCACGGCCCAACACCCGGGCCAGCACCACGGACCAACAACAGGGCCCGTCACCGGAGACAAGCCCTAGGGATGGGCAAAGGCCCCAACAGCGACCACAGCGACAACACAACCACAACCTGCACAACCTCAACAGCCAAGGGGCGAACCCTACACCCTGGGCGACAGCAACAGGAACAACAAACAAAACCGGGCAACCACCGCAGCGAACCAGGGCAAACGAGCCCCCCCCCCACCGGGGAGCACCAGAGAAAACAGAAAACCCACAGCACGCCCGAAGAGAACCCCGCACCACCGAAACCGCCTCCCAGAGCCACAAAAGCCGCAGGGACGGTGCCACACAAGCGCACCGGAGACAAACAACAACCGACCCCACCCTGGGGGCGTCCCCGCAAGACAGCAGGCCCGAAGACACACCTCCCTCCCAAGACACCCCGCACCGCAGGAACCTCACTCCCACGTCCCCCCGGCTCCCAAGAACCCCCACGGGCGCAGCAGGGGCAACACTGCCTGGCTGGAAGCCAGGGCACAAGCGTGCCGGCGACAAGACACCCGCAGACCCCACCCTGGGGGCGACCCCCGAACCGCACCTGCCTCCCACGGCGGCCTGCACCACACCAACCCTGCACCGAAGCCCCCCCGCCCCTCCCCAGTCCCCCCCCCCGAAACCCTCCCCAGACCCCCCGGCGCCACACGCACCCCACTCCCAAGAACCCCCCCCTCCAGGCCGCAGGGGCAGCACCGCCGGGTCAGAGACCAAGGCACGAGAACGCCAGCGACAAAACACCCACAGACCCCACACAGGGGGCGACCCCTCAAGACAGCAGCCTCCGAACCGCACCTGCCTCCCGCGGCAGCCTGCACCACACCAACCCTGCTCCTAAGCTCCCCCGACCCCCAAGACCCCCTCCGGCCCCACCCACAGCAAGCCCCGCACCGCACCCCCCTCCCTAGGCAACCCGCACCGCACTCCCCCCACCCTCGAGGCCCCTCGCACCCTAAGGACCTCAGACACCGAGATCCCCCACTCCCAACACCCCGCTCACGACGGCCCCGGCTGCCCTGTCAGCTGAGCTGCTGCCTGGCTGGGCTGGGCGCTGATGGCTGACCCGGATGGGGAGACCTGCTGTGCTGCCTGGGCGCCCCCGGCGGGTGCCTGTGGTGCTGGGACCGGGGCCACCCGGGACAGATGAACCTGCAGACGCGGGCTGCTGCCAGCCACCCGCTGCACGGAGCAGAGGACGCCTTCATGCGCCCAGGAGGCTTCGAAGGCATCCAGCCGGCCGGGCTTCAGCTGTTTTTTTTTTTTTTTTTTTTTTTCTGCGAGGGACGTTACAAGGACTGGGAAAGCGAAGTCCAACGGGCAAGCCGAGCAAGACCGGCAAGCCGCAACAGCCTGGCAAGAAGCCCAAAAAACCACCGCAAGGAGCCAAGGAGAGAGAAAAAGCCAAGCAACGCCTAAACTCGCAGACAGGACAGGGACAGGGACGGGGGCAGCAAGGGGCCAGGAGCCACTGCTGCACGGGCGGCACACACGGCCACCCCTACCTCCAAGACACCGAGGAGGGAACCGAAACCAACACCAGGGCCCAACACCAGGGCCAAACCCCAGGGCCCAACACCAGGGCCAACACCACGGCCCAACACCAGGGCCAACCCCACAGCCCAACACCAGGGCCCAACACCAGGGCCCAAAACCAGAGCCAACACCACGGCCCAACACCAGGGCCAAAACCACGGCCCAACACCCGGGCCAGCACCACGGACCAACAACAGGGCCCGTCACCGGAGACAAGCCCCAGGGATGGGCAAAGGCCCCAACAGCGACCACAGCGACAACACAACCACAACCTGCACAACCTCAACAGCCAAGGGGCGAACCCTACACCCTGGGCGACAGCAACAGGAACAACAAACAAAACCGGGCAACCGCCGCAGCGAACCAGGGCAAAACGAGCCCCCCCCCACCGGGGAGCACCAGAGAAAACAGAAAACCCACAGCACGCCCGAAGAGAACCCCGCACCACCGAAACCGCCTCCCAGAGCCACAAAAGCCGCAGGGACGGTGCCACACAAGCGCACCGGAGACAAACAACAACCGACCCCACCCTGGGGGCGTCCCCGCAAGACAGCAGGCCCGAAGACACACCTCCCTCCCAAGACACCCCGCACCGCAGGAACCTCACTCCCACGTCCCCCCGGCTCCCAAGAACCCCCACGGGCGCAGCAGGGGCAACACTGCCTGGCTGGAAGCCAGGGCACAAGCGCGCCGGCGACAAGACACCCGCAGACCCCACCCTGGGGGTGACCCCCGAACCGCACCTGCCTCCCACGGCGGCCTGCACCACACCAACCCTGCACCGAAGCCCCCCCGCCCCTCCCCAGTCCCCCCCCGAAACCCTCCCCAGACCCCCCGGCGCCACACGCACCCCACTCCCAAGAACCCCCCCCTCCAGGCCGCAGGGGCAGCACCGCCGGGTCAGAGACCAAGGCACGAGAGCGCCAGCGACAAAACACCCACAGACCCCACACAGGGGGCGACCCCTCAAGACAGCAGCCTCCGAACCGCACCTGCCTCCCGCGGCAGCCTGCACCACACCAACCCTGCTCCTAAGCTCCCCCGACCCCCAAGACCCCCTCCGGCCCCACCCACAGCAAGCCCCGCACCGTACCCCCCTCCCTAGGCAACCCGCACCGCACTCCCCCCACCCTCGAGGCCCCTCGCACCCTAAGGACCTCAGACACCGAGATCCCCCACTCCCAACACCCCGCTCACGACGGCCCCGGCTGCCCTGTCAGCTGAGCTGCTGCCTGGCTGGGCTGGGCGCTGATGGCTGACCCGGATGGGGAGACCTGCTGTGCTGCCTGGGCGCCCCCGGCGGGTGCCTGTGGTGCTGGGACCGGGGCCACCCGGGACAGATGAACCTGCAGACGCGGGCTGCTGCCAGTCACCCGCTGCACGGAGCAGAGGACGCCTTCATGCGCCCAGGAGGCTTCGAAGGCATCCAGCCGGCCGGGCTTCAGCTGTGCTGTGATGTGGCCCCGGGGCAGCCCCGCCAGAGTGTCCTCGGAGAGCGCCGCCATGCTGAAATGTGCCCTCATGAGACGCTGCAGCTCCCCAATGACGCAGCCCACCACCGTGGCCGACGGATGGTCATCAGGCTCCACCCTGTGGTAGTGGCCCCAGACCGCCCACAGCCAAGTGGCTCGAAGGGCTGCCCACAGCAGCTGCAGCCCAGGGCTGGTGGGGTAGGCCGGCCACCCTCCCGGCCAGTCTCCCAGCAGCACAGCCGGCTGTCTGAAAGGCAAGTCCGCGGCCCCGGAGACTGCCGCCCACAGCTCTGCCAGCCAAACCCGAGCTGCGGTGTAAGCCCCGCACTCCAAGAAGACGTGGGTCAGGCTGGCGACATGCAGGTTGCCGTCCACCGAGCAGCTAGGAGCAGAGCAGTGGGCACGCTGCGGCTGACCTTTGGAGGCCAGGTACACCCCGCACGGGAGCCGTCCATGGTGCAGCCGCCAGGTGAGCGCCTTGGCCCGGTTGCTTGCGGGGCAGTCCCACAGCCGCTGCCAGGCCCGCCGGCGGTCGAGGGGAGACATGCCAGCCGGGCCATCAGCTGCCGGGTCTGCCTCCGGGGCCGGCCCGGCGGGCGCCGACGGTCCGGCGGCAGCACCGGGGTCCTGCTGGTGCGGTGCCGCATGGCGGCTGCTAGGCTGGCTGACCGGGCTTGCAGCGGCCGAGGGCAGTGATGGGGGGGAGGAGCGGGGCCGCATCCAGCCGGGGCTGGGCGTGGGGTTCATGGCAAACCACCGGCTGCGGCTGGGCGCTTGCTGAGCCAGCCAGTGTTGGTGCCAGCGGGCCTCCTGTTGCTGTAGCTGGCTGTGCGGCTGCTCGGGCCACGCCGCGGGCATGAGGGGCTCCGTGTCCTGGTCCCGGCCCCAGCTGTGACCGCGGGCGGTGAGGCGGTGGCGCACCTCACTCACTGTGTAGTGGATGAGGGGCAGCGTGCCGTGGCCGTGGCTGAGGGGGTAGCACTGGACCGAGTCCCAAAGCCCCAGCAGCTGGTATTCCACTGGCCATGAGGAGGCGCGTTGGGCCGGGGGCGCCTCGCTGTATCGCTGATGGTCCTCCAAGGTCCAGTGTCGGCGCGGCTTGCGGCCCGGCAGCACGCAGGCTGCAGGCCAGTCGGCGTCCCCTGCTGCTCCGGCCTGCTCGCTGTCTGGGGGCACCAAGCGGCCGTTGGGCAGGACGGCCCACAAGACTCCCGTAGGGCTGCTGACCCGGCTGCCATCGGGCGACAGGAGCCAGTCGGGTGCCGGCGGCAGTTCGGGGTCCAGGGGGTCGGCTGGCAGCAGTCTCCGCCAGTCGGCTGGGATGGCCCCAAGGACCGCCTGCATGAGGGGTTCGTGCTGGGTCATGGGCGACGCTGCACGGAGCTCGGCCAGGGTGCGGGGTCCCAGGTGGGCGGTCCCAGCCGGCGGGGTGAAGGGCTGGTCGGTGGCGGGGTCACGCAGGGCTGCATTGAAGAACAGGGGCTCATGCAGGATGGCACGCGCGTCCGTGGTCTCTGGGTAGGCCAGCCGGGTCGGGAGCGAGGAGCGGTAGGACTGCACCAGGCTGGCAATGAACGTAGGCAGGCTGGGGGGCGGTTCCGCCGTGCCATACACCCAGCCCCACCCAGTGGTCCCATCCGGCCTGTACTCGTCGAGCAGACCCCGCATGATCTGCTTCCATGGCTGCTGGCCGGGCTGAGCGAGCTGGGCGAGGGGCTTCGCCTGCAGGGCGACCATGAATGCGTCGAGGTCGAGATGGCCGACACCGCCACAGTCGTGATCCTGGCAGGCGATCTCCGGGCCAGGCTTCAGCAGGGCCCGTCCGTGGCACACCAGGGACGCGTCTTCCTCCAGGAGCGACCAGGCCACAAAGCCGTCGATATGCTTGCGGAGTGCCGCCAGCTGGGGTGGGGTGGGGCGGATGATGGAGAGGTGGTATGCCAGGGTGTTTCCCAGCACCCGCTGCTGACCCACGTGAGGTGTGGGAATGTCTGAAAGGTCGCCTCCGCAGTGCAGCCGATCACCTCCACAGACAGCACCTGACGGACCAGGCCGCCAGCCTGAGGGCGGCCAAACACGCTGCGTGTGCAGCCCTGGCAGCCATGCAGCATGCTATGCCCGGGCCCGACGCCGGCGCCTTGGCAGCACAGGCCTGCAGCCAGCTCACCACGGCAGTCAAACAGGCCGCCATCCGCCGCACAGCAGTGCTGGACGCCGCGTACACGCAGCATGGCGACAAGGGCACCGGCTGGTTCCACCAGCTCGGCGAGGTGCGCACCCGGGAGCCAGTCACCCACCTCTCAGTCCCGGGTCAGCCCCTCCCGGTTCCGCTCAGTGACCCGGGTGCGGCCGCCGCTATCACAGCCGCGGCCCACGCCGGGCGACACACCCACCCGGGTGAAGGTGGGCGCGGTCCCGTCGGTCCTCATGGCTGCGCGCCACGCGCCGCCCGTCGGGAGGGGCGACCGTCGTGGCGGGCGATTTGGGTTCGGGCCTGCTGCAGTTGGCCCAGAGCAGCGACGATGAAGGAGCGCACGTGCCCGGGGGTGGGGTGCAGGCCCGGCAGGAATGGGGCCAGGGAGCGCAGATGGTCGTGGTAGACCTTCAGAAATGCGCCGGCAGAGCTGCGATTGCCGGTCTGAGCTTGGAGGGCGGGCTCCAGGGCGGATTGGGCCGCTGCCAGCACCTCGGGCTGCACATGCGGGCACCGTGGGGACAGATAGCTGTGGTTCTCGCGCAGGAGGAGGGCGTCCAGTTCCATTGCGCCGAGGGGCGCTGGGGGCGACAGGTCCAGCTGGTGCAGTGCCCGGCGGCAGAAGGCGACCACGACGGGGCGGGGATCGACGAGCTCCGGAGACTCCAGTCGGGGGTGGTGGCGGATGAAGAGCTTTCGCAGAACCGCCTGGAAGGCGATGGACGAGCAGGCGGGGTGGGGGCATGCCGCGAAGTAGTCCACGAACTGGTCGTGGTACCCAGCCGCAAGGGTGTCTGCGGGGGGGACCCACTGGCTGGGCGTGGCTGTGATCAAGCTAGCGGCCCGCAGCACGTCGAGCTCCGCGGTCGGCAGTCCCAGGCCCGGGGCAGTGCTGGGGCCCGGCGGGGGCTGGTGTGGAGGGCTGGCGGCCTGCGCTGTGGGGCTGTGGGCGGCCAGCTGGGGCGGCGGGCCGTGAGCTGCCCAGCCGGGGCTGGGCGTCAGCTGGGGGGGCAGCTCGGGCCCCCCGTCCCCCCCGGGGCCGTGGTGGCCAGCCGTGCCTGTGGGTGGAGCCTGGGGCGGTGGCTGGGTCAGCGTGGGCCCGCCCCTGGCCGAGGTGGGGTCGAGGGGCTGGTGGTGGCGGGTGAAGGCGTCCGGTTGTCGCCACCACCGCCCGGTGCTGCCGGCCTGGGGAGATGTGGGGGCTCTGGAGGGGCCCTGCTGCTCCTGGTGGGGGGTCCCACTGGGGCTGCCCTGGTGGGCCCCTGGGGGGGCCGCCAGCGTGGCCGGCTCAGCCTCGGGAGGGGAGAAGGTGCCGCCGATGGGAGTGGAGTCGGGGCCCCAGCCCTGGGGGTTGGCGCCAACCCCGGCCCGGGGGTATGGGGACAGACGCCGGTTCTGCGCATCCTGGATGGTCCGCAACACAGCTGGGAGGCTGTTGGGGCCGTCCGGGGCCTCCACCAGCTGGGGTCGGCGCCACCATGCCTGGCCATCAGCCATCCCAGGGGAGGAAGGGCTGGGGGCAGCCGAGGCAGGGCTGGGGGCTGGGGGCCCTGATCCCGCCGTGGAGGGGGTGGGTGGGCCAGAGGGGTGGACCGCCGGCGGCCGGGGAGCCTGGGCTGGTGCGGGCAGGGGGCCCGGGCTGCCGCCTGCTGCCATCACAGCCACCCCCACGGCAGCCGGCCTCCCGAGGGCCGGGGCGGCTGTTGGTGCGGGCTCGGCGGCTGGGTGAGTGCCGTCCCCTACTGCTGGTGCGCCGGGCGCCGCCTGCACCGCTGGTGGGGGCCCTGCGGCGGGCGCTGGTGGTGGTTCGGCCGCGGGAGCTGCTGGTGAGTCGGTCACTGGCGCGTCCCTCATGTCGAACACGGAGATGCGGACAGTGAGCTGGTCGATCAAGAACGACCGAGGGAGGGAGAGGAGGTTGGGGTCCGACGGCGGAGCGGCCACGAAGGCGACCAGGTGGGATGCATCAGGCAGGGCGCCTGGCGTACCGGAGCGGGTCATGCCGTCGCCCAGGACTTCCCCCACAACCAGGTCCTGCCCTTGGGAGGGGGTAGCTGCCAGGCCTGCACAGCTAAGCAAGGCCCCAGTGACCCCTTCGAGGGCATAAGTGCCGGGGAGCCCTTTGATGAGGAGCTTGTGGCTGTGCGGTCGGGCCAGGTTGTAGTACGGCTGCACCGCGACTTCGATGGTCGTCCCCTGGAAAGCGACTGGTAACGAGGACCGTCGGAGGAAGGCCCCCGCCGCGTTCTCTGCTCGCAGGCCGGGTGCTGGGTTCAGCACCACCCCCCGGTGGCGCCCTTGGCCGAGGAGGTTGATGCTGACGAAAGTGCCTGGGCTGGCGTTCATGGCGGCCTGGACGGCTGCATTGCACCACGCTTCCCACACCGCTTCATCGGCCGCCTCCCGGGGGGCGGCGGCCCCTAACATCAGCTTGGGGGCCACCCGGCGGTCGCCGGTGTGCAGCTCAGAGGACAGGGCAGTCCCTGGAAGCTCCCGCTGGACCTCAGCACGCCAGGCTGGCAGCTGCTGGGCGGGGGCGATCTCCCATGAGGTGGTGGCGCCCCCCGGGGCCTGCTTGCGAGCCCGGACTGAAGCTGGCAGGCTGGCCGTGAGGGAGGCCGCATACCGAGCGGACCGGGGGAGCTGACCGGTGGAGACCGCACAGCGTGGGGGACCCTGGGGGGCGGCGTGCAAAGCTGCCACCGGCAGTCTGCGAGGCCATGGGCCAACAAACATGAGGGCGGGCTGTTGCTGATGCTGTTGCTGATGCTGAACTGGCTGTTGCTGCTGCGGCGGCGTGCTGATGTTGATACTGCTGTTGCTGGTGTTGCTGCTGCTGCTGCTGCTGTTGCTGCTGCTGCTGCTGGTTCTGCTGCTGAAGCTGCTGCTGTAGAGCCCCCAACTCTGCTGCTAGGGGCCCGTCCCAGGAGAGCAGGCGGGGGACTTGCACTCCTCCCTGCCTGCACCCTGGCTCTGCGGGAGCTCCTCGAGCGCCTGAGGCCGTCTGGTCGGTCTGTACTGAGCTGCAGAGCAGCTGAGCTGGACAGGGCAGCAAGGGCACACCGCACAGGCAAAGCACCCCACCTGCACCCCGGAGCCCACCCCTGCACCCACAGGGCACCCCAGGCACGAAGCAGCACCCACCTACACAACAAGAGCAAGCCTCACCCCACCGAGGACAAGCCACCCAAAGCAGGCAGAGGAAGAACCCCTCGCCGGGCAGCCAAGACACCCACCAACGGAAGAAACCAACCCCGCACGGAAGAAACCAACCCCTGGCCCTGCCAGAAACCGACCGCCAGGCCTGAAGATGTCAAAGGAAACTCCACAGGCCGCTAGGCTCCAAGCGCGGGCTCCACGGAAGTCGTCCAGCACCACAGCTCCACGATGTCGTCCACCACGAGCGACCGGAAGGCCAACCGCGCAAGACGCCCGAGAAAACGTCGCTAAAAAGAGGCTTAGCTGCAAGCTTTCGCAGCGCCGGCTTGGCGCCGCGTCAGGCTGGAAGCACGAGGATGATTGCTGCGCTCGCCGAGGGCGCACTCCGAGAAGACGCGCAATCCGCACGCCCAGTTCCACGAAAAGAAGAAGGAGAAGAACAAAGAGAGTAGGCGTGCTGTGCGCCCTGATTGGAGCGCCGAGTCCTGGAGTCGCCGGTCCGATGGCGGCTGCGGCGACAAGAGAGAAAACCGCCGCTGCCGCGGGTCGCGCCGCTGAAGCAACCAAACGAAAAGAAGCAAAATGACCTAAAGGAAAGCGGGAAGCGCGCAGCCTGTTGTTGAAGTTGCAGGTGCTGAGTGAGGCATTGCCAGCAAACAAATGTCGACGAGGTGTTGGAGTAGCTTAAGCTATAAGCTATAAGCTATAAGCTATAAGCTATAAGCTATAAGCTATGCTGTGCTGTGCTGTGCTGTGCTGTGCTGTGGCCCCGGGGCAGCCCCGCCAGAGTGTCCTCGGAGAGCGCCGCCATGCTGAAATGTGCCCTCATGAGACGCTGCAGCTCCCCAATGACGCAGCCCACCACCGTGGCCGACGGATGGTCATCAGGCTCCGCCCTGTGGTAGTGGCCCCAGACCGCCCACAGCCAAGTGGCTCGAAGGGCTGCCCACAGCAGCTGCAGCCCAGGGCTGGTGGGGTAGGCCGGCCACCCTCCCGGCCAGTCTCCCAGCAGCACAGCCGGCTGTCTGAAAGGCAAGTCCGCGGCCCCGGAGACTGTTGCCCACAGCTCTGCCAGCCAAACCCGAGCTGCGGTGTAAGCCCCGCACTCCAAGAAGACGTGGGTCAGGCTGGCGACATGCAGGTTGCCGTCCACCGAGCAGCTAGGAGCAGAGCAGTGGGCACGCTGCGGCTGACCTTTGGAGGCCAGGTACACCCCGCACGGGAGCCTTCCATGGTGCAGCCGCCAGGCGAGCGCCTTGGCCCGGTTGCTTGCGGGGCAGTCCCACAGCCGCTGCCAGGCCCGCCGGCGGTCGAGGGGAGACATGCCAGCCGGGCCATCAGCTGCCGGGTCTGCCTCCGGGGCCGGCCCGGCGGGTGCCGACGGTCCGGCGGCAGCACCGGGGTCCTGCTGGTGCGGTGCCGCATGGCGGCTGCTAGGCTGGCTGACCGGGCTTGCAGCGGCCGAGGGCAGTGATGGGGGGGAGGAGCGGGGCCGCATCCAGCCGGGGCTGGGCGTGGGGTTCATGGCAAACCACCGGCTGCGGCTGGGCGCTTGCTGAGCCAGCCAGTGTTGGTGCCAGCGGGCCTCCTGTTGCTGTAGCTGGCTGTGCGGCTGCTCGGGCCACGCCGCGGGCATGAGGGGCTCCGTGTCCTGGTCCCGGCCCCAGCTGTGGCCGCGGGCGGTGAGGCAGTGGCGCACCTCACTCACTGTGTAGTGGATGAGGGGCAGCGTGCCGTGGCCGTGGCTGAGGGGGTAGCACTGGACCGAGTCCCAAAGCCCCAGCAGCTGGTATTCCACTGGCCATGAGGAGGCGCGTTGGGCCGGGGGCGCCTCGCTGCGGACCGGGAAAGGTGCTGACTGGTGCCCATTGACCACCACCCGGCAGGAGCCATCTGACGTGAGCAGGCGCAGCCAGCGCTGTGTGTGCTGACCGAAGCCCATGGCCTCGGCCACCCGGTAGAGCCAGGGGCGATGGACCCGGTCGTAGGCCTTCTCGATGTCGAGTATGATGAGGGCTGCCGGTTGCTGCGAGTGCCGCACCCACTCCGCCAGGGCCAGGTGGTAAAGGGTGTTGTCGCGGATGTCCCGGCCGCTGACGAAGGCAGTCTGCAGCGGGTCTATCAGGTAGTCCAGTGCCGGCTGTAGGCGATTGCTGACGGCCTTGCAGACAAGCTTGTAGTCGCATTGGAGCAGGGTGATGGGCCGGTAGCTGCTCAGGCTGGGCCGGGGCAGGCCTTTGCCTTTGTAGATGAGAGTGATGACCCCTTCGCGCCAGCTGAGCGGCAGGGAGTCGGCAGCTGCGGCCCCGGTCTCCACGGATCCCTGGGTGAAGGCTGCGTTGGCGGCGGCGAGCAGCAGCGGGCCCAGCAGCGGCCACAGCACCCGGTACACCTCATAAGGCAGGCCGTCCGAGCCAGGGGCGGTGCCATTCAGACAGGACGACAGAGCAGCCGCAAGTTCGTCCAGCTGCAGCTCGCCGGCGGCTGGGGCTGCGTCGGCAGCTTCCCTGAGGGGCTGGGGGAGCCGGCGGCGGAGGTGCTGCAGGAGCTGGTCTTGGGCTGTCAGGTCCACCTGCTCCACCCGGAACAGACCCGTGGGGCTGTCACTGCTGTACATGGCGTGGGCCGCGGCTGTGATAGCGGCGGCCGCACCCGGGTCACTGAGCGGAACCGGGAGGGGCTGACCCGGGACTGAGAGGTGGGTGACTGGCTCCCGGGTGCGCACCTCGCGTCCGAGCTGGTGGAACCAGCCGGTGCCCTTGTCGCCATGCTGCGTGTACGCGGCGTCCAGCGCTGCTGTGCGGCGGATGGCGGCCTGTTTGACTGCCGTGGTGAGCTGGCTGCAGGCCTGTGCTGCCAAGGCGCCGGCGTCGGGCCCGGGCATAGCATGCTGCATGGCTGCCAGGGCTGCACACGCAGCGTGTTTGGCCGCCCTCAGGCTGGCGGCCTGGTCCGTCAGGTGCTGTCTGTGGAGGTGATCGGCTGCACTGCGGAGGCGACCTTTCAGACATTCCCACACCTCACGTGGGTCAGCAGCGGCGTCTTGCTGCTGGACGGCCTGGATTGCCAGCTCCACTGCCGACTGCAGGCGGGGCAGCAGGCTGGGGTGGTACAGCAGGTACGTGGGGAACGCCCAGCTGCTGCAGCCGAGGGTGGGGAGCCCTGGCAGCGCCAGCTCCAAGAGCACCCCATGATGATCCCCCGGGGCGCCTGGCACCACCCGAACAGCTGTCACGTACTGCTGCAGAGGTTGGCTAATGAGCCAGCGGTCCAGGCGTGCCACCGGCGGTCGAGTTGGTGATGCCGGGTGAGTGAAGCCCCCCCCCACGCCGGAAGACAGCCAGGGGTCGACCAGATTGGCCCCGTGGACCAGGGCCTGCAGTGCAGGCCTCCCGCCGGCCCGATGGGCAGACGGTTGGGCCTCGTCACCCGCATGCAGGACGCAGTTAAGGTCCCCTCCAAGCAGAATGTGGCGGTCTGTCTCGAGGTATGGCTGCAGGCTTTGGAAGAACTCTGGGCGGCTGGCGGCCACCGACGGGGCGTAGATGCATAGGAGGCGTAGGCGAAGGTGGAGGACATCCCAGTCCCAGCAGCAGACACGGCCGGCAGTGTCCGAGGTGTACGGGTGCTGCACACAGCCCGGCAGGCTGATCCCTGGCCGCGCCAGGATGGCTGCCCCACAGCTGAGGTCCGTCCCCGGGCTGTAACCCCATTTGCCCCGCCAGGGGGCCCCCGGGCCGCTGCCTCGTTGTAAAACTGACTGCAGTGCTGCTTTGCTGCCCAGTTTCGCCTCCTGTACGAAGGTGACATCCGGGTTGCCTGCGACCTGCTGCTGGTAGCAGAGCAGCCTGGAGGCTCGCGCCCGCCCAAGCCCATTGACGTTTACGGTCAGGAGCTTGAAGGTGGGCGCGGTCCCGTCGGTCCTCATGGCTGCGCGCCACGCGCCGCCCGTCGGGAGGGGCGGCCGTCGTGGCGGGCGATTTGGGTTCGGGCCTGCTGCAGTTGGCCCAGAGCAGCGACAATGAAGGAGCGCACGTGCCCGGGGGTGGGGTGCAGGCCCGGCAGGAATGGGGCCAGGGAGCGCAGATGGTCGTGGTAGACCTTCAGAAATGCGCCGGCAGAGCTGCGATTGCCGGTCTGAGCTTGGAGGGCGGGCTCCAGGGCGGATTGGGCCGCTGCCAGCACCTCGGGCTGCACATGCGGGCACCGTGGGGACAGATAGCTGTGGTTCTCGCGCAGGAGGAGGGCGTCCAGTTCCATTGCGCCGAGGGGCGCTGGGGGCGACAGGTCCAGCTGGTGCAGTGCCCGGCGGCAGAAGGCGACCACGACGGGGCGGGGATCGACGAGCTCCGGAGACTCCAGTCGGGGGTGGTGGCGGATGAAGAGCTTTCGCAGAACCGCCTGGAAGGCGATGGACGAGCAGGCGGGGTGGGGGCATGCCGCGAAGTAGTCCACGAACTGGTCGTGGTACCCAGCCGCAAGGGTGTCTGCGGGGGGGACCCACTGGCTGGGCGTGGCTGTGATCAAGCTAGCGGCCCGCAGCACGTCGAGCTCCGCGGTCGGCAGTCCCAGGCCCGGGGCAGTGCTGGGGCCCGGCGGGGGCTGGTGTGGAGGGCTGGCGGCCTGCGCTGTGGGGCTGTGGGCGGCCAGCTGGGGTGGCGGGCCGTGAGCTGCCCAGCCGGGGCTGGGCGTCAGCTGGGGGGGCAGCTCGGGCCCCCCGTCCCCCCCGGGGCCGTGGTGGCCAGCCGTGCCTGTGGGTGGAGCCTGGGGCGGTGGCTGGGTCAGCGTGGGCCCGCCCCTGGCCGAGGTGGGGTCGAGGGGCTGGTGGTGGCGGGTGAAGGCGTCCGGTTGTCGCCACCACCGCCCGGTGCTGCCGGCCTGGGGAGAGCTAGCGTGCCAGGCTTCTGGGCGACTCCACGGGGCCAGCTGGACGGTGCTGATGACTGTATGATGAGTCTTGTAAACCTCCGGACGGGACAGGGGTGGGCACCCTCCTTTCTCATCACACCCCGGGTAATGGTCACTGACTGGTTTCGATCCCGGGATCCCGGGGGGAATTGCAAGGTTTCCCTGTTGCCAGCCAATGAACCATTGCCTGCTTCTGTGGGGTGCAGGTCCTGAAACTAGGCACGGTTAAGTGCTGCTCCGACAACAGTGACTGTGTTGGCACGGCAGCGGCAGTGTGGCTTTGTTGATTAGAATTGGCCATCCCGGAGTGCACCGCTGCCGCACTTCCCCCACACACCCTCCCTTCCCCACCTGAGTCCGCCAACCAGTGCCACACCTAATCCTGAACCGAGGGAAAGGACCTGCTAATGCCTGCCCCCGCCCACGCTCATGTGGTCATGCCGTCGCACCCAGGCTGCATGCCGGGCTGTGTTTTTTTTTTTCTGCAAGGGACGTTACAAGGACTGGGAAAGCGAAGCCCAACGGGCAAGCCGAGCAAGACCGGCAAGCCGCAACAGCCTGGCAAGAAGCCCAAAAAACCACCGCAAGGAGCCAAGGAGAGAGAAAAAGCCAAGCAACGCCTAAACTCGCAGACAGGACAGGGACAGGGACGGGGGCAGCAAGGGGCCAGGAGCCACTGCTGCACGGGCGGCACACACGGCCACCCCTACCTCCAAGACACCGAGGAGGGAACCGAAACCAACACCAGGGCCCAACACCAGGGCCAAACCCCAGGGCCCAACACCAGGGCCAACACCACGGCCCAACACCAGGGCCAACCCCACAGCCCAACACCAGGGCCCAACACCAGGGCCCAAAACCAGAGCCAACACCACGGCCCAACACCAGGGCCAAAACCACGGCCCAACACCCGGGCCAGCACCACGGACCAACAACAGGGCCCGTCACCGGAGACAAGCCCCAGGGATGGGCAAAGGCCCCAACAGCGACCACAGCGACAACACAACCACAACCTGCACAACCTCAACAGCCAAGGGGCGAACCCTACACCCTGGGCGACAGCAACAGGAACAACAAACAAAACCGGGCAACCGCCGCAGCGAACCAGGGCAAAACGAGCCCCCCCCCACCGGGGAGCACCAGAGAAAACAGAAAACCCACAGCACGCCCGAAGAGAACCCCGCACCACCGAAACCGCCTCCCAGAGCCACAAAAGCCGCAGGGACGGTGCCACACAAGCGCACCGGAGACAAACAACAACCGACCCCACCCTGGGGGCGTCCCCGCAAGACAGCAGGCCCGAAGACACACCTCCCTCCCAAGACACCCCGCACCGCAGGAACCTCACTCCCACGTCCCCCCGGCTCCCAAGAACCCCCACGGGCGCAGCAGGGGCAACACTGCCTGGCTGGAAGCCAGGGCACAAGCGCGCCGGCGACAAGACACCCGCAGACCCCACCCTGGGGGCGACCCCCGAACCGCACCTGCCTCCCACGGCGGCCTGCACCATACCAACCCTGCACCGAAGCCCCCCCGCCCCTCCCCAGTCCCCCCCCGAAACCCTCCCCAGACCCCCCGGCGCCACACGCACCCCACTCCCAAGAACCCCCCTCTCCAGGCCGCAGGGGCAGCACCGCCGGGTCAGAGACCAAGGCACGAGAGCGCCAGCGACAAAACACCCACAGACCCCACACAGGGGGCGACCCCGCAAGACAGCAGCCTCCGAACCGCACCTGCCTCCCGCGGCAGCCGGCACCACACCAACCCTGCTCCTAAGCTCCCCCGACCCCCAAGACCCCCTCCGGCCCCACCCACAGCAAGCCCCGCACCGTACCCCCCTCCCTAGGCAACCCGCACCGCACTCCCCCCACCCTCGAGGCCCCTCGCACCCTAAGGACCTCAGACACCGAGATCCCCCACTCCCAACACCCCGCTCACGACGGCCCCGGCTGCCCTGTCAGCTGAGCTGCTGCCTGGCTGGGCTGGGCGCTGATGGCTGACCCGGATGGGGAGACCTGCTGTGCTGCCTGGGCGCCCCCGGCGGGTGCCTGTTTTTTTTTTTTTTTTTTCTGCGAGGGACGTTACAAGGACTGGGAAAGCGAAGCCCAACGGGCAAGCCGAGCAAGACCGGCAAGCCGCAACAGCCTGGCAAGAAGCCCAAAAAACCACCGCAAGGAGCCAAGGAGAGAGAAAAAGCCAAGCAACGCCTAAACTCGCAGACAGGACAGGGACAGGGACGGGGGCAGCAAGGGGCCAGGAGCCACTGCTGCACGGGCGGCACACACGGCCACCCCTACCTCCAAGACACCGAGGAGGGAACTGAAACCAACACCAGGGCCCAACACCAGGGCCAAACCCCAGGGCCCAACACCAGGGCCAACACCACGGCCCAACACCAGGGCCAACCCCACAGCCCAACACCAGGGCCCAACACCAGGGCCCAAAACCAGAGCCAACACCACGGCCCAACACCAGGGCCAAAACCACGGCCCAACACCCGGGCCAGCACCACGGACCAACAACAGGGCCCGTCACCGGAGACAAGCCCCAGGGATGGGCAAAGGCCCCAACAGCGACCACAGCGACAACACAACCACAACCTGCACAACCTCAACAGCCAAGGGGCGAACCCTACACCCTGGGCGACAGCAACAGGAACAACAAACAAAACCGGGCAACCACCGCAGCGAACCAGGGCAAACGAGCCCCCCCCCCACCGGGGAGCACCAGAGAAAACAGAAAACCCACAGCACGCCCGAAGAGAACCCCGCACCACCGAAACCGCCTCCCAGAGCCACAAAAGCCGCAGGGACGGTGCCACACAAGCGCACCGGAGACAAACAACAACCGACCCCACCCTGGGGGCGTCCCCGCAAGACAGCAGGCCCGAAGACACACCTCCCTCCCAAGACACCCCGCACCGCAGGAACCTCACTCCCACGTCCCCCCGGCTCCCAAGAACCCCCACGGGCGCAGCAGGGGCAACACTGCCTGGCTGGAAGCCAGGGCACAAGCGTGCCGGCGACAAGACACCCGCAGACCCCACCCTGGGGGCGACCCCCGAACCGCACCTGCCTCCCACGGCGGCCTGCACCACACCAACCCTGCACCGAAGCCCCCCCGCCCCTCCCCAGTCCCCCCCCCGAAACCCTCCCCAGACCCCCCGGCGCCACACGCACCCCACTCCCAAGAACCCCCCCCTCCAGGCCGCAGGGGCAGCACCGCCGGGTCAGAGACCAAGGCACGAGAGCGCCAGCGACAAAACACCCACAGACCCCACACAGGGGGCGACCCCTCAAGACAGCAGCCTCCGAACCGCACCTGCCTCCCGCGGCAGCCTGCACCACACCAACCCTGCTCCTAAGCTCCCCCGACCCCCAAGACCCCCTCCGGCCCCACCCACAGCAAGCCCCGCACCGCACCCCCCTCCCTAGGCAACCCGCACCGCACTCCCCCCACCCTCGAGGCCCCTCGCACCCTAAGGACCTCAGACACCGAGATCCCCCACTCCCAACACCCCGCTCACGACGGCCCCGGCTGCCCTGTCAGCTGAGCTGCTGCCTGGCTGGGCTGGGCGCTGATGGCTGACCCGGATGGGGAGACCTGCTGTGCTGCCTGGGCGCCCCCGGCGGGTGCCTGTGGTGCTGGGACCGGGGCCACCCGGGACAGATGAACCTGCAGACGCGGGCTGCTGCCAGCCACCCGCTGCACGGAGCAGAGGACGCCTTCATGCGCCCAGGAGGCTTCGAAGGCATCCAGCCGGCCGGGCTTCAGCTGTGCTGTGATGTGGCCCCGGGGCAGCCCCGCCAGAGTGTCCTCGGAGAGCGCCGCCATGCTGAAATGTGCCCTCATGAGACGCTGCAGCTCCCCAATGACGCAGCCCACCACCGTGGCCGACGGATGGTCATCAGGCTCCGCCCTGTGGGTAGCAGTGCCTTAACACCGAAAGTTAAGGCACTGCTTTCGGCCCGGGTGACCCGGGTTCAAGTCCCGCCACGGACATTTGGAACTTACCTGCACCCCACAGAAGCAGGCAATGGATCATTGCCTGGCAACAGGGAAACCTTGCAATTCCCCCCGGGATCCCGGGATCGAAACCAGTCAGTGACCATTACCCGGGGTGTGATGAGAAAGGAGGGTGCCCACCCCTGTCCCTGTCCCGTCCGGAGGTTTACAAGACTCATCATTCAGTCATCAGCACCATCCAGCTGGCCCGTGGAGTCGCCCAGAAGCCTGGCACGCTAGCTACTCAGCACAAGTGGCAGCATCAGTGGAGCCGCCAGACAACATGTGTGTCCCATGTCCCGAGTCGGGGTTCCTCCGGAATTAAAAAAAAAAAAAAAGTGGCCCCAGACCGCCCACAGCCAAGTGGCTCGAAGGGCTGCCCACAGCAGCTGCAGCCCAGGGCTGGTGGGGTAGGCCGGCCACCCTCCCGGCCAGTCTCCCAGCAGCACAGCCGGCTGTCTGAAAGGCAAGTCCGCGGCCCCGGAGACTGCCGCCCACAGCTCTGCCAGCCAAACCCGAGCTGCGGTGTAAGCCCCGCACTCCAAGAAGACGTGGGTCAGGCTGGCGACATGCAGGTTGCCGTCCACCGAGCAGCTAGGAGCAGAGCGGGAGTCTTGTGGGCCGTCCTGCCCAACGGCCGCTTGGTGCCCCCAGACAGCGAGCAGGCCGGAGCAGCAGGGGACGCCGACTGGCCTGCAGCCTGCGTGCTGCCGGGCCGCAAGCCGCGCCGACACTGGACCTTGGAGGACCATCAGCGATACAGCGAGGCGCCCCCGGCCCAACGCGCCTCCTCATGGCCAGTGGAATACCAGCTGCTGGGGCTTTGGGACTCGGTCCAGTGCTACCCCCTCAGCCACGGCCACGGCACGCTGCCCCTCATCCACTACACAGTGAGTGAGGTGCGCCACTGCCTCACCGCCCGCGGCCACAGCTGGGGCCGGGACCAGGACACGGAGCCCCTCATGCCCGCGGCGTGGCCCGAGCAGCCGCACAGCCAGCTACAGCAACAGGAGGCCCGCTGGCACCAACACTGGCTGGCTCAGCAAGCGCCCAGCCGCAGCCGGTGGTTTGCCATGAACCCCACGCCCAGCCCCGGCTGGATGCGGCCCCGCTCCTCCCCCCCATCACTGCCCTCGGCCGCTGCAAGCCCGGTCAGCCAGCCTAGCAGCCGCCATGCGGCACCGCACCAGCAGGACCCCGGTGCTGCCGCCGGACCGTCGGCACCCGCCGGGCCGGCCCCGGAGGCAGACCCGGCAGCTGATGGCCCGGCTGGCATGTCTCCCCTCGACCGCCGGCGGGCCTGGCAGCGGCTGTGGGACTGCCCCGCAAGCAACCGGGCCAAGGCGCTCGCCTGGCGGCTGCACCATGGACGGCTCCCGTGCGGGGTGTACCTGGCCTCCAAAGGTCAGCCGCAGCGTGCCCACTGCTCTGCTCCTAGCTGCTCGGTGGACGGCAACCTGCATGTCGCCAGCCTGACCCACGTCTTCTTGGAGTGCGGGGCTTACACCGCAGCTCGGGTTTGGCTGGCAGAGCTGTGGGCAACAGTCTCCGGGGCCGCGGACTTGCCTTTCAGACAGCCGGCTGTGCTGCTGGGAGACTGGCCGGGAGGGTGGCCGGCCTACCCCACCAGCCCTGGGCTGCAGCTGCTGTGGGCAGCCCTTCGAGCCACTTGGCTGTGGGCGGTCTGGGGCCACTACCACAGGGCGGAGCCTGATGACCATCCGTCGGCCACGGTGGTGGGCTGCGTCATTGGGGAGCTGCAGCGTCTCATGAGGGCACATTTCAGCATGGCGGCGCTCTCCGAGGACACTCTGGCGGGGCTGCCCCGGGGCCACATCACAGCACAGCTGAAGCCCGGCCGGCTGGATGCCTTCGAAGCCTCCTGGGCGCATGAAGGCGTCCTCTGCTCCGTGCAGCGGGTGGCTGGCAGCAGCCCGCGTCTGCAGGTTCATCTGTCCCGGGTGGCCCCGGTCCCAGCACCACAGGCACCCGCCGGGGGCGCCCAGGCAGCACAGCAGGTCTCCCCATCCGGGTCAGCCATCAGCGCCCAGCCCAGCCAGGCAGCAGCTCAGCTGACAGGGCAGCCGGGGCCGTCGTGAGCGGGGTGTTGGGAGTGGGGGATCTCGGTGTCTGAGGTCCTTAGGGTGCGAGGGGCCTCGAGGGTGGGGGGAGTGCGGTGCGGGTTGCCTAGGGAGGGGGGTGCGGTGCGGGGCTTGCTGTGGGTGGGGCCGGAGGGGGTCTTGGGGGTCGGGGGAGCTTAGGAGCAGGGTTGGTGTGGTGCAGGCTGCCGCGGGAGGCAGGTGCGGTTCGGAGGCTGCTGTCTTGAGGGGTCGCCCCCTGTGTGGGGTCTGTGGGTGTTTTGTCGCTGGCGCTCTCGTGCCTTGGTCTCTGACCCGGCGGTGCTGCCCCTGCGGCCTGGAGGGGGGGGTTCTTGGGAGTGGGGTGCGTGTGGCGCCGGGGGGTCTGGGGAGGGTTTCGGGGGGGGGACTGGGGAGGGGCGGGGGGGCTTCGGTGCAGGGTTGGTGTGGTGCAGGCCGCCGTGGGAGGCAGGTGCGGTTCGGGGGTCGCCCCCAGGGTGGGGTCTGCGGGTGTCTTGTCGCCGGCACGCTTGTGCCCTGGCTTCCAGCCAGGCAGTGTTGCCCCTGCTGCGCCCGTGGGGGTTCTTGGGAGCCGGGGGGACGTGGGAGTGAGGTTCCTGCGGTGCGGGGTGTCTTGGGAGGGAGGTGTGTCTTCGGGCCTGCTGTCTTGCGGGGACGCCCCCAGGGTGGGGTCGGTTGTTGTTTGTCTCCGGTGCGCTTGTGTGGCACCGTCCCTGCGGCTTTTGTGGCTCTGGGAGGCGGTTTCGGTGGTGCGGGGTTCTCTTCGGGCGTGCTGTGGGTTTTCTGTTTTCTCTGGTGCTCCCCGGTGGGGGGGGGCTCGTTTGCCCTGGTTCGCTGCGGTGGTTGCCCGGTTTTGTTTGTTGTTCCTGTTGCTGTCGCCCAGGGTGTAGGGTTCGCCCCTTGGCTGTTGAGGTTGTGCAGGTTGTGGTTGTGTTGTCGCTGTGGTCGCTGTTGGGGCCTTTGCCCATCCCTGGTGCTTGTCTCCGGTGACGGGCCCTGTTGTTGGTCCGTGGTGCTGGCCCGGGTGTTGGGCCGTGGTTTTGGCCCTGGTGTTGGGCCGTGGTGTTGGCTCTGGTTTTGGGCCCTGGTGTTGGGCCCTGGTGTTGGGCTGTGGGGTTGGCCCTGGTGTTGGGCCGTGGTGTTGGCCCTGGTGTTGGGCCCTGGGGTTTGGCCCTGGTGTTGGGCCCTGGTGTTGGTTTCAGTTCCCTCCTCGGTGTCTTGGAGGTAGGGGTGGCCGACCCCCTGGACCCCGAACTGCCGCCGGCGCCCGACTGGCTCCTGTCGCCCGATGGCAGCCGGGTAAGCAGCCCTACGGGAGTCTTGTGGGCCGTCCTGCCCAACGGCCGCTTGGTGCCCCCAGACAGCGAGCAGGCCGGAGCAGCAGGGGACGCCGACTGGCCTGCAGCCTGCGTGCTGCCGGGCCGCAAGCCGCGCCGACACTGGACCTTGGAGGACCATCAGCGATACAGCGAGGCGCCCCCGGCCCAACGCGCCTCCTCATGGCCAGTGGAATACCAGCTGCTGGGGCTTTGGGACTCGGTCCAGTGCTACCCCCTCAGCCACGGCCACGGCACGCTGCCCCTCATCCACTACACAGTGAGTGAGGTGCGCCACTGCCTCACCGCCCGCGGCCACAGCTGGGGCCGGGACCAGGACACGGAGCCCCTCATGCCCGCGGCGTGGCCCGAGCAGCCGCACAGCCAGCTACAGCTGGAACTTACCTGCGCCCCACGGAAGTAGGCAATGGTTCATTGGCAGGCGACAGGGACACCTTGCAATTCCCCCCGGGATCCCGGGATCGAAACCTGCCAGTGACCATTACCCGGGGTGTGATGAGAAAGGAGGGTGCCCACCCCTGTCCCTGTCCCGTCCGGAGGTTTACAAGACTCATCATACAGTCATCAGCACCGTCCAGCTGGCCCCGTGGAGTCGCCCAGAAGCCTGGCACGCTAGCTACTCAGCAGAAGTGGCAGCATCAGTGGAGCCGCCAGACAACATGTGTGTCCCATGTCCCGAGTCGGGGTTCCTCCGGAATTAAAAAAAAAAAAAAAAAAAACAGCAACAGGAGGCCCGCTGGCACCAAAAAAAAAACCAACACTGGCTGGCTCAGCAAGCGCCCAGCCGCAGCCGGTGGTTTGCCATGAACCCCACGCCCAGCCCCGGCTGGATGCGGCCCCGCTCCTCCCCCCCATCACTGCCCTCGGCCGCTGCAAGCCCGGTCAGCCAGCCTAGCAGCCGCCATGCGGCACCGCACCAGCAGGACCCCGGTGCTGCCGCCGGACCGTCGGCACCCGCCGGGCCGGCCCCGGAGGCAGACCCGGCAGCTGATGGCCCGGCTGGCATGTCTCCCCTCGACCGCCGGCGGGCCTGGCAGCGGCTGTGGGACTGCCCCGCAAGCAACCGGGCCAA
Organism: Pleodorina starrii; assembly: GCA_030267565.1. Lineage (NCBI taxonomy): Eukaryota > Viridiplantae > Chlorophyta > Chlorophyceae > Chlamydomonadales > Volvocaceae > Pleodorina > Pleodorina starrii. Next base: position 656,693 of record BRXU01000021.1, on the reverse strand, counting down.
GGCGTTCGCCTGGCGGCTGCACCATGGACGGCTCCCGTGCGGGGTGTACCTGGCCTCCAAAGGTCAGCCGCAGCGTGCCCACTGCTCTGCTCCTAGCTGCTCGGTGGACGGCAACCTGCATGTCGCCAGCCTGACCCACGTCTTCTTGGAGTGCGGGGCTTACACCGCAGCTCGGGTTTGGCTGGCAGAGCTGTGGGCAACAGTCTCCGGGGCCGCGGACTTGCCTTTCAGACAGCCGGCTGTGCTGCTGGGAGACTGGCCGGGAGGGTGGCCGGCCTACCCCACCAGCCCTGGGCTGCAGCTGCTGTGGGCAGCCCTTCGAGCCACTTGGCTGTGGGCGGTCTGGGGCCACTACCACAGGGCGGAGCCTGATGACCATCCGTCGGCCACGGTGGTGGGCTGCGTCATTGGGGAGCTGCAGCGTCTCATGAGGGCACATTTCAGCATGGCGGCGCTCTCCGAGGACACTCTGGCGGGGCTGCCCCGGGGCCACATCACAGCACAGCTGAAGCCCGGCCGGCTGGATGCCTTCGAAGCCTCCTGGGCGCATGAAGGCGTCCTCTGCTCCGTGCAGCGGGTGGCTGGCAGCAGCCCGCGTCTGCAGGTTCATCTGTCCCGGGTGGCCCCGGTCCCAGCACCACAGGCACCCGCCGGGGGCGCCCAGGCAGCACAGCAGGTCTCCCCATCCGGGTCAACCATCAGCGCCCAGCCCAGCCAGGCAGCAGCTCAGCTGACAGGGCAGCCGGGGCCGTCGTGAGCGGGGTGTTGGGAGTGGGGGATCTCGGTGTCTGAGGTCCTTAGGGTGCGAGGGGCCTCGAGGGTGGGGGGAGTGCGGTGCGGGTTGCCTAGGGAGGGGGGTGCGGTGCGGGGCTTGCTGTGGGTGGGGCCGGAGGGGGTCTTGGGGGTCGGGGGAGCTTAGGAGCAGGGTTGGTGTGGTGCAGGCTGCCGCGGGAGGCAGGTGCGGTTCGGAGGCTGCTGTCTTGAGGGGTCGCCCCCTGTGTGGGGTCTGTGGGTGTTTTGTCGCTGGCGCTCTCGTGCCTTGGTCTCTGACCCGGCGGTGCTGCCCCTGCGGCCTGGAGGGGGGGGTTCTTGGGAGTGGGGTGCGTGTGGCGCCGGGGGGTCTGGGGAGGGTTTCGGGGGGGGGACTGGGGAGGGGCGGGGGGGCTTCGGTGCAGGGTTGGTGTGGTGCAGGCCGCCGTGGGAGGCAGGTGCGGTTCGGGGGTCGCCCCCAGGGTGGGGTCTGCGGGTGTCTTGTCGCCGGCACGCTTGTGCCCTGGCTTCCAGCCAGGCAGTGTTGCCCCTGCTGCGCCCGTGGGGGTTCTTGGGAGCCGGGGGGACGTGGGAGTGAGGTTCCTGCGGTGCGGGGTGTCTTGGGAGGGAGGTGTGTCTTCGGGCCTGCTGTCTTGCGGGGACGCCCCCAGGGTGGGGTCGGTTGTCGTTTGTCTCCGGTGCGCTTGTGCGCTTCTCTGGTGCTCCCCGGTGGGGGGGGGCTCGTTTGCCCTGGTTCGCTGCGGTGGTTGCCCGGTTTTGTTTGTTGTTCCTGTTGCTGTCGCCCAGGGTGTAGGGTTCGCCCCTTGGCTGTTGAGGTTGTGCAGGTTGTGGTTGTGTTGTCGCTGTGGTCGCTGTTGGGGCCTTTGCCCATCCCTGGGGCTTGTCTCCGGTGACGGGCCCTGTTGTTGGTCCGTGGTGCTGGCCCGGGTGTTGGGCCGTGGTTTTGGCCCTGGTGTTGGGCCGTGGTGTTGGCTCTGGTTTTGGGCCCTGGTGTTGGGCCCTGGTGTTGGGCTGTGGGGTTGGCCCTGGTGTTGGGCCGTGGTGTTGGCCCTGGTGTTGGGCCCTGGGGTTTGGCCCTGGTGTTGGGCCCTGGTGTTGGTTTCAGTTCCCTCCTCGGTGTCTTGGAGGTAGGGGTGGCCGTGTGTGCCGCCCGTGCAGCAGTGGCTCCTGGCCCCTTGCTGCCCCCGTCCCTGTCCCTGTCCTGTCTGTGAGTTTAGGCGTTGCTTGGCTTTTTCTCTCTCCTTGGCTCCTTGCGGTGGTTTTTTGGGCTTCTTGCCAGGCTGTTGCGGCTTGCCGGTCTTGCTCGGCTTGCCCGTTGGGCTTCGCTTTCCCAGTCCTTGTAACGTCCCTCGCAGAAAAAAAAAAAAAAGAGCAGTGGGCACGCTGCGGCTGACCTTTGGAGGCCAGGTACACCCCGCACGGGAGCCGTCCATGGTGCAGCCGCCAGGTGAGCGCCTTGGCCCGGTTGCGTGCGGGGCAGTCCCACAGCCGCTGCCAGGCCCGCCGGCGGTCGAGGGGAGACATGCCAGCCGGGCCATCAGCTGCCGGGTCTGCCTCCGGGGCCGGCCCGGCGGGCGCCGACGGTCCAGCGGCAGCACCGGGGTCCTGCTGGTGCGGTGCCGCATGGCGGCTGCTAGGCTGGCTGACCGGGCTTGCAGCGGCCGAGGGCAGTGATGGGGGGGAGGAGCGGGGCCGCATCCAGCCGGGGCTGGGCGTGGGGTTCATGGCAAACCACCGGCTGCGGCTGGGCGCTTGCTGAGCCAGCCAGTGTTGGTGCCAGCGGGCCTCCTGTTGCTGTAGCTGGCTGTGCGGCTGCTCGGGCCACGCCGCGGGCATGAGGGGCTCCGTGTCCTGGTCCCGGCCCCAGCTGTGACCGCGGGCGGTGAGGCGGTGGCGCACCTCACTCACTGTGTAGTGGATGAGGGGCAGCGTGCCGTGGCCGTGGCTGAGGGGGTAGCACTGGACCGAGTCCCAAAGCCCCAGCAGCTGGTATTCCACTGGCCATGAGGAGGCGCGTTGGGCCGGGGGCGCCTCGCTGTATCGCAAGTAAGTTCTACACCGAAAGTTAAGGCACTGCTTTCGGCCCGGGTGACCCGGGTTCAAGTCCCACCAAGGACATTTGGAATTTACCTGCGCCCCACAGAAGCAGGCACTGGTTCATTGGCTGGCGACAGGGAAACCTTGCAATTCCCCCCGGGATCCCGGGATCGAAACCAGTCAGTGACCATTACCCGGGGTGTGATGAGAACGGAGGGTGCCCACCCCTGTCCCTGTCCCGTCCGGAGGTTTACAAGACTCATCATACAGTCATCAGCACCATCCAGCTGGCCCTTGGAGTCGCCCAGAAGCCTGGCACGCTAGCTACTCAGCAGAAGTGGCAGCATCAGTGGAGCCGCCAGACAACATGTGTGTCCCATGTCCCGAGTCGGGGTTCCTCCGGAATTAAAAAAAAAAAAAAAAAAAATCGCTGATGGTCCTCCAAGGTCCAGTGTCGGCGCGGCTTGCGGCCCGGCAGCACGCAGGCTGCAGGCCAGTCGGCGTCCCCTGCTGCTCCGGCCTGCTCGCTGTCTGGGGGCACCAAGCGGCCGTTGGGCAGGACGGCCCACAAGACTCCCGTAGGGCTGCTTACCCGGCTGCCATCGGGCGACAGGAGCCAGTCGGGCGCCGGCGGCAGTTCGGGGTCCAGGGGGTCGGCTGGCAGCAGTCTCCGCCAGTCGGCTGGGATGGCCCCAAGGACCACCTGCATGAGGGGTTCGTGCTGGGTCATGGGCGACGCTGCACGGAGCTCGGCCAGGGTGCGGGGTCCCAGGTGGGCGGTCCCAGCCGGCGGGGTGAAGGGCTGGTCGGTGGCGGGGTCACGCAGGGCTGCATTGAAGAACAGGGGCTCATGCAGGATGGCACGCGCGTCCGTGGTCTCTGGGTAGGCCAGCCGGGTCGGGAGCGAGGAGCGGTAGGACTGCACCAGGCTGGCAATGAACGTAGGCAGGCTGGGGGGCGGTTCCGCCGTGCCATACACCCAGCCCCACCCAGTGGTCCCATCCGGCCTGTACTCGTCGAGCAGACCCCGCATGATCTGCTTCCATGGCTGCTGGCCGGGCTGAGCGAGCTGGGCGAGGGGCTTCGCATGCAGGGCGACCATGAATGCGTCGAGGTCGAGATGGCCGACACCGCCACAGTCGTGATCCTGGCAGGCGATCTCCGGGCCAGGCTTCAGCAGGGCCCGTCCGTGGCACACCAGGGACGCGTCTTCCTCCAGGAGCGACCAGGCCACAAAGCCGTCGATATGCTTGCGGAGTGCCGCCAGCTGGGGTGGGGTGGGGCGGATGATGGAGAGGTGGTATGCCAGGGTGTTTCCCAGCACCTGTTTGGCCACATGCACCCTGCCCACGAGGCTGAGGCCGTGTCGCCGCCACACATGGCCGAGACGCTGAACCCGCTGAATTCTGCTGGTGTAGCAGAGCCGCGCGGCCTCCACCGGGTCCAGAGTGAGAGGGATTCCCAGGTGGCGTGGGGGTTCATCACCGGGAGTCGGGAAACTCGCACCAGTTGCAGCGTTGGGCCCCACCACCGGCTCGTGGGTACCCAGCACCATCCCCTGGTCACTTCAGTGGTCACTTCAGTGTCGAGGGAAGGGATGTACCGGATCACGGGCAGGGGCAGGCATGTGGCGTTTAGCAGCTGGGTGGATTGACGGGCAGGGCGTGCAGGACGGGTGCCTGGATCCGCCCATCGCAAACCGGGTAGCGGCAGTCCGTTGCCCCAGGTGCGTGAGCATTGTTGTGCAGCACTGTCGTGCCCCTAGCGTCCAACAGTGCCCCCCTTTCCCTTTCGACCGCTGACGGCGGGGCTTCACTGTCGTACAAATGGCTGGACGCCGGGGTCTGGGTTGGGTTGGGTCGGGTGGGTCTTAGATACAGAAACCGGGGTGGTAGCAAGTACGAGATGCGCCGCCACTGGGATGGCACGATGAAGGTGCGGCAAGCTGCCGTGTTGGCAGTAGTTATTGCAATGGCAACTGAGCCCACTGAGCTGGGTGTTGTGGAGGTGGAGCGGGGAAGGGTGGGGCCGCGGCGGGGAAGGGCGGGGCTGGGCTGAGCATGGCGGGGCCGGGCTGGCCTGCTGGGAGGGCTGGGCGGGGAGAGTCACGGCGGGGCCGTGCCGGGCCGGGCCGGGCCGGGCCGGGCCGGGCCGGGCCGGGCCGAGCCGGGGCGGGGTGGGGCATGGCAGAGCAGGGCCGGGCCGAGCCTGGGCCGGGCAGGGCAAAGCACGGTAGGGCAGGGTTGGCAAGGGCTGGCAATGCTGGGCGAGGCACGGCGGGCCGGGGCCGGGCCGGGGCCGGGCGGGGCTGAGCGGGACCGGGCCGAGGCTGGGCTGGGCAGGGCAAAGCTGGGTAGGGCAGGGCTGGGCGAGGCACGGCGGGGGAGGGCCGGGGGCGGCACGCGGGGCAGAGCGGAGACGGGCGGGGGTTTATCCACGTAAATGTACCAGCCCGCAAAGGGCTTTAAAACGCAAGTACGTAACCTGTGAGATATCTGCAAAGCCAGTCCCTGTCCCGTCCGGAGGTTTACAAGACTCATCATACAGTCATCAGCACCGTTCAGCTGGCCCCGTGGAGTCGCCCAGAAGCCTGGCACGCTAGCTACTCAGCAGAAGTGGCAGCATCAGTGGAGCCGCCAGACAACAAAGTGTTCCCACATGTCCCGAGGTCGGGTTTCCCTCCGGAATTAACAAAAAAAAAAGGAAGCGGGTAAGCATGCAAGCAACGGCACCGTTAGATACGCAAAAACCAGAGTTGTAGCGAGTATGAGATGCACCGCCACTGGGATGGTACGACGAAGGCGCGGCAAGCTGTAGCGTTGGCAGTAGTAATGGCAACTGAGCCAACTGAGTTGGGTGTTGTGGAGGTGGGGCGGGGGAGGGCGGGGCCGGGCGGGGCCGGGGCGGGGAGGGGACCCGGGTTCAAGTCCCAGTAAGGACATTTGGAACTTACCTGCGCCCCACAGAAGTAGGCAATGGTACATTGGCCGGCAACAGGGAAACCTTGCAATTCCCCCCGGGATCCCGGGATCGAAACCGGTCAGTGACCATTACCTGGGGTGTGATGAGAAAGGAGGGTGCCCACCCCTGTCCTTGTCCTGTCCGGAGGTTTACAAGACTCATCATACAGTCATCAGCACCGTCCAGCTGGCCCGTGGAGTCGCCCAGAAGCCTGGCACGCTAGCTACTCAGCAGAAGTGGCAGCATCAGTGGAGCCGCCAGACAACATATGTGTCCCATGTCCCGAGTCCGGGTTCCTCCGGAATTAACAAAAAAAAAAAAGGGGCGGGGTGGGGCTGGGCCGGGGCCGGGGCTGGGCTGGGCAGGGTGAGGCGGGGTGAGGCGGGGCGGGGCGGGGCGGGGGGGGGGGGGGCGGGGCGGGGCCGGGCCGGGCCGGGCCGGGCCGGGCTGGGCGGGGCGGGCGAGCCACGGCAGGGGAGCACTGGGGACGGCGGGGCACGACGGGGCGGGGTGGGTCTGTGCAGGGCAGGGTGAGGCACGGCGGGATGGTGCAGGGCCGGGCCTGGGCTGGGCCGGGCAGGGCAAAGCTGGGCAGGGCAGGGCTGGGCGAGGCACGGCGGGCCGGGGTCGGGCCGGGGCTGGGGCGAGGCACGGCGGGGGAGGGCCGGGGACGGCAGGGTGGGGTGGGGCAGAGCGGGGACGGGCGGGGATTTATCCATGTATAGGCAGGCACGAGCCAATGAACGGATTTGTGACGCAAACACGTAAACCTGTGAGATATCTGCAAAGCAAAGGAAGTGGGTAAGCTTGCAAGCAACAGCACGTCAAAAACGAGTAGAAATACTCTGAAAGCGATGTGTAGTTTGGTTTAAATAAAATAATAATACAACTACCCTTCTTAGTTATATAGCAACCACACATAGACACAAATCAACTTGTACTCTGGTGTAGATGCAATGGCATCAGGATTCAGCATACATCAGTCAGAAGCGGTGCCAGAAGAATGTGGAGGTGGAGGAGACTGTCTATTGCTGTCCATTCTGGGGAACAACCTCCAAGGCAACGAGAAGAAGCAATTGGCTCTTGAATTGAGGCGCCATGTGGCTGACATCATGGACCATGATGCTGCCTTCGAGTATGTGCGCTCATACATGCTCACCAAGTACGCTTCCTTCAATGGGCAGTACGCTCGTGACGCATACAAGGTCACCACCAAGTAAGTAAATGAGGGTTTTAAAAACCCTAAAACCCTAAAACCCTAAAACCCTAAAACCCAAACCGGGGTTGTAGTGAGTACGAGATGCATTGCCACTGGTATGGCACGACGAAGGCGTGGCAAGCTGTCGTGTTGGCACCTCAAGGGACGCTGTGGGCAGTAGAAGATACCGCCCTTGGCTGCACCGACGAAACCGTTTTCGAGGACAGTGGCTTCATCTGCCCTTTCGACAGGCAGAGAGTGTCGCCCACACAAGAGTGAAACCGTTACATGAGGCCATTGGCCAAGTGCACAGCGGCAAGCCTGCCCCTGCACTGCACACACGCTGCTGATGTGGCGGCTGGTATGTCAAGCCGGGGTGTTGGGTACCGAGGGTAATCGGTGGCTGGGTTTGCATGGTCAGGCACAGGGGAGGCTTGCCGGCTGCCAGCAGTGAGGATGCGTGCTGGAAGGGGCTACCGCTGAGCGGCAAGCAACAAAAATGCGACTGGCCAAACCGGGTTCATAGTCAAAAAAAAAAAAAAAAAAAAAAGCACCGAGCTCTTCTTTAGTAGAGCCCACGGCAACTAGCCTGTCAAGATTAAAGGCACCCACCCGAGTCCGAAGGTAGACGGGGGCAAGCAACCCTACCGCAGCATCCAGCAAGGCGCTCCACCCAACCCAACCCAAACCCCGGCGTCCAGCCATTGGAACGACAGTGAAGCTTGAAATCCTGGATATGGAGATCCGTTGATTGGCTCGCGCCTATGCGTCGATAAACCGCCCGTCCCCGCTCTGCCCCGCCCCACCCCGCCGTCCCCGGCCCTCCCCCGCCATGCCTCACCCAGACCCGCCCAGACCCGCCCGGCCCGGCCCCGCCCCGTCGTGCCTTGCCCCGCTGTGCCTCGCCCAGACCCGCCCCGGCACCGCCCCGCCTTACCGCGTCCCCGCCCTCCCCCGCTCCACCTCCACAACACCCAGCTCAGTGGGCTCAGTTGCCATTACTACTGCCAACACGGCAGCTTGCCGCACCTTCGCCATGCCATCCCAGTGGCGGCGCATCTCGTACTTGCTACCACCCCGGTTTCTGTATCTAAGACCCACCCGACCCAACCCAACCCAGACCCCGGCGTCCAGCCATTTGTACGACAGTGAAGCCCCGCCGTCAGCAGTCGGAAGTTTGACATCCTGGACATGGAGATCCTTGTTGAGGGTGTTGACAAACACCGGACCGGCTGCCGAAGCTCAACACACCTCACCCTGCCCGGCTACGGTGCAGGGCTTGAAATGATATCGTGCCCGGCCTAGTACATTGCCCAGCTGCTGAACGTGCCCCCGATGTGGCACCCAGTTCCTGCGGAAGTGGGGAAGGGGCGCGCTACTTGACGAACGTGCACCAGCACGTGCTTGCTGCACATCCCTGACTCTTTTTTTTTTTTTCTGCGAGGGACGTTACAAGGACTGGGAAAGCGAAGCCCAACGGGCAAGCCGAGCAAGACCGGCAAGCCGCAACAGCCTGGCAAGAAGCCCAAAAAACCACCGCAAGGAGCCAAGGAGAGAGAAAAAGCCAAGCAACGCCTAAACTCGCAGACAGGACAGGGACAGGGACGGGGGCAGCAAGGGGCCAGGAGCCACTGCTGCACGGGCGGCACACACGGCCACCCCTACCTCCAAGACACCGAGGAGGGAACCGAAACCAACACCAGGGCCCAACACCAGGGCCAAACCCCAGGGCCCAACACCAGGGCCAACACCCTGGTGTTGGGCCCTGGTGTTGGGCCCTGGGGTTTGGCCCTGGTGTTGGGATCATTGGCTGGCAACAGGGAAACCTTGCAATTCCCCCCGGGATCCCGGGATCGAAACCAGTCAGTGACCATTACCCGGGGTGTGATAGGAAAGGAGGGTGCCCACCCCTGTCCCTGTCCCGTCCGGAGGTTTACAAGACTCATCATACAGTCATCAGCCCCTTCCATCTGGCCCTTGGAGACGCCCAGAAGCCTGGCACGCTAGCTACTCAGCAGAAGTGGCAGCATCAGTGGAGCCGCCAGACAACATATGTGTGTCCCATGTCCCGAGTCCGGGTTCCTCCGGAATTCAAAAAAAAAAAAAAAAAAAAAAAAACACCACGGCCCAACACCAGGGCGAACCCCACAGCCCAACACCAGGGCCCAACACCAGGGCCCAAAACCAGAGCCAACACCACGGCCCAACAACAGGGCCCGTCACCGGAGACAAGCCCCAGGGATGGGCAAAGGTGACCATTACCTGGGGTGTGATGAGAAAGGAGGGTGCCCACCCCTGTCCCGTCCGGAGGTTTACAAGACTCATCATACAGTCATCAGCACCATCCAGCTGGCCCTTGGAGTTGCCCAGAAGCCTGGCACGCTAGCTACTCAGCAGAAGTGGCAGCATCAGTGGAGCCGCCAGACAACATGTGTGTCCCATGTCCCGAGTCGGGGTTCCTCCGGAATTAAAAAAAAAAAAAAAAAAGGCCCCAACAGCGACCACAGCGACAACACAACCACAACCTGCACAACCTCAACAGCCAAGGGGCGAACCCTACACCCTGGGCGACAGCAACAGGAACAACAAACAAAACCGGGCAACCGCCGCAGCGAACCAGGGCAAACGAGCCCCCCCACACCGGGGAGCACCAGAGAAAACAGAAAACCCACAGCACGCCCGAAGAGAACCCCGCACCACCGAAACCGCCTCCCAGAGCCACAAAAGCCGCAGGGACGGTGCCACACAAGTGCACCGGAGACAAACAACAACCGACCCCACCCTGGGGGCGTCCCCGCAAGACAGCAGGCCCGAAGACACACCTCCCTCCCAAGACACCCCGCACCGCAGGAACCTCACTCCCACGTCCCCCCGGCTCCCAAGAACCCCCACGGGCGCAGCAGGGGCAACACTGCCTGGCTGGAAGCCAGGGCACAAGCGCGCCGGCGACAAGACACCCGCAGACCCCACCCTGGGGGCGACCCCCGAACCGCACCTGCCTCCCACGGCGGCCTGCACCACACCAACCCTGCACCGAAGCCCCCCCGCCCCTCCCCAGTCCCCCCCCGAAACCCTCCCCAGACCCCCCGGCGCCACACGCACCCCACTCCCAAGAACCCCCCCCTCCAGGCCGCAGGGGCAGCACCGCCGGGTCAGAGACCAAGGCACGAGAGCGCCAGCGACAAAACACCCACAGACCCCACACAGGGGGCGACCCCTCAAGACAGCAGCCTCCGAACCGCACCTGCCTCCCGCGGCAGCCTGCACCACACCAACCCTGCTCCTAAGCTCCCCCGACCCCCAAGACCCCCTCCGGCCCCACCCACAGCAAGCCCCGCACCGTACCCCCCTCCCTAGGCAACCCGCACCGCACTCCCCCCACCCTCGAGGCCCCTCGCACCCTGAGGACCTCAGACACCGAGATCCCCCACTCCCAACACCCCGCTCACGACGGCCCCGGCTGCCCTGTCAGCTGAGCTGCTGCCTGGCTGGGCTGGGCGCTGATGGCTGACCCGGATGGGGAGACCTGCTGTGCTGCCTGGGCGCCCCCGGCGGGTGCCTGTGGTGCTGGGACCGGGGCCACCCGGGACAGATGAACCTGCAGACGCGGGCTGCTGCCAGCCACCCGCTGCACGGAGCAGAGGACGCCTTCATGCGCCCAGGAGGCTTCGAAGGCATCCAGCCGGCCGGGCTTCAGCTGTGCTGTGATGTGGCCCCGGGGCAGCCCCGCCAGAGTGTCCTCGGAGAGCGCCGCCATGCTGAAATGTGCCCTCATGAGACGCTGCAGCTCCCCAATGACGCAGCCCACCACCGTGGCCGACGGATGGTCATCAGGCTCCGCCCTGTGGTAGTGGCCCCAGACCGCCCACAGCCAAGTGGCTCGAAGGGCTGCCCACAGCAGCTGCAGCCCAGGGCTGGTGGGGTAGGCCGGCCACCCTCCCGGCCAGTCTCCCAGCAGCACAGCCGGCTGTCTGAAAGGCAAGTCCGTGGCCCCGGAGACTGCCGCCCACAGCTCTGCCAGCCAAACCCGAGCTGCGGTGTAAGCCCGGCACTTTTTTTTTTTTTTTTAATTCCGGAGGAACCCCGACTCGGGACATGGGACACACATGTTGTCTGGCGGCTCCACTGATGCTGCCACTTCTGCTGAGTAGCTAGCGTGCCAGGCTTCTGGGCGACTCCACGGGGCCAGCTGGACGGTGCTGATGACTGTATGATGAGTCTTGTAAACCTCCGGACGGGACAGGGACAGGGGTGGGCACCCTCCTTTCTCATCACACCCCGGGTAATGGTCACTGACTGGTTTCGATCCCGGGATCCCGGGGGGAATTGCAAGGTTTCCCTGTTGCCAGCCAATGAACCATTGCCTGCTTCTGTGGGGTGCAGGTAAATTCCAAATGTCCTTGGTGGGACTTGAACCCGGGTCACCCGGGCCGAAAGCAGTGCCTTAACTTTCGGTGTAGAACTTACCTCCAAGAAGACGTGGGTCAGGCTGGCGACATGCAGGTTGCCGTCCACCGAGCAGCTAGGAGCAGAGCAGTGGGCACGCTGCGGCTGACCTTTGGAGGCCAGGTACACCCCGCACGGGAGCCGTCCATGGTGCAGCCGCCAGGTGAGCGCCTTGGCCCGGTTGCTTGCGGGGCAGTCCCACAGCCGCTGCCAGGCCCGCCGGCGGTCGAGGGGAGACATGCCAGCCGGGCCATCAGCTGCCGGGTCTGCCTCCGGGGCCGGCCCGGCGGGCGCCGACGGTCCGGCGGCAGCACCGGGGTCCTGCTGGTGCGGTGCCGCATGGCGGCTGCTAGGCTGGCTGACCGGGCTTGCAGCGGCCGAGGGCAGTGATGGGGGGGAGGAGCGGGGCCGCATCCAGCCGGGGCTGGGCGTGGGGTTCATGGCAAACCACCGGCTGCGGCTGGGCGCTTGCTGAGCCAGCCAGTGTTGGTGCCAGCGGGCCTCCTGTTGCTGTAGCTGGCTGTGCGGCTGCTCGGGCCACGCCGCGGGCATGAGGGGCTCCGTGTCCTGGTCCCGGCCCCAGCTGTGACCGCGGGCGGTGAGGCGGTGGCGCACCTCACTCACTGTGTAGTGGATGAGGGGCAGCGTGCCGTGGCCGTGGCTGAGGGGGTAGCACTGGACCGAGTCCCAAAGCCCCAGCAGCTGGTATTCCACTGGCCATGAGGAGGCGCGTTGGGCCGGGGGCGCCTCGCTGTATCGCTGATGGTCCTCCAAGGTCCAGTGTCGGCGCGGCTTGCGGCCCGGCAGCACGCAGGCTGCAGGCCAGTCGGCGTCCCCTGCTGCTCCGGCCTGCTCGCTGTCTGGGGGCACCAAGCGGCCGTTGGGCAGGACGGCCCACAAGACTCCCGTAGGGCTGCTGACCCGGCTGCCATCGGGCGACAGGAGCCAGTCGGGTGCCGGCGGCAGTTCGGGGTCCAGGGGGTCGGCTGGCAGCAGTCTCCGCCAGTCGGCTGGGATGGCCCCAAGGACCGCCTGCATGAGGGGTTCGTGCTGGGTCATGGGCGACGCTGCACGGAGCTCGGCCAGGGTGCGGGGTCCCAGGTGGGCGGTCCCAGCCGGCGGGGTGAAGGGCTGGTCGGTGGCGGGGTCACGCAGGGCTGCATTGAAGAACAGGGGCTCATGCAGGATGGCACGCGCGTCCGTGGTCTCTGGGTAGGCCAGCCGGGTCGGGAGCGAGGAGCGGTAGGACTGCACCAGGCTGGCAATGAACGTAGGCAGGCTGGGGGGCGGTTCCACCGTGCCATACACCCAGCCCCACCCAGTGGTCCCATCCGGCCTGTACTCGTCGAGCAGACCCCGCATGATCTGCTTCCATGGCTGCTGGCCGGGCTGAGCGAGCTGGGCGAGGGGCTTCGCATGCAGGGCGACCATGAATGCGTCGAGGTCGAGATGGCCGACACCGCCACAGTCGTGATCCTGGCAGGCGATCTCCGGGCCAGGCTTCAGCAGGGCCCGTCCGTGGCACACCAGGGACGCGTCTTCCTCCAGGAGCGACCAGGCCACAAAGCCGTCGATATGCTTGCGGAGTGCCGCCAGCTGGGGTGGGGTGGGGCGGATGATGGAGAGGTGGTATGCCAGGGTGTTTCCCAGCACCTGTTTGGCCACATGCACCCTGCCCACGAGGCTGAGGCCGTGTCGCCGCCACACATGGCCGAGACGCTGAACCCGCTGAATTCTGCTGGTGTAGCAGAGCCGCGCGGCCTCCACCGGGTCCAGAGTGAGAGGGATTCCCAGGTGGCGTGGGGGTTCATCACCGGGAGTCGGGAAACTCGCACCAGTTGCGGCGTTGGGCCCCACCACCGGCGCGTGGGTACCCAGCACCATCCCCTGGTCACTTCAGTGGTCACTTCAGTGTCGAGGGCAGGGATGTACCGGATCACGGGCAGGGGCAGGCATGTGGCGTTTAGCAGCTGGGTGGATTGACGGGCAGGGCGTGCAGGACGGGTGCCTGGATCCGCCCATCGCAAACCGGGTAGCGGCAGTCCGTTGCCCCAGGTGCGTGAGCATTGTTGTGCAGCACTGTCGTGCCCCTAGCGTCCAACAGTGCCCCCCTTTCCCTTTCGACCGCTGACGGCGGGGCTTCACTGTCGTACAAATGGCTGGACGCCGGGGTCTGGGTTGGGTTGGGTCGGGTGGGTCTTAGATACAGAAACCGGGGTGGTAGCAAGTACGAGATGCGCCGCCACTGGGATGGCACGATGAAGGTGCGGCAAGCTGCCGTGTTGGCAGTAGTTATTGCAATGGCAACTGAGCCCACTGAGCTGGGTGTTGTGGAGGTGGAGCGGGGAAGGGCGGGGCCGCGGCGGGGAAGGGCGGGGCTGGGCTGAGCATGGCGGGGCCGGGCTGGCCTGCTGGGAGGGCTGGGCGGGGAGAGTCACGGCGGGGCCGTGCCGGGCCGGGCCGGGCCGGGCCGGGCCGGGCCGGGCCGGGCCGAGCCGGGGCGGGGTGGGGCATGGCAGAGGTAAGTTCTACACCGAAAGTTAAGGCACTACTTTCGGCCCGGGTGACCCGGGTTCTAGTCCCCTCAAGGACAATTGGAACTTACCTGCGCCCCACGGAAGTAGGCAATGGTTCATTGGCAGGCGACAGGGAAACCTTGCAATTCCCCCCGGGATCCCGGGATCGAAACCTGCCAGTGACCATTACCCGGGGTGTGATGAGAAAGGAGGGTGCCCACCCCTGTCCCTGTCCCGTCCGGAGGTTTACAAGACTCATCATACAGTCATCAGCACCGTCCAGCTGGCCCCGTGGAGTCGCCCAGAAGCCTGGCACGCTAGCTACTCAGCAGAAGTGGCAGCATCAGTGGAGCCGCCAGACAACATGTGTGTCCCATGTCCCGAGTCGGGGTTCCTCCGGAATTAAAAAAAAAAAAAAAAGAGCAGGGCCGGGCCGAGCCTGGGCCGGGCAGGGCAAAGCACGGTAGGGCAGGGTTGGCAAGGGCTGGCAATGCTGGGCGAGGCACGGCGGGCCGGGGCCGGGCCGGGGCCGGGCGGGGCTGAGCGGGACCGGGCCGAGGCTGGGCTGGGCAGGGCAAAGCTGGGTAGGGCAGGGCTGGGCGAGGCACGGCGGGGGAGGGCCGGGGGCGGCACGCGGGGCAGAGCGGAGACGGGCGGGGGTTTATCCACGTAAATGTACCAGCCCGCAAAGGGCTTTAAAACGCAAGTACGTAACCTGTGAGATATCTGCAAAGCAAAGGAAGCGGGTAAGCTTGCAAGCAACGGCACGTTAGATACTCAAACCAGAGTTGTAGCGAGTATGAGATGCACCGCCACTGGGATGGTACGACGAAGGCGCGGCAAGCTGTAGCGTTGGCAGTAGTAATGGCAACTGAGCCAACTGAGTTGGGTGTTGTGGAGGTGGGGCGGGGGAGGGCGGGGCCGGGCGGGGCCGGGGCGGGGAGGGGCGGGGTGGGGCTGGGCCGGGGCCGGGGCTGGGCTGGGCAGGGTGAGGCGGGGTGAGGCGGGGCGGGGCGGGGCGGGGGGGGGGGGCGGGGCGGGGCCGGGCCGGGCCGGGCCGGGCCGGGCGGGGCGGGGCGGGCGAGCCACGGCAGGGGAGCACTGGGGACGGCGGGGCACGACGGGGCGGGGTGGGTCTGTGCAGGGCAGGGTGAGGCACGGCGGGATGGTGCAGGGCCGGGCCTGGGCTGGGCCGGGCAGGGCAAAGCTGGGCAGGGCAGGGCGGTTCGGAGGCTGCTGTCTTGAGGGGTCGCCCCCTGTGTGGGGTCTGTGGGTGTTTTGTCGCTGGCGCTCTCGTGCCTTGGTCTCTGACCCGGCGGTGCTGCCCCTGCGGCCTGGAGGGGGGGGTTCTTGGGAGTGGGGTGCGTGTGGCGCCGGGGGGTCTGGGGAGGGTTTCGGGGGGGGACTGGGGAGGGGCGGGGGGGCTTCGGTGCAGGGTTGGTGTGGTGCAGGCCGCCGTGGGAGGCAGGTGCGGTTCGGGGGTCGCCCCCAGGGTGGGGTCTGCGGGTGTCTTGTCGCCGGCACGCTTGTGCCCTGGCTTCCAGCCAGGCAGTGTTGCCCCTGCTGCGCCCGTGGGGGTTCTTGGGAGCCGGGGGGACGTGGGAGTGAGGTTCCTGCGGTGCGGGGTGTCTTGGGAGGGAGGTGTGTCTTCGGGCCTGCTGTCTTGCGGGGACGCCCCCAGGGTGGGGTCGGTTGTTGTTTGTCTCCGGTGCGCTTGTGTGGCACCGTCCCTGCGGCTTTTGTGGCTCTGGGAGGCGGTTTCGGTGGTGCGGGGTTCTCTTCGGGCGTGCCGTGGGTTTTCTGTTTTCTCTGGTGCTCCCCGGTGGGGGGGGGCTCGTTTGCCCTTTTTTTTTTTTTTTTTCTGCGAGGGACGTTACAAGGACTGGGAAAGCGAAGCCCAACGGGCAAGCCGAGCAAGACCGGCAAGCCGCAACAGCCTGGCAAGAAGCCCAAAAAACCACCGCAAGGAGCCAAGGAGAGAGGAGCGAGGAGGAGAGAGGAGCCAAGGAGCCCTGGTTCGCTGCGGTGGTTGCCCGGTTTTGTTTGTTGTTCCTGTTGCTGTCGCCCAGGGTGTAGGGTTCGCCCCTTGGCTGTTGAGGTTGTGCAGGTTGTGGTTGTGTTGTCGCTGTGGTCACTGTTGGGGCCTTTGCCCATCCCTGGGGCTTGTCTCCGGTGACGGGCCCTGTTGTTGGTCCGTGGTGCTGGCCCGGGTGTTGGGCCGTGGTTTTGGCCCTGGTGTTGGGCCGTGGTGTTGGCTCTGGTTTTGGGCCCTGGTGTTGGGCCCTGGTGTTGGGCTGTGGGGTTGGCCCTGGTGTTGGGCCGTGGTGTTGGCCCTGGTGTTGGGCCCTGGGGTTTGGCCCTGGTGTTGGGCCCTGGTGTTGGTTTCAGTTCCCTCCTCGGTGTCTTGGAGGTAGGGGTGGCCGTGTGTGCCGCCCGTGCAGCAGTGGCTCCTGGCCCCTTGCTGCCCCCGTCCCTGTCCCTGTCCTGTCTGCGAGTTTAGGCGTTGCTTGGCTTTTTCTCTCTCCTTGGCTCCTTGCGGTGGTTTTTTGGGCTTCTTGCCAGGCTGTTGCGGCTTGCCGGTCTTGCTCGGCTTGCCCGTTGGGCTTCGCTTTCCCAGTCCTTGTAACGTCCCTCGCAGAAAAAAAAAAAAAAAAAAAAAAAGGGCTGGGCGAGGCACGGCGGGCCGGGGTCGGGCCGGGGCTGGGGCGAGGCACGGCGGGGGAGGGCCGGGGACGGCAGGGTGGGGTGGGGCAGAGCGGGGACGGGCGGGGATTTATCCATGTATAGGCAGGCACGAGCCAATGAACGGATTTGTGACGCAAACACGTAAACCTGTGAGATATCTGCAAAGCAAAGGAAGTGGGTAAGCTTGCAAGCAACAGCACGTCAAAAACACAAACCGGGGTTGTAGTGAGTACGAGATGCATCGCCACTGGTATGGCACGACGAAGGCGCGGCAAGCTGTCGTGTTGGCACCTCAAGGGACGCTGTGGGCAGTAGAAGATACCGCCCTTGGCTGCACCGACGAAACCGTTTTCGAGGACAGTGGCTTCATCTGCCCTTTCGACAGGCAGAGAGTGTCGCCCACACAAGAGTGAAACCGTTACATGAGGCCATTGGCCAAGTGCACAGCGGCAAGCCTGCCCCTGCACTGCACACACGCTGCTGATGTGGCGGCTGGTATGTCAAGCCGGGGTGTTGGGTACCGAGGGTAATCGGTGGCTGGGTTTGCATGGTCAGGCACAGGGGAGGCTTGCCGGCTGCCAGCAGTGAGGATGCGTGCTGGAAGGGGCTACCGCTGAGCGGCAAGCAACAAAAATGCGACTGGCCAAACCGTGTTCATAGTCAAGCACCGAGCTCTTCTTTAGTAGAGCCCACGGCAACTAGCCTGTCAAGATTAAAGGCACCCACCCGAGTCCGAAGGTAGACGGGGGCAAGCAACCCTACCGCAGCATCCAGCAAGGCGCTCCACCCAACCCAACCCAAACCCCGGCGTCCAGCCATTGGAACGACAGTGAAGCTTGAAATCCTGGATATGGAGATCCGTTGATTGGCTCGCGCCTATGCGTCGATAAACCGCCCGTCCCCGCTCTGCCCCGCCCCACCCCGCCGTCCCCGGCCCTCCCCCGCCATGCCTCACCCAGACCCGCCCAGACCCGCCCGGCCCGGCCCCGCCCCGTCGTGCCTTGCCCCGCTGTGCCTCGCCCAGACCCGCCCCGGCACCGCCCCGCCTTACCGCGTCCCCGCCCTCCCCCGCTCCACCTCCACAACACCCAGCTCAGTGGGCTCAGTTGCCATTACTACTGCCAACACGGCAGCTTGCCGCACCTTCGCCATGCCATCCCAGTGGCGGCGCATCTCGTACTTGCTACCACCCCGGTTTCTGTATCTAAGACCCACCCGACCCAACCCAACCCAGACCCCGGCGTCCAGCCATTTGTACGACAGTGAAGCCCCGCCGTCAGCAGTCGGAAGTTTGACATCCTGGACATGGAGATCCTTGTTGAGGGTGTTGACAAACACCGGACCGGCTGCCGAAGCTCAACACACCTCACCCTGCCCGGCTACGGTGCAGGGCTTGAAATGATATCGTGCCCGGCCTAGTACATTGCCCAGCTGCTGAACGTGCCCCCGATGTGGCACCCAGTTCCTGCGGAAGTGGGGAAGGGGCGCGCTACTTGACGAACGTGCACCAGCACGTGCTTGCTGCACATCCCTGACTCTTTTTTTTTTTCTGCGAGGGACGTTACAAGGACTGGGAAAGCGAAGCCCAACGGGCAAGCCGAGCAAGACCGGCAAGCCGCAACAGCCTGGCAAGAAGCCCAAAAAACCACCGCAAGGAGCCAAGGAGAGAGAAAAAGCCAAGCAACGCCTAAACTCGCAGACAGGACAGGGACAGGGACGGGGGCAGCAAGGGGCCAGGAGCCACTGCTGCACGGGCGGCACACACGGCCACCCCTACCTCCAAGACACCGAGGAGGGAACCGAAACCAACACCAGGGCCCAACACCAGGGCCAAACCCCAGGGCCCAACACCAGGGCCAACACCCTGGTGTTGGGCCCTGGTGTTGGGCCCTGGGGTTTGGCCCTGGTGTTGGGATCATTGGCTGGCAACAGGGAAACCTTGCAATTCCCCCCGGGATCCCGGGATCGAAACCAGTCAGTGACCATTACCCGGGGTGTGATAGGAAAGGAGGGTGCCCACCCCTGTCCCTGTCCCGTCCGGAGGTTTACAAGACTCATCATACAGTCATCAGCCCCTTCCATCTGGCCCTTGGAGACGCCCAGAAGCCTGGCACGCTAGCTACTCAGCAGAAGTGGCAGCATCAGTGGAGCCGCCAGACAACATATGTGTGTCCCATGTCCCGAGTCCGGGTTCCTCCGGAATTCAAAAAAAAAAAAAAAAAAAAAAAAACACCACGGCCCAACACCAGGGCCAACCCCACAGCCCAACACCAGGGCCCAACACCAGGGCCCAAAACCAGAGCCAACACCACGGCCCAACACCAGGGCCAAAACCACGGCCCAACACCCGGGCCAGCACCACGGACCAACAACAGGGCCCGTCACCGGAGACAAGCCCCAGGGATGGGCAAAGGCCCCAACAGCGACCACAGCGACAACACAACCACAACCTGCACAACCTCAACAGCCAAGGGGCGAACCCTACACCCTGGGCGACAGCAACAGGAACAACAAACAAAACCGGGCAACCGCCGCAGCGAACCAGGGCAAAACGAGCCCCCCCCCACCGGGGAGCACCAGAGAAAACAGAAAACCCACAGCACGCCCGAAGAGAACCCCGCACCACCGAAACCGCCTCCCAGAGCCACAAAAGCCGCAGGGACGGTGCCACACAAGCGCACCGGAGACAAACAACAACCGACCCCACCCTGGGGGCGTCCCCGCAAGACAGCAGGCCCGAAGACACACCTCCCTCCCAAGACACCCCGCACCGCAGGAACCTCACTCCCACGTCCCCCCGGCTCCCAAGAACCCCCACGGGCGCAGCAGGGGCAACACTGCCTGGCTGGAAGCCAGGGCACAAGCGCGCCGGCGACAAGACACCCGCAGACCCCACCCTGGGGGCGACCCCCGAACCGCACCTGCCTCCCACGGCGGCCTGCACCACACCAACCCTGCACCGAAGCCCCCCCGCCCCTCCCCAGTCCCCCCCCGAAACCCTCCCCAGACCCCCCGGCGCCACACGCACCCCACTCCCAAGAACCCCCCCCTCCAGGCCGCAGGGGCAGCACCGCCGGGTCAGAGACCAAGGCACGAGAGCGCCAGCGACAAAACACCCACAGACCCCACACAGGGGGCGACCCCTCAAGACAGCAGCCTCCGAACCGCACCTGCCTCCCGCGGCAGCCTGCACCACACCAACCTTGCTCCTAAGCTCCCCCGACACCCAAGACCCCCTCCGGCCCCACCCACAGCAAGCCCCGCACCGTACCCCCCTCCCTAGGCAACCCGCACCGCACTCCCCCCACCCTCGAGGCCCCTCGCACCCTGAGGACCTCAGACACCGAGATCCCCCACTCCCAACACCCCGCTCACGACGGCCCCGGCTGCCCTGTCAGCTGAGCTGCTGCCTGGCTGGGCTGGGCGCTGATGGCTGACCCGGATGGGGAGACCTGCTGTGCTGCCTGGGCGCCCCCGGCGGGTGCCTGTGGTGCTGGGACCGGGGCCACCCGGGACAGATGAACCTGCAGACGCGGGCTGCTGCCAGCCACCCGCTGCACGGAGCAGAGGACGCCTTCATGCGCCCAGGAGGCTTCGAAGGCATCCAGCCGGCCGGGCTTCAGCTGTGCTGTGATGTGGCCCCGGGGCAGCCCCGCCAGAGTGTCCTCGGAGAGCGCCGCCATGCTGAAATGTGCCCTCATGAGACGCTGCAGCTCCCCAATGACGCAGCCCACCACCGTGGCCGACGGATGGTCATCAGGCTCCGCCCTGTGGTAGTGGCCCCAGACCGCCCACAGCCAAGTGGCTCGAAGGGCTGCCCACAGCAGCTGCAGCCCAGGGCTGGTGGGGTAGGCCGGCCACCCTTGCCGGTCTTGCCGGTCTTGCTCGGCTTGCCCGTTGGGCTTCGCTTTCCCAGTCCTTGTAACGTCCCTCGCAGAAAAAAAAAAAAAAACCCTCCCGGCCAGTCTCCCAGCAGCACAGCCGGCTGTCTGAAAGGCAAGTCCGCGGCCCCGGAGACTGCCACCCACAGCTCTGCCAGCCAAACCCGAGCTGCGGTGTAAGCCCCGCACTCCAAGAAGACGTGGGTCAGGCTGGCGACATGCAGGTTGCCGTCCACCGAGCAGCTAGGAGCAGAGCAGTGGGCACGCTGCGGCTGACCTTTGGAGGCCAGGTACACCCCGCACGGGAGCCGTCCATGGTGCAGCCGCCAGGTGAGCGCCTTGGCCCGGTTGCTTGCGGGGCAGTCCCACAGCCGCTGCCAGGCCCGCCGGCGGTCGAGGGGAGACATGCCAGCCGGGCCATCAGCTGCCGGGTCTGCCTCCGGGGCCGGCCCGGCGGGCGCCGACGGTCCGGCGGCAGCACCGGGGTCCTGCTGGTGCGGTGCCGCATGGCGGCTGCTAGGCTGGCTGACCGGGCTTGCAGCGGCCGAGGGCAGTGATGGGGGGGAGGAGCGGGGCCGCATCCAGCCGGGGCTGGGCGTGGGGTTCATGGCAAACCACCGGCTGCGGCTGGGCGCTTGCTGAGCCAGCCAGTGTTGGTGCCAGCGGGCCTCCTGTTGCTGTAGCTGGCTGTGCGGCTGCTCGGGCCACGCCGCGGGCATGAGGGGCTCCGTGTCCTGGTCCCAGCCCCAGCTGTGACCGCGGGCGGTGAGGCGGTGGCGCACCTCACTCACTGTGTAGTGGATGAGGGGCAGCGTGCCGTGGCCGTGGCTGAGGGGGTAGCACTGGACCGAGTCCCAAAGCCCCAGCAGCTGGTATTCCACTGGCCATGAGGAGGCGCGTTGGGCCGGGGGCGCCTCGCTGTATCGCTGATGGTCCTCCAAGGTCCAGTGTCGGCGCGGCTTGCGGCCCGGCAGCACGCAGGCTGCAGGCCAGTCGGCGTCCCCTGCTGCTCCGGCCTGCTCGCTGTCTGGGGGCACCAAGCGGCCGTTGGGCAGGACGGCCCACAAGACTCCCGTAGGGCTGCTGACCCGGCTGCCATCGGGCGACAGGAGCCAGTCGGGTGCCGGCGGCAGTTCGGGGTCCAGGGGGTCGGCTGGCAGCAGTCTCCGCCAGTCGGCTGGGATGGCCCCAAGGACCGCCTGCATGAGGGGTTCGTGCTGGGTCATGGGCGACGCTGCACGGAGCTCGGCCAGGGTGCGGGGTCCCAGGTGGGCGGTCCCAGCCGGCGGGGTGAAGGGCTGGTCGGTGGCGGGGTCACGCAGGGCTGCATTGAAGAACAGGGGCTCATGCAGGATGGCACGCGCGTCCGTGGTCTCTGGGTAGGCCAGCTGGGTCGGGAGCGAGGAGCGGTAGGACTGCACCAGGCTGGCAATGAACGTAGGCAGGCTGGGGGGCGGTTCCGCCGTGCCATACACCCAGCCCCACCCAGTGGTCCCATCCGGCCTGTACTCGTCGAGCAGACCCCGCATGATCTGCTTCCATGGCTGCTGGCCGGGCTGAGCGAGCTGGGCGAGGGGCTTCGCATGCAGGGCGACCATGAATGCGTCGAGGTCGAGATGGCCGACACCGCCACAGTCGTGATCCTGGCAGGCGATCTCCGGGCCAGGCTTTTTTTTTTTTTTTTTTTTTAATTCCGGAGGAACCCCGACTCGGGACATGGGACACACATGTTGTCTGGCGGCTCCACTGATGCTGCCACTTCTGCTGAGTAGCTAGCGTGCCAGGCTTCTGGGCGACTCCACGGGGCCAGCTGAACGGTGCTGATGACTGTATGATGAGTCTTGTAAACCTCCGGACGGGACAGGGACTGGGGTGGGCACCCTCCTCTCTCATCACACCACGGGTAATGGTCACTGCCTGGTTTCGATCCCGGGATCCCGGGGGGAATTGCAAGGTTTCCCTGTTGCCAGCCAATGAACCATTGCCTGCTTCTGTGGGGTGCAGGTATGTTCCAAATGTCCTTGGTGGGACTTGAACCCGGGTCACCCGGGCCGAAAGCAGTGCCTTAACTTTCGGTGTAGAACTTACCTGTTTCAGCAGGGCCCGTCCGTGGCACACCAGGGACGCGTCTTCCTCCAGGAGCGACCAGGCCACAAAGCCGTCGATATGCTTGCGGAGTGCCGCCAGCTGGGGTGGGGTGGGGCGGATGATGGAGAGGTGGTATGCCAGGGTGCACCACCTGCACCACCTGCGCAGCACCAACGCTCTCCGCACCCCCACCCTCCCCAACAACGTGCCAGCCCCCCCTGTCACCCACCACGCGGACGATACGGTGCTCACGGTCAGCAATGTCGACAGGGATGGGGAGGTCGCTACCGTGGCAGTCCAGCTGTTCTGCAGGGCCAGCAACGCACGGGTCAATGCCAGCAAGGGGAAGGGGATGGTGCTGGGTACCCACGAGCCGGTGGTGGGGCCCAACGCCGCAACTGGTGCGAGTTTCCCGACTCCCGGTGAGGAACCCCCACGCCACCTGGGAATCCCTCTCACTCTGGACCCGGCGGAGGCCGCGCGGCTCTGCTACACCAGCAGAATTCAGCGGGTTCAGCGTCTCGGCCATGTGTGGCGGCGACACGGCCTCAGCCTCGTGGGCAGGGTGCATGTGGCCAAACAGGTGCTGGGAAACACCCTGGCATACCACCTCTCCATCATCCGCCCCACCCCACCCCAGCTGGCGGCACTCCGCAAGCATATCGACGGCTTTGTGGCCTGGTCGCTCCTGGAGGAAGACGCGTCCCTGGTGTGCCACGGACGGGCCCTGCTGAAGCCTGGCCCGGAGATCGCCTGCCAGGATCACGACTGTGGCGGTGTCGGCCATCTCGACCTCGACGCATTCATGGTCGCCCTGCATGCGAAGCCCCTCGCCCAGCTCGCTCAGCCCGGCCAGCAGCCATGGAAGCAGATCATGCGGGGTCTGCTCGACGAGTACAGGCCGGATGGGACCACTGGGTGGGGCTGGGTGTATGGCACGGCGGAACCGCCCCCCAGCCTGCCTACGTTCATTGCCAGCCTGGTGCAGTCCTACCGCTCCTCGCTCCCGACCCGGCTGGCCTACCCAGAGACCACGGACGCGCGTGCCATCCTGCATGAGCCCCTGTTCTTCAATGCAGCCCTGCGTGACCCCGCCACCGACCAGCCCTTCACCCCGCCGGCTGGGACCGCCCACCTGGGACCCCGCACCCTGGCCGAGCTCCGTGCAGCGTCGCCCATGACCCAGCACGAACCCCTCATGCAGGCGGTCCTTGGGGCCATCCCAACCGACTGGCGGAGACTGCTGCCAGCCGACCCCCTGGACCCCGAACTGCCGCCGGCGCCCGACTGGCTCCTGTCGCCCGATGGCAGCCGGGTAAGCAGCCCTACGGGAGTCTTGTGGGCCGTCCTGCCCAACGGCCGCTTGGTGCCCCCAGACAGCGAGCAGGCCGGAGCAGCAGGGGACGCCGACTGGCCTGCAGCCTGCGTGCTGCCGGGCCGCAAGCCGCGCCGACACTGGACCTTGGAGGACCATCAGCGATACAGCGAGGCGCCCCCGGCCCAACGCGCCTCCTCATGGCCAGTGGAATACCAGCTGCTGGGGCTTTGGGACTCGGTCCAGTGCTACCCCCTCAGCCACGGCCACGGCACGCTGCCCCTCATCCACTACACAGTGAGTGAGGTGCGCCACTGCCTCACCGCCCGCGGCCACAGCTGGGGCCGGGACCAGGACACGGAGCCCCTCATGCCCGCGGCGTGGCCCGAGCAGCCGCACAGCCAGCTACAGCAACAGGAGGCCCGCTGGCACCAACACTGGCTGGCTCAGCAAGCGCCCAGCCGCAGCCGGTGGTTTGCCATGAACCCCACGCCCAGCCCCGGCTGGATGCGGCCCCGCTCCTCCCCCCCATCACTGCCCTCGGCCGCTGCAAGCCCGGTCAGCCAGCCTAGCAGCCGCCATGCGGCACCGCACCAGCAGGACCCCGGTGCTGCCGCCGGACCGTCGGCACCCGCCGGGCCGGCCCCGGAGGCAGACCCGGCAGCTGATGGCCCGGCTGGCATGTCTCCCCTCGACCGCCGGCGGGCCTGGCAGCGGCTGTGGGACTGCCCCGCAAGCAACCGGGCCAAGGCGCTCGCCTGGCGGCTGCACCATGGACGGCTCCCGTGCGGGGTGTACCTGGCCTCCAAAGGTCAGCCGCAGCGTGCCCACTGCTCTGCTCCTAGCTGCTCGGTGGACGGCAACCTGCATGTCGCCAGCCTGACCCACGTCTTCTTGGAGTGCGGGGCTTACACCGCAGCTCGGGTTTGGCTGGCAGAGCTGTGGGCAACAGTCTCCGGGGCCGCGGACTTGCCTTTCAGACAGCCGGCTGTGCTGCTGGGAGACTGGCCGGGAGGGTGGCCGGCCTACCCCACCAGCCCTGGGCTGCAGCTGCTGTGGGCAGCCCTTCGAGCCACTTGGCTGTGGGCGGTCTGGGGCCACTACCACAGGGCGGAGCCTGATGACCATCCGTCGGCCACGGTGGTGGGCTGCGTCATTGGGGAGCTGCAGCGTCTCATGAGGGCACATTTCAGCATGGCGGCGCTCTCCGAGGACACTCTGGCGGGGCTGCCCCGGGGCCACATCACAGCACAGCTGAAGCCCGGCCGGCTGGATGCCTTCGAAGCCTCCTGGGCGCATGAAGGCGTCCTCTGCTCCGTGCAGCGGGTGGCTGGCAGCAGCCCGCGTCTGCAGGTTCATCTGTCCCGGGTGGCCCCGGTCCCAGCACCACAGGCACCCGCCGGGGGCGCCCAGGCAGCACAGCAGGTCTCCCCATCCGGGTCAGCCATCAGCGCCCAGCCCAGCCAGGCAGCAGCTCAGCTGACAGGGCAGCCGGGGCCGTCGTGAGCGGGGTGTTGGGAGTGGGGGATCTCGGTGTCTGAGGTCCTTAGGGTGCGAGGGGCCTCGAGGGTGGGGGGAGTGCGGTGCGGGTTGCCTAGGGAGGGGGGTGCGGTGCGGGGCTTGCTGTGGGTGGGGCCGGAGGGGGTCTTGGGGGTCGGGGGAGCTTAGGAGCAGGGTTGGTGTGGTGCAGGCTGCCGCGGGAGGCAGGTGCGGTTCGGAGGCTGCTGTCTTGAGGGGTCGCCCCCTGTGTGGGGTCTGTGGGTGTTTTGTCGCTGGCGCTCTCGTGCCTTGGTCTCTGACCCGGCGGTGCTGCCCCTGCGGCCTGGAGGGGGGGGTTCTTGGGAGTGGGGTGCGTGTGGCGCCGGGGGGTCTGGGGAGGGTTTCGGGGGGGGGACTGGGGAGGGGCGGGGGGGCTTCGGTGCAGGGTTGGTGTGGTGCAGGCCGCCGTGGGAGGCAGGTGCGGTTCGGGGGTCGCCCCCAGGGTGGGGTCTGCGGGTGTCTTGTCGCCGGCACGCTTGTGCCCTGGCTTCCAGCCAGGCAGTGTTGCCCCTGCTGCGCCCGTGGGGGTTCTTGGGAGCCGGGGGGACGTGGGAGTGAGGTTCCTGCGGTGCGGGGTGTCTTGGGAGGGAGGTGTGTCTTCGGGCCTGCTGTCTTGCGGGGACGCCCCCAGGGTGGGGTCGGTTGTTGTTTGTCTCCGGTGCGCTTGTGTGGCACCGTCCCTGCGGCTTTTGTGGCTCTGGGAGGCGGTTTCGGTGGTGCGGGGTTCTCTTCGGGCGTGCTGTGGGTTTTCTGTTTTCTCTGGTGCTCCCCGGTGGGGGGGGGCTCGTTTGCCCTGGTTCGCTGCGGTGGTTGCCCGGTTTTGTTTGTTGTTCCTGTTGCTGTCGCCCAGGGTGTAGGGTTCGCCCCTTGGCTGTTGAGGTTGTGCAGGTTGTGGTTGTGTTGTCGCTGTGGTCGCTGTTGGGGCCTTTGCCCATCCCTGGGGCTTGTCTCCGGTGACGGGCCCTGTTGTTGGTCCGTGGTGCTGGCCCGGGTGTTGGGCCGTGGTTTTGGCCCTGGTGTTGGGCCGTGGTGTTGGCTCTGGTTTTGGGCCCTGGTGTTGGGCCCTGGTGTTGGGCTGTGGGGTTGGCCCTGGTGTTGGGCCGTGGTGTTGGCCCTGGTGTTGGGCCCTGGGGTTTGGCCCTGGTGTTGGGCCCTGGTGTTGGTTTCAGTTCCCTCCTCGGTGTCTTGGAGGTAGGGGTGGCCGTGTGTGCCGCCCGTGCCGCAGTGGCTCCTGGCCCCTTGCTGCCCCCGTCCCTGTCCCTGTCCTGTCTGCGAGTTTAGGCGTTGCTTGGCTTTTTCTCTCTCCTTGGCTCCTTGCGGTGGTTTTTTGGGCTTCTTGCCAGGCTGTTGCGGCTTGCCGGTCTTGCTCGGCTTGCCCGTTGGGCTTCGCTTTCCCAGTCCTTGTAACGTCCCTCGCAGAAAAAAAAAAAAAAAGGGTGTTTCCCAGCACCTGTTTGGCCACATGCACCCTGCCCACGAGGCTGAGGCCGTGTCGCCGCCACACATGGCCGAGACGCTGAACCCGCTGAATTCTGCTGGTGTAGCAGAGCCGCGCGGCCTCCACCGGGTCCAGAGTGAGAGGGATTCCCAGGTGGCGTGGGGGTTCATCACCGGGAGTCGGGAAACTCGCACCAGTTGCGGCGTTGGGCCCCACCACCGGCGCGTGGGTACCCAGCACCATCCCCTTCCCCTTGCTGGCATTGACCCGTGCGTTGCTGGCCCTGCAGAACAGCTGGACTGCCGCGGTAGCGACCTCCCCATCCCTGTCGACATTGCTGACCGTGAGCACCGTATCGTCCGCGTGGTGGGTGACAGGGGGGGCTGGCACGTTGTTGGGGAGGGTGGGGGTGCGGAGAGCGTTGGTGCTGCGCAGGTGGTGCAGGTACGAGGTGAGAGGTTCCAGCTGCATGACCCACAGGACGGGCGACAGGGTGCTGCCCTGCTGAAGGCCGTTGCGGACCGGGAAAGGTGCTGACTGGTGCCCATTGACCACCACCCGGCAGGAGCCATCTGACGTGAGCAGCGCTGTGTGTGCTGACCGAAGCCCATGGCCTCGGCCACCCGGTAGAGCCAGGGGCGATGGACCCGGTCGTAGGCCTTCTCGATGTCGAGTATGAGAGAGAGAGAGATTGTTACAGTTGTACGGTATGGCCCCATTCTCCTCTGGGCACCATCCGCACCACAGAACCTTCCAGACGATCCTCATTGGACAACTGGGATAGCTCTGCCTTCTAGGGCGGACCTCATCCATTCACCCAATCTACCACCGAGACAGAGGGTTCAGCGATCGCCACCACTCAAACGTGTGAATCCTGGCCAATCAACTCGGCCACCAACTCCACTCATAGCAGCTAGCCATAATCTCACACCCAGCGGTAGCCGGGGGTCTCCACAGGGATCGAACCTGTGACCTCGAATGTCCTAAGACCATGAGGTGTCACTAGACCAGACCGTCGAGTATGATGAGGGCTGCCGGTTGCTGCGAGTGCCGCACCCACTCCGCCAGGGCCAGGTGGTAAAGGGTGTTGTCGCGGATGTCCCGGCCGCTGACGAAGGCAGTCTGCAGCGGGTCTATCAGGTAGTCCAGTGCCGGCTGTAGGCGATTGCTGACGGCCTTGCAGACAAGCTTGTAGTCGCATTGGAGCAGGGTGATGGGCCGGTAGCTGCTCAGGCTGGGCCGGGGCAGGCCTTTGCCTTTGTAGATGAGAGTGATGACCCCTTCGCGCCAGCTGAGCGGCAGGGAGTCGGCAGCTGCGGCCCCGGTCTCCACGGATCCCTGGGTGAAGGCTGCGTTGGCGGCGGCGAGGGGCTGACCCGGGACTGAGAGGTGGGTGACTGGCTCCCGGGTGCGCACCTCGCGTCCGAGCTGGTGGAACCAGCCGGTGCCCTTGTCGCCATGCTGCGTGTACGCGGCCCTTGGAGACGCCCAGAAGCCTGGCACGCTAGCTACTCAGCAGAAGTGGCAGCATCAGTGGAGCCGCCAGACAACATATGTGTGTCCCATGTCCCGAGTCCGGGTTCCTCCGGAATTCAAAAAAAAAAAAAAAAAAACGCGGCGTCCAGCGCTGCTGTGCGGCGGATGGCGGCCTGTTTGACTGCCGTGGTGAGCTGGCTGCAGGCCTGTGCTGCCAAGGCGCCGGCGTCGGGCCCGGGCATAGCATGCTGCATGGCTGCCAGGGCTGCACACGCAGCGTGTTTGGCCGCCCTCAGGCTGGCGGCCTGGTCCGTCAGGTGCTGTCTGTGGAGGTGATCGGCTGCACTGCGGAGGCGACCTTTCAGACATTCCCACACCTCACGTGGGAATGTCTGACTGTGAATGTGTCACCTGCCGACTCTTGCAATCCGGCGACGCATCCGTGCTATCGGCGTTGTACGGCAGTGGGAAAGGGGGACGCTGTTGGACGCTAGGGGCATGACAGCGCTGCACAACAGTGCTATCACACCTGGGGCAACGGACCGCCGCTACCCGGTTTGCGATGGGCGGATGCCTGCCCCTGCCCGCAATCCGGTACATCCCTGCCCTCGACACTGAAGTGCCTGCAGCCCGGCACGCACCCTCGCCAGTATCAGCCGCAGGCCCGGCTACCTGCCCCCATGCACAGCCGGAAGCACAACGCATTGCTACCACCCTTACCCGTCCCCACGCTTACCTGCAGGCTGCACAGGGCATCCACGCCTGCCAGCTGCTGATGCCCGCGCGCACCCTGGACCCGTGCACGGCAGCATTAGCCAGTAGGGAAGGGGGTTAGAGCATTCGGCGCAATGGCGATGGGAGGAAGATGTGAGCAGGTGGCATCGTCACCAGAGGAAAAGCAAGGTCGAGAGCAGGCAAGCAGGCAACACACCCCAACCTAGCGGCTGCACGGCGCGAAAGAAAGGGAGTTCTTGGGTGCAAACCAGACCTAGACTTGACAACCGACCACCGACTGGCTGCACCCGAACCCCGACGGGACAGACACCCCGGGCCCGGGGAACGGAAAGGGGGCGCTGCTTGACACTTGGGGTGCGACAGTGCTGCACAAGTAGCCCGCACACCTGGGGCAACGGACTGCCGCTATCCGGCTTGCAATGTGCCAGCTTGGGGGCCAGAGGAGGGGTTATGCCAGCAGAGACATCCACCAGACCCGGACCCCCGCAAGAAGCGTGCCTGCAGCCGGCACAACACCGAACCCCCGAACCGCGACATGCTTGCAGCTGCCGACTTGCACCCTGGCCCCACCCTGCCCCGCCCTGCACTGCCCCGAAGTGCCCTTTTTTTTTTTTTTTTTTTTTTTGAATGGCCCTGCCCCGCCCCGCCCTGCCCCGTTCCATGCCGCCCCGCCCTGCCCGCCCTTGCCCGCCACGCCCTTCCCTGCCCTTCCCCGCCCCGCTCCGCCCCACCCTGCCCCACCCCGGCCTACCCCTTCCCCGCCCTGCCCCGTTTTTTTTTTTTTTTTTTTGCTGCGAGGGACGTTACAAGGACTGGGAAAGCGAAGCCCAACGGGCAAGCCGAGCAAGACCGGCAAGCCGCAACAGCCTGGCAAGAAGCCCAAAAAACCACCGCAAGGAGCCAAGGAGAGAGAAAAAGCCAAGCAACGCCTAAACTCGCAGACAGGACAGGGACAGGGACGGGGGCAGCAAGGGGCCAGGAGCCACTGCTGCACGGGCGGCACACACGGCCACCCCTACCTCCAAGACACCGAGGAGGGAACTGAAACCAACACCAGGGCCCAACACCAGGGCCAAACCCCAGGGCCCAACACCAGGGCCAACACCACGGCCCAACACCAGGGCCAACCCCACAGCCCAACACCAGGGCCCAACACCAGGGCCCAAAACCAGAGCCAACACCACGGCCCAACACCAGGGCCAAAACCACGGCCCAACACCCGGGCCAGCACCACGGACCAACAACAGGGCCCGTCACCGGAGACAAGCCCCAGGGATGGGCAAAGGCCCCAACAGCGACCACAGCGACAACACAACCACAACCTGCACAACCTCAACAGCCAAGGGGCGAACCCTACACCCTGGGCGACAGCAACAGGAACAACAAACAAAACCGGGCAACCACCGCAGCGAACCAGGGCAAACGAGCCCCCCCCCACCGGGGAGCACCAGAGAAAACAGAAAACCCACAGCACGCCCGAAGAGAACCCCGCACCACCGAAACCGCCTCCCAGAGCCACAAAAGCCGCAGGGACGGTGCCACACAAGCGCACCGGAGACAAACAACAACCGACCCCACCCTGGGGGCGTCCCCGCAAGACAGCAGGCCCGAAGACACACCTCCCTCCCAAGACACCCCGCACCGCAGGAACCTCACTCCCACGTCCCCCCGGCTCCCAAGAACCCCCACGGGCGCAGCAGGGGCAACACTGCCTGGCTGGAAGCCAGGGCACAAGCGTGCCGGCGACAAGACACCCGCAGACCCCACCCTGGGGGCGACCCCCGAACCGCACCTGCCTCCCACGGCGGCCTGCACCACACCAACCCTGCACCGAAGCCCCCCCGCCCCTCCCCAGTCCCCCCCCGAAACCCTCCCCAGACCCCCCGGCGCCACACGCACCCCACTCCAAAGAACCCCCCCCTCCAGGCCGCAGGGGCAGCACCGCCGGGTCAGAGACCAAGGCACGAGAGCGCCAGCGACAAAACACCCACAGACCCCACACAGGGGGCGACCCCTCAAGACAGCAGCCTCCGAACCGCACCTGCCTCCCGCGGCAGCCTGCACCACACCAACCCTGCTCCTAAGCTCCCCCGACCCCCAAGACCCCCTCCGGCCCCACCCACAGCAAGCCCCGCACCGCACCCCCCTCCCTAGGCAACCCGCACCGCACTCCCCCCACCCTCGAGGCCCCTCGCACCCTAAGGACCTCAGACACCGAGATCCCCCACTCCCAACACCCCGCTCACGACGGCCCCGGCTGCCCTGTCAGCTGAGCTGCTGCCTGGCTGGGCTGGGCGCTGATGGCTGACCCGGATGGGGAGACCTGCTGTGCTGCCTGGGCGCCCCCGGCGGGTGCCTGTGGTGCTGGGACCGGGGCCACCCGGGACAGATGAACCTGCAGACGCGGGCTGCTGCCAGCCACCCGCTGCACGGAGCAGAGGACGCCTTCATGCGCCCAGGAGGCTTCGAAGGCATCCAGCCGGCCGGGCTTCAGCTGTGCTGTGATGTGGCCCCGGGGCAGCCCCGCCAGAGTGTCCTCGGAGAGTGCCGCCATGCTGAAATGTGCCCTCATGAGACGCTGCAGCTCCCCAATGACACAGCCCACCACCGTGGCCGACGGATGGTCATCAGGCTCCGCCCTGTGGTAGTGGCCCCAGACCGCCCACAGCCAAGTGGCTCGAAGGGCTGCCCACAGCAGCTGCAGCCCAGGGCTGGTGGGGTAGGCCGGCCACCCTCCCGGCCAGTCTCCCAGCAGCACAGCCGGCTGTCTGAAAGGCAAGTCCGCGGCCCCGGAGACTGTTGCCCACAGCTCTGCCAGCCAAACCCGAGCTGCGGTGTAAGCCCCGCACTCCAAGAAGACGTGGGTCAGGCTGGCGACATGCAGGTTGCCGTCCACCGAGCAGCTAGGAGCAGAGCAGTGGGCACGCTGCGGCTGACCTTTGGAGGCCAGGTACACCCCGCACGGGAGCCGTCCATGGTGCAGCCGCCAGGCGAGCGCCTTGGCCCGGTTGCCCCCGGGGCCCGGCGGGGGCTGGTGTGGAGGGCTGGCGGCCTGCGCTGTGGGGCTGTGGGCGGCCAGCTGGGGCGGCGGGCCGTGAGCTGCCCAGCCGGGGCTGGGCGTCAGCTGGGGGGGCAGCTCGGGCCCCCCGTCCCCCCCGGGGCCGTGGTGGCCAGCCGTGCCTGTGGGTGGAGCCTGGGGCGGTGGCTGGGTCAGCGTGGGCCCGCCCCTGGCCGAGGTGGGGTCGAGGGGCTGGTGGTGGCGGGTGAAGGCGTCCGGTTGTCGCCACCACCGCCCGGTGCTGCCGGCCTGGGGAGATGTGGGGGCTCTGGAGGGGCCCTGCTGCTCCTGGTGGGGGGTCCCACTGGGGCTGCCCTGGTGGGCCCCTGGGGGGGCCGCCAGCGTGGCCGGCTCAGCCGCGGGAGGGGAGAAGGTGCCGCCGATGGGAGTGGAGTCGGGGCCCCAGCCCTGGGGGTTGGCGCCAACCCCGGCCCGGGGGTATGGGGACAGACGCCGGTTCTGCGCATCCTGGATGGTCCGCAACACAGCTGGGAGGCTGTTGGGGCCGTCCGGGGCCTCCACCAGCTGGGGTCGGCGCCACCATGCCTGGCCATCAGCCATCCCAGGGGAGGAAGGGCTGAGGGCAGCCGAGGCAGGGCTGGGGGCTGGGGGCCCTGATCCCGCCGTGGAGGGGGTGGGTGGGCCAGAGGGGTGGGCCGCCGGCGGCCGGGGAGCCTGGGCTGGTGCGGGCAGGGGGCCCGGGCTGCCGCCTGCTGCCATCACAGCCACCCCCACGGCAGCCGGCCTCCCGAGGGCCGGGGCGGCTGTTGGTGCGGTCTCGGCGGCTGGGTGAGTGCCGTCCCCTGCTGCTGGTGCGCCGGGCGCCGCCTGCACCGCTGGTGGGGGCCCTGCGGCGGGCGCTGGTGGTGGTTCGGCCGTGGGAGCTGCTGGTGAGTCGGTCACTGGCGCGTCCCTCATGTCGAACACGGAGATGCGGACAGTGAGCTGGTCGATCAAGAACGACCGAGGGAGGGAGAGGAGGTTGGGGTCCGACGGCGGAGCGGCCACGAAGGCGACCAGGTGGGATGCATCAGGCAGGGCGCCTGGCGTACCGGAGCGGGTCATGCCGTCGCCCAGGACTTCCCCCACAACCAGGTCCTGCCCTTGGGAGGGGGTAGCTGCCAGGCCTGCACAGCTAAGCAAGGCCCCAGTGACCCCTTCGAGGGCATAAGTGCCGGGGAGCCCTTTGATGAGGAGCTTGTGGCTGTGCGGTCGGGCCAGGTTGTAGTACGGCTGCACCGCGACTTCGATGGTCGTCCCCTGGAAATCGACTGGTAACGAGGACCGTCGGAGGAATGCCCCCGCCGCGTTCTCTGCTCGCAGGCCGGGTGCTGGGTTCAGCACCACCCCCCGGTGGCGCCCTTGGCCGAGGAGGTTGATGCTGACGAAAGTGCCTGGGCTGGCGTTCATGGCGGCCTGGACGGCTGCATTGCACCACGCTTCCCACACCGCTTCATCGGCCGCCTCCCGGGGGGCGGCGGCCCCTAACATCAGCTTGGGGGCCACCCGGCGGTCGCCGGTGTGCAGCTCAGAGGACAGGGCAGTCCCTGGAAGCTCCCGCTGGACCTCAGCACGCCAGGCTGGCAGCTGCTGGGCGGGGGCGAGCTCCCATGAGGTGGTGGCGCCCCCCGGGGCCTGCTTGTGAGCCCGGACTGAAGCTGGCAGGCTGGCCGTGAGGGAGGCCGCATACCGAGCGGACCGGGGGAGCTGACCGGTGGAGGCCGCACAGCGTGGGGGACCCTGGGGGGCGGCGTGCAAAGCTGCCACCGGCAGTCTGCGAGGCCGTGGGCCAACAAACATGAGGGCGGGCTGTTGCTGATGCTGTTGCTGATGCTGAACTGGCTGTTGCTGCTGCTGCGGCGTGCTGATGTTGATACTGCTGTTGCTGGTGTTGCTGCTGCTGCTGCTGCTGTTGCTGCTGCTGCTGCTGGTTCTGCTGCTGAAGCTGCTGCTGTAGAGCCCCCAACTCTGCTGCTAGGGGCCCGTCCCAGGAGAGCAGGCGGGGGACTTGCACTCCTCCCTGCCTGCACCCTGGCTCTGCGGGAGCTCCTCGAGCGCCTGAGGCCGTCTGGTCGGTCTGTACTGAGCTGCAGAGCAGCTGAGCTGGACAGGGCAGCAAGGGCACACCGCACAGGCAAAGCACCCCACCTGCACCCCGAAGCCCACCCCTGCACCCACAGGGCACCCCAGGCACGAAGCAGCACCCACCTACACAACAAGAGCAAGCCTCACCCCACCGAGGACAAGCCACCCAAAGCAGGCAGAGGAAGAACCCCTCGCCGGGCAGCCAAGACACCCACCAACGGAAGAAACCAACCCCGCACGGAAGAAACCAACCCCTGGCCCTGCCAGAAACCGACCGCCAGGCCTGAAGATGTCAAAGGAAACTCCACAGGCCGCTAGGCTCCAAGCGCGGGCTCCACGGAAGTCGTCCAGCACCACAGCTCCACGATGTCGTCCACCACGAGCGACCGGAAGGCCAACCGCGCAAGACGCCCGAGAAAACGTCGCTAAAAAAAGGCTTAGCTGCAAGCTTTCGCAGCGCCGGCTTGGCGCCGCGTCAGGCTGGAAGCACGAGGATGATTGCTGCGCTCGCCGAGGGCGCACTCCGAGAAGACGCGCAATCCGCACGCCCAGTTCCACGAAAAGAAGAAGGAGAAGAGCAAAGAGAGTAGGCGTGCTGTGCGCCCTGATTGGAGCGCCGAGTCCTGGAGTCGCCGGTCCGATGGCGGCTGCGGCGACAAGAGAGAAAACCGCCTCTGCCGCAGGTCGCGCCGCTGAAGCAACCAAACGAAAAGAAGCAAAATGGCCTAAAGGAAAGCGGGAAGCGCGCAGCCTGTTGTTGAAGTTGCAGGTGCTGAGTGAGGCATTGCCAGCAAACAAATGTCGACGAGGTGTTGGAGTAGCTTAAGCTATAAGCTATAAGCTATAAGCTATAAGCTATAAGCTATAAGCTATAAGCTATAAGCTATAAGCTATAAGCTATAAGCTATAAGCTATAAGCTATAAGCTATAAGCTATAAGCTATAAGCTATAAGCTATAAGCTATAAGCTATAAGCTATAAGCTATAAGCTATAAGCTATAAGCTATAAGCTATAAGCTATAAGCTATAAGCTATAAGCTATAAGCTATAAGCTATAAGCTATAAGCTATAAGCTATAAGCTATAAGCTATAAGCTATAAGCTTCCCAGCATCCCGTCCCGCCCCGACCCGCCCCAACCCGTCCCACGCCGCCATACCATGACCCGCCCCGCCCCGCTCCATCCTGCCCCACCCCGCAGTGCCCCTCCCAGCCCCGGCCTGCCCCGGCCCCGCCCCATTCCGCCCTGCCCCGGCCCGCCCCACAGTGAACCCTACCCTACCCGCCCAGCCTGTCCCCTCCCCGCCCCGCCCCGCCGCGGCCCCGCCCCACCCCGCCCTGCCCCGCCCCTAACTGCCCCGCCCTGCCCCGCCCCACCCCGTCCTGACCTCAAACTGGACGCCTTGTCCCAAACGCCCGAACCCAAACCAGGCCCCCCAACACCTCCGCAGCCGCCTTCTCCCTCCGCGCCCCCAAAACCTCCTCGTGCTGTACCGGCATAGTTATGCACCGCATTGCACTGCAACGCCCCGCCCCGAGACGCATCGCAGTCTGCACCTGGTAAATGTTGAGAGGCGTGGTGGCATGGTGCGTGTAGATGAATATTCGATGGCGGTGCTGTATGGAGGG
This sequence comes from Pleodorina starrii, assembly GCA_030267565.1. Classification (NCBI taxonomy): domain Eukaryota; kingdom Viridiplantae; phylum Chlorophyta; class Chlorophyceae; order Chlamydomonadales; family Volvocaceae; genus Pleodorina; species Pleodorina starrii. The sequence continues at coordinate 620,838 of BRXU01000021.1, read as the reverse complement.
TACGGGCAGCCGCCATGCCGCCAGAAACATGGATGGCCTGTGAGGCAAGGGGGGGAGGGAAGGAGCGGCGGTTGATTGAAAGATTAGGGAGGGGCGCGTTGCAGTGCAGGGTGGTACCGGAGCCGATACATCGCGGCCAGGTGACAGGTGCCTGATAGACCCGCTGCAGACTGCCTTCGTCAGCGGCCGGGACATCCGCGACAACACCCTTTACCACCTGGCCCTGGCGGAGTGGGTGCGGCACTCGCAGCAACCGGCAGCCCTCATCATACTCGACATCGAGAAGGCCTACGACCGGGTCCATCGCCCCTGGCTCTACCGGGTGGCCGAGGCCATGGGCTTCGGTCAGCACACACAGCGCTGGCTGCACCTGCTCACGTCAGATGGCTCCTGCCGGGTGGTGGTCAATGGGCACCAGTCAGCACCTTTCCCGGTCCGCAACGGCCTTCAGCAGGGCAGCACCCTGTCGCCCGTCCTGTGGGTCATGCAGCTGGAACCTCTCACCTCGTACCTGCACCACCTGCGCAGCACCAACGCTCTCCGCACCCCCACCCTCCCCAACAACGTGCCAGCCCCCCCTGTCACCCACCACGCGGACGATACGGTGCTCACGGTCAGCAATGTCGACAGGGATGGGGAGGTCGCTACCGCGGCAGTCCAGCTGTTCTGCAGGGCCAGCAACGCACGGGTCAATGCCAGCAAGGGGAAGGGGATGGTGCTGGGTACCCACGCGCCGGTGGTGGGGCCCAACGCCGCAACTGGTGCGAGTTTCCCGACTCCCGGTGATGAACCCCCACGCCACCTGGGAATCCCTCTCACTCTGGACCCGGTGGAGGCCGCGCGGCTCTGCTACACCAGCAGAATTCAGCGGGTTCAGCGTCTCGGCCATGTGTGGCGGCGACACGGCCTCAGCCTCGTGGGCAGGGTGCATGTGGCCAAACAGGTGCTGGGAAACACCCTGGCATACCACCTCTCCATCATCCGCCCCACCCCACCCCAGCTGGCGGCACTCCGCAAGCATATCGACGGCTTTGTGGCCTGGTCGCTCCTGGAGGAAGACGCGTCCCTGGTGTGCCACGGACGGGCCCTGCTGAAGCCTGGCCCGGAGATCGCCTGCCAGGATCACGACTGTGGCGGTGTCGGCCATCTCGACCTCGACGCATTCATGGTCGCCCTGCATGCGAAGCCCCTCGCCCAGCTCGCTCAGCCCGGCCAGCAGCCATGGAAGCAGATCATGCGGGGTCTGCTCGACGAGTACAGGCCGGATGGGACCACTGGGTGGGGCTGGGTGTATGGCACGGCGGAACCGCCCCCCAGCCTGCCTACGTTCATTGCCAGCCTGGTGCAGTCCTACCGCTCCTCGCTCCCGACCCGGCTGGCCTACCCAGAGACCACGGACGCGCGTGCCATCCTGCATGAGCCCCTGTTCTTCAATGCCCCTGCTGCGCCCGTGGGGGTTCTTGGGAGCCGGGGGGACGTGGGAGTGAGGTTCCTGCGGTGCGGGGTGTCTTGGGAGGGAGGTGTGTCTTCGGGCCTGCTGTCTTGCGGGGACGCCCCCAGGGTGGGGTCGGTTGTTGTTTGTCTCCGGTGCGCTTGTGTGGCACCGTCCCTGCGGCTTTTGTGGCTCTGGGAGGCGGTTTCGGTGGTGCGGGGTTCTCTTCGGGCGTGCTGTGGGTTTTCTGTTTTCTCTGGTGCTCCCCGGTGGGGGGGGGCTCGTTTTGCCCTGGTTCGCTGCGGCGGTTGCCCGGTTTTGTTTGTTGTTCCTGTTGCTGTCGCCCAGGGTGTAGGGTTCGCCCCTTGGCTGTTGAGGTTGTGCAGGTTGTGGTTGTGTTGTCGCTGTGGTCGCTGTTGGGGCCTTTGCCCATCCCTGGGGCTTGTCTCCGGTGACGGGCCCTGTTGTTGGTCCGTGGTGCTGGCCCGGGTGTTGGGCCGTGGTTTTGGCCCTGGTGTTGGGCCGTGGTGTTGGCTCTGGTTTTGGGCCCTGGTGTTGGGCCCTGGTGTTGGGCTGTGGGGTTGGCCCTGGTGTTGGGCCGTGGTGTTGGCCCTGGTGTTGGGCCCTGGGGTTTGGCCCTGGTGTTGGGCCCTGGTGTTGGTTTCGGTTCCCTCCTCGGTGTCTTGGAGGTAGGGGTGGCCGTGTGTGCCGCCCGTGCAGCAGTGGCTCCTGGCCCCTTGCTGCCCCCGTCCCTGTCCCTGTCCTGTCTGCGAGTTTAGGCGTTGCTTGGCTTTTTCTCTCTCCTTGGCTCCTTGCGGTGGTTTTTTGGGCTTCTTGCCAGGCTTTTTTTTTTTTTCTGCGAGGGACGTTACAAGGACTGGGAAAGCGAAGCCCAACGGGCAAGCCGAGCAAGACCGGCAAGCCGCAACAGCCTGGCAAGAAGCCCAAAAAACCACCGCAAGGAGCCAAGGAGAGAGAAAAAGCCAAGCAACGCCTAAACTCGCAGACAGGACAGGGACAGGGACGGGGGCAGCAAGGGGCCAGGAGCCACTGCTGCACGGGCGGCACACACGGCCACCCCTACCTCCAAGACACCGAGGAGGGAACCGAAACCAACACCAGGGCCCAACACCAGGGCCAAACCCCAGGGCCCAACACCAGGGCCAACACCACGGCCCAACACCAGGGCCAACCCCACAGCCCAACACCAGGGCCCAACACCAGGGCCCAAAACCAGAGCCAACACCACGGCCCAACACCAGGGCCAAAACCACGGCCCAACACCCGGGCCAGCACCACGGACCAACAACAGGGCCCGTCACCGGAGACAAGCCCCAGGGATGGGCAAAGGCCCCAACAGCGACCACAGCGACAACACAACCTGGGGCTTGTCTCCGGTGACGGGCCCTGTTGTTGGTCCGTGGTGCTGGCCCGGGTGTTGGGCCGTGGTTTTGGCCCTGGTGTTGGGCCGTGGTGTTGGCTCTGGTTTTGGGCCCTGGTGTTGGGCCCTGGTGTTGGGCTGTGGGGTTGGCCCTGGTGTTGGGCCGTGGTGTTGGCCCTGGTGTTGGGCCCTGGGGTTTGGCCCTGGTGTTGGGCCCTGGTGTTGGTTTCGGTTCCCTCCTCGGTGTCTTGGAGGTAGGGGTGGCCGTGTGTGCCGCCCGTGCAGCAGTGGCTCCTGGCCCCTTGCTGCCCCCGTCCCTGTCCCTGTCCTGTCTGCGAGTTTAGGCGTTGCTTGGCTTTTTCTCTCTCCTTGGCTCCTTGCGGTGGTTTTTTGGGCTTCTTGCCAGGCTTTTTTTTTTTTTTCTGCGAGGGACGTTACAAGGACTGGGAAAGCGAAGCCCAACGGGCAAGCCGAGCAAGACCGGCAAGCCGCAACAGCCTGGCAAGAAGCCCAAAAAACCACCGCAAGGAGCCAAGGAGAGAGAAAAAGCCAAGCAACGCCTAAACTCGCAGACAGGACAGGGACAGGGACGGGGGCAGCAAGGGGCCAGGAGCCACTGCTGCACGGGCGGCACACACGGCCACCCCTACCTCCAAGACACCGAGGAGGGAACCGAAACCAACACCAGGGCCCAACACCAGGGCCAAACCCCAGGGCCCAACACCAGGGCCAACACCACGGCCCAACACCAGGGCCAACCCCACAGCCCAACACCAGGGCCCAACACCAGGGCCCAAAACCAGAGCCAACACCACGGCCCAACACCAGGGCCAAAACCACGGCCCAACACCCGGGCCAGCACCACGGACCAACAACAGGGCCCGTCACCGGAGACAAGCCCCAGGGATGGGCAAAGGCCCCAACAGCGACCACAGCGACAACACAACCTGGGGCTTGTCTCCGGTGACGGGCCCTGTTGTTGGTCCGTGGTGCTGGCCCAGGTGTTGGGCCGTGGTTTTGGCCCTGGTGTTGGGCCGTGGTGTTGGCTCTGGTTTTGGGCCCTGGTGTTGGGCCCTGGTGTTGGGCTGTGGGGTTGGCCCTGGTGTTGGGCCGTGGTGTTGGCCCTGGTGTTGGGCCCTGGGGTTTGGCCCTGGTGTTTTTTTTTTTTTTTTCTGCGAGGGACGTTACAAGGACTGGGAAAGCGAAGCCCAACGGGCAAGCCGAGCAAGACCGGCAAGCCGCAACAGCCTGGCAAGAAGCCCAAAAAACCACCGCAAGGAGCCAAGGAGAGAGAAAAAGCCAAGCAACGCCTAAACTCGCAGACAGGACAGGGACAGGGACGGGGGCAGCAAGGGGCCAGGAGCCACTGCTGCACGGGCGGCACACACGGCCACCCCTACCTCCAAGACACCGAGGAGGGAACTGAAACCAACACCAGGGCCCAACACCAGGGCCAAACCCCAGGGCCCAACACCAGGGCCAACACCACGGCCCAACACCAGGGCCAACCCCACAGCCCAACACCAGGGCCCAACACCAGGGCCCAAAACCAGAGCCAACACCACGGCCCAACACCAGGGCCAAAACCACGGCCCAACACCCGGGCCAGCACCACGGACCAACAACAGGGCCCGTCACCGGAGACAAGCCCCAGGGATGGGCAAAGGCCCCAACAGCGACCACAGCGACAACACAACCACAACCTGCACAACCTGGTGTTGGGCCCTGGTGTTGGTTTCGGTTCCCTCCTCGGTGTCTTGGAGGTAGGGGTGGCCGTGTGTGCCGCCCGTGCAGCAGTGGCTCCTGGCCCCTTGCTGCCCCCGTCCCTGTCCCTGTCCTGTCTGCGAGTTTAGGCGTTGCTTGGCTTTTTCTCTCTCCTTGGCTCCTTGCGGTGGTTTTTTGGGCTTCTTGCCAGGCTGTTGCGGCTTGCCGGTCTTGCTCGGCTTGCCCGTTGGGCTTCGCTTTCCCAGTCCTTGTAACGTCCCTCGCAGGAAAAAAAAAAAAGACCTGCTGTGCTGCCTGGGCGCCCCCGGCGGGTGCCTGTGGTGCTGGGACCGGGGCCACCCGGGACAGATGAACCTGCAGACGCGGGCTGCTGCCAGCCACCCGCTGCACGGAGCAGAGGACGCCTTCATGCGCCCAGGAGGCTTCGAAGGCATCCAGCCGGCCGGGCTTCAGCTGTGCTGTGATGTGGCCCCGGGGCAGCCCCGCCAGAGTGTCCTCGGAGAGCGCCGCCATGCTGAAATGTGCCCTCATGAGACGCTGCAGCTCCCCAATGACGCAGCCCACCACCGTGGCCGACGGATGGTCATCAGGCTCCGCCCTGTGGTAGTGGCCCCAGACCGCCCACAGCCAAGTGGCTCGAAGGGCTGCCCACAGCAGCTGCAGCCCAGGGCTGGTGGGGTAGGCTGTTGCGGCTTGCCGGTCTTGCTCGGCTTGCCCGTTGGGCTTCGCTTTCCCAGTCCTTGTAACGTCCCTCGCAGAAAAAAAGAAAAAAAAAAGAAAAAAAAAATGCAGCCCTGCGTGACCCCGCCACCGACCAGCCCTTCACCCCGCCGGCTGGGACCGCCCACCTGGGACCCCGCACCCTGGCCGAGCTCCGTGCAGCGTCGCCCATGACCCAGCACGAACCCCTCATGCAGGCGGTCCTTGGGGCCATCCCAGCCGACTGGCGGAGACTGCTGCCAGCCGACCCCCTGGACCCCGAACTGCCGCCGGCACCCGACTGGCTCCTGTCGCCCGATGGCAGCCGGGTCAGCAGCCCTACGGGAGTCTTGTGGGCCGTCCTGCCCAACGGCCGCTTGGTGCCCCCAGACAGCGAGCAGGCCGGAGCAGCAGGGGACGCCGACTGGCCTGCAGCCTGCGTGCTGCCGGGCCGCAAGCCGCGCCGACACTGGACCTTGGAGGACCATCAGCGATACAGCGAGGCGCCCCCGGCCCAACGCGCCTCCTCATGGCCAGTGGAATACCAGCTGCTGGGGCTTTGGGACTCGGTCCAGTGCTACCCCCTCAGCCACGGCCACGGCACGCTGCCCCTCATCCACTACACAGTGAGTGAGGTGCGCCACCGCCTCACCGCCCGCGGTCACAGCTGGGGCCGGGACCAGGACAGGGTAAGTTCTACACCGAAAGTTAAGGCACTGCTTTCGGCCCGGGTGACCCGGGTTCAAGTCCCCTCAAGGACATTTGGAACTTACCTGCGCCCCACAGAAGTAGGCAATGGTTCATTGGCCGGCAACAGGGAAACCTTGCAATTCCCCCCGGGAACCCGGGATCGAAACCAGCCAGTGACCATTGCCCGGGGTGTGATGAGAACGGAGGGTGCCCACCCCTGTCCCCGTCCCGTCCGGAGGTTTACAAGACTCATCATACAGTCATCAGCCCCATCCAGCTGGCCCTTGGAGACGCCCAGAAGCCCGGCACGCTAGCTACTCAGCAGAAGTGGCAGCATCAGTGGAGCCGCCAGACAACATATGTGTGTCCCATGTCCCGAGTCCGGGTTCCTCCGGAATTAAAAAAAAAAAAAAAAAGGACACGGAGCCCCTCATGCCCGCGGCGTGGCCCGAGCAGCCGCACAGCCAGCTACAGCAACAGGAGGCCCGCTGGCACCAACACTGGCTGGCTCAGCAAGCGCCCAGCCGCAGCCGGTGGTTTACCATGAACCCCACGCCCAGCCCCGGCTGGATGCGGCCCCGCTCCTCCCCCACATCACTGCCCTCGGCCGCTGCAAGCCCGGTCAGCCAGCCTAGCAGCCGCCATGCGGCACCGCACCAGCAGGACCCCGGTGCTGCCGCCGGACCGTCGGCGCCCGCCGGGCCGGCCCCGGAGGCAGACCCGGCAGCTGATGGCCCGGCTGGCATGTCTCCCCTCGACCGCCGGCGGGCCTGGCAGCGGCTGTGGGACTGCCCCGCAAGCAACCGGGCCAAGGCGCTCACCTGGCGGCTGCACCATGGACGGCTCCCGTGCGGGGTGTACCTGGCCTCCAAAGGTCAGCCGCAGCGTGCCCACTGCTCTGCTCCTAGCTGCTCGGTGGACGGCAACCTGCATGTCGCCAGCCTGACCCACGTCTTCTTGGAGTGCGGGGCTTACACCGCAGCTCGGGTTTGGCTGGCAGAGCTGTGGGCGGCAGTCTCCGGGGCCGCGGACTTGCCTTTCAGACAGCCGGCTGTGCTGCTGGGAGACTGGCCGGGAGGGTGGCCGGCCTACCCCACCAGCCCTGGGCTGCAGCTGCTGTGGGCAGCCCTTCGAGCCACTTGGCTGTGGGCGGTCTGGGGCCACTACCACAGGGCGGAGCCTGATGACCATCCGTCGGCCACGGTGGTGGGCTGCGTCATTGGGGAGCTGCAGCGTCTCATGAGGGCACATTTCAGCATGGCGGCGCTCTCCGAGGACACTCTGGCGGGGCTGCCCCGGGGCCACATCACAGCACAGCTGAAGCCCGGCCGGCTGGATGCCTTCGAAGCCTCCTGGGCGCATGAAGGCGTCCTCTGCTCCGTGCAGCGGGTGGCTGGCAGCAGCCCGCGTCTGCAGGTTCATCTGTCCCGGGTGGCCCCGGTCCCAGCACCACAGGCACCCGCCGGGGGCGCCCAGGCAGCACAGCAGGTCTCCCCATCCGGGTCAGCCATCAGCGCCCAGCCCAGCCAGGCAGCAGCTCAGCTGACAGGGCAGCCGGGGCCGTCGTGAGCGGGGTGTTGGGAGTGGGGGATCTCGGTGTCTGAGGTCCTTAGGGTGCGAGGGGCCTCGAGGGTGGGGGGAGTGCGGTGCGGGTTGCCTAGGGAGGGGGGTACGGTGCGGGGCTTGCTGTGGGTGGGGCCGGAGGGGGTCTTGGGGGTCGGGGGAGCTTAGGAGCAGGGTTGGTGTGGTGCAGGCTGCCGCGGGAGGCAGGTGCGGTTCGGAGGCTGCTGTCTTGAGGGGTCGCCCCCTGTGTGGGGTCTGTGGGTGTTTTGTCGCTGGCGCTCTCGTGCCTTGGTCTCTGACCCGGCGGTGCTGCCCCTGCGGCCTGGAGGGGGGGGTTCTTGGGAGTGGGGTGCGTGTGGCGCCGGGGGGTCTGGGGAGGGTTTCGGGGGGGGACTGGGGAGGGGCGGGGGGGCTTCGGTGCAGGGTTGGTGTGGTGCAGGCCGCCGTGGGAGGCAGGTGCGGTTCGGGGGTCGCCCCCAGGGTGGGGTCTGCGGGTGTCTTGTCGCCGGCGCGCTTGTGCCCTGGCTTCCAGCCAGGCAGTGTTGCCCCTGCTGCGCCCGTGGGGGTTCTTGGGAGCCGGGGGGACGTGGGAGTGAGGTTCCTGCGGTGCGGGGTGTCTTGGGAGGGAGGTGTGTCTTCGGGCCTGCTGTCTTGCGGGGACGCCCCCAGGGTGGGGTCGGTTGTTGTTTGTCTCCGGTGCGCTTGTGTGGCACCGTCCCTGCGGCTTTTGTGGCTCTGGGAGGCGGTTTCGGTGGTGCGGGGTTCTCTTCGGGCGTGCTGTGGGTTTTCTGTTTTCTCTGGTGCTCCCCGGTGGGGGGGGGCTCGTTTTGCCCTGGTTCGCTGCGGCGGTTGCCCGGTTTTGTTTGTTGTTCCTGTTGCTGTCGCCCAGGGTGTAGGGTTCGCCCCTTGGCTGTTGAGGTTGTGCAGGTTGTGGTTGTGTTGTCGCTGTGGTCGCTGTTGGGGCCTTTGCCCATCCCTGGGGCTTGTCTCCGGTGACGGGCCCTGTTGTTGGTCCGTGGTGCTGGCCCGGGTGTTGGGCCGTGGTTTTGGCCCTGGTGTTGGGCCGTGGTGTTGGCTCTGGTTTTGGGCCCTGGTGTTGGGCCCTGGTGTTGGGCTGTGGGGTTGGCCCTGGTGTTGGGCCGTGGTGTTGGCCCTGGTGTTGGGCCCTGGGGTTTGGCCCTGGTGTTGGGCCCTGGTGTTGGTTTCGGTTCCCTCCTCGGTGTCTTGGAGGTAGGGGTGGCCGTGTGTGCCGCCCGTGCAGCAGTGGCTCCTGGCCCCTTGCTGCCCCCGTCCCTGTCCCTGTCCTGTCTGCGAGTTTAGGCGTTGCTTGGCTTTTTCTCTCTCCTTGGCTCCTTGCGGTGGTTTTTTGGGCTTCTTGCCAGGCTGTTGCGGCTTGCCGGTCTTGCTCGGCTTGCCCGTTGGGCTTCGCTTTCCCAGTCCTTGTAACGTCCCTCGCAGAAAAAAAAAAAAAAAAGGTGGGCAGTGGTGAGGGCGGGTCGGGGATAAGCTGGTCGGTGAATGGTGGGCAGGGGTTCCGGAGGGTTCCACGGCTGCTGGTGTGTAAGCAATAATGTACCCAGACATTTGGCGGTCCCCGAGGAGGGCGGCCTCGATGGATGCGTGCAGCTCCTTGCCGAGTTGCACCCTTGCCCCGCCCTGCAGTGCCCCGAAGTGCCTGCCACACCCGGCCCTGCTCTGCCCCGCCCCGTCCCGCTCCACCCCGCCCTGCCCCTTTCCATCCCGCCCCACCCTGGCCCGCCCCGCCCTGCCCCTCCCCGCAGTGCCCCTCCCCGCCCCGGCCTGCCCCTGCCCCGCCCCATTCTGCCATCCCCCGGCCCGCCCCACAGTGCGCCATCCCCACCCCGCCCCGCCCTGCCCCTTCCCGCCTGTCCCCGCTCTGCCCATCCCTGCACCGGTCCCACCCCGACGACGCATCCGTGCTATCGGCGTTGTACGGCAGTGGGAAAGGGGGACGCTGTTGGACGCTAGGGGCACGACAGCGCTGCACAACAGTGCTATCACACCTGGGGCAACGGACCGCCGCTACCCAGTTTGCGATGGGCGGATGCCTGCCCCTGCCCGCAATCCGGTACATCCCTGCCCTCGACACTGAAGTGCCTGCAGCCCGGCACGCACCCTCGCCGCAGGCCCGGCTACCTGCCCCCATGCACAGCCGGAAGCACAACGCATTGCTACCACCCTTACCCGTCCCCACGCTTACCTGCAGGCTGCACAGGGCATCCACGCCTGCCAGCTGCTGATGCCCGCGCGCACCCTGGACCCGTGCACGGCAGCATTAGCCAGTAGGGAAGGGGGTTAGAGCATTCGGCGCAATGGCGATGGGAGGAAGATGTGAGCAGGTGGCATCGTCACCAGAGGAAAAGCAAGGTCGAGAGCAGGCAAGCAGGCAACACACCCCAACCTAGCGGCTGCACGGCACGAAAGAAAGGGAGTTCTTGGGTGCAAACCAGACCTAGACTTGACAACCGACCACCGACACCCCCACCCCATGCACCAGGCCCAGACCCCCGCAAGAAGCACGCCTGCAGCCAGCGCGACGCCGAACCCTCGAACCTCGACGGGGCCGCTGGCCCTGGGCGTGCAGCCTGCTCCCTCAGAACAGATGCACCCACAACTGGCACCCAGACCTGCACCCGAACCCAGACGGGACAGACACCCCGGGCCCGGGGAAGGGAAAGGGGTTGCTGCTTGACACTTGGGGTGCGACAGTGCTGCACAAGTAGCCCGCACACCTGGGGCAACGGACCGCCGCTATCCGGCTTGCAATGCGCCAGCTTGGGGGCCAGAGGAGGGGTTATGCCAGCAGAGACATCCACGAGACCCGGACCCCCGCAAGAAGCGTGCCTGCAGCCGACACAACACCGAACCCCCGAACCGCGACATGCTTGCAGCTGCCGACTTGCACCCTGGCCCCACCCTGCCCCGCCCTGCACTGCCCCGAAGTGCCCTGCCCCGCCCCGCCCTGCCCCGTTCCATGCCGCCCCGCCCTGCCCGCCCTTGCCCGCCACGCCCTTCCCTGCCCTTCCCCGCCCCGCTCCACCCCACCCCGGCCTACCCCTTCCCCGCCCTGCCCCGTCCCTCCCCGACCCGCCCCAACCCGTCCCACGCCGCCATACCATGCCCCGCCCCGCCCCGTCCCGCTCCATCCTGCCCCACCCCGCAGTGCCCCCCCAGCCCCGGCCTGCCCCGGCCCCGCCCCATTCCGCCCTGCCCCGGCCCGCCTCACTGTGCACCCTACCCTACCCGCCCAGCCTGTCCCCTCCCCGCCCCGCCCCGCCGCGGCCCCGCCCCACCCCGCCCTTTTTTTTTTTTTCCTGCGAGGGACGTTACAAGGACTGGGAAAGCGAAGCCCAACGGGCAAGCCGAGCAAGACCGGCAAGCCGCAACAGCCTGGCAAGAAGCCCAAAAAACCACCGCAAGGAGCCAAGGAGAGAGAAAAAGCCAAGCAACGCCTAAACTCGCAGACAGGACAGGGACAGGGACGGGGGCAGCAAGGGGCCAGGAGCCACTGCTGCACGGGCGGCACACACGGCCACCCCTACCTCCAAGACACCGAGGAGGGAACTTTTTTTTTCTGCGAGGGACGTTACAAGGACTGGGAAAGCGAAGCCCAACGGGCAAGCCGAGCAAGACCGGCAAGCCACAACAACCTGGCAAGAAGCCCAAGAAACCACTGCAAGGAGCCGAGGAGAGGGAAAAAGCCAAGCAACGCCTAAACTCGCAGACAGGACAGGGACAGGGACGGGGGCAGCAAGGGGCCAGGAGCCACTGCTGCACGGGCGGCACACACGGCCACCCCTACCTCCAAGACACCGAGGAGGGAACCGAAACCAACACCAGGGCCCAACACCAGGGCCAAACCCCAGGGCCCAACACCAGGGCCAACACCACGGCCCAACACCAGGGCCAACCCCACAGCCCAACACCAGGGCCCAACACCAGGGCCCAAAACCAGAGCCAACACCACGGCCCAACACCAGGGCCAAAACCACGGCCCAACACCCGGGCCAGCACCACGGACCAACAACAGGGCCCGTCACCGGAGACAAGCCCCAGGGATGGGCAAAGGCCCCAACAGCGACCACAGCGACAACACAACCACAACCTGCACAACCTCAACAGCCAAGGGGCGAACCCTACACCCTGGGCGACAGCAACAGGAACAACAAACAAAACCGGGCAACCGCCGCAGCGAACCAGGGCAAAACGAGCCCCCCCCCACCGGGGAGCACCAGAGAAAACAGAAAACCCACAGCACGCCCGAAGAGAACCCCGCACCACCGAAACCGCCTCCCAGAGCCACAAAAGCCGCAGGGACGGTGCCACACAAGCGCACCGGAGACAAACAACAACCGACCCCACCCTGGGGGCGTCCCCGCAAGACAGCAGGCCCGAAGACACACCTCCCTCCCAAGACACCCCGCACCGCAGGAACCTCACTCCCACGTCCCCCCGGCTCCCAAGAACCCCCACGGGCGCAGCAGGGGCAACACTGCCTGGCTGGAAGCCAGGGCACAAGCGCGCCGGCGACAAGACACCCGCAGACCCCACCCTGGGGGCGACACGGCACGCTGCCCCTCATCCACTACACAGTGAGTGAGGTGCGCCACCGCCTCACCGCCCGCGGTCACAGCTGGGGCCGGGACCAGGACACGGAGCCCCTCATGCCCGCGGCGTGGCCCGAGCAGCCGCACAGCCAGCTACAGCAACAGGAGGCCCGCTGGCACCAACACTGGCTGGCTCAGCAAGCGCCCAGCCGCAGCCGGTGGTTTGCCATGAACCCCACGCCCAGCCCCGGCTGGATGCGGCCCCGCTCCTCCCCCACATCACTGCCCTCGGCCGCTGCAAGCCCGGTCAGCCAGCCTAGCAGCCGCCATGCGGCACCGCACCAGCAGGACCCCGGTGCTGCCGCCGGACCGTCGGCGCCCGCCGGGCCGGCCCCGGAGGCAGACCCGGCAGCTGATGGCCCGGCTGGCATGTCTCCCCTCGACCGCCGGCGGGCCTGGCAGCGGCTGTGGGACTGCCCCGCAAGCAACCGGGCCAAGGCGCTCACCTGGCGGCTGCACCATGGACGGCTCCCGTGCGGGGTGTACCTGGCCTCCAAAGGTCAGCCGCAGCGTGCCCACTGCTCTGCTCCTAGCTGCTCGGTGGACGGCAACCTGCATGTCGCCAGCCTGACCCACGTCTTCTTGGAGTGCGGGGCTTACACCGCAGCTCGGGTTTGGCTGGCAGAGCTGTGGGCGGCAGTCTCCGGGGCCGCGGACTTGCCTTTCAGACAGCCGGCTGTGCTGCTGGGAGACTGGCCGGGAGGGTGGCCGGCCTACCCCACCAGCCCTGGGCTGCAGCTGCTGTGGGCAGCCCTTCGAGCCACTTGGCTGTGGGCGGTCTGGGGCCACTACCACAGGGCGGAGCCTGATGACCATCCGTCGGCCACGGTGGTGGGCTGCGTCATTGGGGAGCTGCAGCGTCTCATGAGGGCACATTTCAGCATGGCGGCGCTCTCCAAGGACACTCTGGCGGGGCTGCCCCGGGGCCACATCACAGCACAGCTGAAGCCCGGCCGGCTGGATGCCTTCGAAGCCTCCTGGGCGCATGAAGGCGTCCTCTGCTCCGTGCAGCGGGTGGCTGGCAGCAGCCCGCGTCTGCAGGTTCATCTGTCCCGGGTGGCCCCGGTCCCAGCACCACAGGCACCCGCCGGGGGCGCCCAGGCAGCACAGCAGGTCTCCCCATCCGGGTCAGCCATCAGCGCCCAGCCCAGCCAGGCAGCAGCTCAGCTGACAGGGCAGCCGGGGCCGTCGTGAGCGGGGTGTTGGGAGTGGGGGATCTCGGTGTCTGAGGTCCTTAGGGTGCGAGGGGCCTCGAGGGTGGGGGGAGTGCGGTGCGGGTTGCCTAGGGAGGGGGGTACGGTGCGGGGCTTGCTGTGGGTGGGGCCGGAGGGGGTCTTGGGGGTCGGGGGAGCTTAGGAGCAGGGTTGGTGTGGTGCAGGCTGCCGCGGGAGGCAGGTGCGGTTCGGAGGCTGCTGTCTTGAGGGGTCGCCCCCTGTGTGGGGTCTGTGGGTGTTTTGTCGCTGGCGCTCTCGTGCCTTGGTCTCTGACCCGGCGGTGCTGCCCCTGCGGCCTGGAGGGGGGGGTTCTTGGGAGTGGGGTGCGTGTGGCGCCGGGGGGTCTGGGGAGGGTTTCGGGGGGGGACTGGGGAGGGGCGGGGGGGCTTCGGTGCAGGGTTGGTGTGGTGCAGGCCGCCGTGGGAGGCAGGTGCGGTTCGGGGGTCGCCCCCAGGGTGGGGTCTGCGGGTGTCTTGTCGCCGGCGCGCTTGTGCCCTGGCTTCCAGCCAGGCAGTGTTGCCCCTGCTGCGCCCGTGGGGGTTCTTGGGAGCCGGGGGGACGTGGGAGTGAGGTTCCTGCGGTGCGGGGTGTCTTGGGAGGGAGGTGTGTCTTCGGGCCTGCTGTCTTGCGGGGACGCCCCCAGGGTGGGGTCGGTTGTTGTTTGTCTCCGGTGCGCTTGTGTGGCACCGTCCCTGCGGCTTTTGTGGCTCTGGGAGGCGGTTTCGGTGGTGCGGGGTTCTCTTCGGGCGTGCTGTGGGTTTTCTGTTTTCTCTGGTGCTCCCCGGTGGGGGGGGGCTCGTTTTGCCCTGGTTCGCTGCGGCGGTTGCCCGGTTTTGTTTGTTGTTCCTGTTGCTGTCGCCCAGGGTGTAGGGTTCGCCCCTTGGCTGTTGAGGTTGTGCAGGTTGTGGTTGTGTTGTCGCTGTGGTCGCTGTTGGGGCCTTTGCCCATCCCTGGGGCTTGTCTCCGGTGACGGGCCCTGTTGTTGGTCCGTGGTGCTGGCCCGGGTGTTGGGCCGTGGTTTTGGCCCTGGTGTTGGGCCGTGGTGTTGGCTCTGGTTTTGGGCCCTGGTGTTGGGCCCTGGTGTTGGGCTGTGGGGTTGGCCCTGGTGTTGGGCCGTGGTGTTGGCCCTGGTGTTGGGCCCTGGGGTTTGGCCCTGGTGTTGGGCCCTGGTGTTGGTTTCGGTTCCCTCCTCGGTGTCTTGGAGGTAGGGGTGGCCGTGTGTGCCGCCCGTGCAGCAGTGGCTCCTGGCCCCTTGCTGCCCCCGTCCCTGTCCCTGTCCTGTCTGCGAGTTTAGGCGTTGCTTGGCTTTTTCTCTCTCCTTGGCTCCTTGCGGTGGTTTTTTGGGCTTCTTGCCAGGCTGTTGCGGCTTGCCGGTCTTGCTCGGCTTGCCCGTTGGGCTTCGCTTTCCCAGTCCTTGTAACGTCCCTCGCAGAAAACAAAAAAAAAAAAAAAGGGCGGGGGGGGGCGGGGGCGGGGGGGGGGGGGGGGGGGGGTGGGCACTGGCGGGGGGGGTTGGGTTGGGTGCACAGTGAGGCGGGCCGGGGCAGGGCGGAATGGGGCGGGGCCGGGGCAGGCCGGGGCTGGGGGGGCACTGCGGGGTGGGGCAGGATGGAGCGGGACGGGGCGGGGCGGGGCATGGTATGGCGGCGTGGGACGGGTTGGGGCGGGTCGGGGAGGGACGGGGCAGGGCGGGGAAGGGGTAGGCCGGGGTGGGGTGGAGCGGGGCGGGGAAGGGCAGGGAAGGGCGTGGCGGGCAAGGGCGGGCAGGGCGGGGCGGCATGGAACGGGGCAGGGCGGGGCGGGGCAGGGCACTTCGGGGCAGTGCAGGGCGGGGCAGGGTGGGGCCAGGGTGCAAGTCGGCAGCTGCAAGCATGTCGCGGTTCGGGGGTTCGGTGTTGTGTCGGCTGCAGGCACGCTTCTTGCGGGGGTCCGGGTCTCGTGGATGTCTCTGCTGGCATAACCCCTCCTCTGGCCCCCAAGCTGGCGCATTGCAAGCCGGATAGCGGCGGTCCGTTGCCCCAGGTGTGCGGGCTACTTGTGCAGCACTGTCGCACCCCAAGTGTCAAGCAGCAACCCCTTTCCCTTCCCCGGGCCCGGGGTGTCTGTCCCGTCTGGGTTCGGGTGCAGGTCTGGGTGCCAGTTGTGGGTGCATCTGTTCTGAGGGAGCAGGCTGCACGCCCAGGGCCAGCGGCCCCGTCGAGGTTCGAGGGTTCGGCGTCGCGCTGGCTGCAGGCGTGCTTCTTGCGGGGGTCTGGGCCTGGTGCATGGGGTGGGGGTGTCGGTGGTCGGTTGTCAAGTCTAGGTCTGGTTTGCACCCAAGAACTCCCTTTCTTTCGTGCCGTGCAGCCGCTAGGTTGGGGTGTGTTGCCTGCTTGCCTGCTCTCGACCTTGCTTTTCCTCTGGTGACGATGCCACCTGCTCACATCTTCCTCCCATCGCCATTGCGCCGAATGCTCTAACCCCCTTCCCTACTGGCTAATGCTGCCGTGCACGGGTCCAGGGTGCGTGCGGGCATCAGCAGCTGGCAGGCGTGGATGCCCTGTGCAGCCTGCAGGTAAGCGTGGGGACGGGTAAGGGTGGTAGCAATGCGTTGTGCTTCCGGCTGTGCATGGGGGCAGGTAGCCGGGCCTGCGGCGAGGGTGCGTGCCGGGCTGCAGGCACTTCAGTGTCGAGGGCAGGGATGTACCGGATTGCGGGCAGGGGCAGGCATCCGCCCATCGCAAACTGGGTAGCGGCGGTCCGTTGCCCCAGGTGTGATAGCACTGTTGTGCAGCGCTGTCGTGCCCCTAGCGTCCAACAGCGTCCCCCTTTCCCACTGCCGTACAACGCCGATAGCACGGATGCGTCGTCGGGGTGGGACCGGTGCAGGGATGGGCAGAGCGGGGACAGGCGGGAAGGGGCAGGGCGGGGCGGGGTGGGGATGGCGCACTGTGGGGCGGGCCGGGGGATGGCAGAATGGGGCGGGGCAGGGGCAGGCCGGGGCGGGGAGGGGCACTGCGGGGAGGGGCAGGGCGGGGCGGGCCAGGGTGGGGCGGGATGGAAAGGGGCAGGGCGGGTTGGAGCGGGACGGGGCGGGGCAGAGCAGGGCCGGGTGTGGCAGGCACTTCGGGGCACTGCAGGGCGGGGCAAGGGTGCAACTCGGCAAGGAGCTGCACGCATCCATCGAGGCCGCCCTCCTCGGGGACCGCCAAATGTCTGGGTACATTATTGCTTACACACCAGCAGCCGTGGAACCCTCCGGAACCCCTGCCCACCATTCACCGACCAGCTTATCCCCGACCCGCCCTCACCACTGCCCACCTTTTTTTTTTTTTTTTCTGCGAGGGACGTTACAAGGACTGGGAAAGCGAAGCCCAACGGGCAAGCCGAGCAAGACCGGCAAGCCGCAACAGCCTGGCAAGAAGCCCAAAAAACCACCGCAAGGAGCCAAGGAGAGAGAAAAAGCCAAGCAACGCCTAAACTCGCAGACAGGACAGGGACAGGGACGGGGGCAGCAAGGGGCCAGGAGCCACTGCTGCACGGGCGGCACACACGGCCACCCCTACCTCCAAGACACCGAGGAGGGAACCGAAACCAACACCAGGGCCCAACACCAGGGCCAAACCCCAGGGCCCAACACCAGGGCCAACACCACGGCCCAACACCAGGGCCAACCCCACAGCCCAACACCAGGGCCCAACACCAGGGCCCAAAACCAGAGCCAACACCACGGCCCAACACCAGGGCCAAAACCACGGCCCAACACCCGGGCCAGCACCACGGACCAACAACAGGGCCCGTCACCGGAGACAAGCCCCAGGGATGGGCAAAGGCCCCAACAGCGACCACAGCGACAACACAACCACAACCTGCACAACCTCAACAGCCAAGGGGCGAACCCTACACCCTGGGCGACAGCAACAGGAACAACAAACAAAACCGGGCAACCGCCGCAGCGAACCAGGGCAAAACGAGCCCCCCCCCACCGGGGAGCACCAGAGAAAACAGAAAACCCACAGCACGCCCGAAGAGAACCCCGCACCACCGAAACCGCCTCCCAGAGCCACAAAAGCCGCAGGGACGGTGCCACACAAGCGCACCGGAGACAAACAACAACCGACCCCACCCTGGGGGCGTCCCCGCAAGACAGCAGGCCCGAAGACACACCTCCCTCCCAAGACACCCCGCACCGCAGGAACCTCACTCCCACGTCCCCCCGGCTCCCAAGAACCCCCACAGGCGCAGCAGGGGCAACACTGCCTGGCTGGAAGCCAGGGCACAAGCGCGCCGGCGACAAGACACCCGCAGACCCCACCCTGGGGGCGACCCCCGAACCGCACCTGCCTCCCACGGCGGCCTGCACCACACCAACCCTGCACCGAAGCCCCCCCGCCCCTCCCCAGTCCCCCCCCGAAACCCTCCCCAGACCCCCCGGCGCCACACGCACCCCACTCCCAAGAACCCCCCCCTCCAGGCCGCAGGGGCAGCACCGCCGGGTCAGAGACCAAGGCACGAGAGCGCCAGCGACAAAACACCCACAGACCCCACACAGGGGGCGACCCCTCAAGACAGCAGCCTCCGAACCGCACCTGCCTCCCGCGGCAGCCTGCACCACACCAACCCTGCTCCTAAGCTCCCCCGACCCCCAAGACCCCCTCCGGCCCCACCCACAGCAAGCCCCGCACCGTACCCCCCTCCCTAGGCAACCCGCACCGCACTCCCCCCACCCTCGAGGCCCCTCGCACCCTAAGGACCTCAGACACCGAGATCCCCCACTCCCAACACCCCGCTCACGACGGCCCCGGCTGCCCTGTCAGCTGAGCTGCTGCCTGGCTGGGCTGGGCGCTGATGGCTGACCCGGATGGGGAGACCGGCTGTGCTGCCTGGGTGCCCCCGGCGGGTGCCTGTGGTGCTGGGACCGGGGCCACCCGGGACAGATGAACCTGCAGACGCGGGCTGCTGCCAGCCACCCGCTGCACGGAGCAGAGGACGCCTTCATGCGCCCAGGAGGCTTCGAAGGCATCCAGCCGGCCGGGCTTCAGCTGTGCTGTGATGTGGCCCCGGGGCAGCCCCGCCAGAGTGTCCTCGGAGAGCGCCGCCATGCTGAAATGTGCCCTCATGAGACGCTGCAGCTCCCCAATGACGCAGCCCACCACCGTGGCCGACGGATGGTCATCAGGCTCCACCCTGTGGTAGTGGCCCCAGACCGCCCACAGCCAAGTGGCTCGAAGGGCTGCCCACAGCAGCTGCAGCCCAGGGCTGGTGGGGTAGGCCGGCCACCCTCCCGGCCAGTCTCCCAGCAGCACAGCCGGCTGGCTGAAAGGCAAGTCCGCGGCCCCGGAGACTGCCGCCCACAGCTCTGCCAGCCAAACCCGAGCTGCGGTGTAAGCCCCGCACTCCAAGAAGACGTGGGTCAGGCTGGCGACATGCAGGTTGCCGTCCACCGAGCAGCTAGGAGCAGAGCAGTGGGCACGCTGCGGCTGACCTTTGGAGGCCAGGTACACCCCGCACGGGAGCCGTCCATGGTGCAGCCGCCAGGTGAGCGCCTTGGCCCGGTTGCTTGCGGGGCAGTCCCACAGCCGCTGCCAGGCCCGCCGGCGGTCGAGGGGGGACATGCCAGCCGGGCCATCAGCTGCCGGGTCTGCCTCCGGGGCCGGCCCGGCGGGCGCCGACGGTCCGGCGGCAGCACCGGGGTCCTGCTGGTGCGGTGCCGCATGGCGGCTGCTAGGCTGGCTGACCGGGCTTGCAGCGGCCGAGGGCAGTGATGGGGGGGAGGAGCGGGGCCGCATCCAGCCGGGGCTGGGCGTGGGGTTCATGGCAAACCACCGGCTGCGGCTGGGCGCTTGCTGAGCCAGCCAGTGTTGGTGCCAGCGGGCCTCCTGTTGCTGTAGCTGGCTGTGCGGCTGCTCGGGCCACGCCGCGGGCATGAGGGGCTCCGTGTCCTGGTCCCGGCCCCAGCTGTGACCGCGGGCGGTGAGGCGGTGGCGCACCTCACTCACGGTGTAGTGGATGAGGGGCAGCGTGCCGTGGCCGTGGCTGAGGGGGTAGCACTGGACCGAGTCCCAAAGCCCCAGCAGCTGGTATTCCACTGGCCATGAGGAGGCGCGTTGGGCCGGGGGCGCCTCGCTGTATCGCTGATGGTCCTCCAAGGTCCAGTGTCGGCGCGGCTTGCGGCCCGGCAGCACGCAGGCTGCAGGCCAGTCGGCGTCCCCTGCTGCTCCGGCCTGCTCGCTGTCTGGGGGCACCAAGCGGCCGTTGGGCAGGACGGCCCACAAGACTCCCGTAGGGCTGCTGACCCGGCTGCCATCGGGCGACAGGAGCCAGTCGGGTGCCGGCGGCAGTTCCGAGTCGGGGTTCCTCCGGAAAAAAAAAAAAAAGTTCGGGGTCCAGGGGGTCGGCTGGCAGCAGTCTCCGCCAGTCGGCTGGGATGGCCCCAAGGACCGCCTGCATGAGGGGTTCGTGCTGGGTCATGGGCGATGCTGCACGGAGCTCGGCCAGGGTGCGGGGTCCCAGGTGGGCGGTCCCAGCCGGCGGGGTGAAGGGCTGGTCGGTGGCGGGGTCACGCAGGGCTGCATTGAAGAACAGGGGCTCATGCAGGATGGCACGCGCGTCCGTGGTCTCTGGGTAGGCCAGCCGGGTCGGGAGCGAGGAGCGGTAGGACTGCACCAGGCTGGCAATGAACGTAGGCAGGCTGGGGGGCGGTTCCGCCGTGCCATACACCCAGCCCCACCCAGTGGTCCCATCCGGCCTGTACTCGTCGAGCAGACCCCGCATGATCTGCTTCCATGGCTGCTGGCCGGGCTGAGCGAGCTGGGCGAGGGGCTTCGCATGCAGGGCCCTGGTGTTGGCCCTGGTGTTGGGCCCTGGGGTTTGGCCCTGGTGTTGGGCCCTGGTGTTGGTTTCGGTTCCCTCCTCGGTGTCTTGGAGGTAGGGGTGGCCGTGTGTGCCGCCCGTGCAGCAGTGGCTCCTGGCCCCTTGCTGCCCCCGTCCCTGTCCCTGTCCTGTCTGCGAGTTTAGGCGTTGCTTGGCTTTTTCTCTCTCCTTGGCTCCTTGCGGTGGTTTTTTGGGCTTCTTGCCAGGCTGTTGCGGCTTGCCGGTCTTGCTCGGCTTGCCCGTTGGGCTTCGCTTTCCCAGTCCTTGTAACGTCCCTCGCAGAAAAAAAAAAAAAAAAGGGCGACCATGAATGCGTCGAGGTCGAGATGGCCGACACCGCCACAGTCGTGATCCTGGCAGGCGATCTCCGGGCCAGGCTTCAGCAGGGCCCGTCCGTGGCACACCAGGGACGCGTCTTCCTCCAGGAGCGACCAGGCCACAAAGCCGTCGATATGCTTGCGGAGTGCCGCCAGCTGGGGTGGGGTGGGGCGGATGATGGAGAGGTGGTATGCCAGGGTGTTTCCCAGCACCTGTTTGGCCACATGCACCCTGCCCACGAGGCTGAGGCCGTGTCGCCGCCACACATGGCCGAGACGCTGAACCCGCTGAATTCTGCTGGTGTAGCAGAGCTGCACGGCCTCCACCGGGTCCAGAGTGAGAGGGATTCCCAGGTGGCGTGGGGGTTCATCACCGGGAGTCGGGAAACTCGCACCAGTTGCGGCGTTGGGCCCCACCACCGGCGCGTGGGTACCCAGCACCATCCCCTTCCCCTTGCTGGCATTGACCCGTGCGTTGCTGGCCCTGCAGAACAGCTGGACTGCCGCGGTAGCGACCTCCCCATCCCTGTCGACATTGCTGACCGTGAGCACCGTATCGTCCGCGTGGTGGGTGACAGGGGGGGCTGGCACGTTGTTGGGGAGGGTGGGGGTGCGGAGAGCGTTGGTGCTGCGCAGGTGGTGCAGGTACGAGGTGAGAGGTTCCAGCTGCATGACCCACAGGACGGGCGACAGGGTGCTGCCCTGCTGAAGGCCGTTGCGGACCGGGAAAGGTGCTGACTGGTGCCCGATTGCTGACGGCCTTGCAGACAAGCTTGTAGTCGCATTGGAGCAGGGTGATGGGCCGGTAGCTGCTCAGGCTGGGCCGGGGCAGGCCCACCTCGCAGTGGTGAGGGCGGGTCGGGGATAAGCTGGTCGGTGAATGGTGGGCAGGGGTTCCGGAGGGTTCCATGGCTGCTGGTGTGTAAGCAATAATGTACCCAGACATTTGGCGGTCCCCGAGGAGGGCGGCCTCGATGGATGCGTGCAGCTCCTTGCCGAGTTGCACCCTTGCCCCGCCCTGCAGTGCCCCGAAGTGCCTGCCACACCCGGCCCTGCTCTGCCCCGCCCCGTCCCGCTCCACCCCGCCCTGCCCCTTTCCATCCCGCCCCACCCTGGCCCGCCCCGCCCTGCCCCTCCCCGCAGTGCCCCTCCCCGCCCCGGCCTGCCCCTGCCCCGCCCCATTCTGCCATCCCCCGGCCCGCCCCACAGTGCGCCATCCCCGCCCCGCCCCGCCCTGCCCCTTCCCGCCTGTCCCCGCTCTGCCCATCCCTGCACCGGTCCCACCCCGCCCTGCCCCGCCCCGTCGCTCCACCCTGACCTGCCCCCACCCTGCCTGCCATATTTGGTTGGCCACACGACGGCTCTGGTGGCGTCCTGAGCTCCTGCAAATCGTGGAGGGCAGTCACGGCAGTCACACGATAAACCATGCAAATAGGTGACCGGCACACGGCGCACCTCGGCTTTCTTGACCCAGGTAGGTCCGGAGGGACTCAACAGTTGCAGTGGAGCCCAGGAGCTGCATAAGGGCCTTGGTCTCCTGGTTGTTGAAAAACAGACCCGCATTCGTTTGACTCTGAAAGATTAGTTTCCCGCCAAAGCCGTTATACAGCATCGAGCTCACCACCTCCCCATGGTCGTTAAACTTTATATACTGAAGGCTAAAAGCGACGCTGCCAAGGCTTGGTTTGGTGCAACAGCTTTCCAGCCGTCTAAAATCAACTCGTCTCCAGGTTTGCACTCGCAGATTTAACAGCCAATGTGGTAGATACCAATCTTAATATTGGTTTAAAGTTTGCGAAGGAGGCTGAAGTCCTTTCGAACACTGTGCACTAGAGACTCGAAAGTGGTTGCCATTGAACGCACGCTGTTTTAGCCCGGCTAGTGCTTCAGTATAATTGTCCTCGTTCGCCTAGGGAATATTTCGGGAGCTAGCCTTACGTGTTCGGTATGTTCAGTCTGTGGAACCATACCGTACTCATTCCAAAGTCGAGGAGTACGACAGGGTCCCCTCCTAAGAGAGGTCTGGTCTAGTGACACCTCATGGTCTTAGGACAATCGAGGTCACAGGTTCGATCCCTGTGGAGACCCCCGGCTACCGCTGGGTGTGAGATTATGGCTAGCTGCTATGAGTGGAGTTGGTGGCCGAGTTGATTGGCCAGGATTCACACGTTTGAGTGGTGGCGATCGCTGAACCCTCTGTCTCGGTGGTAGATTGGGTGAATGGATGAGGTCCGCCCTAGAAGGCAGAGCTATCCCAGTTGTCCAATGAGGATCGTCTGGAAGGTTCTGTGGTGCGGATGGTGCCCAGAGGAGAATGGGGCCATACCGTACAACTGTAACAATCTCTCTCTCTCTCTCTCTCTCTCTCTCCTAAGAGACTGAGATTGTTCATTACCATTGTAATACCTGTCGGTTTAATTTGCTAAGGTCGTTATTGCATAAAGAATAGTTGTACTTGCCACTCACAGGATACGTGCTGGAATTCCCGGTCGTATGGCATTGACTATGGCCTGTTCTGCTATTATGTTCTCTACTAATAAAATGTAACGTATTGGTTCCTTGAGCCTATTGCCTTGGCGTACTTGCTTTTAAGCAAACCTTTAGGCAGGCAGTAACAATAGTCAATCATGCGACCCGGAACTCCCTTGGAGCAAACCTGTTACAAGGCTCTACTCAGTGCATCTTCCGTTTTCTCTGGAAGCACCCGGGCGCTGTCGCTGAAGCTTTTGGCCTGCACGGGGCCACACCGTCTTGCCGTTGCATGGCGTCCACTTGTTGGAAAGCTCGCTGGCTATCTTCTGCCTTGTATGGCTTATGAAGGTATGCTGCTGTACTTTTTTATAGTCATGTATCGAACTGGAGCTCCTAGACTTGAGGTTGCTCATCTCTCCCTCCAATGCTACAAACCTGAAGCTTTTTGCGTGCTGCATCTGTTTGAACTTGCAGGAATGCATTTCGCTATGCTGTGGCACCTTTAGCCGTGCTGGGCTACCAAGGATGGGCTGACACCACCCAGTAAGTAAACGTTGACTGCCGCACTAGCTTTCCTTTGTGTGATGCTGAATATCATGTTCATGATGTTGGGCTTGCAGGGTCTCGCCTCCAGATGTGGCCAGGGCCTCGCCTTTCAGCAGCGTTTTCGTTTTCCTTGTGCCCCAGGTTGCCAGGCAGGGAGCTTTGCGGCCAGGTAAGGCTTGGCCCATTGTAATAAAGGATCCCCAGTGCAACTGGTGCATCCACTCAACTGAACGGTGGTTCTTACCACCCCCATCTGTGACACACTTCGTATATGGGAAACACCCAGGACACGCTTCTTAACAAAGCTTCGTTCGAAGCAGAAATACAAACTTCCTAATTGGGGACCTTTTTCCATACAGCCAGATACGAACTTCGTGTTCGAGTGACAATAATAGACTTCGTTGTGACTTCGTATCCACTTCGTTGCCTGTGCAATATACGAAGTGGATACGAAGTCAGGCCCAGATAATACGAAGCCCAAATACGAAGTCGGGAGGCCAAAAATGGAGTCTGTGAGGGGTCTTGTCGCAGGCGCTCTCGTGCTCTGGTCTCCGACCCGGCGGTGCTCTCCCTGCGGCCTGGAGGGGGTTTTTGGGGGACGGGGGGTCTTGGGAGCGGGGTGCGCGCGGCGCGGGGGGGACTGGGGAGGGTTTCGGAGGGGGTCTGGGGAGGGGCGGGGGGGCTTCGGTGCAGGGCTGGTGTGGTGCAGGCTGCCGTGGGAGGCAGGTGCGGTTCGGGGGTCGCTGTCTGGAGGGGACGCCCCCAGGGTGGGGTCTGCGGGAGTCTTGTCGCCGGCACGCTTGTGCCCTGGCTTCCAGCCAGGCGGTGCTGCCCCTGCTGCGCCCGTGGGGGTTCTTGGGAGCCGGGGGGCCGCGGGAGTGCGTTTCCTGTGGTGCGGGGTGTCTTGGGAGGGAGGTGTGTCTTGGGGCCTGCTGTCTTACGGGGACGCCCCCAGGGTGGGGTCGGTTGTTGTTTGTCTCTGGTGCGCTTCGTGTGGCGCCGTTCCTGCGGCTTTTGTGGCTCTGGGAGGCGGTTTAGGTGGTGCGGGGTTCTCTTCGGGCGTGCTGTGGCTTTCCTGTTTCCTCTGGTGCTCCCCGGTGGGGAGGGGCTTGTCCGCCATGGTTCGCTGTGGTGGTTGCCCGGTTTTGTTTGCCGTTCCTGTTGCTGTCGCCCTGGGTGTAGGGTTCGCCCCTTGGTTGTTGCGGTTGTGCAGGTTGTGGTTGTGTTGTCGCTGTGGTCGCTGTTGGGGCCTTTGCCCGGCCCGGGGGTTTGTCCTCGGTGACGGGCCCTGTTGTTGGTCCGTGGTGCTGGCCCGGGTGTTGGGCCGTGGTTTTTGCCCTGGTGTTGGGCCGTGGTGTTGGCTCTGGTTTTGGGCCCTGGTGTTGGGCCCTGGTGTTGGGCTGTGGGGTTGGCCCTGGTGTTGGGCCGGGGTGTTGGCCCTGGTGCTGGGCCCTGGGGTTTGGCCCTGGTGTTGGGCCCTGGTGTTGGTTTCGTTTCCCTCCTCGGTGTCTTGGAGGAAGGGGCGGCCGTGTGTGCCGCCCGTGCAGCAGTGGCTCCTGGCCTCTTGCTGCCCCCGTCCCTGTCCCTGTCCTGTCTGCGAGTTTAGGCGTTGCTTGGCTTTTTGTCTCTCTTCAGCTCCTTGCGGTGGTTTCTTGGGCTTCTTGCCAGGTTGTTGTGGCTTGCCGGTCTTGCTCGGCTTGCCCGTTGGGCTTCGCTTTCCCAGTCCTTGTAACGTCCCTCGCAAAAAAAAAAGACGGCCCGGAAGGCCGTTTCGAGAGCCCCAGAACGCCTTGGGGGGTCCGGAAGGCCTTCAGAAGGCCCGGCAGGCCCTCGGGGGGCCCGAAAGCAGTTCGGAGGGCCCGTGAGGCCTTCAAAGGGCCCGGAATACCGTCGGAGGGACCGGAAGGCAATTGGGGAGCCCGGAAGGCTTTCTGTGGGCTGGAAGCCTTTGGAAAGTCTGGAAGGCGATCAGACGGCCCGGAAGGCCGTTTGAAAGCCCCAGAACGCCTTGGGGGGTCCGGAATGCCTTCAGAAGACCCGGCAGGCCCTCGGGGGGCCCGGAAGCAGCTCGGAGGGCCCGTGAGGCCTTCAAAGGGCCCGGATTACCGTCGGAGGGACCGGAAGGCAATTGGGGAGCCCGGAAGGCTTTCTGTGGGCTGGGAGCCTTTGCAAAGTCTGGAAGGTGATCAGCGGGTGGCTGGCAGCAGCCCGCGTCTGCAGGTTCATCTGTCCCGGGTGGCCCCGGTCCCAGCTCCACAGGCATCCACCGGGAGCGCCCAGGCAGCACAGCAGGTCTCCCCATCCGGGTCAGCCATCAGCGCCCAGCCCAGCCAGGCAGCAGCTCAGCTGACAGGGCAGCCGGGGCCGTCGTGAGCGGGGTGTTGGGAGTCGGGAGTCTCGGTGTCTGAGGTTCTTAGGGTGCGAGGGGCTTCGAGGGTGGGGGGAGTGCGGTGCGGGTTGCCTAGGGAGGGGAGTGCGGTGCGGGGCTTGCTGTGGGTGGGGCCTGAGGGGGTCTTGGGGGTCGGGGGAGCTTCGGTGCAGGGTTGGTGTGGTGCAGGCTGCCGTGGGAGGCAGGTGCGGTTCGCGGGTCGCTGTCTGGAGGGGACGCCCCCTGTGTGGGGTCTGTGGGTGTCTTGTCGCAGGCGATCTCGTGCTCTGGTCTCCGACCCGGCGGTGCTCTCCCTGCGGCCTGGAGGGGGTTTTTGGGGGACGGGGGGTCTTGGGAGCGGGGTGCGCGCGGCGCGGGGGGGACTGGGGAGGGTTTCGGAGGGTTTCGACTGTGGCGGTGTCGGCCATCTCGACCTCGACGCATTCATGGTCGCCCTGCATGCGAAGCCCCTCGCCCAGCTCGCTCAGCCCGGCCAGCAGCCATGGAAGCAGATCATGCGGGGTCTGCTCGACGAGTACAGGCCGGATGGGACCACTGGGTGGGGCTGGGTGTATGGCACGGCGGAACCGCCCCCCAGCCTGCCTACGTTCATTGCCAGCCTGGTGCAGTCCTACCGCTCCTCGCTCCCGACCCGGCTGGCCTACCCAGAGACCACGGACGCGCGTGCCATCCTGCATGAGCCCCTGTTCTTCAATGCAGCCCTGCGTGACCCCGCCACCGACCAGCCCTTCACCCCGCCGGCTGGGACCGCCCACCTGGGACCCCGCACCCTGGCCGAGCTCCGTGCAGCGTCGCCCATGACCCCGCACGAACCCCTCATGCAGGCGGTCCTTGGGGCCATCCCAGCCGACTGGCGGAGACTGCTGCCAGCCGACCCCCTGGACCCCGAACTGCCGCCGGCGCCCGACTGGCTCCTGTCGCCCGATGGCAGCCGGGTAAGCAGCCCTACGGGAGTCTTGTGGGCCGTCCTGCCCAACGGCCGCTTGGTGCCCCCAGACAGCGAGCAGGCCGGAGCAGCAGGGGACGCCGACTGGCCTGCAGCCTGCGTGCTGCTGGGCCGCAAGCCGCGCCGACACTGGACCTTGGAGGACCATCAGCGATACAGTGAGGCGCCCCCGGCCCAACGCGCCTCCTCATGGCCAGTGGAATACCAGCTGCTGGGGCTTTGGGACTCGGTCCAGTGCTACCCCCTCAGCCACGGCCACGGCACGCTGCCCCTCATCCACTACACCGTGAGTGAGGTGCGCCACCGCCTCACCGCCCGCGGTCACAGCTGGGGCCGGGACCAGGACACGGAGCCCCTCATGCCCGCGGCGTGGCCCGAGCAGCCGCACAGCCAGCTACAGCAACAGGAGGCCCGCTGGCACCAACACTGGCTGGCTCAGCAAGCGCCCAGCCGCAGCCGGTGGTTTGCCATGAACCCCACGCCCAGCCCCGGCTGGATGCGGCCCCGCTCCTCCCCCCCATCACTGCCCTCGGCCGCTGCAAGCCCGGTCAGCCAGCCTAGCAGCCGCCATGCGGCACCGCACCAGCAGGACCCCGGTGCTGCCGCCGGACCGTCGGCGCCCGCCGGGCCGGCCCCGGAGGCAGACCCGGCAGCTGATGGCCCGGCTGGCATGTCTCCCCTCGACCGCCGGCGGGCCTGGCAGCGGCTGTGGGACTGCCCCGCAAGCAACCGGGCCAAGGCGCTCGCCTGGCGGCTGCACCATGGACGGCTCCCGTGCGGGGTGTACCTGGCCTCCAAAGGTCAGCCGCAGCGTGCCCACTGCTCTGCTCCTAGCTGCTCGGTGGACGGCAACCTGCATGTCGCCAGCCTGACCCACGTCTTCTTGGAGTGCGGGGCTTACACCGCAGCTCGGGTTTGGCTGGCAGAGCTGTGGGCAACAGTCTCCGGGGCCGCGGACTTGCCTTTCAGACAGCCGGCTGTGCTGCTGGGAGACTGGCCGGGAGGGTGGCCGGCCTACCCCACCAGCCCTGGGCTGCAGCTGCTGTGGGCAGCCCTTCGAGCCACTTGGCTGTGGGCGGTCTGGGGCCACTACCACAGGGCGGAGCCTGATGACCATCCGTCGGCCACGGTGGTGGGCTGCGTCATTGGGGAGCTGCAGCGTCTCATGAGGGCACATTTCAGCATGGCGGCGCTCTCCGAGGACACTCTGGCGGGGCTGCCCCGGGGCCACATCACAGCACAGCTGAAGCCCGGCCGGCTGGATGCCTTCGACGCCTCCTGGGCGCATGAAGGCGTCCTCTGCTCCGTGCAGCGGGTGGCTGGCAGCAGCCCGCGTCTGCAGGTTCATCTGTCCCGGGTGGCCCCGGTCCCAGCACCACAGGCACCCGCCGGGGGCGCCCAGGCAGCACAGCAGGTCTCCCCATCCGGGTCAGCCATCAGCGCCCAGCCCAAAAAAAAAAAAAAATCAGCGCCCAGCCCAGCCAGGCAGCAGCTCAGCTGACAGGGCAGCCGGGGCCATCGTGAGCGGGGTGTTGGGAGTGGGGGATCTCGGTGTCTGAGGTCCTTAGGGTGCGAGGGGCCTCGAGGGTGGGGGGAGTGCGGTGCGGGTTGCCTAGGGAGGGGGGTGCGGTGCGGGGCTTGCTGTGGGTGGGGCCGGAGGGGGTCTTGGGGGTCGGGGGAGCTTTTTTTTTTTTTTTCTGCGAGGGACGTTACAAGGACTGGGAAAGCGAAGCCCAACGGGCAAGCCGAGCAAGACCGGCAAGCCGCAACAGCCTGGCAAGAAGCCCAAAAAACCACCGCAAGGAGCCAAGGAGAGAGAAAAAACCAAGCAACGCCTAAACTCGCAGACAGGACAGGGACAGGGACGGGGGCAGCAAGGGGCCAGGAGCCACTGCTGCACGGGCGGCACACACGGCCACCCCTACCTCCAAGACACCGAGGAGGGAACTTTTTTTTTTCTGCGAGGGACGTTACAAGGACTGGGAAAGCGAAGCCCAACGGGCAAGCCGAGCAAGACCGGCAAGCCACAACAACCTGGCAAGAAGCCCAAGAAACCACTGCAAGGAGCCGAGGAGAGGGAAAAAGCCAAGCAACGCCTAAACTCGCAGACAGGACAGGGACAGGGACGGGGGCAGCAAGAGGCCAGGAGCCACTGCTGCACGGGCGGCACACACGGCCGCCCCTTCCTCCAAGACACCGAGGAGGGAACCGAAACCAACACCAGGGCCCAACACCAGGGCCAAACCCCAGGGCCCAACACCAGGGCCAACACCACGGCCCAACACCAGGGCCAACCCCACAGCCCAACACCAGGGCCCAACACCAGGGCTCAAAACCAGAGCCAACACCACGGCCCAACACCAGGGCCAAAACCACGGCCCAACACCCGGGCCAGCACCACGGACCAACAACAGGGCCCGTCACCGGAGACAAGCCCCAGGGATGGGCAAAGGCCCCAACAGCGACCACAGCGACAACACAACCACAACCTGCACAACCTCAACAGCCAAGGGGCGAACCCTACACCCTGGGCGACAGCAACAGGAACAACAAACAAAACCGGGCAACCGCCGCAGCGAACCAGGGCAAAACGAGCCCCCCCCCACCGGGGAGCACCAGAGAAAACAGAAAACCCACAGCACGCCCGAAGAGAACCCCGCACCACCGAAACCGCCTCCCAGAGCCACAAAAGCCGCAGGGACGGTGCCACACAAGCGCACCGGAGACAAACAACAACCGACCCCACCCTGGGGGCGTCCCCGCAAGACAGCAGGCCCGAAGACACACCTCCCTCCCAAGACACCCCGCACCGCAGGAACCTCACTCCCACGTCCCCCCGGCTCCCAAGAACCCCAAGAACTCTCGTCTTGGGAGGGAGGTGTGTCTTCGGGCCTGCTGTCTTGCGGGGACGCCCCCAGGGTGGGGTCGGTTGTTGTTTGTCTCCGGTGCGCTTGTGTGGCACCGTCCCTGCGGCTTTTGTGGCTCTGGGAGGCGGTTTCGGTGGTGCGGGGTTCTCTTCGGGCGTGCTGTGGGTTTTCTGTTTTCTCTGGTGCTCCCCGGTGGGGGGGGGCTCGTTTTGCCCTGGTTCGCTGCGGCGGTTTTTTTTTTTGGGGCGGTTGCCCGGTTTTGTTTGTTGTTCCTGTTGCTGTCGCCCAGGGTGTAGGGTTCGCCCCTTGGCTGTTGAGGTTGTGCAGGTTGTGGTTGTGTTGTCGCTGTGGTCGCTGTTGGGGCCTTTGCCCATCCCTGGGGCTTGTCTCCGGTGACGGGCCCTGTTGTTGGTCCGTGGTGCTGGCCCGGGTGTTGGGCCGTGGTTTTGGCCCTGGTGTTGGGCCGTGGTGTTGGCTCTGGTTTTGGGCCCTGGTGTTGGGCTGTGGGGTTGTCCCTGGTGTTGGGCCGTGGTGTTGGCCCTGGTGTTGGGCCCTGGGGTTTGGCCCTGGTGTTGGGCCCTGGTGTTGGTTTCAGTTCCCTCCTCGGTGTCTTAATTAATTAATTTTACGCGGAGACAGACTCTCGCGTGTGTTAAGGGGACCGGGCCTAGGGAGTAATTTCTTCTCCGTTCGGCGCGATCACCAGGGTGAATCAGACCTGACGGGCGGACTGATTGATCTGGGACATTTTCTCGAGCGCCCCTGCACGATCCGGAGTTTTGCGGGCCGGACTCACCGTTATTTTACCCTGGCTAGTGCCAGGGGCCAGCGGTGGGATTCGAACCCACATCTACCCATTACCAATTCGACCAAGTATGGGATCGAACCCATGACCATCGAATTGACAAGCGAGTGCTCTACCAATTGAGCTACGCAGACCCTCCTCGGTGTCTTGGAGGTAGGGGTGGCCGTGTGTGCCGCCCGTGCAGCAGTGGCTCCTGGCCCCTTGCTGCCCCCGTCCCTGTCCCTGTCCTGTCTGCGAGTTTAGGCGTTGCTTGGCTTTTTCTCTCTCCTTGGCTCCTTGCGGTGGTTTTTTGGGCTTCTTGCCAGGCTGTTGCGGCTTGCCGGTCTTGCTCGGCTTGCCCGTTGGGCTTCGCTTTCCCAGTCCTTGTAACGTCCCTCGCAGAAAAAAAAGGGGGTCTGGGGAGGGGCGGGGGGGCTTCGGTGCAGGGCTGGTGTGGTGCAGGCTGCCGTGGGAGGCAGGTGCGGTTCGGGGGTCGCTGTCTGGAGGGGACGCCCCCAGGGTGGGGTCTGCGGGAGTCTTGTCGCCGGCACGCTTGTGCCCTGGCTTCCAGCCAGGCGGTGCTGCCCCCTGCTGCGCCCGTGGGGGTTCTTGGGAGCCGGGGGGCCGCGGGAGTGCGTTTCCTGTGGTGCGGGGTGTCTTGGGAGGGAGGTGTGTCTTGGGGCCTGCTGTCTTGCGGGGACGCCCCCAGGGTGGGGTCGGTTGTTGTTTGTCTCTGGTGCGCTTCGTGTGGCGCCGTTCCTGCGGCTTTTGTGGCTCTGGGAGGCGGTTTAGGTGGTGCGGGGTTCTCTTCGGGCGTGCTGTGGCTTTCCTGTTTCCTCTGGTGCTCCCCGGTGGGGAGGGGCTTGTCCGCCATGGTTCGCTGTGGCGGTTGCCCGGTTTTGTTTGCCGTTCCTGTTGCTGTCGCCCTGGGTGTAGGGTTCGCCCCTTGGTTGTTGCGGTTGTGCAGGTTGTGGTTGTGTTGTCGCTGTGGTCGCTGTTGGGGCCTTTGCCCGGCCCTGGGGTTTGTCCTCGGTGACGGGCCCTGTTGTTGGTCAGTGGTGCTGGCCCGGGTGTTGGGCCGTGGTTTTTGCCCTGGTGTTGGGTCGTGGTGTTGGCTCTGGTTTTGGGCCCTGGTGTTGGGCCCTGGTGTTGGGCTGTGGGGTTGGCCCTGGTGTTGGGCTGTGGGGTTGGCCCTGGTGTTTTTTTTTCTGCGAGGGACGTTACAAGGACTGGGAAAGCGAAGGCCAACGGACAAGCCGAGCAAGAACGGCAAGCCACAACAACCTGGCAAGAAGCCCAAAAAACCACCGCAAGGAGCCGAGGAGAGAGAAAAAGCCAAGCAACGCCTAAACTCGCAGACAGGACAGGGACAGGGACGGGGGCAGCAAGAGGCCAGGAGCCACTGCTGCACGGGCGGCACACACGGCAGCCCGTGCCGCCCGTGCTCTCCCTGCGGCCTGGAGGGGGTTTTTGGGGGACGGGGGGTCTTGGGAGCGGGGTGCGCGCGGCGCGGGGGGGACTGGGGAGGGTTTCGGAGGGGGTCTGGGGAGGGGCGGGGGGGCTTCGGTGCAGGGCTGGTGTGGTGCAGGCTGCCGTGGGAGGCAGGTGCGGTTCGGGGGTCGCTGTCTGGAGGGGACGCCCCCAGGGTGGGGTCTGCGGGAGTCTTGTCGCCGGCACGCTTGTGCCCTGGCTTCCAGCCAGGCGGTGCTGCCCCCTGCTGCGCCCGTGGGGGTTCTTGGGAGCCGGGGGGCCGCGGGAGTGCGTTTCCTGTGGTGCGGGGTGTCTTGGGAGGGAGGTGTGTCTTGGGGCCTGCTGTCTTGCGGGGACGCCCCCAGGGTGGGGTCGGTTGTTGTTTGTCTCTGGTGCGCTTCGTGTGGCGCCGTTCCTGCGGCTTTTGTGGCTCTGGGAGGCGGTTTAGGTGGTGCGGGGTTCTCTTCGGGCGTGCTGTGGCTTTCCTGTTTCCTCTGGTGCTCCCCGGTGGGGAGGGGCTTGTCCGCCATGGTTCGCTGTGGCGGTTGCCCGGTTTTGTTTGCCGTTCCTGTTGCTGTCGCCCTGGGTGTAGGGTTCGCCCCTTGGTTGTTGCGGTTGTGCAGGTTGTGGTTGTGTTGTCGCTGTGGTCGCTGTTGGGGCCTTTGCCCGGCCCTGGGGTTTGTCCTCGGTGACGGGCCCTGTTGTTGGTCAGTGGTGCTGGCCCGGGTGTTGGGCCGTGGTTTTTGCCCTGGTGTTGGGTCGTGGTGTTGGCTCTGGTTTTGGGCCCTGGTGTTGGGCCCTGGTGTTGGGCTGTGGGGTTGGCCCTGGTGTTGGGCTGTGGGGTTGGCCCTGGTGTTTTTTTTCTGCGAGGGACGTTACAAGGACTGGGAAAGCGAAGGCCAACGGACAAGCCGAGCAAGAACGGCAAGCCACAACAACCTGGCAAGAAGCCCAAAAAACCACCGCAAGGAGCCGAGGAGAGAGAAAAAGCCAAGCAACGCCTAAACTCGCAGACAGGACAGGGACAGGGACGGGGGCAGCAAGAGGCCAGGAGCCACTGCTGCACGGGCGGCACACACGGCAGCCCGTGCCGCCCGTGCTCTCCCTGCGGCCTGGAGGGGGTTTTTGGGGGACGGGGGGTCTTGGGAGCGGGGTGCGCGCGGCGCGGGGGGGACTGGGGAGGGTTTCGGAGGGGGTCTGGGGAGGGGCGGGGGGGCTTCGGTGCAGGGCTGGTGTGGTGCAGGCTGCCGTGGGAGGCAGGTGCGGTTCGGGGGTCGCTGTCTGGAGGGGACGCCCCCAGGGTGGGGTCTGCGGGAGTCTTGTCGCCGGCACGCTTGTGCCCTGGCTTCCAGCCAGGCGGTGCTGCCCCCTGCTGCGCCCGTGGGGGTTCTTGGGAGCCGGGGGGCCGCGGGAGTGCGTTTCCTGTGGTGCGGGGTGTCTTGGGAGGGAGGTGTGTCTTGGGGCCTGCTGTCTTGCGGGGACGCCCCCAGGGTGGGGTCGGTTGTTGTTTGTCTCTGGTGCGCTTCGTGTGGCGCCGTTCCTGCGGCTTTTGTGGCTCTGGGAGGCGGTTTAGGTGGTGCGGGGTTCTCTTCGGGCGTGCTGTGGCTTTCCTGTTTCCTCTGGTGCTCCCCGGTGGGGAGGGGCTTGTCCGCCATGGTTCGCTGTGGCGGTTGCCCGGTTTTGTTTGCCGTTCCTGTTGCTGTCGCCCTGGGTGTAGGGTTCGCCCCTTGGTTGTTGCGGTTGTGCAGGTTGTGGTTGTGTTGTCGCTGTGGTCGCTGTTGGGGCCTTTGCCCGGCCCTGGGGTTTGTCCTCGGTGACGGGCCCTGTTGTTGGTCAGTGGTGCTGGCCCGGGTGTT
The DNA here is from genome assembly GCA_030267565.1 of Pleodorina starrii. Classification (NCBI taxonomy): domain Eukaryota; kingdom Viridiplantae; phylum Chlorophyta; class Chlorophyceae; order Chlamydomonadales; family Volvocaceae; genus Pleodorina; species Pleodorina starrii. The sequence continues at coordinate 587,007 of BRXU01000021.1, read as the reverse complement.
GGGCCGTGGTTTTTGCCCTGGTGTTGGGTCGTGGTGTTGGCTCTGGTTTTGGGCCCTGGTGTTGGGCCCTGGTGTTGGGCTGTGGGGTTGGCCCTGGTGTTGGGCTGTGGGGTTGGCCCTGGTGTTTTTATTTCTGCGAGGGACGTTACAAGGACTGGGAAAGCGAAGGCCAACGGACAAGCCGAGCAAGAACGGCAAGCCACAACAACCTGGCAAGAAGCCCAAAAAACCACCGCAAGGAGCCGAGGAGAGAGAAAAAGCCAAGCAACGCCTAAACTCGCAGACAGGACAGGGACAGGGACGGGGGCAGCAAGAGGCCAGGAGCCACTGCTGCACGGGCGGCACACACGGCCACCCCTTCCTCCAAGACACCGAGGAGGGAAACGAAACCAACACCAGGGCCCAACACCAGGGCCAAACCCCAGGGCCCAACACCAGGGCCAACACCACGGCCCAACACCAGGGTGGGGTCGACTCCAGAAGGCCCGGCAGGCCCTCGGGGGGCCCGGAAGCAGTTCGGGGGATCCGTGAGGCCTTCAAAGGGCCCGGATTACCATCGGAGGGACCGGATGCCTTGGGGTGCTTGGGGTTGCCTTGGGGTGCCCGGGGATGCATGGGGGTGCCTGGGGCTGCCCGAGGATGCATGGGGCCGCATGAGGCTGCCTGGGACTGCCTGGGGGTGCCTGGGGGTTCCCAGGAGTGCCTAGGGGGGCGTTCAGGGTGTCTGTTGGTGTCTGGGTGTGCCTGAGGATACATGGGGTGCCTGGGGGTGCTTGGGGGTGCCTGTGGGTGCCTGTAGGTGCATGGGGGTTACACAGGGCTGCCCGGGGTTCCTTAGGGTTGCCTTGGGTGCATGGGGATGCATGGGGGTCGCCGCAGCCAGCAGTACACAGCAGTGACAGGTCAGCTTTTTTTTTCTTAATTCCGGAGGAACCCCGACTCGGGACATGGGACACACACGTTGTCTGGCGGCTCCACTGATGCTGCCACTTCTGCTGAGTAGCTAGCGTGCCAGGCTTCTGGGCGACTCCAAGGGCCAGCTGGATGGTGCTGATGACTGTATGATGAGTCTTGTAAACCTCCGGACGGGACAGGGACAGGGGTGGGCACCCTCCGTTCTCATCACACCCCGGGTAATGGTCACTGACTGGTGAGCTTGTAAGTGTGGATTGCAGGTTCTGTCTCGCACGAAGTCCAGATACCAAAACCTCTATCCAAAACTTTTATCAACAACATCAGCATACTGCAGCTAGTGCAGGCACCTTCGGTGCATGTGGTCAATGAACTGGCTGGACCTCATATGGGAACCTGTAAATGTTCGGGGGTCGCTGTCTGGAGGGGACGCCCCCAGGCAGGGTGGGGTCCGCGGGAGTCTTGTCGCCGGTGCTCTTGTGCCCTGGCTTCCAGCCAGGCGGTGCTGCCCCTGCTGCGCCCGTGTGGGTTCTTGGGAGCCGGGGGGCCGCGGGAGTGCGGTTCCTGCGGTGTGGGGTGTCTTGGGAGGGAGGTGTGTCTTGGGGCCTGCTGTCTTGCGGGGACGCCCCCAGGGTGGGGTCGGTTGTTGTTTGTCTCTGGTGCGCTTCGTGTGGCGCCGTTCCTGCGGCTTTTGTGGCTCTGGGAGGCGGTTTAGGTGGTGCGGGGTTCTCTTCGGGCGTGCTGTGGTTTTCCTGTTTCCTCTGGTGCTCCCCGGCGGGGGGGGCTTGTCCGCCCTGGTTCGCTGTGGCGGTTGCCCGGTTTTGTTTGCCGTTCCTGTTGCTGTCGCCCTGGGTGTAGGGTTCGCCCCTTGGCTGTTGAGGTTGTGCTGGTTGTGGTTGTGTTGTCGCTGTGGTCGCTGTTGGGGCCTTTGCCCGGCCCTGGGGTTTGTCCCCGGTGACGGGCCCTGTTGTTGGTCCGTGGTGCTGGCCCGGGTGTTGGGCCGTGGATTTTGCCCTGGTGTTGGGCCGTGGTGTTGGCTCTGGTTTTGGGCCCTGGTGTTGGGCTGTGGGTTTGGCCCTGGTGTTGGGCCGTGGTGTTGGCCCTGGTGTTGGGCCCTGGGGTTTGGCCCTGGTGTTGGGCCCTGGTGTTGGTTTCGTTTCCCTCCTCGGTGTCTTGGAGGAAGGGGTGGCCGTGTGTGCCACCCGTGCAGCAGTGGCTCCTGGCCTCTTGCTGCCCCCGTCCCTGTCCCTGTCCTGTCTGCGAGTTTAGGCGTTGCTTGGCTTTTTCTCTCTCCTCGGCTCCTTGCAGTGGTTTCTTGGGCTTCTTGCCAGGTTGTTGTGGCTTGCCGGTCTTGCTCGGCTTGCCCGTTGGGCTTCGCTTTCCCAGTCCTTGTAATGTCCCTCGCAGGAAAAAAAATGCCTATCTAGGCCGAAACCAGTCCGGACGTTAATGTTGCGGCTTACGTGGGTGCGCTTGCCCAGGCAGGATCAAATATGGATCCCATCGGCGGCGGCGGTGGCCATGGCACTGGGGCTCCTCGTGCACAACCCAGTTTCGTGGGGCTGTCAGTCCGCACGGCAGCTTCACAGTTCCGCTGTAGATGCGGTGAATAGGACGAACTGCACGCCAAAGGTGGCGGTTTCATCACGAACCCTACCCTACATCTCTATCCTAGCCAGGCTCTCTCATGGTGCCTGTGAACAAAGAGTGAGCCTCGGTAGTTTTCGGTCTGCACAACACTGTCAGCATGATGCCTTCCTCCCCACCATCCAAACCTTCTACTCCAAGCCCTCATCTGCAACAACTAACGCACCTGTCACGGCACCACAGGCACCCGCCGGGGGCGCCCAGGCAGCACAGCAGGTCTCCCCATCCGGGTCAGCCATCAGCGCCCAGCCCAGCCAGGCAGCAGCTCAGCTGACAGGGCAGCCGGGGCCGTCGTGAGCGCAGTGTTGGGAGTGGGGGATCTCGGTGTCTGAGGTCCTTAGGGTGCGAGGGGCCTCGAGGGTGGGGGGAGTGCGGTGCGGGTTGCCTAGGGAGGGGGGTGCGGTGCGGGGCTTGCTGTGGGTGGGGCCGGAGGGGGTCTTGGGGGTCGGGGGAGCTTAGGAGCAGGGTTGGTGTGGTGCAGGCTGCCGGGGGAGGCAGGTGCGGTTCGGAGGCTGCTGTCTTGAGGGGTCGCCCCCTGTGTGGGGTCTGTGGGTGTTTTGTCGCTGGCGCTCTCGTGCCTTGGTCTCTGACCCGGCGGTGCTGCCCCTGCGGCCTGGAGGGGGGGGTTCTTGGGAGTGGGGTGCGTGTGGCGCCGGGGGGTCTGGGGAGGGTTTCGGGTGGGGACTGGGGAGGGGCGGGGGGGCTTCGGTGCAGGGTTGGTGTGGTGCAGGCCGCCGTGGGAGGCAGGTGCGGTTCGGGGGTCGCCCCCAGGGTGGGGTCTGCAGGTGTCTTGTCGCCGGCGCGCTTGTGCCCTGGCTTCCAGCCAGGCAGTGTTGCCCCTGCTGCGCCCGTGGGGGTTCTTGGGAGCCGGGGGGACGTGGGAGTGAGGTTCCTGCGGTGCGGGGTGTCTTGGGAGGGAGGTGTGTCTTCGGGCCTGCTGTCTTGCGGGGACGCCCCCAGGGTGGGGTCGGTTGTTGTTTGTCTCCGGTGCGCTTGTGTGGCACCGTCCCTGCGGCTTTTGTGGCTCTGGGAGGCGGTTTCGGTGGTGCGGGGTTCTCTTCGGGCGTGCTGTGGGTTTTCTGTTTTCTCTGGTGCTCCCCGGTGGGGGGGGGGCTCGTTTTGCCCTGGTTCGCTGCGGCGGTTGCCCGGTTTTGTTTGTTGTTCCTATTGCTGTCGCCCAGGGTGTAGGGTTCGCCCCTTGGCTGTTGAGGTTGTGCAGGTTGTGGTTGTGTTGTCGCTGTGGTCGCTGTTGGGGCCTTTGCCCATCCCTGGGGCTTGTCTCCGGTGACGGGCCCTGTTGTTGGTCCGTGGTGCTGGCCCGGGTGTTGGGCCGTGGTTTTGGCCCTGGTGTTGGGCCGTGGTGTTGGCTCTGGTTTTGAGCCCTGGTGTTGGGCCCTGGTGTTGGGCTGTGGGGTTGGCCCTGGTGTTGGGCCGTGGTGTTGGCCCTGGTGTTGGGCCCTGGGGTTTGGCCCTGGTGTTGGGCCCTGGTGTTGGTTTCAGTTCCCTCCTCGGTGTCTTGGAGGTAGGGGTGGCCGTGTGTGCCGCCCGTGCAGCAGTGGCTCCTGGCCCCTTGCTGCCCCCGTCCCTGTCCCTGTCCTGTCTGCGAGTTTAGGCGTTGCTTGGTTTTTTCTCTCTCCTTGGCTCCTTGCGGTGGTTTTTTGGGCTTCTTGCCAGGTTGTTGCGGCTTGCCGGTCTTGCTCGGCTTGCCCGTTGGGCTTCGCTTTCCCAGTCCTTGTAACGTCCCTCGCAGAAAAAAAAAAACGGCCGCTGCTGATGCTGTTACGCCGGTCGCTGCCACAGCTGCTGCTTCCGGGCGTACTTGGTGCTTGGCAGGTCCCCCAGGCCATGCCTTCCGTGTCTGCTGTGCCTTCCACACCTTCCGTGCGGTTAGTGCACGGCACTCGTGGAGGTCGGAGTCCTGGTGAGCTGCCGGATGTGATGTGGGGGTGGACTGCCAATCCACAACGAGAACTGAAGGTACCACGAAGGGATACGGCATGTAGGTGCCTCTCGCCGTCACACCCCATCCTGCTATGAGCCACCGTACACTGGATAAGCCTGCTGCTGCTACTACTGCTGCTGGCCTACTGCGTCACCTCGGGCTCTTGCAACCACCACCGCTCACTGCCAGTGGATCGTGTTTGTTGTAAGCTGAGAGTCATGCGGCAGCAGATAGCCCACACAGTCCACACCCCTGACCGAGACTCAACATTTAACCCTAGGCAGCACACAATAACCCCCTCACTCGCCCACACTCTCAATCCCGCTCTCCCTACCTCTGTCGCCCTTCTCGATCCCGCGTGACTGGCTCGGCCGCACACCTGATGACGGGCAGCCAGCACGGCCCCGCACCTTGGCCCAGGCAAAATGCACCACCTCCTCAGCCCATCAACGCAGGCTCGACCAACCCCCCTATACCGAGGGTCTGGAGCACACTGTAGCAACACCAACGACAAACACTACGAATGGCAAAAGTCGTTTTAAGTGCATCGCACATGCACTCCCGCATCCATCTGCATACCCGCCAGCCACCCGCCACATCGGCACCCCATCACCTGCCCCGCTCACCTCCATCTGTGCGTCTTCCCCTCTTGTCCGCCTGCCTTTGCCCCACATAAGCATACGGAACACACCGCAGCCGCCAGCCACCTGCATTCGGCGCAGTTATCCGCCAGCTGGGGCGCACCTACCCACAAGCGCCTGCACACGTGCAGTGATGCGTGTAGCTGCACGCAAGCAAGGTGAGACAGCGGCACGGGCAGAAACCGGGCGGCCACGGGAGGAAATTGACCCGACGGGACGGGAGAGCAGATCAACCAGACAGGAACTCCCTGGCTGGCTGGCTGGCGCAAAAACGGGGGTTCACACTTTTGCGCACTGTGACGCCCACTCAGCAGCAATCAAGACGCAAAGTGTGCTCAGTTGCGGCACGCCGGCTCTCCTTCAGCACCCGAGCGACCCCCTCCTAAATGACGATTGCAGCGAACAGAGCCAACTGATAAGGGTGCGTGCGTGCGACAGGAACGGGCCTCTACACAGCGGTCCGCGCACCACACCGCAACCCACAACCGTGCCGATACCCACACCGGCTGCCATCATCCACCACTGTTTTGACTTCACACGTGCTTTCGCACGCCCCGTGCGGTCAAAATAAGCATCCGGGCGTGCATTGCGTCCGCCACAGCTAGCCCTAAAGAAGGTCCCTAAAGAAGCGCCAAGGTGTGACGAGGCTGTGACGCCCCTGGCGCTCCATCGTCCGTCCGCTGCAGCTGCCATGGGCCCATGGCACCAACCAACCAACCAACCGGACCCGTGCGACCCGGTGCGTGTGTCAGCGGCCAAGACGGCTGGGCCCTGGGGTGGGCATGTGGGTGAACCCGCCCTCAGCCGCCCCCGTCCTCATGCGGTTGATCCCACCCGGGGATAACGCCCGGGTCGGCGGCTTCGTTCCACGGCGGTTTCCCTCGCTAGTCACGTCACACAGCATGCCCAGCAGCACTGACGACCATAATAGCCAGCTCGGACCCCATAATAGCTTCACGCCGCTCGCCCGCATACCAATGCGAATACTGCACTCCGGAGTATGTGAATCTCTACACCCGGGTCAGTTAACCGCACCAGTCCGCCCGCTGACTGGCTCTGGGCGAAGCCCCGGTTCCCATTGAGGAGGCCATTGTCCGGAGGCCATGTAACAACCACGCACCAGCAACTCAGGAATGTCGGTTGTGGCATTTCCGAGTTCGTGACCCAGCGAGTGATCCGGCGGGTATTCAGAGGTGTGCCAATACCGCACCCCGTTACATTACGCGCTGCACAGTAACGGGGAGGGCTGAGCGCGGGACTCACAAGCTACCTACCGCCTTGCCCTACCGGAATCTGCCCGGCCGCAGGCGCGGCCTGCGCGGCCTTCCCCTGGCGCACCGCCGCCGCCCCCGCTGCTGCCGCCGCCCCGCTACAACCGGCCTGCCGGCCGTCCGGCGCTTCTGCTGCTGTGGGATAGGTGGAAAGGTGGACAATGTGGCCCTCACTGTACTCGTTGAATGCCGCCACGCACGGACGGCCGGCGATGCCAGCAACCACGGCACTCTGCAACTGGTGCAACTCGGTTGCCACCACCCATCATCTTGCTTCACGCCAGCGGGCGCATTCAGAACGCGGGGAGCGCTGATGGTGGGTAGCGGGTAGCGGGTGGCGGCGGTGCTGCCTCAGAACTTGGGATACCAGAACATGCCCTTGATGCCCTCAGGGTCGGCCTCGAAACCCATGTGCCGGTAAAAGTCAACCACCTGATGTGTAGTTTGGGGGGTGGGGTGGGGTGGGGTGCGGTGGAAAGTGGCCCTCGGAAGGCATCAAAAGAACCAGTTTGGGCCCGTCGTGAGGCGTTACTTAAGTTAGTTTATTTACAGCCTGGGAATCGCACATGAAGTGGATGGGTGGGTGTGAAGGCGCGGCGGAGATTCAGGTAAAGAGCCGACAAAAGGCCCTATTTCGTGCGCACGCTGCCCCAGTACCTCCATCCCATGACCCTGCCAATTGCAGCCTGCCGTATGTTGCCGTACTTCCGTACACACCTTGGAGTCCGCGAAGAGTGTGATGTTGCTGATGTCCTTCCGCAGCAGCGATCGCACCATCTGCTCCACCAGCGCCTTGCCCAGGCCCTGACCCTGCAGGTGGAATGAATGACCCGTGGGTCATATGTGTGCTGTGTGTCGTAGTTTTCGTTTTCGTGCACATAGCAGCATCCGTGCCGTGCGCCTTTCGCCATGTTCGGTTTCGTGCACATACTACGGTGTGCGTTGGTTCCGAGGCATAACGAAGGTGGAGGCGACGGACGCATGGGGACACACGGACGGGACTCACCAACCGACCGACCGACCAACCGACCCACCCGGGGGTCGCAAGTCCCACCGCCGACTGCCGCCTATTCCCTCCCTCACCCCCCCACCTGTCACCTAAGCCTCAGGTTACACCAGCACGTCACCCCGCCAACCGCTTCCCCCACCGCACCGAATCCCAGCCGAACCTCAGCCGTAACAAAGCAACAACTGACCCATGGGTCGGTGCAGCTCCACGCACTCCCCCCTCCCTCCCTCCCGCTCAGCCACCCGACCACCCTTACCTGGAACTCCGGATCTACCAGCACGTCCCAGATGGTGGCATTGAAGGCATGGTCGCTGGTGGCCCGAGCCAGGCCGATGAGGGTCTCCGAAACCACGGTCTCCGCCTCCACCTCACCGCCCGCCGCCGCCGCCCCTTGCGATCCGGTCAGCGGCGGCAGACTCACTCGGAGCACCAAGCTGGACACCATGTAGCTGTTGCGCAGCGCGGCCTCCACCTTGGCCACTGGGCGGGCGGGCCAGCCGACCTGGGGTGGGGGTCGGGGTCGGGGTCGGGGGTAAGGGAGGTGAGCCGCAGCGAAGTGGGGCGGGGAGGAGAGGAAAGGAGGAAAACGGGTTTGACAAATGGGCGTGTGTGACGGCGGTTTCGTTTGCGGCACCACGCACCAGTCACAGCGGTCATAGGGGGGCAAAGGAGGCCAGATTTCCGAATGGGAGGTCATAAAGATGATACCAAAGCGATGGGACGCGAATGGGAGACGTCCAGGATGGTTGCGGTTGCGGTCTGGCAACGGTAACACAGGGTTTCATCGTCGCAGGTAGAAAGAAAGTATTACGCTGGACCGTAAGCCCTTGCGTGGGTTAAGGGAACAGACTGATGCCTCATCGGCGGGTACAGCCCATTACCGCGGTGACCGCCTTTTTGACTAAGATGGGTTGCTTCTCCCACCCACTCCGTGTCTGGGCTCCGTCTCACTCGGATCACATCTGGGTACCCGCACGCATTCTTCCCAGATGTGCCAGACACATCATGGTTTGAACATTCAACCGTGATGAGTTCTACCAGTGCAGGGGACAGGGACATGGCTAAAGAGCCATGCGATCACCTGCTGTTCGTTCCCACACCAGGGCCCCCATCGGTCACCCAGCCCTCTGCGAAGGCCGGCATCGAACTGGTGACCTCTCGGTCACCAATTCAGTGCCCTAACTCTCAGGCACTTCCTAGGGGATGTCGCAGGTAGCAGAGTACGACCCGCAGCAAACGACCCTGGGCTTCACGCATCAACCCCACCCAGCCAGCCAGCCACGCACCCAACCAGCCAGCCAGCCAGCCAGCCTACCTACCCCGCCCCCACCCCTTGCTGCCGTTACTTAGCTGCTTTTCTTCTTTCCTACCCAGCCGCCCACCCCACCCACCCACCTTGGTGCACAGCTTCTCCAGATCCGCCGCCGCCACTGGGCCGCCGTTGCGGTACAGGATCTGGGCTTTGCTGCCGTCCGGCTGCGACGTTTCCACCAGCAACAACTCGTCCTGAGCTCAGATCAACGGAAGGATAGGGGCAGCATGTGGTTGGGGCGCTCCGGAGCGGCACGGATACCGGTGTGTGAGGGAATGGGAATGGCTGCGGGTGTCGTGCCAAACCGTGACCTTGGTATGGACCCTGTTGTCCCCGGCCTGACGACAGTGGTGGGGTCACGCAACACCCAAGGACAAGCGCCAGCACCCGCCTACTCACCACTTCCGGCCCAAGGTTGTCCTCAAGCGACGGCTTTTGAGACTGCTTTGTCGCCGCGCCGCCTCGCCTGTGAGCGGCCCACAAGCACGATCCAGGTTGGCCCGCTTATGGGCGTCACCCTCTCCAGGTGCAAGCCTGTTGTCTGTTGACTTACCCGAAGAGCCCGCCGAGGAATCCGCGACAGAGAACTTTCCTATTATCAAGTCCAGAGCGTTCTGCTAGGTGCAAGCGCTTCATAGGCCGACCTCTGGCAGGGGACATCGGGCACGGTAAAGACGTCGACCACCCGCCGAGCGAGGGTTGGCATTTACGAGGTACAGCCCGAAGAAGCGGTGAAGCTATGCTCATTTCTACAAAAGACAATTGTTATCTGTGAAACAAGTATGTGGCGTACTGCCTCAGGCACGGAAAGGCACGGAGAACGGCACCGATGCCCACACAGACGTAAGGAGGAAGCACCCTAATTATTGACTAGGAAACCTGGGGCCTGTTGTGAGATAGCCTCGACCTGCATCCTGGTGCGCGTGAGGTGCGCTTTGTCGTGAAAAAACAAATTGTCTCGCCCGCAGCTGATCACAGCACTTTTTTTTCCCTCAACAATTCTGACCTTCAAAAACTACCAGTCGATAACTAATGTCATTTTGAAGAAGTTTGTAATCCGTCGCCAGCTTATTGTCGAGCTCTACCTTCCAGGCGTGCTCTCTATTCATTTCCTTGTACCTCAAGAAGCATGCTTATGTGAAATACTTAGCTACGCGTAAGCCTGCTTGACGCCGGGAAGGACCTTGGCGGTTGGCGCCGAAGGAGCGGAGCCTAAGTGACAGCCATGGACCGGGAGCACGGCTGTCGCCAGTATATTGCAGCTCTTGTCATGTTTATTGTGTTACAGATTGTCTCTGCTCATGGCGATGACATGCACATCCCTCAAAGCCCGGGCGCCATCCTTACCTCCTGCAGCAACGGGATAGACGGCCAGCGGTGCACCCCAGCCGCTGCACAAACGCACGTCACGAAATCAGCAAGCGGGCATGGTGCCTGGGACTGGCTTCGAAGGCCTGCGGCTGGCGGGGACAAGGGTGTAGGAGGCGAGGATGCCAAGGGTGCTGACTCCAAGGGTGCCAGCCTGCCGTTGGGAAATGCGGACTCGACATCCTATGTTCCACCCACAAGTGAAAACAACAGAGCGGAGAGACCTGGCGCCAAGTCCCACCTCGCTTCCCATCTGCGGCGTGTCGTCGAGCAAGCCGTGCTGTCCATTTCGGCTGACGCCGACCCCGACTTGGAGACCCAAACGTTGGGCTCCAAATCCGATCTCGCGCTTCCGAAGACCGTAGCTTCAAACACTGGAGCTCACAGGCAGCCAACGGTGGCCCCGGCGCGAACCTACAGTGCATGGGACTGGCTCCGGGACTCTACCACGCCAGGTTTGACCACAGACACACGTGCCGAGCCGGACAACAACCCCGCAACCACCTCAGCTGATGACGCGCGCCTAGCGTCCGAAGCGGCGACCAGCTCACAATCAGCAACTGTCGTGGCGCTGGCGGCGGAGGGGGCCCCGCCACATCCGCAGCAGGCCAGGCCAGAGGAGCCTGCGGCTGCGGCGCCGTCACAGGAGGCCGCGACTGGTAACGGGAAGCGGGGTGGCCCGCCGCCGCCGCCGCTGGCTCTGGAGGCGGGCGTGGAGGACGACGAGGCGGCAGGACAGCCGAGCAGCAGCGCCTATCCTCTCGAAGCCGTAAAGCCCGACAGGCACGACGAATCACCTGAGGCCGCCGCGGCCGCCGACGGCCCCCCAAGCGCAGGCGCAGAAGCAGCCATATGCGCGAGCGCGGAGCCGGGGCCAGGCGGCCACGCAGGCGCGGGTACTACGTGCACGGCCACGGGAGACGACGTGGGCTCGCCCCTCGCACCGCAATCGCTGCCGCCTTCCGTCGCCGCCTCCGACAACACGCCATCGTCCGAAGGTCCCGCAGCCTCCTTCGCTGCAGCCGAGGGTGTGCGACCGCTGGCGGCCGCCGCCGCCGCCCTGCTGGGAGTCGCGGTGGGGGCGGTGCTCGGCGCTACCCTAACGAGATGGGTCGGCGGGAGGTCTCCACTCCGGACCTCGGCTGACGCGGCGACGCAAACCGACCCGGAGCAGCCCCAGCATCTTGCTGAACACGACCTGCGGCCAGCGCAGCCATCTCAGCCCCAGGAACAACAGCCACAGCCGCCGCCGCTTCAGCAGCAGCCGCAGCCGCCGCCGCAGGGAGACGGCAGGCAGACGGAGGAAACGCTGCTGCCGCCGCAGCAGCAGCAACAAGGTCAGCACCGGCGGCAGGTTCCGGAGCACGCTTCGTCGTCGCAGGTGAGCCGCCACGGACCGCAGCTGCCGACCCGGGAAGGCGCGGTGCGCAAGCCGTCCCACCGCCGCACGGCGTCGAGCGCGGTAAGTGGCGCTTGCGCCGCCGCCGTTGCCGTAGGTGACGTCGACGTCGACGCGACCAGCTCCATTGGAATACCCGCCAGTGAGTACGTGGGGACGGGGCCCGGCAGTGGGGCTGGTGACGCCGCGGCCGATCGCACCGCCGACGGTGGCATCGGCGGCGGCTCCAGCGACCGTCGTCACTCCTTGCGGGAGGCCCGCCAGCGGAGGCACAGCAGCAACGGCAGCAGCTGCAACAGCTGCAGCGGCGGCGGCGCCGGAGGCGCCGGCGGTGCCGGCGTGGGCGCGGGTGAGTCGGTCAGCAGCGCAGGCAGCAGTGGCGGCAGCTCTCGCCGCTGCTCCGCGGCGGCGGCGCCGCTCTCACCCGCGGCGGTGGCGGCGGCCGCGGCTGTGGCGGCGCAGGCCTGCGGGTTGACCAGGGGGTCAGCGGATAGGCGGGACGCGGCAGGGAAGGACGGCGGCGCGGCGAGCGGCAGCAGCGGCGGCGCACGGGTTGCCCTCGAGCGGGGCAGCGAGGGATGCAGCAACAGCAGCAGTTGCGCAGTGCCGGCGGCGGCGGGGACGGCGGCGCCGTCCGGTGCCGGCGGCGCCGCCAGCGCCGATGACGACGTCAGCGTCGGCGCCAGCGTCGCCACGACGACGATGGAAATCTCGCCGACGGCGCTGGAGCAAGACAGCCAGGGGCAACAACAGCAGCACCAACAACATTTTCCAACTCAGCAGCAAAACCACCAGCAGCAGCAGCAGCAGCAGCGGCAGTACCAGCTGCTGCTGGCGCAGCTTCAGGTCCAGGCACTGGCGCAGCTGAGCGCGCTATCGCTGATGCAGCAGCAGCAGCAGCATCTGGCGCACCACCTGCACGTGTCCCAGGCGGGGAGCCAGTGGGGCGGCGGAGGCGGCGGCGCTGCAGAGGACAGGGCCGCGTCGGCGGGCGGTGGGCCCGGTACCTCGGCGGGTAACGGCGAGTCGGCGACCGCGATGGCACCGAGATGGATCTCCGACGGCGCTGCCGCCGGTATTGGCGGGGGCTTCGGTGGTTTCGGAGGGGCGCTCCTACCCAGCTTGCCTGGCTTTGCAGGGCCCTATGGCGGCGGCAGATTGTACCAGGTGCGTCGTGTGTCGGGCCCCACGGCGACTGTGTGACCCAGTCGGTGCGCGGTCGGTATGTGGCGTTGTTCCCTCGTTGAATAGTTGTCCTTCAACGTTGTGGTTCAGTGAGTTCGGGATGAGGACCGGTACAAGTATACGGAGGGATAAGGGGGATTGGTTGATTGGGGCGGCGGCGGCGGCTGTGTGCCCCGGTGCATGGTCGTGTGTGCGCCTCGGGGCAGAAGAGTCGCGATCTATCGGGTGGGTGATCGGTGGGAGGTGGGAGGTGAGGGCGGCCACAAATGCGGACGCTGCTGCGGGCACGAGAGCGTGACCGCCATACCGAGCCGATACCGAGTCGACCGTTGTCCTACTCCTTACAGCTCCCTTACAGCTCCGCACCCGGACCGTCCTTGACCCCGGCCCACACCCCCTGCGCTGCCACCTCCACATGCCCCTCCGCATCCACCTTCCGAGCACCAGGGCGCATTGGTGGCCGGCGGATACCCGCAGCCATCCCCCCAGCACCAGCTGCACCAGCTGCAGCTGCAGGCTGCCCAGCCGCCGCTGCCAGAGACCGCTGTGGCCCCGACGGCGGTCGGCAGCGACGCCATTATCGTTGGAGGAGGCGCGGGAGGCAGCGGCGGCGGCGGTGCGCAGCTGATGGTCCCTCCCTCCGCCTCCGCCGCCTCCAGTGATGCGACCAATGCGCTGGTGGTGGCGGCCACCCGGCTGATGGAGACGGTCAACATGTGAGTGACGTTGCTGTGAGGATGTGAGCCGGGGCGCCAGGGCGGAAGGCTGGATGGGCTGGGGGTTGGTGGTGGGGCCCGGCTCCCGCTTCACGCCACCACACCACACCCCACTCCCGCCCTCATTCGCGCCCTCACTCGCAAGCAATCCTGGCGCTCACTCTGATCCTGGTCCGGACGCTGATTCTGGCCCGCACCCTGACCCGGGCAGACACACACACGCCGCAGAGGCCTCGCCGCTCGCCCCCACTCGATTCCTTCGCTGCCTGGGTCGTACGTTTGTGCCCCCAGCCACCCATACCTCGTGCTGCCCCCGCACCTGCGCACCCTCACCCGCCCGCGCACCCGCAGGCGCATGACTGAGGTCGCGGCGGTGGTCTCTGACGCGTCCTTTGCGGTCCGGGAGCTGAGTGGTGATGTGCGGGAGGGCGCTGGGCTGCTGCGCCACGTCATCGGCGGGTGGGAGCTGGACGCGCAGAGGGGGCTGGTGGCGGCGGCTATGCAGGTGCGTGACCTCTAGAGGGAAGGCGGGGGCGTGTCCTCCTCCAGGGGCCCCTCCCCGCGGCTTCCCTGTCTGGAGCCCCCCCCCTTTGCTGCTCGTCCGTTGGCTTCCGGTATGCTTCCGGTGCTGCTTTGCTGCTCCCGCATGCCCCTTGCCTTACCTTGTCTTGCCACGTGCCGGGTCCGTTCGCCAGGTCCGCCCCCACTCGGTTGCTTCGCTGCGGTCAGTCTTTCTTACCCCTGCCCACGTCCACTTCCACTAACCATTAGCTGACCCCCCTCCTCCCTCCCTTCTCCCCCTCCCCCCGGGGTGGTGTGTTCCTCCTCAGCGCGGCATGGTGGTGATGTGGGTCAGCCTGGTGGGCGCCTCCGTGCGGATGGGCCGCTGGAGGGCGGTGGCATGGTGGGTGGGGGGGTGGGTGGGTGGGATCGGAGTCGAGGCAGGGGCGGGATGCGGCCTAGTTGTTGGGATGGGGGCGGGCCTACCTTCCAAGGATGTGCACAGTAGAGGTCTGTCCTCCTGTCCTGACCTGGCCTGGCCTGGGCATTGTGCGGCAACGTTCACGACATGACGTGACGATGGCGCCGCCGGTGTTGACGTCGTACCGCCTGTGGCTGCCCTTGCGACGCATGATGGTTGCCACGTCTGATTGGGCTCCAGCGTTTGCCGCCGATCATCACTATATTAGTTGGGTCGCCGGCCCCCACAAAACCGCCCCCTCGCTGGCCCCGATCCGGCATGCATCAACACCTCACCGCTCCCGCCCCCGCCGCCCCCCCCCCTTCACCCGCTCCCGGATTCGCCGCAGGACCTGCTCGCACGACCGACCCGCGCGGCCCCCCGAGTTCTCCTCCTTCACCTCCGCTTCGACCGCATCGACCTCCTCGCGCTCCCTGGGCTGGTGGGGCCTGCGCATGGCGGGCTGGAGCCTGGGGCTGTCCGGCAGGGGGGCCGGAGGAGGGGCCGCAGCAGCCGGCGGCAGCGGCGGCGGTGGCGGTGGCTGGGCCTCGCTGGGTCTGGGCTGGGCTTGGGAGCGGCTGGCGGGTGCGGTGGGGTCGCGTCTGCTGCCGGCCTGGTTGCGGGTGGCGGTGTGCTACTGCCAGGAGCTGGGTGAGTGGGGGCGGGGGCGGGTGCGGGGGAGGGCGGGGGGAGGGCGGGGGGCGGGGGCCGGGCGTGTGGACGGTGACTCGGGGAGAAGGGTTGTTCGTGTGGCTTTGGGTCGCGAGTACTGGTGTGCTGGAGGGGAGGGGAGTGGGTCGACATGGAAGACGAGCGCCAGTAGGCGTCGGAGGTTGGCTTCGGGGTCACTGGGCGGGGCCGGCGGAAGGGTGTGGTTGTGGGTGGTTGTTGAAAGGGGGGCAGAGGATGAGATGGCGGATGAGGGAGAGTCCCCCCTTCCTGGAGCGTGGGGACGTGAAGAAGGGCAGGAGGAAGGGGAAGACAGAACAACGGGGGTTTGGGTGGTGGCGGCAGAGGTGCGGCAATGCATTGGTCCCGCAGCACCGCCTGTCACTCCTCCAGAGCAACCCCGTCCGACTGAGCGCCGCGGACCATCTTTATTCCAATGCCAGGCCAGCCACGGTTGGAACACGGCTGTGATGCATGGTGTTGTGTTGGCCGCCGCCGCTGGAGTCACCCACCGCCGTCGCGTCACTGGTCACGCTCCCAGGGAAAGGGAGAGGCGGCATCATTCTCCTGGATTTGGATTTGGATCTGGATCTGGATCTGGGTTCGCGTCATCGGCAACCCTAAAACCCCTGTTTAGGGGTTTTAGGGTTGCCGATGCGCGGGGGAGTGCTTGGGGGGTTCCCCAAGCACTCCCCCGCGCCACCCCAACCCCCCCTTACGCCCACCATCCCCACCGGCATTTTTTTGGCTGCAGTTGCTTAGACTTGTTTCACCCACCCACCCGCCCCCAACAAACCCTCCGGCCCTCCGCATCTCCCTAACCCACCGCACGCCCTCGCTGCGGTATGACCCACCTGTCTTCCCCACCCACCGCACCCGCCCGCCTCCAGGCCTCTACACGGTGGGCCTGGTGGCCGTGTTCTACCTGCTGCGGCCGCTGCTCCGAAACACGCTGTCGGTGGACTTGCGCCACTCCTGGGCGGTGGACGTTCCGCTGCTGCTGGGCGGCGTGTGGGGGGCGGTGGGCTGCCAGGTGGTGGCCAGCCTGGGGGGCAGGTGGACGGTGTGGTTGGCGGGCTGGTGGGGCTGGTGCGCGGTGGGGGGGCTGATGCACGCGAGGCGCCTGCGCGGCGGTGGCTGGGCACAGCTGGCGGCGCTGGCAGGCCTGACGGTGGCGGCGCCGGCGGCGGTGGCGCTGCTGCCGTACATGGAGTGGACGCAGCCGGCGCATGAGGCGATGGAGGGCTGGTGGCGAGCGGCGGTGGCGGGCGCGGCGGGGTGGCTGGGGCGGGGGGAGGAGGGCGGGGTGGCGGGGGCGTTGGGGGGCGGCGGCGGGGGTGGGATTGCGGCAGCGGCGGCGGCGGGTTACGGCGGGGTGCCGTAGCCAGGGGCTGGTGATGAATGGTGGTGAGGGTCGGGGTTGTGAAGGGCAAGGAGCTGAATCTCCCCTCACATTTCCCGCTGAAGATTATGGGCATCTTTAGCGGCGCGCGATGGTCCGGGTGCGGGTACATAGGAGGGACCTCCAACAATAAAATGTCAACGGGAATGGCCGGCCGACGCATGGTTCGGCAGTAGACATGACACAGCGGAAAGAGCGTGCTGCGGGCGTGTGGGCATGGCAGGTCGGTGCGTGCGCGGCGCGCGATCGGGCATACCTGGAGGGGATTAGGAAGGTCCATAGTACAGCAGCATTTCCATTTCCATGAGCCATCGCAGGTATGGATGAGGACAGGCACGTGACATTCGACAGGGGACATGGGCCACCGATACATGTGGTACAGGGCGGTTTCATGGGCTGATGGCTGGGGGGCTGCTTGAGGCTTGGGGGCAGGGCAGTCCTCAAGATTCCAGGTGGCGAGCTGCGTACGTACACTCAGTGAGTCGCGTCCCTGAGCGCTCCTCAGCCCCGGGTACAGCCTTGCATTGCTGCCGCGCTCACCCATCGCTCAGCGGTCGTCTCGCTGGCATGAATGACCACTGTCAATGGTGGATGCCGCAAGGACCAATGGCAGGTGCTCGGACCGGCCTATCGTAGGCTTCTCGCATGGACGTGATGAGGCTGCTGGGTAGATAGAGCGTGAAGGAGGGTTGGACGGAACGGGCTGAAGGTTCGGCAAGGGAGTCGTGGCTTGATTAAGCTGGAGGAGAGGTGCGGTAACCTTTGGTTCGGAGGGGGCTCGGGATTAGCCTGGTGGGCTGCCTGCAGAGGCCCGGATTGGCCGTAATGCCTGAAGCAATGACAGAAGCGGGAGCGGCAGCTCCATAGCCCCACTTAGCAACGCATCCATCGAGCTCAGAAATGCAACACGTACAGAACACAGTCCTGACGCGCCTTCGACAAGAGAACTCACGAATGAACGTATAGAGTTACAGACCCACTGGTCACATCGCGCGTGGATGCACGGCAGTGATGACTCAGGGCCCGCCATGGCTTACCACAAGGGGCCTTGCACGAAAGCAGCATTTCGAGACAAGGATTTGGATAATCGAGAAACGCTGAGGGTTAGCTGTCATAATTTCCCTCTTGTGGATTGCTCATTGGCTCGTGCCTCTTCCCCCCTCCCACACACACGCTCTTCAAATCTGTGTAACTGGCCATGCAAGCTTGCGCGGGGCCGCAGTACACAGCGACTGTTCGCGCAGCGTATTATGGGAAGAACGAGCCTTCCCCCCCGGAGGTCACTGCAGAGAGAGAGAGAGAACGAGGTGTAGCACACTACAGCGCTACGGCAGCGACACACACTTACACTCCATTCGAGCAACCCCTTGCACCTTCGCGCAGACAATGCTGTACAGCCCTCAAGCCTTAAGGCCGAGGGCTCTCAAATAGTAACACAGCCAAAGACCCGTCCCGATCCACATACCGGTATCGTACATGCACGTATCCTCCCGTAGAACACGACATACAAGCACGCGCGGTACCGACAGTATATGTGAGAGCCTAGAACCCCGATTAGATACAGACCAGCTCCGTCCTGAGCCCTAGCGGATGTACAGCAGCGGGTGAACTAGCCGTGTGGGGATGAACCGGCACGGCCGCACACGCGACTGCCCCGCACGCGCAGGTACACGACTGGGCTTGGCGGGGGCAGCTGCACACCGTACCAGCGCATCGCATCGCAACGCAACGCATGGCCATACACCCTGAGCGCACGCGCGAATGCCCCGCCTCCATCCATTACTGATGTGAGGTGGGATGTACCGTACTTTTGGAGCAGCTGCCCGCAGCCGGGTACCGATAGCTGGTACCGGTAGCACCCTCCCCCAGATACAGCTACCGGTAGCTGCTGTGCGACTGGACTGACGACTGGGTGGCGCGGCCCGATTTGCACACTTAGATACCGGTACCCGCCCAGCAGCCAGCACTGGCGACGGTAGCAAGGCCGCCGCCGAAACGGTCATCCCACGCACGCAAACACATACACACGCAATCTCGCCAACCTTTCACGGCTGTCGCGACATTTTCCCTGTTGCCCGCGTCTTGTCGCCCTTTCGAGCACACCGAGCGTATGTGCGGTAACCCATAACACGATTGGCGCGGCCCAAAAGCGCTCCCAGATTCTCGCCGCCGCCGTCCGGAGACAGCCCTTGGTCCCCATGACGGCGCCCGACCACGCGCGAGACCGGGCCGGACCCCGAAATCCAGCGGACGTCCACGGCAGTGGCGGGCACTTGTGTGGCGGCCACTTCCCCCATCGCTGGCCACTCTCAGCTGCCGGGCCAGCGCAGGGACGAATCACCTCGCTCGCTCACTTCCAGACATTGGGCGCCGAAGGCACCCGTTGTGACCCCGCTGCTTCAGTTACGACCTTCCGGCCCCACCCACTTGACCCCGCGCGCCTCGACTCGTCGGAGGGCAGCCGGCCGAGCCAGAAAAACGCATTTACTTGTTCATGCTCCAAAACCACGTCACGCCGCGACACACATGTGTAATTTACCGGGCAATGAACCGGCGCTGCTTTAGCCGCGCGCGCTACGTGTTTGAGACCGGGGTAATATGTTCGCAGAGAGAGCTACGAAGCGCAGCACGTCAGCACCCCCCCACACACACACACACAAAGCTCGGGACACGCCTCTGCGGCGGCGCCTCGACGACGCATCGGCAGCTGCAGTCCGACGGGCCGGCACCGCCACTGCGAAGGTCCGACACCGCCGACTGTCCATAAATACACCGCCGCGCGACCTCCCATCACATGCCCCCCTCCCTCCCTCCCTGGGCTCCATCCGCCACACCCGGCCCCCTCCCCTTGGCGCTTTCCTGGACCGCCATCGACACGATCCAGTTACTGACGAAGCACCCAGCCTGCTCACATTACCTGCCTCCCCGAAGAGACGTGCGCCGCCGTAGCCCCACCCAGCAGACGCGCCCCCACCTGCCCCCACCGCCAACCCCACCACGCCGCCTCCATCACCCTCACCCTCACCCGGGCCACACGTCAGGTCAGGTCAGACCAGGTCAAGTCAGGTCGCCGGTGCCGCGAAAATCACCAGCGGGCCGTCCCCACGCCAGCCCACGAGCTTGACCTCCCCGCGCCCGGCCCCGGGCTCAGCCCCGCTCCCACCACCTTGCCCGTGTTCGTCTTGAGGTGCTGCAGCGCGTCCTCCAGCTCCCCAAGCTCCTCCAGAAGCTGAGCCTCCAATGCGTCCACGTGGCGAGTCACACCCGGGGGGCCGGAGGGGGACCGGGGGCCGGACGGCGAGGCGGCGGCGCCGCTGCTCCAGCCGCCGCCGCCGCCGCCGCCACTGCCAAAGGCGGGTCTGCCGCCGGCCTTGCGGCCGGCGCCGCTGAGGCTGCGGGCGGCAGCGGAGCTGCCGCTGCCGCCGCCGCTGCTGCTGACGGCACCGGCTCCGTCGCCGGTTCGCGACAGGAAGCCGTCTTGGAAGGAGAAGCTGTTTTGGAGGGAGAGGCTGCGGGCGCTGTGCGTCGGGTCGCCGTCATCCGCCGCCGCCGCCGCTGAACCGGCGACGGCACCGCCGCCGCCGCCGCCGCTGGCGCGGAGCTGCCCGTCGGTGAACCGCGCAACGCCGGCCGACCGCCACGCCCTGGCCGCCTCGTTGCTGTATGGCGGCAGGCCCATATCGTACGGCCGCGTCGGCGGCGCCTGCTGCTGCTGCTGCTGGCGTGTGGGGTAGTGCGCGGACGCGGACAGCGAGCTCGCGTCGACTAGGGGGATGGCGGCAGCGGCCGCGGCGACGCCGCGCGCAAGCGATTGGGTAGCGGTGGCGGCGCCCCACATCTGCTGCTCGATGCGCCGTATGCTGGCGCGCATCTCCTGGAGCTGGTCCGACATAACGTCCGTGGCGGAGGCGCCGCCGCCGCCGGTGACGGCGCGTGCGCGGTTGGGAGAGGCCTGGTGCGCCGACGGCGGTGCAGCCGTCACCGTCACCGCGGGTGCGGGGGCGGGTGCGGGGGCGGCAGCGGCGGCGGCCTTGCCGGCCGGACTGCGCTCCAGGTCGTGTAGTTGCTGCTGCAGCTGTTGCAGCTGCTGTTTCTTGAGTCGTATGTTCTCTTCGGTCCTCGCGGCGGGGCCTGGAGGTGGCAGGAGGGAGAAATGGGATTGGATTGGATGGGATTGGAGTGGAGCGGCGGCAGGGCTGGGTGGGTGGTTGTGTGGGTCGAGGCTAACCCTAAAGCAGGCGGTCAGAAGCGGTGGCTGGTAACGGTAGCAAGCAAGACATCGTACGGCAGACGGCCGCAACTTTGGCTTTGGCTTCGGTTGTTGTTTGCCTCTCAGACTACCGGGGCCGCCAGACGGTCAGCGGCTCGGGAGCGGCCACCGCACGCGAGTGCAAGAATGCTGCCAGGCCTAACCCACCCCAGACCGGACAATCAAGTTCCATCCAGCCACCTCTTTTCAGCTGTTTTGAACTGTTGTGTTTTCCCTCCAAGTCGGCAGGGCCTCCGGCCTCCGCCGGCGGCAGCAGCGCCCCGCGCCTCCAAGTCACTGACGCGCTCGCCGCCCGAGATCCCCCGGACGGACAGGACGCAAACCAGTCACATCCATGCGCATCACCAGGACCCTGTCTCATCCACTTACTCAGCCTACCGCCGCCGCCGCCACCGCTGCCGCCCGCGGCGCCGCTGGCAGCCGCCGTCGTTGTCCCCAGGACGCCGCCCGCGCTGGCGGCCTTGATGCCTCGCTTCACAGCAGGCGGCGGAGCCCCAGTCCCGCCACTCCGGGCCCCCGGGGCCCAGGCCAGGCGACCACCCCCACTGCCACCGCCGCCGCCGCCGCTGCTGCTCCCACTGCCGCCACCACCTCCACTGCTGTTCCCCGCCGCTGCAGCAGTCGCGAAGGGGCCCGCCAGAGAGCCCCGCGCGCCGCCGCTGCGGCCGGCGCTCGGCGCCCGAGATCCGACCGCCGCTTGCTGCTGCTGCTGCGCCGGCGCCAGCGGCGATGCCTGATACGCCGGGTTCGGCTGCCATGACGCGGCGGCGGCGGTAGTGCTGCTGCCGTACCCGCGGGCGGGGCTACTGCCGCGCAGGCCCGGAGAAGGGGGGTGCGCGCGGGACTGTGGGCTCAGATGTGTGCGGGACGACACGGCGGCGGCCGCCCCGCGAGCGCCAACAGCGGGCTGCGCAGCGGCGCCGGCCCTTCCGCCGCCGCCGGCGGCCCGCGCGGGGGTGCCCGCCGCTGCCGCGGCGGCCCCAGCCACGTCGTCATTCATGGCGGAGAGCAGCCGCTCCATCTCACCGACCTGGGGGTGAGCAGTTGGCAGTTGCCAGTTGCCAGGTCAGTCAGTTATTCGGCTGATTTGTCCCAGTGTTTTATGCCCCAGGTCGGCCCCTCTAACCATCACTCGCCCATCACCCGCCCGGTTCGGGCTGGTCGCCGCGCATTGCTCCCTCCTTTCTTTCCTTCCTTCTCCTTCTTAGCCCCTTCACCCACCATATCGTGCAGATCACGGAAAGCGGCTTTGCTGGTAGCGGGCGATGACACAGCCACCCCCAGCAGCTGCGGCGGCGGCGCCGGCGCCACGGCGGCGGCCCTTGCCGCGCCAGGTGACACAGGCGCAGCCATCCCACCGGCGGCGGCAGCGGCGGCTGTCGAACGCGCCACCGGTGCGGCTCGAGCTGGCTGTGGCGCAAAGCTGACGGTGGGACCACGCCCCACCGACCTGGGTCGCGGCGGCATGCCCGTTCCCATGCCGCCGCCGTTGCCGCCGCCGCCGCTGCCGCCTCCGGCGGCGCTGGTGCCGCGCCGCGGCATCGGCTCCGGAGACAGCGACCGCGGGTTCTGTAGCTGCTGCTGCTGGCGCTGCTGCAGCTGCTGCAGCTGCTCCTGCTGTTGGCGGTGGTGCTGCACCAGCTGCTCCTGCAGCTGCTGCAGCTGGTGCTGCAGCTGATGCAGCTGGGTATGGTGCTGCTCCTGCTGCTGCTGCCGCATCAGCTGCTCCTGCTGCCGCCTGGCAAGCTCCACCTCCCGCTCCAGCTGCTGGATACGGCGGTACTCCCGGTCCTCATCCTGATACTGACGTTGCTGCCGCTGCGCCGCCTGCTGGCGCTGCTGCGCCGCCCGCCGCCGCTGCGCCGCCTCCCACTGTTCATCGTTGTCCTCCTCGTACTCGTAGCCCTCCTCAACTTGCTGCCCGCGCCGGCGCGCGTGCAGTGGCGGCGGCAGCAGATCCTGGGGATGCAGCGGCGCCACAGCAGGCTGTCGCATGGGCCGTGCCGCCGCCGCCGCCGGCGGCGGCCCCGGCGACGACGCCGATGCCGAAGAGTAGGTAGCGGAGCCGCCGGCCTTCCGTCGCTGCAGGTCACCGCCGCCGCCGCCGCCGCCCGGAGAAGACCCGGCGCTGGGCGAGTAGGCGCCGCCGCCGCGGACGCCGCTGGCGGCCGGCGCTGGGCCGCCCGCCACAGAGCCGCGGGCGTACGACGATGCGACGTTTACGCCGCTGCCGCCAGCGCCGCTACCACCAACATCAACTTTCAGATCAGTGAAAAGCGCGGGCCTGCACCGGGAGCCGGGGGAAGGGCAGCACAACTTGAAACGTGGTTCAGAGAGCCCCTCCCCGCGGCTTTTCCTGCCATGCTTGCACTTATAAAGCTTTCGGCAAGGCCGTCATTCGCAGGGTACGTGGACTCTCCGGCAGGCAAAGGACTGCCGGGCGCCCAGACCCCGGCGGAGAGGATCAGATGACAGCGGGCTCGTCGCTGCTGTGCAGGGAGAGTGGAGCGCTTCGGGACCTGCGCAAAGCACTGTCGAGGTCTGAGCCGGGGCTGTGGCCGCCGCGCAGAGGCCATATGAGGCGCGAGTGCTTTAACGTCAGGTAAGCCCTCACTCGTAATCATTCATTCATTCATTCGCTCGTTCACTCACTCATTCGTTCATTCATCATTCATTCAGGCTGACATGCTGACAGGCAGGCAGGCAGGCAAGGAAGTGGGCAGTCAGCTACGGCAACCCCGTCATTGCTCTGTGCCGGGGCGCTGAGCGCAAGCTTGCCGGCTCGCTGCCAATGCGCCCAGGCCGACTCAATGCACTTCCCCGGTAGCCTCTCACCGCGCCGTGGAGCCAGTCGGGCTGACGGAGCGCCGCCACTGCGCCGCCGCTGCGCCGCCGCCGCCGATGGCGGCACCGCTGCTGCTGCCCCCGAACGCGCTGTCGCTGGGGCTGGCTCCTCGCGAGTTGGGAGAGTCTGCGCGCATCGTTCGCACACATCACGGAGAACGGAAACACGCCGGCACGCAGGCGCAAAGGAACGCGGGGGGCAGGGCAGGTGCGGGATCAGGCGCTACGCGGCAGGGAGTAGGCGGCGCAGCAGGCGCAGGAGTGTTCCGGCGCAGCAAGACATGAATTGGCATGGATTGGCCATTCGTTAAGGACCAGACGAAGGCGAAGAACAGCACCGCTCGAAACCGATGGTGCACAGACATGTTGCAAGCTACCGTATGCACAACGCCAGCCATGCGCGCTATACACAATTCCAGCCCTCTTATCATCATCTCAGCTGTCGCTGCGCCGGGATAGGAGGACGGGACAACGGACGAAAGGCGAGAAGGCCACACGCGGTGGTTTGGAGAGCGCGCCTTTGATACCAGTGGCCACCGGGCCAGATACTCGCGCGACCTCCCAAGGGGCCGGTTCGGCCCCTCGACCCGAGACGGCGTGCTTCCCTGACAAGGGGCACGGCAGTGCGCCTCGATGCCATACGCCCCGATACCGTGCGTCCCGATGCCGATAACCTGCCCGTGTGCCCGACGACTCATGAGTGACCGCGCTGCGAGTGAGCGCGGGGGAGCTGACACACGTGGGCGCGGCACGCGGTTTCGGAGACCGATCCGCGGCACCTATCCGCGGCCTTACCGTATCGCCCCAGCCGTGTTGATCCCGGGCTGCCGCCTGCCGACGCCGCCGACGCCTCCTGCCCGCGCACCCCACGGTAAACACCGGCGCCGGCGCTGCCGCTGCTGCCGCCGCCACTCGAGCCCCCCGCCGCGCGGCGCCACCCGTCCAGAGCCCGCGCGGCGCGCCGCCTCTCCCACCTCAACTGGAACTTCTGCTGCAGAAACGACAGCAGCGCGTGCAGGCCCTGCGCGCCGCGCTCAGGGCTTGAGCCCGCGCCACTATCACCCATGCTGCCGCCGCCGCCACCGCCGCCGCCGGGGGAGCTGCGGCGGCTGCCGCCGCCGGCGGCGACGGCCGCCGCAAGGCCCTGCGGCTGCCGCGGCGAGCCGCCGCCGCCGCCATCAATGCTGGCGCCGCCGCGGCGCGCACTCCCCTGCGGCGACTGTTGCCGCGGCGAGAGGACTTGCCGCGGCGACTGCGGCTGCTGCTGCTGCTGCTGCTGGGGCTGCTTGCTCGACCCGAGGCCCGCGGGGCTGCCGGCGCCAGCGCCAGCGGCAGACGGCCACAGCGGGCCCGATGGCACGATGAAGGGGTGCAGCAGGTGGCCCTGCGGGCCGGCGCCAGTGCGCGGCGCAGATTGCAGCGGCGAAGCCGCGGCCCCCGACCCAGGTGCTGCCGCTGTTGCTGCTACTCCGGGCGAGAACAGCACGGTGGGCGGCAAAGGCGGAACCCGCTGCGGCGACACGAGGCCGCCAACCGCCCATGTCCGTACATCATGTCCGTACGCCGGTCCCGTCACGGAGCCCAGCTCCTCCAGGTGGTCCCCCAGCAGTGCCTCCACCATCCGTACGGAGCTCCCGACGCCGCCGCTGCCGCCCAGCCTGGCGTCAGGCCGCCGCAGCGGCGACGCCGCGCCAACTGCGCCGTACATACCCAAGCTCTCGACCTCAAACAGCGTGCCGCCGTCAACGGCGGCGCTGCCGCCTCTGCCGTATATAACGGCGTCGTACCGCGGCGGCGGCGGCGGCGGCGGTGACGTCGGCGGCGGCGGCGGACGCAGGGGTGAAGCCGACAGGCCCGCCCCGGCGGCGCCGTCAGTGATGGTATCCTCCAGGAGCTGAGTCTGCAGGCGCTGCGCCGCCGCCGCGTGGCCGAGCAGCGACTCGTTGATGGACCCAGCTGGCGGGCGGTGCTGCCGCTGGTGGTGATTGTGGGGGTGCTGGAGATGGCGGGCGGCGGGCTGGGAGCTGGCGGAGCGCCCGGCGCGGTGGGCCGGCGGCGCCGCCGCCGCTGCGGTCGCAGCACCGGCGGCCGCGCGTGCGCGGCTGAGGGGCGCGGTCATGGCCAAGAGCGACGGCGAGGCGGGGGTGCGGCCGGGGACGCTGCCGCCCAGGGGCTGCTGCTTGGCGAAGAAAAGGACGCTGGGACTGCGGCGGCCGAGCGGGGGCTGCGGTCCGGGCCCGGGACCGCCGAGGCCGGGCATCCAGGGAGCTGACGCGTGGGCCGCGGCCGCCGCCGCCGCCAACGGCGAGGGCGCCTGTGGCGACAAGTACGATGACGCAGGGCCCACAGAGCGAGGGGCAGACCAGGGGCGCGCGGCGGTGGCGGCGGCGGCGGCGGCCCCGGCCACCCGGTAGGCCGCGGCAGCGCTCGGCGCTGGGGACGACGGCTGCCGCTGGCGTGCGGTGGCAAACGAGCCGGCGGAATGGGGACGAGCGGCCCGATAGCCGCTGCCGCTGCCGCCGCCTGCGTCCCCGTACGCTGCGCCATTGTCCTCGTAGCCATCGCGGTGCGGCGCCATGTAGCGTCCCCGCGAGCCTCCGTCACCGCCGCTGGCATTGTCGTTCCGCTGCGCGGCCTGACCCGCCGCCGCCGTCGTGCCGCCACCGCCGGGGGCGCCCAAGCCCCGGAGAATGGAGTCAAGGTTGCTTAGGTTGGCGCCCTGGGCCCCCCTGGAGCTGCCAGGCGTGGCCCCAGCCGCGGAGGATCGAGAGCGGCTGGTCCACTTGCCGCCGCCGCCGCTTCCGCTTCCGCCGCCGCCGCTGCTGCGGTGGCGCGCGCTGTAACTGCCGCCGCCGCCGCTTGCAGCTGCGGACCCCGGGGACATGTACCGCCTGCCTGCGGACTGGGACCGGACTTGCATCGGCTCCAGAGAAGACGGCTGGCGATGGTGATGGTGATGATGATGATGGTGACTGTGCTGTTGAAGCTGCTGCTGCTGCAGCAGCGGCGGCGAGAGGGATCGGTGCGGTGCCATCCCCTCCCCGTCCCGCCTCCATCCCTGCGCCGTGGCGGCGGCCGTGGCTTCGGTGGCGGCGCCCGAGGAGGAGGGTCTGCGGCCTCTTGCCCTAGCGAGGCGGTCAGGAGAGCGGGAGTTCTGCATGAGGGGCACGGGATCGCGGAGTCAGGTCGCCAGCGCCGGGAGTCTCGCTTTGGTGCGACTGTGCGCGCGCGGTTGCTGGTTGTGGGCTGGTTGTGACGTGCGGGCAGACGGAGGATGTGAAATTGGAGACTTCATTGGCTACGAGGATCTCCGCAACCGCTCCTGAGCACTAACATTAATACAACCCATTTGGGTCCAGAGTAAAACCTTTCGTTCATCTACAGCGGTGATGTACCGCTGGTGTGGTTGTGCTCATGAGGATGCTTTGGCGTTTGTGCATGTGCCACGCTGTTGGTCAGGCGGGGGCCGCTTACCTGCTGAGGAGTGGACGCCTGGCTCAGCCCCGACGACGAAGAATAAGGCAGGTCTGACCGCTGTCCAGGGGGCTGCAAGGGCGCGGCCGCCGCTGCGGGCGTTGGCATGGCGCCGGTGAAGTGCAGCGTGCGTGGGGATACGCTGCGGGTTGATGGGGAGGCCGGCCAAGCGGTGGGCGGCCGGGCTCTTGGAGAAGGCGAGTGCCTGAGGCCGTGTAGGATGTCGTTGAGGGCGATGGGCCGCGGAACACGTTCGGGGGAGAACTGTGCTCCCGCAACTTGCGCTGTGGGTGCGAAGAGCTGTCCGGCTGGAGGCGGGGGCTGCGACAGCGACTCGACCAGACGTTGCTTGGACCGCAACTCCGAAAGCCGGGTCGCATGTGCATCGGCCGATATCTTATGTTCCAGCTTCTCCAAGGCAAGCTGTATCTCGAGGACTGCGCCCCGCTGAGTAGACATTGTTGCTTTCTGGACCTCTGTTTGCGAAAATGTCACTTCCATGCCAGCATGCTCCACGTGGTGCAAGATGTGCATCGGATCATCAAGGTCCCCATTGCTGGCGGCACTTCCAGAGGATAGCTGTCGGGACAACAGGCCCATCACAACGACCGTGCGCTACCGGCGATACGCGTTGAACCCTTGACATTACATCAAGTAAAAGTCATATTCCAGCAGCCCAAAGTTTCGGTACAAAGGGATGTAAGTCAACAAGTCAAAGGCGGGCGTCGGGGCTGCCTGCAGTGAAAAGCTAAAGTACCAAGTCCAGTCTAACAGCCATATTGAGCAAATACATGGGAACGGAGTGAATATCAGAGCAAAAAATCTACGTCTCTCCGTTCTGCACCAAAAACAACTCTTTGTATCGTACCGAACGCCTACACTGTCTCCCACCTAGCTCTATGCATACCATCCCTTGAAGTATTCCCTATCCACAAGAGTCGTGTAAAGTCCACGTGAAATGACAACGTCCCTCCGCTCTTGCCTTTCCACCTGTGGGGTGTCCGGGCGGCGACATGAAACACTAATCCACCGTCACATGACAGTAACTACAGTATGTGTGCCCAATTGCTCATTCACGAGGTGTGCAGTGTAGCTTGTGGGCATATGACAAAGCAGGCCTCCACTCTGTAAGCCTTCGTGTGCCTTATGATGCAGGCGAGATGTATTATCGCATGGACTTCAACCAGTCAGCTCGCACATCAGGAGGCCCAGCCAAAATAAATGGGTTGTCCGTGCTGGCGCCATGGATGCCATGCCCGCATGGACGCTAGACCAAATCGCGGGGCTTGTGTTTGGGGTAAGCATGCGCGCATAATCTCTGCAGCGGCAGCGAGAAGCACCCTTGTGGTTTGGATACGGCCATCGTCGGAAACCGGGGCCTGAGACCCGCCGACCCGCCGGGACACCCTCGGCCGCCCATCGCCCGCTCCTGTTCCCGCCCGTGCGTGCCAGGCCGACGAAACGCACCGGTGCATGCTACTGTGCCCTTCAATCAACACCTGCATACGACTTGCGTCAGCCAGCCAACGATATCCCCTCCCCTACGCCTGGCTGTAACCGTCAGCCCGCGCTCTCCCTCGTGTGGCGCTGGTCGCCAGCACAACCCCACCGCCCCGTACCCCAACCCGGCTCCGACGCCCCGCACCCACCCCTTCCAGGCCATCATGCTCGCATCCGTCCTGAGCGCTCGCCAGGTGGACGTGGCGGTGGCGAAGGCGCAGCGGCGGCAGCTGGGGCTCTGTGAGGAGTGCGGCGGGGTGTATGAGCCGGGGACCTGCCAACAAGGCAACTGCCCAGCAAAGCGGGGCGGCCAAGCGAGATGAGGGGAGCAAACCACTTCCCCGGGCGGCAGACGGCTTGAGACCCTTGAAGAAAGGGTAAAGCCAGCGGTGGGGCCGTCAAAGGGGACGGGGCCAGGGGGCGATATTCCGGCATGTCGGTCGCGACCTATCTGTGGAGGCGGGTCGCTTCATTTTTTGCGAGTGGAGGGGGGGGGAGGGGGTAAAAAAGAAGATACCCCGGGCGGGGGGGCGAGAGCAGCAACAGGGTGGAGGCAGGAGATTTGCGGTCGGGGCATGAAACGGAAAGGCGCCGGGCGGATAAAAGTACCTGGCATTGTACCAACCCGGCTGGGAGACAGTCTGGGAACGGGTGAAGGGGCGGGGGCGCATCTGCCCAAGTGGACAGCTGGGACTTTGGTCAAATTCGTTTGTAGGACATGCTGATGCAGATGCTGAAGCTGGGTCTTGATTGATTCAGGGGCAGGAGGAGTTCGTGGGGCTCAGGGGTTGTCCTCCGAGGGTACGACAGCGCCGTACGGTCATGTGACTGGTTCGCTGCGCCTGGACACGTCGAGTCCAGGAGTCACGAGTCAGAGTGCCGAAACCCGGCGCCAGACCCCAGGACAGACCGGCAGAGAGACGGGCAGACAGGCTGACAGGCAGACCTCCGGAAACGGGCGGAGGCAGCCGCGACGTCAACATACGGATTGTCGGAGGGCGATCCGACCCGGGCTCACAACCCCGGGGCTTCAAGGAGGGTTGTGAGGCCGAGGCAGCGGCGACCAAGGCAGGACATGGGAGTTACCTCTGCTGGGGCTGAGGGGTACTTGCTTTCCCTGAGTTTGGCTGCTCCGGGGGGTCCCCGGCTCCCCGCGGGGGGCCCGCTTCCCGCGGTTTGGTCACGGTTTATGCCATGGAGTTCGCGGCAGGCAGGCGGGGCAGACATGGATGGCGTGGTGACAGGAAGGGGGCTGGGTGGCCCCAAGGGACCAGCTGGACGACCGGTGCATGGACCTAGATGTCACGCCAGCCACTTGCGAGCTCTTGGAAGACACACATGCACCGCTGCCTCGACAGCCCAGCTGGCGAGTCCAGTGCCTTCACAGTTCACACCAGCCGCACAGGTTCAGCGCCAGGATGCGCGCGTAGGATTCGGCAATGCGGCACCCCAGACGGAAACTTGGGCCGAGTGGGATTGTGGGAAGCGCCTCACAGCCCAACCCCACAGGCGCCTGCCGCCCTGCAGGCCCCTATCCCTCCTCCGGCGAGTAGAGGAGGGGGTCCGCTTCCGCTTTCGCGATCGGTTCCGTACCTTGCGTACACATGTACAGCACCCCCATGCAAGTACACGTACTGCTGCCGCAGGCCACAAAGTATATGACCGCACTTGAATATGACCGCACAGGAGAACACACTGCACTGCACATCAGCTGTGGACTGCCATGCACGCGAGCATCGTGGTTGGGGTGTCCCGTTCGCAGCACCGCCCTGTACCGCAACACCGACCGCGGTCCACTCGTTTGGCTCAGGAAGGAAGCTCTCAGCTGGGGCCTCCCACGTACGGCAGTTGCCCCAGGAGGCCTCACGGAGAGCTGCTGCCAGGGGCACGTTGACAATCCCGCATGCTCATGCGCCAGCCCCAGGGTGACAACACACACACACACCCTCAGCACATGCCTCCCCCCCCTCCTGTCCCTGTCCTAACAGGCTGTGAACCGCCAAACGCCGCAAAAAGCCCAGTCTCGCAGCAGTTCCTGCAGTGCCCGCTATGACGAACACGACAAAACAAACTCCCTGTCATTATGAAATCCAATTAACAAGAAGGAAGAACCGTGCTGTCTGCGGCAATTTTGCTTGGGAGGAACACAGCTGCAGTCTAAACACCCGCACATCCAACCACCAACCGCCCAACCACCCTGCAACCCACCCGCCCAACCGCCAGCCATCCAACCACCCGCCCAACCACGAACGCGCACACTTGTGCGACCCGGAGCATCCGAAGCTCGCTTTGGGCCTTCCTGCCTGTGCCTTTCCTGCAAAGCCCATTTGATAAATACACACGCCGCGGCGCAGCCAGCAGCAAAAGCTGTGGCTTCCTCGGCTACCACCACCACCGCCACAACCACCGCCGCCGCCGCCGCCGCAGTCACCTCGGCCGCGCCCCGCGACGGTGCCTTCTGTCCCTCCTCCCTTCTCCCGACCCACCAATCGACCAACCCACCTCCATGCCCATTTGTTTCAGAGCGAAATCCAACGACTGTTGCCGTACATCACCAGATCGGGTTCTGGAGCCCGCTGTAACAGTACGGTATACGGCACAAGGTCTCAGGGAGATTGATCAGGATGATGACAAGGAGGCGGACATGAGGCCGCGTGTTGTGGCGTAGTACAGCTGCGAAGCGGCGCGTACGAGCTCCCAGACATCGAGGATGTACGGATACGAATGTACGATGGCGCGCGCCCACTGGATGTCCGTCAGGATATGACTGCGGAGGAGGATGTGGGTGGGTGGGTGGTGGGAATGGGAGGAATCGGGAGGTGAGAAACGTGAAAACCCGCAGTGAAGGAACTGCGTGGAGGGTGTGGGGGTGTTTGGTCGCTTTACTAGGGTGGTTGGGTTCTGGTCCGTTACACGATCTGGGACGGGGAGGGTTTGGCTGGGGGGAGGGAGGGAGGCCAAGTGAGCACGCCTGCTTCCGGCCCTGTCACAACAGCGTAAGGCGACTGTCTATTTTGGCGTTAGGGAAGGTGACTTTCTATGTTTTGGCGTCAGGGGAAGTTTGGAGAGTGGATGAATAAAGGTAGTAGCGCAGCTGCGGCGGAACGGCGTCGATCTGGAGCTCCTCGAATCAGACGAGGGCGCATGTGCGGGCGGATGATCAAATCAACGATCCCCGCTACCGTATGAAGTGGACGACCCCGATGTGCACCGCTGCAGCTGCAGCACGGCGGCAGCCCCCCCTCCCACGCTCCGAGGCGAGGCTGCGGTCCGTCACCCGCTCCGGTCGGGGCTGCAGCGCGCTTGCGCTCAGCCGCCCACTGTACGACCGACCAACCGACAGATTCGCACAACCCATCCCCCCCGTCCCCATCGCGTCGCCCACCTGCCCTAAAAGCCCCGATCGATGGGGAAGTGGCGCTCAACACTTCAGAACCGCAACAAGGAGCTTCCAGAACTTTCCAGAAGAAACATACTTGCACATACACCCAATCCAGAACCCACCGGCGGGACCCACCAATGCAGGTTAAGTGTAACTATTGCTCCCGGGGGGTTCCGGGTCCGTTCGCGAACGCCGTCTTCGTCCCTTCGCTGCGGTATCTTCTTTCTTACCCGCCGATGCCGGATTGCCAACTACTGTAAATTGATGTACTGTACGGCAGCTGTACAACGGAGTGCCAGATCCCCAATGATGATGATTCATTTTGGTTCGAGTTGTTTCAACTAAGTAACTCACCAGCAGAGGACCTCCCTCGTTCTTTTGTTTTTTTGTTCAACTAAGTTAAGTAACTCACCAGCAGAAGACCTCCCCCGTGAGCACCAGCAGGATCCGCTCGCGCATCACGTTGGCGTGGATCTTGTGGATCGCGTCGCGATCTGTGCCGTACCGTCCGACAGATTCCAAGTACGTCGCGCCGTACCGGTTGATCGACAGCAGCGCGTCCAGCGCGGAGGTGACGCTGCGCCGCTCCGCGTGGATGCGCGCCAGCCAGTCCTGTCGTACACCAGGATACGGTGTTGTACACATGTTGTACGCACATGCCGTACACATGAACGTTTACGGACTTTCTACGTCCCTTTGTGCCACAAACACGCTTTGCAAGGAACTCGCAATGCCTTCCCCTCCGTTGGCGGCTCCCTGTTGTTGTTGTCCCCCCCCGTTGCTGCTCGTTGCCCCCACATCGCCATTCTATTGCCGCGAGTGGACTGGACCGAAAGCGCTGTTCGCTGTTCGGAGGCTGTTCGGAATCCTGCCTTCGGGCGCTTGTAGTGCAGGCCGCGGGGAACGTGGTCGTCGCAGCCTCCGCACCGCAAGACGATACCGGTAACCGCCCCATACGGTCCTTTCTATAACCGCCTCAACCCCTCAACCGGGCGACCAGGCCACCAGCATCGCCATCCCCTTGTCCCCCGTCTGTCTCGCAACCCATTGCAGCTCCGTTCTTCCGTACATTGATGACACGGTACGGCACTCAATGGGCTCGTGGAACCAGATCAGGGGACCCAACCCAGATCAGGAGGATCACCACCCGTGCACACACGCTGCAGAGCGCACCGGACACGGACGTGGCCGAAGCTCAACGGTGGCCCCCAGTATCTAACTACCGGTAACCTAACCGACACAACCGACCCAGAGGAACCGACGCCGAACTCGCCCCGCAAACCTCAACTTAAACCCAACCAACCCACCCACGCACCCAGTCAGCCAGCCCGCCAGTCACGTACCTGCCAGCAGGTGTGTAGCGCCGCTGCATCCGCCAGCTGCTGCTGATTGAGCCCCAGAGCCATCACCACCCGCAGCCAGTGCCCTGGTTCCGGAGCCGCCGTCTCGCCGGTCAGCGTTGTGTCTGCGAACCTGCGGCGGTGAAGAGAAGAGGGAGGGAGCGAGCGAGAGCGAGAGAGAGGGAGGGGAAGGGAGGGGAAGGGAGGGGAAGGGAGGGGAAGGGAGGGGAAGGGAGGGGAAGGGAGGGGAAGGGAGGGGAAGGGAGGGGAAGGGAGGGGAAGGGAGGGGAAGGGAGGGGAAGGGAGGGGAAGGGAGGGGAAGGGAGGGGAAGGGAGGGGAAGGGAGGGGAAGGGAGGGGAAGGGAGGGGAAGGGAGGGGAAGGGAGGGGAAGGGAGGGGAAGGGAGGGGAAGGGAGGGGAAGGGAGGGGAAGGGAGGGGAAGGGAGGGGAAGGGAGGGGAAGGGAGGGGAAGGGAGGGGAAGGGAGGGGAAGGGAGGGGAAGGGAGGGGAAGGGAGGGGAAGGGAGGGGAAGGGAGGGGAAGGGAGGGGAAGGAAAGGGACGGAGGGCTCCTTGAGACGTTGAGAGAGTGAAGGATGACGTGGCTCTGGTTCTGGACTTCTGGTTGCAGCACCCACCAACGATGCAGCCATTTTGAATCCATTTCGGATTCATTGCGGAATCCATTTCGAATCCATTATTCAGAACCAAAGTCAGCCAATAGCCATTGTTGAGTTGTTGCCAAGGTGGGATAGAACTGTGCTGGGTCGAAGAGGGGCGGGAGCGAGCGGGCAGCGGGAGGGGAGAGGCTGAGGGGGGGGGCGGGTGCAGGGCGCACCCACCGCCCCTCTCCTCCCCCCTCCGCACCACCGCCTAGACTTGCCACCCTCCCTCACGCGCTCGCGCACACTGCGTCGTATGATGCCGTACACACGCCGTACAACCTAAAACCGACGGACGTACTTGCAGGCCTCCTCGTTCACCAGCCCCAGGTAACGGAGCAAGTTGCGGAACAGCGCCATCTGCCCACGCAGACGAGCCATCGAGCCCGGACGCCCGACGGACGCGCCGCCGCCTGCGGCGGCGGCGACGACCGGCCCCGGTAGTGTCCCCGTCGTCATCGTCATCGCGAGCTGCATCGCGGCGTTGTCGCCGCCGCTGTGGCCAACGCCGGCCTCCGGGCCCGCTGTGACCGGCGCAGGAACCGGCGCGGTCGCGTCGTCGGGTGGCGGCGACGGCTGTGACCACCCGCGGGTCGGTTTCCGGTTTCTCGGGTCGGTTGCCTCCGCCGCAGCGGGCGACGCGCTCTCGTCGCGATTTTCCACGGCTGCCAGGCTCGCCGACACGTCCGCCACGATTCTGCGAAACTGCGATCGACAGCGACGGCCAGCGACCGTTAGCGAGCAGCAGTTAGGTAGTTGGGTTAAGTTAGTTGGGTAGGTAGGTAGGTGGGTGAGATAATGGATACGGCAGGTAGGATGCGGGAGGCAGGGCACGAGAGGGGTCTGTGTGGTGTACGATGGTTACGAATGGGTGTGTGGCTGTGTGCGCGGATGGCGGAGTGGATGCGACGTGAAGGAGAGGCGGGCGAGTGGCGGGCAGCTGCATAGCTCTCCCTCGCTGTTGCGGCGGCGGGGGATGCCCCCGCCAGGCTGTTCCCCACCAGCCAGCCCCCTTCCTTCCCTACTCGTTAACTCCTCATGTCCGAAACTATGCATGAAACGAGTGAAGCGCGCTGCTGATGATGATGATGATGACGCTACTGTTACTGTTACTGCTGCTGCTGCTGCTGCTGATGATGATGATGCTACTTCTGCTACTGCTGCTGCTGCTCCTACTGCAGCTGCTGCAGGCAGCAATCGCTTTCCTCTCCGAAAGTGCGCTGCGCTGCGCCCTAAAGGCCATAGCCCCCCGCCACCCTGTCTTCCCTTCCGCCAATGCACACACACTACACGCACACCGGCTTGCTGTGCTCTCAACACAGCGTCTCCGGTAGCGAGGCCGCTACTCCCCTCCCTGTTCCTTCTTGATAACATTAACACCCACAGACAGACATTTTCCCCGCATTCACACAAACCCACAGCATTAACACAAACCCACAACCTACAAACCCGCATTGACACAAACACGCGCACACCTCCCCCACAAAGCAACAGAAACAAAGCAACAAACAAACAGAGCGACAAACCCACAAACCGACACACACACGCACAACATTCGCACATTCCCAACATTCGCACAGCGCACGTACCATCTGCAGCAGCTCCGTGGCCGGCATCGTCGCAAGTGCCGCCGCGTTCGTACCAATGTACGGCACCAGCGCGCCTCCGCCTCCTCCTCCTCCCTCTCCTCCTCCCTCTCCTCCGCCTCCCACCC
The DNA here is from genome assembly GCA_030267565.1 of Pleodorina starrii. NCBI lineage: Eukaryota > Viridiplantae > Chlorophyta > Chlorophyceae > Chlamydomonadales > Volvocaceae > Pleodorina > Pleodorina starrii. Next base: position 551,389 of record BRXU01000021.1, on the reverse strand, counting down.
CCGCTGCCCCTCCGGCACCTCCCCCCATCCCCACCCCCAACTGCTCCACGTAGTACACCCGCCCGTCGGCGGATGTACGGTGGTTTCGGAGCAGGCGTAGCTGCTCGTCCCGGCACCGCACGACGAGCTCCAGAACCTTCGCGCGGCCGCGCAGGTCGGCGTTCTGTGCCGCCAACCGCTGAATGGCCCTCACTCGATCTGCCAGTGCGGCCTTGAGGTCGGCGGCGCGGCGCACGTGGCCGCGGATCCTCTTGGCGTGGGAGGGCTTGGGCGGCGCAAAGACCTCCTGCGAGGAGAGAGGAGAGGAGAGAGGTGGGAGAGGTGGGGGAGAGAGGAGGAGAGGTGGGAGAGGTGGGGGAGGTAGGAGAGGTGGGGGAGGTGGAGGGAGGTGGAGAGAGGTGGAGAGAGGTGGAGAGGTGGGGGAGGCGGGAGAGAAAGAGTGTGAGAGGAGTGAGAAAGGTTCATCGTTCTTGCGGAAGAATCACATCACAGCGGAGAGAGGGGGCACGGGGCAGTGACAGTGACAATGCGTTGTCCGTTGCGGCGAGGGGTTGCCGCGGGCTTGTTAGCAACCGCATTTTGCCCATGCTGCTGTTGCCGATGTTGTGGGTGGTGATGTGATGTGATGGTGGTGGTTGCAGCCCGGGAGGCAGCCCTGGAGGCCGGGAGACAACCGGATAGCAGGGAGTGTCGGAGTCGCCTCCCTCGTTAGGGGGGAGTGCCGCTGTTGACAACATTGTTTTGTTGTTGACAAAAGGCCCTTCCCCGGAGCCCTCCTCCTGTCTGCACTGCACGTTTTCGGCCTTTTCGCTCTTACAACATCGCCGGAAAAGCCCTAAAGCTCCCTAAACGTCGCCAAGGCCGTCGAGTCGTCTTCGTCGCCACGCGCCCCGCCTTTCCACCCACCTGCAAGTCCAGGCCCGCCAGGAGCTCCTCCGCCGTACGACCCTGCGCCGGCGGCAGCGGCGCCAGCCCCGTCGCCACCGCCGCCCACCCGCCGGCGGCCGCCTCCGCCACCAACTGCGCCAGCAGCGCCGCACCCGACACGCCACCGGAGGTTGTCGTCGCCGCCGCCGCCGCCACCGTCCCCGGCGGCGGCGCCGCGGGCCCTGCTTGACCAGCCACAGATCGAAGAGTTGGTCCGCAGTGACCGCCGGCGGCGGCGGTGGCGGCGACGGCGGCGGCGGTGACGGCGCCAGCGGCCGCCACCGCCGCTGCTGCTGTCCCTGCTGGCGCAGGACGGTCCGCCGCTGCGGCATGAAGGCCGCCGCCGCCAAAATGGTAGCCCTGCGCCGACGCCGGCGCCAGCGGCACTGCCGCCCCGGCTCCTGCGGCAGCAGCTGCGGTGACGGCGGCGGCGGCGCCGGCGCCGGAGAATGGCGGCGCCATGCCCCGCGGCGCCACTCCGGCCCCAGCGGCGCCCGCAACCGTGCCCCAGCCGCCGCCGACGGCCGCTGCGGGGAGCTGGGCAGTCGGCTCGGGGCCTGGCCCCCGAGCCTGCTCCGAAACCTGAGCTTGCGCCGGTCCCGCCGCAACGGCCGAGCCCGGACCAGGCCCGGGACCCGGGCCTGGCCCCTGCCCCAGCCCTAACAGCCCCAATCCGGGCTGCAACCCTGGGGCCGACGAGGCCTGGAAAGCGACACCCGCGGCCGTTTCGGAAGGCACCATGAGCGGTAGCAGGGATGCGGGTGGCAGGGTCTGCACTTGGGCTCGCTGGCTGTGGACGTCGTAGCTGGGCCCCGTCGCCATGCCGGAGGGAGTGGCCGCGGCCGCCGCCGCTGCTGCCGGCGGCGGCGGCAAGCGCGCCACGGGCGCCCACACCACGGTACCGGAGCCGTCCGTCGTGACCAGCGCGCCCGCAGGCCATTGCAATAGCTGCGGCGGCAGCGGCAGCGGCGGCGCCGCCGCGTGCGCACCGTCGCTGCCGAAGCCTTGTTGCGGCGGCCGTGGCGGGGGTGGCGGCACCGAGATGGACAAGGCTGACGACCAGCACCCACAACCGTCACCATCATACTCGCTGATGCCGCCGCTGACGCCGCTGAAGTTGGGCGCGATGGCGGCGGCGCCGCCGTCGCCGCCACCGCCGCCGCCGGGGCTGGAGGTGTCCATTGAGCCGCGAGGCTGGCCGTGGCTGCCGCTAGTTGCGCCAGTGGCGCCGAAGGAGAGGTCCATTGAAAGACTGGAGGAAGGAGTCTGAACCAGATACGGAAGCGGCGGCTCCCGGGGCTCAAGGTTGATCTGGGTCGAGTGCTGGGGCGGCAACTGCGGCTGCTGGTGCCCCGGGAGTTGTGACTCCATCGGCGCGAGCTGCGCCTGTGAGGAGAGCTGCAGCAGCGGACCGGACCCGTAGAACGTGTAGGTTTGAAGGGGTGATGCTGAGGGTGTCTGCAACGCCTGGAAGTCGCCACCGACGGGCAGCTGTGGGGCGGAGATGGTGTTGGATTCGCCGAGGCTAGGAGGTGAGGCACGCCGAGCCTCGGGAGTTGAGGACTGCGCGTTTTGGAGCCCCTCCGGTGCCGGCCTGGTGTCAATTAAGGATGCTGTTGCGTTTGATGCAGCAGTGTAAGGGAGGTCTGGGAGGTCGGGGAACAATGAAGCTGGGTCATCAGTTCCATGCTGGTCGTTGGGCTGGTCAACTGCCTGAAGTGAGGCACCAGCATCTCTCGGTGGGGAAGTGAGAACATCCCAACCTATCAGCATGTCATCCACCTCCGCAAACGCGCAGAGGATATCAGAAAACTCCGCATCGGAATACTGGGCTTCCATTTGCCCTGCTTCCCACTCATATGGCTTTCTTTTCCGCCTAGACAAGCATGTGAGGTTCTGTCTTCACCAAAGCATGTTGTATGTGGAGCGAGCAACTCCAATGCAAGGATTACGCCCTGGTTCGGAGCCGACGCCTTGCGAAGGGGCGGGACGCTTCATCATTTTGTATATTCAAACACAAATACCTATGTACCGTTTATAATTGCAAGAGCCAGTCACTTCTCCTAATCAAACATTAGCATGCGCCAACTAACGAACTCGGTCACTCTTCTGTGACCGTGGCCAAATAAACCTCTACGCGATGGAGATATGATCTTTGTACACATACGTATTGTGTCAATACCGGTAATCAGTAAAGTCAGGCGTGGCGCTTTCACAGGGCAGCTCAACCCGGTCTGAAATGTAACGGACAAACAGGCTTAACCGTCGACCTGAACCGGGGAAACCGGGGAATTGGCGGAAACCGGGGACGCGGGGAGCAACGGAAACGGGGAATACAAAACCGACTCCCAAGCTTTTCGAAGTCTCACCACCACCACCACCACCACCACCACCAAGTTACACTACCGTTCCCTCAGTTCGGTACTTGTATGAAGACGGGCGGCCTCACGCTAACACCCCCAACTGCCGCTCGGCACACAATGACGTACCTGCTACGGGTGGGGAGGGTTTGCATAGGAGGGCAAGGGCGCGTGTGTGCGCGCCTGTATGCATGTGCGGAGATGAGTGATGCGCCCCCCCATCTCGGCCTGTTCAGCAGCACGCTTCTTCTGTTACTTTACCGTTCACGGGCTCCGGCCTATACGTGGATACCCCCCCCCACCCCACCGCACGCCTCCCCGGGTAGTTCTTGGGGGTCCAGCTTGTGTAACAAGCGATCGATAATTCGGTATGCTCCACACTCTACCACAGCAGACCACGACGCACACCACCGCACCACACCGCACACCACATCGCACTGAGCCCCACCCACCCTTTCCACGGCCTCCCAAGGTTGCGAAACCCCGAACGAAGGCGGCCCCAAAAGTATGCGAGAGTTACAAAAGCCAAAAGCCAAGTACCACCCGATTCATGGCACCCTCCGTAAGAATGGGGGCCAGGCCCCAGTGCCGGGTCGATTCACCCCCCAGTGCATCTCCAGAACTTAGAAATGTCTCGACAGTCGACACCTCAAGAGCCCGAAACCGTTGCGAACCGTCAACGGCTGCAACCAACCATTAACGAATCCACGAAACGACCCACGCACGCAACAGTTACGTACGCTCCTTACGCCGCACCCAGGTTAATTGGGTTTGTACGACGTCTCTCCCCGACACCATCTTTAGGATGTTTGCCTCTTGTACATTACATCAATATCACATCATGTGTGTACTGCCAAGGCAATACCAAGGCTCACGTCATTTCCCCGCCAACAATAAACATCCAAAGCACGTATAAAACCAAAAAACGTTTTTTTTGCATGCGGCATCTGAAACCTTGCAGTTGGGATGCCCCTCACCACAGCACACTTTCGGCTGTGTGTCCCGCTCCGTCCCGCTCTGTCTAACCCCCCGGCACCCTCCCTCCCTCCCAGCGGATACCCCCTCGGCAACCTCCAAACTCCTACAAACCTGCACACAGCGCAACACCACGCAACACACGGTCACAAAGACGTGTCCACATAAGACGTGTCCCGGTCGCGCGTCCCCTCCCGCGGTCGCGTATTTTGGGGTGGCGACCTGTAGTACGACAACGAAATACGACATGCGCCCTCCACCAATTTGGCGCCGTACATTATGGCGCCCACGGCAAGTCGTACAATTCTTTTCCGCCGGGCGCCGCCAGAAGCTGCTCCTCCACCACGCGCCTCAGCGGCTGAGCCTCGGGCCACTGGGACAGCGAAGGGCTGTACGACAGGGCGCTCCGGATGCCGTGCAACAGCCTGCGTGTCCGCGCGTGTGCACGTGTGCATGAGTGTTTGAGATTGCGACGGACGAAGTACGGTACATCAGCGCGAAAATAATGAAATGTTCATCAAAGGCAAGCCCGACGAGAAAAGGGGCTAAGGGGGAAAATCCGCCAGCGAAGCAGGATGGGTGGGTGCAAGTCTGGGGAGTGTCACGAACACACGAAGCTTTGCGCCCCGCGCGCACACATGTGTTTTGGCTGGCTGCAATAATCGGGTCATGTCATCGTTCGGATGGCTCGTGCACCCGTGCATGGGTGTGACACGACGTGCGCGAGGACCAGACGCCGGAGAGAAACCAACAACGCACAAAACAGCCTGCTGCTGCTGCTGCATCACCCCCTCGCGCGCGTGTGTGCACATGTGCGGCTGCAAACAGCTGGAAGCGCACAAAGCGTGCGAAGCGCGCACGGAGCAAGTCGGCGAGCGAACCATCGTTCGGCGATCGAGGTTTACCGGGGCGGGAACGGGGCGGGGCGGGGAGGGGCAGAAGCGATGCGATCTGACCCAGGCCCCACCTGACCCAGGCCCCACCTGTACCAGTAGCACGTGCGGCCGTTGCCCGTCAGGTAGGTCGCCGCCAGCCGCTGACCCTCCGCCGCCACCGCCGCCGCCGCCTCGTCGTTGTCCGCCGCCCAGTCCAGCTCCAAAACCAGGTCCTCGGGGCCGCTCCCCAACGAACCCCGCCAGAACTCCACCAGGTTGACCCGGTGCCGCAACAGGCTGAGGCGGGGTTGGGGCCGGGGTTGGGGCCGGGGTGGGGTTGGGTAGGTGGGGTGGGGTGGGTGGGGAGCATGGAGAACCCCAGCCCCTTGCAACCCCACCCCCTCCCGATCTCGTTAACGCACTCATACCCACACGCTGACAAAGCCCACGCACTTGTACGTTTGGTGATCGGTGATCGGTGATCGGTGACTGGTCAGATGCGTTGCTGGGTCGCATTCACCCCCCAGGGTCGTCAACCAGGGTGCCTTGGCTGCGGTTCTTCTTCCTTCTCTAACCCCCCCAACCACCACAAACACACGCACACGAGAATTACTCGGATCACTTGGGAGTGATGCGACGGATCACCTCACCCGTCTTAAGGCCGGGCCGGAGGGCTCACCCCTAGGTTCGGTAGAGGTCACAAGCGGCTCCCCCGTCTCACCCACCCACCCACCCAGCCACCAACCCACCCGGTAAGTATTGCTGGGTTCAGGGTCCGTTCGCTAACGCCGTCTCCGTCTCCGCTGCGGTATCTTCGTTTTACCCACCCACCCACCCAGCCACCCCACCCACCCACCCAGCCCACCCCGCCCACCTACCTCCTGTAGTAGTATGCGTAGTATCCGGATGCCTCCTTGACCACCAAGCTACCCAGAGGCAGCACCTGCTCCAGGCGGGAGGAGATGCTGGGCAGCGAATGTGTGGAGGGGGCGGAGGGGGAGGCCGGAGAGGTGGGAGGAGGGGAGGGGGGTAGGGTCATGAAGAAGAACCGCAGCCAAGTAACCGACTGAGGCGAACGGAGGAGGAGGGGGGTAGCGCCCAACCCAAACACCCGCACCGCACCGCGTGGCCCCCGGCCCGCCTGCCGCAGCCGCAGCCTCCGCTGATCCCTCCCGCTCCCCCCCTCCCGCTCTCCCCCCCTCCCGCTCCCCCCCTCCCGCTCCCCCCCTCCCGCTCCCCCCCTCCCGCCACTCCACCCCCTGTTGGCCACCCGGCTGGCCGCGGCTCCTCTGGCGGCAGCCCCCGGCCCAAGACTCCAACCCGCAGCCTCCCCACCGGCCGGCTCCGAAGGTCCGGACCCGGCCCTACAGCCCTTTGCTCCCTTCCATCAGGGTAAGGTACCCCCCCCCGCACCCCCTCACCTCACCTCGCCCCAACGCCCTTCCGCCTCCCCAACGCAAACGCCACATCTCTTATACACTACACAACGCCCATCTTGACATAACACACCGTCCCCCGAACACCTCCGAAACTCCCTAACCCACGCCCCACCACCCAAAACCCGAACCCCTCTGGATCCCACCCCCTCGGACGCACCCTTGTCCGTCCAGATGCGCCAGGTACTTGAAATGCGTGTGGCGGATCATGGGGATACGGCCGATGAAGGATACGTCCAGGGGCAGACGGGAGGAGGAGTTCTGGATGGGGCGCCGGGGGGTGGCGGAGGAGGGGAGGGGGAGGGGGAGGCGGAGAGGGAGGGGGAGGCGGGGAAGGGGCAAGGAGGTGGAGGGGAGGTGAATCGGGCGGCAGGAGGGCTTTAGGGCTTGGTGGCCGAGCGTCAGCCTAGCGTCGTACTTTATGACGGGCTGGGACCTGGGAGGGAAGCAATGCGGGAGCGAGGACCGCTCGCTGGGGGGCCGAGGGCCGGGGGAGGGGAGGAAGGCCTGAAGGAATGGAAACCGGCGCAGCCGTGAGCGGTGCGGTGCGGTGTGCGGTGCTGTGCGATCCGCCAGCCAACGAACGAAACGGGCCAAAAAGGGCCCCTTTCGTCCAGAAGAACGAAAGCCCAAAGACAAGATACGAACACTGATCGGGACGCGTGCCGGCACGTTGAGCGCGCCGGGGTGCGTGTGTGTGTGTGTGTGGCGCGCTCGCTCTGTGGCGCGCTTGCCGTGCTGCCGTACTGCCGTACTGTCGTCCGTACCAGCTTGGGAGCCGCCTTGCTGATAAAGTAGTCTCTGAAGGGGCAGGTGCGATTTCCCTTGTAGCAGATGCGGCGGCCGTTGGTTCCGGTCTTGTACGTGAACACGTCATTCGATACCCGGTTGGTCCGGTAGTGGCTGCGGGTTGACATGGATTCATGGGAGGGGGAGGAGGAGGGTAAAAAATGATACCGCAGCGGAGACGGAGACGGCGTTAGCGAGGAAGAGGTGGAGAGGAGAAGGATCAGACGGGTCCGAAGGGTCAGAAGGGTCCGCTGTGAAGAACCGTTGGAGAGGGCGCTACGGATGTACGAATTACCGTACTTTTAGGTCGAAATAAGGCAAAACCAGCCAGTAGTAAGGAATGGGCAGTCGATAGCTTGATATACCGTATACGATGCAGTCGGGAACGAAGGACACCACAGAAGAGCTGTACCGTAATGGTATTGGCGAGAGAGGCAAGGGGGTGGCTTTAGGGTGTTTGGCGGGTGGGGACTGAGAAGGGCGAGGAATGCAGGAGGACAGGAGGGCGTGAGGGCCGAAGGGGTCTTCGCTCTCCGACCTTGACCCAACACTGCACTGCACACGGCCTTGAACACTGGAAGACGGCAACAGCAGCCACTGCTCAGCCACACAAGGGCGGTCGGGGCAGATGTACACGCGCATGTACACGCACCCCATCTGTCCGTATTCTCGTACTAGTACTGTACCCGTCTTGTACCCTAAGCCCCGGGGCCCCCAGCCAAGGAACCAGGGCCGCAGCCTGGTGGTGAAACAGCCCTTGACGCGGCTGCCGTACCACGGCAGCCCTGTCGTACAACGTACCTGAACCTGCCGAACAGCACGGGCTTGCGGTCCTTCCAGGGGACTTCGTTGAACTGGGGGATGGCGTCAAGGAAGGTCTTGTCGTACAACCTGTCAAACGGTACGACAGAAATCGTGTGTGGGCATACGTGTGGGTATGCGTGCTGCGGGGGCGAGGGGAGGAACGGGTTGTCTGCGGGGGGAGGGTTAAACGCTCACGCGCAAAAGAAATGACTACAGTAGTAACATGTAGTCATGTACTGTGGTCCCCCCATCCCCATCCCCCAAACTCCAACCCCCCGGTGTTCGAGTGGCGACCCTCGCTTCAGATGGAGTTGCTAGAGCCGTGTGTACGACGCGTACGACTCCAAATCCACGTCATCGTCCAGTACGGCACACTCACTTCATGTGGAAGTGGAAGTTGGGCACCAGCAGCAGGTCGGGGAAGAAGTCGCTCTTGCAGATGCCGCACAGCGGGTACGGCCCCGGTACGAAATCCGGACCGTACGACGACCGTACGACGTCGGGCGGGGTGCTGCTGTTCACCAGCAGCGGAGACACCTGCGTTCAGACGACGATTGCAGTCCTTGTGTGGAATTATATTTCCGAAGATAAGAAATCCGAAGATAGCATTCCCAAAATAGAAATCCCTTGTTGCATTAGTTCACCGAAGTGTGAGGCCGACCGGAAAGAGCACCGGTACCGTAATGAGCTGGAAAAGATTGCGGGAATGAAATGAAATGACATGAAATGAAATGGTCCCAAGCTCCCAACACACAACCCAACCCAACCCGGGCGGCCCTTCACAATTCCTTCGCATACTTTCCCTCCCTCCAGATCACCCAGGTCTCCCGGGGGCCCTCCCAGCCCCCTTGGCCCCCGCCCCCAATCTCATCCCAAAGATCGGTGCGTCCTCCTCCTACTCCCTCTCCCCCTCCCCCTCCTGCCTCTGGCCCCGTCACCCCGCCTCCGCAAGAGAACAACGCACCCCGCCCCCAGCACCCTTGCCATCCCTCCCTGCCCTCCCTGCCCTCCGCCCTTCCCAGCCCCCTCTTCCCCTTCCCCTCCCACTCCCTTCCCCCTCCCCCAAACCCCTAAAACCCCCAGCACCCTAAAACCTCGCCCCCCCGTTCACCCCCTCCCCTTTTTCCGCACTCACATGTCGGGGCGTGTCTGAGGTAGTCAGCACGAACGCCACATCAGGCAACCCCCAGCTCCCCTGCCCCTGCTGCCCTTCCCCCCGCTCCTCCCCCTCCCCCTTCCCCCGCTGCCCTCCCCCTCCCGCTCCGAAACTGTCCTCCAGGTGCAGCATCATGCGCATGTAGGCCAGGTGGAGGGGCGCGTGGTGGCGCAGACCCGGGAAGTCGGTGGGGCTCAGAAGGTAGGCGCGACCGCCAAAGAAACTGCACGGGGGGACCGCGGGGGCGGGGTCGGGGGGCAAAAAGGAGATACCGCAGTGGAGACGGAGAGGGGCGTTAGCGAACGGACCCGGGAAGGGAGGAGGGCGTTACTAGGCCTGAGGCCTGGGGCCTGAGGCCTGGGGCACGCAAGGTTAGTCGGCGGATGCCGGTCAGGGGAAGCAACACCGCAGACACCAAGCCCAGGCGCAAAGACAGCTGCTCAGGGGGGCGAGTACGGCATGGCAGGTACGGCATGACAGACGGCCCATACACAGGGTTGGAAAGCAGCCTGTGCCGTGTCGTGTGCAGTCCCGGCAGAGAGGAGCGTCCGCCGCTGTCACTGTCCGCACATGGCCGCCCCCGCTCTTTCGCTCGCCCCGCCCCGTACCCTTGTGCTCAGTACGACAGCCCAATATGCCGTATTGTGTCGTAACTGCACTGCAGCGCAACATGGCGCTGACTAGAGCCAACCAAGGAGGGCAGCTGGGTCGCAGTGCGCGCTCAAGTTCTTGCCGTGATCGGACTCCGTACAGAGCCTCTCCCGTACATCACTTCCCGTTCTCCAGCGGCCCCCTGCTAGCGGCTAGCATCGCTGACGGCTGACCCTGACCCTGGGTCTGGGTGGAGGCCGCATCGCTCACCCGATGGTGAGACCGCGCATGGCCACGCCGCCAAACCTCTCCGCCGCGAACCGAGTGGCTTCGAGCGAGATGCCGCCCAGCTTGCGGTGAATTTCCAGGTCGCGTTCGATTTGGGAGTAGGTGAGATCATAGCGGCTGCATTCAAGGGCGGTGTAGTTTAACGCACTCTCCAGGTTGTCCACTTGGCTTGCCAATGCCCGCCCACCACCCTGGGCATCCGAGACAATTTCCCCGGTCCGCCAAGCATCGCCACGGCCGCTGCGGCCCTGTGATGTTGTGCTGGAGGTAATTAGGTCGTTCACATGGATCGCGGAAAGGCGCTGCGCTGCACACGCCAACACCGCTGCGAACAGGAGAGCGCACGCGCGCGCTCCTTTGCGCCGTAGCATATAGTTATGAGTTTTTACATTGAATAGCTGGAATGTGAGAACATTTCATTTGCGAATCCTAGGTTGGAGAACTGCGGTGTCAACTGGCGATGCCGATGTATGTAACCCTAGCACCAAAGGATTGAGTAACATAAGGATGGATGTTCCATATCAAAGATGTACACAGGCAGTTGCCTCTTGCGCACAAATATTGCCAAAGCTTCTTTGTAACTTTCCGTTGGCAAGTCAAACGAAGGCTTTGACGCTAGCGTGCAGCAAAGAAATCAAGAGACAGTACTGACGCATACTGAAGGTCCATCTGGGTCAGCCTGTCTTCGCGAGCTGACGAGCGGATGTCGGCCTGTTGGTGCAACTGACGCCAACCAAGCCAACCACCAAGCCAATCCCGTCGCGCCGCACATGAATCCAGTACATCCTTGCCCTGGAAAGGTTCCAGCCTTGACACGCGAAGAAACCTGGAAATTGTTGTCAACTATTGGCGGCCGGATCATGAGTGACACGCGGCGTACGAACAGTGAAAAGCATCAGTCTCCCCGCGCGGAGCTGTCAAAGCCCGATTGAAAGCCCATCTTCGCATTCGGCGCTCCTCACCTCTTAGGTTACAATATCCTCCTTACAGGTGGCGCGTTCCCAGCATCTGACGCGGGTACCACTGAGGAGGTGGACCTAAGAACAGCAGCAGAAAGCAGCGATCCGCATTTCTCCCTGCAGAAGCAAAGCCCTTCTTCCGGCGGCACCGCCCACTCGCCCGTGCCTCCCCCACATACCCGTTCGTTCAATATCTACAGAATCTACGGCAGCCTGCCGAACGTGACTGTGCCGGCGACCCCGGCCTTCCGTAGCCTCTGCCCTGGCCAGAACACAAACAAGTAACAAGTAATACACCGTCGCACCCAGGCGGGCTACGGCTCCCAACCCGCCAACAGTTCGTCACACCGGCGGCGAATGGTGACCACCCCAAGCCTAGCTACGCGGCCGTGCGCCGGCCGCCGGCCGTACGGCAGCTGGCGCCGTACAAACCCATCCGGCCCATGCGCCCTGGCAGCCTGGATCCTCACCGGTGTGCTCTTCCTTACCGTTCTCGACGGCGCGCGGGCGGCTGTGACCGGCGGGTCGTACGACAGGCACGTCATGTCGTACAGTCGACTTGGCGGGCGGCAGGGCAGGCTGCCGCTGGCGGCTTCTGACGACGCCGACAGCCGCGGCGCGGCGGCGGCGTGGGGGGATGATGAGTTGGTTCCGATCGCCATTGAAGATCTGCCTCCGCGGAAACCGCTCATGGCGGACAATAGGTGAGTTCTGAGTGGAGTGGAGTGGACGAGGACGGGGAGAGGAGTGGGGGGGGGGGACGGGGATGGGAATGGAGTCGGGTGGTGGTGGTAAACCGGCAATGTGCGCGGGGGTGGTGGTGGAGTCGCTTGGTTTCTATCTGGTACGGGTTGACACCGCGGTCGTCTCCAATCAAAGCGGAGTGGGGCCACTTTTTTCCTCGCACAAGGATAAGGACAGCGGCACATGCACGCATGACGGCAGCGTCTGCGGTTCGCGGTTAGTGGTTGGTGGTTAGTTGGTGGTTGGTGTTTCGACTGTGTGTACAGATTGACTTGGTCGGGAGTTGATTCGTGACACCCTTGACACCCTGGACTCCGGCTTCTTCCCGTGTACGACGAACATCGCCGCCACTCCCCCCCTCCGCCCGAAGTGCAATACACCCACCGTTTGCACGCACGAACAGCTCTGCGGCACTACTTGAAAATCCCTTTTCCCCTGGGCCGCCCCAGCTCCCCGCCCCGTACCTTTGACGCCCCACTTTTGCGTTCTGACCCGGTCCACAAACAACAGCGTCAAGGCGACGCCGACCTCCCCCGCCAAAGACGCCCGCATCGGCGCTGCCTTTCCCTCCACCTCCGCCGCCACCGCCTCCGCCGTCAACACGGTCCCGTGGGTCGGCACGGCCGCCGAGGCGTTGCAGCTCTTGTCGTCGATGGTGCAAGAGCAACAGCAGCCCGGGCAGCAGCAGCAGCAGCAGCAGCAGCGACTGCCGCAACCGGAACAGCAGCTGCAGCAGCAGCAGCAGGCGTTGACACTAACTGAGCTGATGCTGCAACAAGCCGGCACGCAGCTCCCCGCGTTGACTGCTGGCGGCGGCGGCGGCGGCGGCGGCCGGGCGGGTCTGGTGTGGCAGGGGCCGCAGCTGCCGCTGACCGCCGGCATCTTCAACGGAGGCGCGATGGGCGGCGGCCTGGGAGGCAGCGGCGGCAGTCTAATTGGCAACGGCGGCGGCCTGGGGGGCGGCGGCGGCCTGGGGAGCGGCCTGGGGGGCGGCAACCTCTGGTGGCGCGTTCTTGGGGGACAGGACGCAGACACCGACCGGTAGGTGGAGTGCTTGTCGTTGTCTGCTCTGTGCTGTGTGTGTGTGTGTGTGTGATGGTCTGTAATTGCGCTAGATTGTATCGGGGGGTAGTAAAATGGTCCGCAATGCCTCGGGAGTTGGGCTGGATTGCAGTTTTCATGTCGTACTACCGTCATGTTTGCCAGAATCTTATCCGGGTGGGCTGCTGGCGGCGGATGGTTAACGGTATATAACGGCAGCAACGGAAGCACGAGGGCAACTGAAATATCGGCATGTTGAGAAGGAAGGAAGCTTACCAGGAGCGGAAAGAGGGGCGGTGTGGAATGATGTGGCTGAGAGGGTGGCGGAGGGGGAGCGCTCATGCGGCAGGGTGGCCCAGTAAGGAATGCCGACGAAGGCAGGTGCTCGCAGGCCCAGCCGCCCCGCTGCTCGGTGCTCCCCGGCGGCATCTGGATGCGCAGCAATGAAATGAAACATTGCTTCCTCAATGTTTCATTTCATTGAGGAAGCGGCGACCAGACCGAGCATGAACCATGGGTCGGCCAAACGGAACATGAACGGTCGGAGCAGCGCGCGAACGCAGGGCGGATGGAACGCTACTGCCGGGAACGAAGGAAGGCGAAGAGGGAAGGACGGACGGAGGGGAGGGAGGGTTACCAAAGCTGCGGATGCTCCGCTAGATGGATGCCACTACCGGTAGAACGTACGTAAAAACAGCAGGCAATTGGCATGTCACGCGCGTCGTGTTTGACTGTGGTTGACAGGCGGCACACGCATTGCCGTGCGCCGCGACCTTTACTCTGGGCACGCACATTCTACGTTTCTACCCCACCCAGAAGGTCAGCACCAGCACCCTCCTTACACCCGTGACGGACACACCCGGTACCAACCACAGCGACCGCCGGCCGCCAGCATCATTACTGCAGCTACTGCGTTGTTGCGTTGCAGACAACACACTGAACGCGTGGTCGCTGCACGCCGCGGTGGTACTTACCTGCCGCCACTTTTACATTCCTGCGGCACGTGCCGCCGCCGCTGCTGGTATTGCTGCTGCTGCTGCTGCTGCTGCTGCTGCTTCCACCCACACCGCCGCCTCCCGCCCCCCGACGCCGTTGTCCGCTGCGCCCGCAGGGCCGCCGCTGGCTCGGACGGGGGGGGCGGTGCGGGGCAGCAGCAGCAGCAGCAGCAGCCGTATCAGTATCAGTGGCGGGGGATGCTGCAAAGCGCTGCTGTGCAGCAGCAGCAGCAGCAGCAGCAGCAGCAGCAGCTGCTGCTAATGTCGAAGCCGGAATCAGTCGCGCAGTTGGGGCAGCAGACACCGACGGTACCGCCGCCGCCGCAGCGGCAGCAGGCCACAGGGACCGCGGCGGCGGTGAATCCGATGTTGGATCCATCGTCGTACAGGATTCTGGGGGGCAACGATGCTGACCAGAACCGGTAACGACTGCCGTGTGCTGTGTAACAGTTACTGTGTCCGATAAACAAACGACCTACCTCTGTTGCCTGACAAAGGTTTTGGACGCTTCAGAGTCCGGTACCCCATGGCTCATCCGCCAACACCCTCGTCGCGCCCTCCCCTAGATCCAACCACTTCTCCTATGTCCGCCTTGCCGCCCTGTCTTGACTGCCCGCCCTGCTCTCGCCCGCCCGCCCGCCCGCCCCCCCGCCCGGGTCCATTCGCCGCATCCTTCCATCCTTCCATCGCAGAGCGAGTCCTCTAATCCTTATTGCCCTCCCTTCCCTTACCTAGCACCGCCCTTGCCTGCCTGCCTGCCTACCATCCCACGTTCTTTGCTGCTTTGCTTGATTGACCAAGATCTTCCCCCCGCCCGCCCGCCATCCCGCCACACACACACACAGCTACCGCTTCATCGCCTCCCTGCGCGACCTCAACGGCCGTCACTTCTGCGGCGGCTCCCTGCTGGCCCCCTCCGTCGTCCTCACCGCCGCGCACTGCCTCCAGAGCGCCTCCGACGGCTCGCTGCGCACCCCCACCGTCCACATCGGCCGCTACTACACTGAGACGTCCGACCAACAGGGACACGACGTGCGCAAGTGAGTGCTGCTGCTGCTGCCCTGCCTGTGTATCGTACCTCCGCGCAGCAGCCCCCTGTATGTGGAACTACGTATGTATGGCAGTAGTCCAGTAGTACCTCCGCGCGGCCCCATAAGTATGTACGTACCTAGGAATGGCAGAGTAGTCCAATCGGGGGTGGGTTACCCCGCCGGGGGCCTGTCTCGGTGAGGCCCTCGTCGCACGTCAGCCCCTCGCGCCAACCGTCATCAGTCAAGCCCGCCCGAATGAACTGGGTATTACCCTGCCAACTGTTGCGGATCGAGGCGCAGTGGGGGTCGAGGCGGGTGCAGCCTGCCCGCCCGCCCGCCAGCCAGCCAGCCAGCCCGCCAGCCGGCTGCTGCTGCCGGTGGATCCGCACGCAGAGGCCACTATACGCATGTACGGACTGCGTGCGTTCCTCCTTCCCCCTGCCCGCCCGCCCGTCCCTCCGCCCCCGTGTCCGGCCCCCTCCCAGGTGCGTCACCAGTGTCGTACACCCCGGCTGGTCCTTCACCCGGGGTCAGAACGATCTGGCGCTCTGCTTCTTGGACAGCCCCTCCTCGAGACCCACGATGATGCTGGTGCCGGGTGGGTCGGCGGGTCGGTGGGTCGGTGGGTCGGTGGGTCGGCGGGCCGGTGGGTCGGTGGGTCGGCCGGTCGGCGACTACCCGTCGTTGTTGGGCGGGGCCCCAGCGCGAAGCGCCCAGGGCTACTAGCCCTGGTCCAGGACTTGGACCAGGGTGTCATCCCACGCTGGGATTCATGTTGGTGGACGCGAGGTGGATGAACGTTGGGTTGCTCGGGAGAGCCTACCGCGATTGCGACTTGCTTGCGACAGATGTGTGTGGCGGTGGTCAGCGCCGTCGGGGTAGTTGGCAGTTGATTTATGGGTGCTCGGAATCCACATCACGCACCGGCCGGCTGCACAGCAGGGGTGGGTTTGGCGCTATCCACAACTGGGTGGACTCAAGCAACTGACCGCCGGGTGGGGTTAGATATGTGGCCAGTTAGTGGGGCGCCGCGGTTCTGGGCCCTGGCAGCGATTGTGTCTTGTATGGGGCAGGCAAAGGGGGGCCTTTGTGGGCACCGAGCTTATCGCTTCGCCGAAACAGCGGGATGGGGATGTCGCTTCGACGTGGACGTGGACGACAGGCCTCGGCTTCCGGCAGCATCGTATTATGCGGGTATTTTTGTGACCCACGGTAGCAAAGCTTTAGTAGCAATTCCAAGTCGGGCAGCCACGCAGCGAGGCAGGGGGGCACCGCGAGACGCGTGTAGACGCGACCGTTCCGTAGCATCTGCGCATTCTTGCATCTGCCTGCGCGCCCTGACCTGTGCTCCCTTCGCCGATCCGATGTGATCCGATGTGATCCGATGTGATCCGATGTGATCCGATGTGATCCGATGGCGCCGCACAACACAACCATCTCCCTCCGTCGTCCACCTCCACCTCGTAGCAGGCAACCTGCGTCTGTACGCCCAGACCTCCCTCGTGGTGGTGGGTTTCGGAGCCAAACAGGAGGGGGGAGGCAACTACGACACGCTGCAGGTGGGTGGGTGGCTGGGCCGGTGGGTGGGTGGGTGGGGTCGTGGCAGGTGGGAATGGATGGCTTTTTCCGGGTGTTACGGTGATAGGACTCGGGAGGACGATGGAGGAGTGCCTGTGGAAAGGCAAACGGTGCACCCCTTGCCACCCCTGCAAAATCATCGGCCGCCGGCTCTCACGGCCGCAATCGCATCTCAGATAGATTGACTGCTGCCTCAAAACCAACTAACTGAGCTCGCTTATGGCGCCGAGGACCGAGCTTTCTCTCACCGCTGTGTGTGTATGTACCGTATGCGCGGCTGCACCCGGCCACGTACCTACACCCTGCATTCATTCGTTCCGTTCGTGCCCCAACCGCCCATCAACCTGCACTCTAGCGCGCCTATCCCTCCACATGTGTGTGTATGTGTATGTATGTTTGTGCAGGAGGCGGTGGTGTACCCTCAGGACGTCAAGGCCTGCAACAGCACCTACGGAGGACTCATCGGCAGCAGCCAGATCTGCGCTGGTACGTGCGTGCTGATTGGAGCGGGTGGGAGGTCAGAGTGGCTGCGCGTCCCGGTGGCGTTGGCGGGGAAAGGCTGGGGCTGAGGCGGCGCTGTGTACGACTGGTGGCGTGTCGTGCCGGGTGTGTGATGATGGGGGTTGTGGCTTCCGCCCCCTCCTTCCATTACCCCCGCCTCTCCCCCCTAACCTGGACCTCTACCGTGTCCCGTCCCTCCTTCCCTCCTTCCCAATTTCCCTCCTTCCCCCCTTCCCTCCCGAAGGCCGTGCGGCCGGCGGTGTGGATGCCTGCCAGGGCGACTCGGGCGGCCCGCTGCTGCTGCCCCGCGGCACACCCGCCACCGTCTTCAGCGCCTCCCCCGCTGCTGCCGAGGCGGTGGCCCCCGACGGCTCCGAAACCGACCTGCAGCTGGGGGTTGTGTCCTGGGGCCGGGGCTGCGGGCAGCGGGGCCAGCCGGGCGTGTACACGGACCTTGCTAAGTACCGGGACTGGATCGACGAGCAGATCAAAGTACGTGGGCGGTTGGTGGTCGGCGGTTGGTTGGAGGTTGGTGGTTGGTGGTTGGAGTCTGGTTATGGAGGACGGGGAGGGATGAAACGGGTGTGGGGCTGGGGGTTCTACGTGCATGTGTGGTGTGATGAGGGTGACGGTGAGGGTGAGGGTGAGGATGGGTTGGCGGGGTGGGCGCGGAGTAGCTACGTATGAATGAAACTATTTCGCAATCCCAGTGTCTTTCCAGAAGGTCTTGGGCCGCCCCGGATGGATTAGCGACCGTGAAGCAACCCCTGATACACCTACGGTGCGGTGCAACACCCCCCTCCTCCCTCCCCCTTCCCTCCCTGGCGCTCTCGACGGATCGCACGCACAGGCCAACCAGAAGCCGCCGCTGCCCGTCGCAAGCTTTCCCAGCCCGGACCAGATCCGGGCGGCCGTTGAATCGCAGTACAAATGTACGACAACTCCATCGGGAGATGACCTGAGGGCGGCGGCGCAGACAGTCAACAAGGTCGGTGTTTGGATCAAGAATGGCGTCGCTGTGTCGTACATACGTGCCACACTGCCGTATTTTCCGCGCGTCGGTTTTACGTTTCTGTCTTGCTGTCTTGTTGTTTGCTGTCTTACTATCTTACTTGGCGCTCGCCATTACATGCAACGAGCTCTACATGCGACCCTGCTGCGTGCTGGCTGACTGCGACCCTTGATGGCGTGTGCATCACATCACAACATCACAACCGAAGTTCACCACGTGGTAATCCAAGACCAAGACATGACAACCGGCGAACGAGTGGTGCCGTATCGCCTGTACCGTCTCTACCACTTGTACCGCCCACCCTGTTGCCACGGTGGATCTCTTCATCTCGCGTCGTTCCGTCGATCGGCAGCGAAGTTCCTTCGCTTCACTTCGCCTACTTTCTTTGACGACCCCGCCTCTACGTATGCCTGCTGCATCCCTCCCGCTTCGCCCCCGATCTCCTCGCGCGCAGGGCGACCCCCTCGCCGCCGCGTTGGAGCCGTACGGATGCAAACCCAAATCCGACACGGCGGCAGCCGACCCCGCGCCGGCTCCCGCCCCCGCCCCCGCTCCCACTCCCGCTCCCGTCGCCAGAAACCCGGATCCATGCAGTTGCAGTACAGACGGCCGTAGCGGTACGGCAGTAACGTCGCTGGTGGGCTGCGCGCAGCACGGGCTGTCGAACGGCGATACGCTGTTCTATTGCATGGTGGCGGGCGGTACGGCAAACTGCTCGTCCGCCACGCCGTCGGTCGTGTACGACGGCGCCGCGTGGATGTCGTGCACCCCCAACGGACGCAGCGGCCGCGGCGGCGGCGGAGGTCGCGGTACACCCGTGCGGCCGGGCCGCGGCGGCGGCGTCGCACCGGCGGTGCCGCCGCCGCCGGCGGCGCCGCCTGTGGCGGCGTTTGACGAGAGCAACGGCGGGCAAGGCGGCGCAGACTCAACAGCCGCCGGGCGATGAGCAGGGCGCTCTGAAACGTTGCTTGTATGTCGACGGGTGCTGCCTGCTGCTGGCGCGGAGGAAGATAAGTAGCCGTGCGTGCCGTCGGAGGCGAACGGCGGGAGGCGGACGGAGCTGCGTTGCGTTGCGTTGCTTGTGGGCTTTGCCGCGCGCATTGCCGGTCATGTGATTGTGCTCGCTCCGGGTGATTGCTTGATTGTGCGGAAGGATGAACCGCATGTTGCACACTAACGCAACTGACGCAACTAGCGCAGGTCAAAGGCAGGGTTACCGTACTAGGCGATGGAGGTGGATGCGGGTGTGAGGTGGACCAGGAGGGAGAGTTGCGCCGCGAAGCAGGCCGCAGCCGGCAGTGGACAAGGAAACGAGGGCGTGGATGCAGCGACAAAGCGGCAGCTAGCGCCGTAACGCGATTAATCGCGGCATGAGTGCGACCAGAGGGTTGTTGCGAAGTTGTGTTGTTGTTTGGCTCTTTATTTGCATACGGCGGTACGCGCACAGGCAGCACCCACGCGATGAACGAACACGCCCGACCGACCCCCCACGCACCCCCCCGTGATGAACGAATGCCCCCTCCGCCCTTTCATCGAGGATTGATCGATTAAAACGCAGCGCGTATTTATCGGCTGGATAGGGCGTCTCAGGAGGAAGGCAGGGCTCAATCGATCCAACGAAATAGACGGCAGAGCAAAGCCGCCGCGATACGTTTTCCCGAAGCGTCCAAGATTCAACATCTTTGGATGGGTTCTTTGATTCGATTTCCCTAATTATGGGCGTTTGTGCGTTGTCTTGACACAGGATGCGTTGGTTTTGAACTATGCTGTGTCACATGGCGGGCGCCCCGCGCCCGCCTCGGCTGCCAACAACAGACTTTGCTTTTGCGGTCGGACCGCAGTGAATGATGAAGGGCAACGTTGTCGACGGATCCGCATATAGGTTTACCTGTGGGGATTTCTGTCCGTGATTTGGCGGTTGATTGTGCGTGGGTGCTGGCGGAAGGTTCCAGGGTTTCAGGTAGCGCGCCATGCCCAGCAGCAGGACCTTCGGCTTCGGGCGGCAATCACGACATTTCGGACGACCTCTGAAATCGATGGTTCTCCCATCAGTGCTGTGGAAGTGGAAGCGTTGCCGACCGCTGGGGCACGGGGTAAACTGCAGCTGAGGGGCCGCGGCTGCGGCCGCGCCACACCACGCACCGCCCTCCATACATTAATAATGCGTCTTCTGCCTCTCGCCGTTGCGTTTAAGCGTGTGATGCACCGCATGGCCGAGGTAACCTAAAAACGAAACATACAACTCTAAGCACGCATGCGTGCCCGCAACCTGAATTGCACGCGATGCTTGTCCCCTGCGTGTTCACTGGGAGAGGTTGCGACGGCACGCGACTGAAAGGCGGCTTCTTATCAGAGGCCAGCAGGGGGTTGCTCAAAGCTAACGCAAAGCCGAATGCAAAGACAGCAGCCTTCCTCATAATGCGCAGCTATTGCGGTAGGCATGCGCTCATCAGCTATAATAACATGCACGTACGCGTCGTCTCTCTGCATGGTACTGCTTCATTCCGCGTGCCAGACTAATAAGCGGTTTTTGCGGTTTAGGCGGTGACGCGGACATCAGTCAGAATCGCTTCCACCGCCTTCCATATACGGCAAATAAACCGCCGTTCTTCAGACACAATAAAAGGCATCTCCCGATGCGGACAAATCACTCATCATACAATCAACAGATCCTCTGCGACCTTCATCCATCAACCTTCCACACACAGAATAATTTGCGAGCGAGTCAGAAAAGGTTATCAAGCAAATAAAGGTGCTAAACCACCCCCCGTTCCCTTACTTTCAACAAACATCACAAGCAAGCCATGGCTCTCAAGAAGACTGTCAACCACCACAAGAAGAAGCACGGCGACAAGCACCACCGGAGGTCTTCCTCTTCCGGCGGGCATCACTCGAGCGACGGTGGCGCACCGCCGCCCTCTGTGGACTTCCAGTCTCCTTACACCGCAACCGACTACTTTGAGATGAACGCGACGACGGCGTCAGCCACAGGAGACTTTGTAAGTCGGTCCTGCGCGCAGTGCGGCCTATAGATCGGGCGATCATGCATGGGAGATGCTTCGTGCGTGTATGCATGTGCTGTGCTGTATGTGTGGAAAAATGTTGGTTGTTGTGCCGAGCCCAAGATAGATGTGCCAAGGTAGGCTGCGTGCGTACGTGCCAGTTTTTGCTCGACCTTACTGAACTCAGCACGCAGCAGCATAGGTTTTCGGGTTGATTATATATTTAGCTTCCAACTAACGCAAGGTGGATAGCACTCTGTGCACCCTTACTGCATTTCAGCATGCGTTCACATACAACGTTCATTTGATATCGATGGTTGACCACAGGTTTTTTTTGCAAAGGCGCACTCGAAACCCGCAATTTTCTTTCTTTCATGCTGCCGATTTGGGCGTCATAGGCTTGGGAATAGCCTTCCACATACGCGCTCCGTGCCACGCACGCAGCAGTATGTTCGTTTGCGGCAGTTTGCGATACGTCCGTGAGCGTTCATTCGTTCGTTGTTCCCCGCCTGGTCGCGACCCATCTAAATATCCGATCACAGGCGATGATGACGACGGAGCCGGATGCCCAGCAGCAGTCGGCACAGGAGAGCGGCTTCGCGCCGCCGGGCCTCACCGAGCTGGTCATCACTCAGGCCAAGAAGGCGTTTGCAGACGGCACGGCCTGGCTGACTGCTGGCTACGCCGGCGGGTTTGAGCTTTACAACTTTGCGCACTAGATGGCTGGCAAGCTTCATTCGTTCGTTCGTTGGATGGGCGGGGTGTCGTCAATGTATGGTATGTAGCGATTTTCTTGCCCTAAGCCGTCGCCTTGCCGGGACTTGCCGGGATTTTTGGTGTGTCGTCTGCGATTTTTCTTATTAGGATATTGATTCTTTGTTAGGTCAACGTCGGAGGACATACACAGGAGCAGCCGCGATGGCAATAGCTAGCACATTGAGTTCGTTCACCCTCTTCGTTGACCGACCGACCCTCTAGTATCTGGAGCGGGTTCATTGTTTTACAGGTGGTCGATTTCGTTCCTACTCTTCCACTGAAACATTTGGTACAGCACGTGAGGGCGGGCATTGACGACGGCGGGGGCGAGCGAGTTCGCAGCAAATAATAGGTTTCGTGTTGCGGCGGTCCGTACATGCGTGGGCATTCACAGCTAGCAGTCGTCTGCGGCTTTGTGTTGGCAAGGCGCAGGCTGCACCGCGCCAACGCCACCCACCCGCAGCAACGGCGGGTCGGTAGGCCAATAAGCAAAACCACAGCAGGCTTTGGCTGAAACGACGGATTTGGAGGCCCATCCATTTCATAGCTCGCTCGGCGGTTAGGAGGCAGCAGGAAGGTAGGGGCGCGCGGCCGGAGTGTATTCGATGTACGCTTTATAAATTAGAGATGGATTCGTTATCCTGTGTGGTGTATTTGTTGTGGATACAAGGAACAATTTTGCATCAGACAGCAGCCGGTGTATAAATAACTATATCGTCGTGATGCGGGACGACGTGATGCCGGTGGTTGGACGTACGGCGGTTGCAATGAAGTCGTGCGATCGAACTATGTAGCTGTTATCCAGCAGCTCCTCTATCTGTAATCGATCAATGCCTACTTGGAATGAAGCAATATGTACGTATGACATAAAGTGGCGCGGCTCTATCTTGGTCGTTATCTTCCGTCGTGCACTTCGTAATACACAGCGTGCATGGCGGGTCTAGCGCTCGGTATGACGCGGGGAGAGTATCTACCACGATGATGCACGTACGTGTGCGTTGGTGCCCCGGAAGGCGAAGGCGCCCCGGAAGGCGAAGGCGCTGGGCTTACCTGGACTAAGTTGCGCTGGGCTGGGCTGGTCTGATGCGGTCTGAAGGCGGAGGCGCGGTTGAGGGTGAGGTGAGGACGGCGGGGCCGCCCAGTGGCTGGGTGCCTGTCAAGCAGCACGCACGTCGCTGAACGAAAGAACGTGCTCGCGGTTCCGGTTCTCCTTGGGTCCATGATCGATATGCGCAATATTTCTCCGGATCGGCAAGACCAGACTGGACGGAACTGCACTGCACGTACGTACTACGTTTATTACGGACACACGCAATGTGACAAAATAGAAACTGTCTCAAACGGCAACCGTCAACGACCACATACCGCACTCAAAAGTCTTCACTCAGAGAAAAGTGTTAATGCCCTAATAACCTTAATAACCCTAATAACCCTAAAACCCTATAAACCCTAAAACTCTAAACCCCAAGCGTTAATTCTGTGGGCTCGCAGCGGGCGGGGCGGCGGGCGTCTCAGCGGATCGTGTCGGGGAGGAGGTACTGAAGGGAGTACTGGAAGTGCGGTGCGGTGAGCTGGGGCTGGGCGCGCACCGCTGTGTTGTGTGGTGCCGTGATCTTGAATTGGGATGAGGGGTCGCGAGGGTTAGGGGTCCGTGTTGGCAGGTGGGAGCGGTTGGGGGAATCCAACAGCTCGGGAGGGAAAGACTACTGGCCCAGGAATGTAATGACCCTGATGAGGGTGAGCTGCTGGACTGGTGGTTTCGGGGCGACGTTGCGTGCTGGGCAGCTGGGCAGCCTCCTCCCCCCCTTCCCCCCTGAGGGGCAATCGGGACCTACCGGTGCGACTACCAGTGCGGGCTGCTAGCTGGCCGGATGGTGTACGTGATACCGGCAGTGGAGGGACGCTGGGGTGGTGGGGCCTCCGGGGGGCGTTTTTAGAGTACCGTACACGGCACTGTGCTGCGCAACACTGCACACCACCTCAGGGTTACCGTACCGGTAGCTGTCGCCTCGCTCGTTCCTGAAGTGCAGTGCCGTACTAGCACGTGCCACTGTGTCGTATTGTTTGCCTTCATAAAACGAGTTGTAAACCGCGTTGCCCTGCTCGCTGCCTTGGGAGCAGCGGTGGGAGCGAGTGCGGAGGAGGAGGCTCGCGTGCCCTGCGTTGCCCTCCCCTGCGTTACGGTGTCTTTTGGGTGGATGTGGGGGGCGGGGGCCGCTATGTCAATGAATGAGGAGCTTTGTAGGGTGCGGGTCGTCCGGGTCTCCAGCTGGACCTGCTGCGAATCGGGCGCAGCCGTAGCCAGCTGGTTCTGAACGAAGAATGCGGGTTTGTTACCGGTACAGTGGGAGCCAAGCAGCCAACCCCGTAGAGCGGCTACACGTGCTAGCACTGACCACCGGGCCTTATACGGTACACAGTAGGCCACACCCCTCTGAATGTAGGGGACCCCCATCGATCAGCTCTTCAGCTGGCAACGCAACGGCTGGCCTTGTACCGTCCGTGCAAATGCGGGCAGTACCGGTAGATGACTGATGGCTGATCGATCGGGTGGTGCTCGATGGGTGCAACATCGGTTGCCGGGTGCGGTGACACGGGCCCCCCCCCCCCCCACGGGCGAGGATGGCGGGAAGAAGGAGTGCAGAGCGACGAGCGGCACACACGCCGATCGTTCCCGACCGTGGGCATCACACAGATGTCCGCGCGGGGAATCACGCCCCGTTGACCCACTGAGAACTGGTCAACGGCGAAACAGCGGCGCACGCGCATCAGTGTAATGGGCAAGCACTTGACGGCACGAAGCTGCAGTCAGTCAGTCAGTCCGCCTGGCCTTGCGCGGCCTTGCAGCCATAACACCGGTAGCAGCGCGTATGGGCGATGAAGGAGCGCGTCATGAGCCGTCGGGCGCGTGTGTGTGTTGTGCTCTGTTACACCGCGGGGTGAGGCACACCCCACCAATCCGGCCTCCATGGTTTGTACGGCACGCGCAGTCGCGTGCAGCCACCTCTGGTTGAACCAGACTGGTTCGGTATCGCTGTGGTTGCTGGCTGGGGGGCCGTGCGGGGGCGCAAGTGCGCTCGGGGACTGCTGTACAAGTTCTTCCTGCTGGCGGGCGGCAAGTCTCTTTGCCGTTGTGTATTGATGGAGGGGTGAAAACCAAAGAGGAGCTGGATACAGTAACTCTGTGCGTTCGAAGCAGCTCTATCTGTGGATCCCCCATTTAAATCCTCTGGTCTTCATCTCACCAAGTCTCCCCACCAGGGGCAACGGCACCGCGCCTGACACCCACATACGCCAAACCAACACGCCGCAACGAAAGTCGTGCAGTGCAGCCCGAAACAACTGGAACAGTTGGTACGGCAAATGACTCGTTGGCGCTCCGGCGCTCCATCAAGTCCAGCAAAGCGTGAATCGCTCATCGCTGTTGCTGTTGATGATCTCGTCGCACCGCCGGCCATCCCGACAGTAATCCCGCATGCAGACGTGGTGCAAGGTAGGTAGTTACGGCAGCAACAGGTCTTCACACACCCATTCCCCCGGGCCCCCAGTGCTACTGCTGCCGCCAACATGCTACTGTGCGCCTTGTCAAACCCTCCAAACCCTCCAAACGTTCCCAGTACACCTCACACCCGATCTGACCGCTGGGCACTACCGCCACCGCGAACTTCCTTCCCTTAGAAGGCCCGGCCGCCGAACGACACCCGCCCATCCGCGCACACGACCAACGGAACCTGGGCTCGAGGGAGGGAGCGTCTCGTCCAATCTTTTGCGTTGCCAAACGGACGGACGGACAGACAGACGGCCGGCGCGCACAACGGCAAGCACACACACACGCACACACAGCGCCTCTCCCTAGCGTCTAGACGCTAGGTTATTGAGCGTACCATTGCTCTATGCGGCGCTAAGCAGCTAACAGTATCGCCACCACTCGCTGAACCTCCCCCCCCCCATCTCGATGTCCGCAGCAATCAACAGTAACACCGGGCATCCTCCGCATCCTTTCCAACCGGCACCCGTGGCCGCAACTACTTTTACATCGATCATACTAATGAGCATTGGTTCCCCTTGCCGGCCCGCTTCGCTCCGCTCCGCAAAAACAAAGCGGAGAAGAGCCAGCCTGGCGCCAAGCGCCCCCTCCGTCCCGAAGTGCCGTGGAGTTGGTGTCGTCAGTCTTCACCTAAATCTGTAACGTTTGAGACAAAGCAATCGCGCAAACAAGTGCTGCACAAAACCCATTCCATTGATGCCCACGCGCATTAACAAGCCCGTCTGTAGCTGCATAATGCAATGCAAACGAGACCGGTGCACCTCGAGCCCCTCCCCCCAAAACCGTTCTCGCAACCCGCCCCAACCCGCTGTCTCTTCGACCAGACCCCCCGGCGCTGCCGTCACGGCATGCATGGCAGGCCAACATACCTCCTGTCGTACAATCTGCATGGCGCGCCGAGTCGGAGTGGCGCGTACGTCGCCAAAGCCGCCGTTTCCCAACCCCAACATTTTAGCCCAACCCTCCAGCCCAACCTTCCGTCACACAAACGAGTACGTTGGCCTGGCCCGCCTGCAGTTCTGTAAAAAACATATCCCGCCCCCGCAATGCTTCCCTTCAGCGTTTGGCTCCAAAATGCCACCAATGCCCTCCATGCGAATATGCCAGTGCACGAGCCGCCCGCCCAGCCCCTCGACCCTCCGTCCATGCCTCCCGCTCTGCGTCCTCCTAGCGGTAAACAGCGCCAGGGGCACGACGGGGGCGGGGACTGGGGGAGGCGACACGGCATCCGTGCGAAGATACCGGTACCAGCGCCTCCTACTACTTTGTACACTTTCAACTTTCTGCACCACAGAATTAGATGTCATCCCCTTTCCGCCAATGCACCCCGGCCCCTCGATGCATCTTTCGCAATGGCCCTGGAACAGCGCCGCGGGTTGCAAGTTTAACCATGTGCAAAACCCTGGCGGTGCACCCGCTTAGGCGGCAGCACGCGACACTCCACCAGTCATGGCTAACGACTTTATGGCAATTCACCGCAAAGCCAGGGGAAGCTCGGCTGTCTGCGGAAAGCGTGCCCGCGCGGTCCATACCGCGCCACCCGGCGTGCCACTTAAAAAAGTAGCAGACACATGATGACGAAGGAGCCCAGCATTAAAAGTAGCCGCGAAAGGAACGCCTGAAAGACAGCGGCGAGCTGTGTTAGCTTCTGCAACTGCGAGGCGAAGGGCGTGCCTTGTCCAATTTGCCTACCTGGTGCTGCTGCTCCGGCGTCAGCGCCTCGTTGTACCCCTGGCCGGGCCCCAAATGAAAACCAAAGAGCGACGGTAAGACGCCCTGCTGCGGCTGTCCAGGGCTCGAAGCCTGCGGCAAAACATACCTGATGACCGGCGCAAAACGTTACGAGACAGAGCAAGCTCCAAAAGCAATGCTTACCGGCACAGGAGCAGGTCGCTGCCCAGCTGGGCGCGGCGGAACGGGCTTGACTGCCTCCTGCACCTTGCTCGTTGGCTCGGAACCTCGCCCGTAAATTGGCACAACCTTGTCTATCTCCACACCCGCTTTGCAGACAGGGCATGCCCGGCTATAAGCCTGCACCTGCATCCACCTATCACAAGCACCAAAACGTGTCTACAACAGAGGTGGAGGAAGGTCGCGGCTCGGGACCCGATGGCGCACCTGTACAGGCAGGGCCAGCAGAAGAGGTGTCCGCAAAGGGTCACGACTGGCTCCTTTGCAAGCTCCAGGCAGATGTTGCACTCGAAGGCCGAGCTGTCCTCATCGGAATGGTCATGCGGCTGCGTTGTTGCCACCGGCGCGCTGGTTGCCTTGACGGGCGTGCTGTCAGCAATTGCAGTTGCTGCCTCCTGTGGACTTGCTGGTGCAGCAACGCTGGGCTGTTCTTGGGGCGCCAGGACAGTGCCCTGGCCAACCGCAGTGGCCATTTCCTGCTAAGGTCGTATGGCTGGAAGCAAAAAGTCAAATAGCTCGACAAGAGTTCAAGCAACAGCTTTGAGAAAGCAGGGTTCTTGTATATGGCTCAGTACTTTCGCAAGGGGTAGCTTAAGCGCCTAAAGCCCGAGACTGTAAGCGTAACCTTTCAATGGAATGTACACAAGTATGCTACAGGTAGCGATTGTGTACCGGGTTCGACTTTTGGTGCCTGCTGCCTGGCGCCTTGCCGGACAATACGACACACAAGCGTCCAGCCTGTACGGCTAACAACCCACGTGGTACTCGGTTCCCCATCTGGGTAAATTCCGCATCTATCAATGGCCTTGGGCGTCGTGCCGGCTGCCTGGGAGACGGTCCCGGCGGTCCATCCCTTCCTGGCCACCCAGTCGGGCCGGGTTTGTGTTCGTCGGTCCTCCGGACACTGCCTCCCCTCCCGGCTCCCCCTGACGGTGGGCGGGCTCCCGGATCCCGGATCCCCCTGACGGTGGGCGGGCTCCACGGGCGCTTGTGTACTGCCCTGTGGTTGCCTTGCGTTGCGTAGCGTGGTGGGGGCCTCATGGCGTTTCTGCTCTTCTGTGTGCTCTGTCGTGTCTGTGGCTCGGGAGTCGGGACGGGTGGGCCGGGTGCGGCAGTGAAGGCTTGGTACTACTACTGGTGGGCAGCTGGGCACGCTTCTGGCTTCACGCTTCCGAGGGTGCCCCGAGGGGGTGCCCCTGGGGTAGGATGCGGATGAATTTCACAACAAAGATTGGCGATACAGGATTTGCGTCTTGGGTCTTGCAGTGGGACCTGCCGTGGCCACTCACTGTACCGCCCCACCTCCGCTGCGGTGGTGTCTCCTTTTCAGGTTTTCACCCGCCTCCCGCCACCCCAATCACAACCCCCAGCACCCCCAGCACCACCAACACCAACACCACCAGCAAGGGCCATGAGGCCGAGAGCACCACTCTTAAAGGACCCGCATCCCCCGACCCCTCGCCCCTCCCCCGGAACCCTCCCCAAATCTCCCAAAGCGCAGCGTCACGACGGCACCGCGCACGGCCCGCGTGCTCCCGCCCAACACGCGCTGTATATGTGTATGTGTATGTGTATGTGCGTGTGTGTGCGTGTGTATCTGCCCCTCCCGCCCCCGCCCCCCGAAACCCGCCAAAGCCGCGGCGGCGCGTTCCGGCGATGTACCCCACACCTAGACACCGGCGCCAAGGTGCCACGTCAAGTGCAGTGACAGCCGGAGGGGGCCGAGGGCTACGTCCCCCAATGGAATGCACCCCGGTGTGCGGTGTGCAGGTTCATACCATGCGGGGACCTAGCCCCGACATGCTCCTCCTCGGCCCTCGCCCCTCATCCCACTCCACGCCCTTCCGCGCATCCCGGCCCCCACCCCACCCATCATCGCACCGCACCGGTTCCCTAGCTGCGGTTCAGCTCTCTTGCCCCACCCACCACCGCACCGCACCGCACATGACAGTACAGTGCCATACCACACCCTCCGCCGCAAAGCCTCCCCTCACCTGCCCCGCTTGCTAGCCCCCCAGCCCCGGCAGCACGAAGCGCGCCAACACCGCGGTTCGGTTCCGGAGCAGCTCCACACAGCCGCCCCCCGACCAGCGCAGCCCCACCACCCGATCCACCACCCGGGCCAACCGCGCATCCACATCCACATCCACACCCTTGCCCTCTCCCTCGCCCTCCCCTGCGCCCGGGCCTTGGCCCTGCACCCCCTGCACCCCCTGCACCGGCGCTGGGACCTGCCCCTCTCGCTGCAGACACTGCTGCTGACCCGAAGAACCCCGTCCCGCCCCGCCGTGTGTCTGCTGCGCCTGCTGCTGCGCCTGCTGCTGCGCCTGCTGCTGCGCCTGCTGCTGCGGGGCGCTCTGTCCTGGCATCAGATCCTTCAGTCCCGGCATCAGGCCCTTGATTCCCTGCTGCTGCTGCACCTGCTGCTGCGGCGCGCTCTGTCCTGGCATCTGCAGGTCCTTGAGTCCTGGCAGCATCCAGCAGTGGCATGGCTGCACCACCAGTGCGGGTCGGGGGGTCCCGGAGAGAGGCAGCGGCAACAGGCGGTGGGACCAGGGCAGGCGCAGGGTGAAGACCAACAGGGCGGGGCAGGGGGCGCCGTCCAGGATGAGGACCGCCAAATGGTCGCCCTGCGGGGGGGGAGGGAGGGAGGGAGGGAGGGAAGGGATGGGGGGGGGGGTCAGGAGGTCGGGGGGGGGGATGGGCGGAAGGAGGCGGGCATCAGTGTACGAGACGCATTTAGGGTTTTATTTTAGGGTTTTAGGGTTTTAGGGGTTTTTTAGGGTGTGGCAAGGTAGCGGCGGGATGGGCAAGGGAGGGTGGGCAGGGGCCAGCAAAGACTCTGAAGTGCGTTGGGGTCCGGTGGGACGCGGGGGGCGGGGTGGGGCCTGCACAGAGCAAATGAACTGGCGAAGCGAATGACGACCGCGGCGATGCAATGCGATGCGATGCGATGCGATGCGATGCCAGTGGGGAGTCAGGTGGGGCAGGAAGGAAGATACCTCGGCGAAGGAACGGAGACGGCGTCCGGCGGCGCCACAGCATCGGCCCAAGCAAGTCCGGCATGCGCACACGCGCGCTACGAATGCCCCGTGTAGCAGACCTTCGCGCAGGAGCCCCTCGGCCCTGCTCACCAACCCGTCGTTCCTCCCAGTTCCCTTCTCTTCCCTCGCCCGCCCGCCTGCGCCCCCAACCCCTCCTCCTCCTCCGCCTCCTTCTCCTCCTCCCTCACCACCCTCTCCCCCATGCCCCCTCGCAAGCCCCACCACCCACCCACCTGCGGACTAAACTGCAGCGCCGCCACCCCCGCCTGGGCCACACCCCGAAGCAACCCCGGCAGCAATGCAACTGGCGGCCACGACGGCACCTTCACACCGCCGTGCGCACCACCACCACCGCCGCCGCCGCCGCCAACCGTCGCTGCTTCACCGCTCGCAGGCGGCGCCACCAGCCAGGCCGCCGCCGCGCCTGCCGGCGGCGGCTGCAGCGCGTCGGGCCCCGGCGCCAGCGGCAGCTGCCACGTCGCATTGCCGTACTCCAGGTCGTACACGGTGACGTACTGCGGCTCCGCGCTACCGGCGGCGGCGGCGGCGCCAGCCGCCAGCGGCGGCGCCACCGCCAGCTGCAGGCTGGCGGCGTGCAGCGCGGCGCACGGCAGCGCCGCCGCCAGGTCCGCCGCCGCCAGGTGTGCGGGTCGGGCCAGGTCGGGGCGGAGGCGCGCGGCGGGGGCGGCGGCGGCGGCTGCCAGCAGGGCGCCCAGCGCCGGCGCGGCGGCGGCCAGGGCGCAGCGGCCGGGGCGGGTGGCGGTCAGGCGGGTGAGGCAGGCGGCCACCAGCGGGTGAAGCGGCAGGGACTCGCCTGAGGATGCAGAGGACGGAGGGTATAAAGAAAATTCCGCAGCGGGGGGGCGGAGGGGCGAGGGCGGAGGGCGGTGGCGGACCGCGTAGGTGTGCGTGGGGGGGGGCCATATCGAGGAGGTGGATTGAGATGCTTGGGGGGAAGGGGAAGGGTTTAGGGAAAAGGGAAAAAAGAGGCTTGGGGGTTGGGGTTTAGGGAAAATAAGAGGCGGGAAGACAGGCAAGCAAGCGGAAGCACACGCGCCCCAAACGAGACGAGACGAGGCGGCGATGCGGTGCAAAAGGGGGCGGGAAGGGAGAGAGCGAGGCAGGGATCGGATGGGGCGCGCGCGGAACGACAGAAAGGAGAAGAGGTCGGGGAAGGCAAATGCACTTCCTCCGCTACAGCAGAGAACCGAACGCCCCCTTCGCACTTGCTGTCCTCTCTTCTGCTTCTGTTCCTCACCTCCCGCCTCACCTCCCGCCAACCTCGACAGCCCCTGCAGCAGCGCGCCAATGTCCAGCACCGCCGCCGCCGCCAACAAGCCCACCGCCTGATCAGCAAACTGCCGGGCGGCTCGCTGCGGAGTGGCGGCGGCAGCGGCGGCGGCGGGCGAGTGCGCCGCCGTGCCGCCGCCGCCGCCGGCGGGAGGCAGCAGCGGTGGCGGCGGTGGCGACGGGGCGGGGCTGTGGCCCGCGGACCACGTCGACGGCGGCGACGCGGCGGCGTCGTACGACATGGGCACGTCGCACGCTGCGGACTTGGCGCCCAGCGGCGACGGCGGCAGCGGGATCGAGTGTATGAGGTGGAGCAGCCTGCGCACACCCAGGGGTCGCGGGTCGGGGGTCGGGAGGGGTCAGGGAGTGATATGCTCCAATATTGAGACAGGGGTGGGGGGTCGGGGGTCGGGAGGGGGGGACCAGGGGAGTGGG
Organism: Pleodorina starrii; assembly: GCA_030267565.1. Classification (NCBI taxonomy): domain Eukaryota; kingdom Viridiplantae; phylum Chlorophyta; class Chlorophyceae; order Chlamydomonadales; family Volvocaceae; genus Pleodorina; species Pleodorina starrii. Next base: position 519,342 of record BRXU01000021.1, on the reverse strand, counting down.
GACGAGGGAGGGTAGAATGTGACAGTCCAAAAGAGGCACTCCAACCCCCCCCCCCACCCTCCAAGCCCAGCCCCCCGCCACGTACCTGTCCACGAAGCGCTGCCAGGGCTGCAGCTGTTGCCGCCACAGCCCCGCCCGCCGGCTCCGCAGCGCCGCCGTCAGCATCGCCGCCGCCACCTCCGGAAGCAACACCCGCCCATCCGCCCACAGACCGCCGCCGCCGCCGCCACCGCCACCGCCGCCGCCGCCGCCGCCGCCGACCTGCTGCTGCTGCTTCTCCGGCTGAGGCGGCGATTGTTGCTGGTGGTAGCGGTGGTGGGAAAACGGCGAAGTGTGGGCGTTGGCGGCGACAGCGGCGGCTGGCGGCGGCGGCGGCCCCGCCGCCGCCGCCCCCGCCGCCGCCCTGGGCAGCGTCAATGGGAGGCACAGCAGCTCCACCAGCGACGCCGCGGCGGCGGCAAGGAGCTCCCGTGATACGGCATCGGGATGCGCCAGGCACGCAGCGGCGGCGATGACGGCGGCGGGGTACAGCCGCTGTGGCGGCGGTGGCGGCGGCAGCGAGAGGGCCGAGCCCGACAGCCGGCGGTGCCGCGGCAGCGCGGCGCTGGGGCCGGCGGCGGGCTGGGCCGCCGAGGAGTCCCAGAGCTGTAGAAGCTCCGTGGCTTGGCTGGGCAGCAGCACTGGCGGTGGCGGCGGTGGCGGTGACGCAGATGCGGCGGCGGCGTCGGCGGTCGGTTGAGGCGCCGGCGCCGCGCCTGCTGTCACTGCGATCGCTGCTGCGGGTGGCGGCTGGGTCAGGGTGTACGGCTTGGTGTAGGCGGTCAACAGCAGCTGGGCCGCCTCCCTGACCCGTGGGTCGGTCGCCAGCCAGCGCCGTGCAAACACCGCCAGATCCGGCTCCAGGGAGGGAGGGCGAGCCGGGAAGACACGACGAGCAGTCTTCGGCTTGGTGGCAACCAGGTGGGAAACGAACTCGTCTAACGTCGTCGCCGAGGCCGCCGACGCCGCCTCGGTGGGCTTTGCTGGCGGCGGCACGGCGGCGGCGGCGAGCCGCTCCGCCGCCGCGGCGTCGCGCGCCGTCACCAGGCACAGGTGGCGCACCTGGCTGGCGGCGCGAACGGCAGCCCGCGCTGTCGTACAGTCGGCGGCGGCGGAGGTGGAGGCGGCGGCGGCGGCTCCGGAGCCGCCGAGCGCCCCCGCCAGCGCCACGAGGTTGAGCAGCCGCGCGGCGGCGGCGGTGGGGTCGCCAACGACCCATGGATCAGGGGTTCGGGGCTCAGGCGCCTATGCAGCGCGATAAAAAGGCAGGTTGTGCAGATTGTGCAGGTTGTGCAGGTTGCAGGTTGCAGGTTGCAGGTTGCAGGTTGCAGGTTGCAGGTTGCAGGTTGCAGGTTGCAGGTTGCAGGTTGTTGAAAGAGGGGTTGACTTCGCGGGATCCGAAGCCCAAGGCGTCCCACGGAGAGGTCAGGGGAGGTCAGGTGTGAGGCTTCGGCAGTGTTTCGGGAATGTTTGAAGAGGGATTATTTTTACAGTGCCCAATGGGTACTGGGGCCTTTCTAGTCAGTGCCGACCTCCAAATCGTTCCCTTTCCTCCCTCCCTCACCTTCCTTTCCTTCCTCCCCTCCCCTTCCACCCTCCCTTTACATTTCCTGCCCTTCCTCTACCGTATCTCTCTTTCCCCCTCATCTCCCTCTCTCCCTCTCTCCTTCCCTCCTCCCCCTCCTGCTCCTCGTCCCCCGCCCTCCCCGTCCTTACCTGCGGCATCGCCAGCGCGACTGCGCCGCACGCCGACACGAGCGCGGTCTGCACCAGGCAGGGACCCAGGCCCGCACCCCCCTGCAGCTCATAGGGCCCACGGGTTTGCCCGGGGCGATCGCGTGCATCCGCATCCGCGTGCCCCACCAGGTGTGGCTGCGCCGGCGCCGGCGCCGGCGCTGGCGCCAGGGTCGGGGCCAGGGCCGGGGCCGGTGACGGCCCTTCAAGCGAGGGACGACCCTGCGGGCTACAGCTCGCCGACAGCCCCGCCACGCCGGCCCCCAGTGCCGTCGCCGCTGCTGCCGAATCGCCGCCGCCGCCGCCGCCGCCGCCGCCGCTGGCGTAGCGCCCGAGTACGCACGAGTGCGGCTCAAGGCCGCCCTCGCAGCCGCACGTCCGGCTTTGCGGAGCCGAATGGGAGCGGTGCGGCGCCGTCGCTGCCGCCGTCGCCGTCGCTGTGGCCGTCGCTGACCCATGGATCACGGCCGGGCCCTCCGGGAACCCACGGGTCGCCTCGACGAGGATGTCTTCGATGGCGCTGCCGCTGACCCATGGGTCGATACCTTCGACGACGAGTATCCCGAGCTCCTCCAGGTCTGCCTCCAGGGCCCTATCCACACACTCGTCGCTCGTCCAGGAGTGCAGTACACTGATAATCGCCGCCAGCGCCCGGTCGGCGCTGAGGTCGTCGCCGCCGCAGGCGGCCGCGGCGCCGCCGCCGCCGGCGGCGGAAGCCAGGGAGGGATCATCCAGTGAAGGCCGACCGCTGCCGCCGCCGACACTGCCGCCGCCGACACTGCGGTCGGCCTCGAAGCTGAGGCGGGAGGCGCTGCCCCTGGAGCGGCGCGCCGCCGCCGTGTCGCGACGCGCCCACAACGCCGCCGGCGAATGGTCGCGACCGACGGCGGCGGCGGGTATCAAGTCCAAGGATGCCCCCCGGGATTGGCAGGGCGAGATGGAGGGAAAACCGGGGGAAGCGACCGCGGGAGACAGGGCGCCCCGAGGTGCCGGGGCCGACCCGAAGGGCGGCTGTCCGGGGCTGCCCCGCGCGACCAGCGACCCACGGGTCGCCGACAGGCGACCCGTGGGTCGCGGTACCGCCATCGGGGAGCTGACGCCGCCGCCACCGTTGCCGTTGCCGGCGGTGGCGGCGGCGGCGGTGCCATTCGCCAGGCGCCCCAGGAGCGCCTCGCAGTCGATGGCCGCGAGCACGACGTCCGGTCGGTTGCAGTACATCGTACGGAATGACCCGCCGTACGCCCACACGGGCGCCAGGCGGGGACTTGACGCCACCAGCGCCACCGGAGGCGGCAGCGTGGCGTTGGAGACGCGCGCGTATGGCGGCGGCCCGCCCGGCGCCGCCGCCGCCGCCGCCGCCGCGGCCGATCTCACCGATGGGCCCGGCTGACGCGGGCCGTGGTCGGACCCGCCGCCGCCGCCGCCGCCGCCGCCTCCGTCGTCCCCTCCGTCCTGCAGCGGCAACCTCATGAGCGCCTGCCACGCCTGGGAGCTGACGACTTGCTGGCCACTGGCTTGCTGATGCTGCTGCGGGTGGTGCGAGTGGTGGGGTTGCTGGTGCTGGTGCTGGTGTTGGTGGTGGTGCTGCTGCTGCTGGTGGTGCCGTTGTTGGAGGTGCTGCAGAACACTGGGATGTTGGTGCTGCTGGTGTTGATGGTGCTGGTGGTGGTGGTGGTGGTGCAAGCTCGAGGCGCGTTGGAGCAGCTCAAGGGGCTCCTGCTGCTGCTGCTGGTGCTGGTGTGTATCGGCGGCGGCGGCGGCGGCAGCGGCGGGGCCGGCGTCCAGGATGGCGGCGGCTTCGGAGCCGACGGCGATGCGGTCCAGGGAGGGTGCGGCGGGCGCCAGGTCGTACACCGCCACCGTCCACCGGCCCAGCGGGTCGCGGCCGCCGCAGGCGAGGAAGCCCCTGCGTGGTGACGTGACGTGTGCGGGTTGGGAGGGAGGAATCGGGAGGGACGTGACCGGGTTGAGAGGGAGGGTTATCCAGGAGGGTACAGGCCGGAGCCCGTGAACGGTAACGTAACAAAAGAATGCCGTCTCATCGGGCCGGGTCGGGAGGGAGGAATCGGGAGGGAATGGGGGGGGGGCCGGCAGGCATGCAAGCGGCAACCTAAGCGTACCGGTACCTCCTCTGCAATGGCGGGGCAAAGGTGGGGGATGACAAATGAGGAGACTGCAGGTGGTGCAGTGTACCGCAATGGCGCTGCTTGCAGCAACCAGGCCTCCGTGTGGGTTACCGTAGTTCGATACCAGTGGACGACGTTGAAGGCAGGCAGGGAAGGAGGAGAGGAAAGGAAGACCGCCCTGCCCAGGCGATTTCTCCGCCATTCAGCCGCCCAACCTCGCGGACGAGCCGTTAGGCGGCGGCACGGAAGCTGACGGAACCTGACGCCGCCTTTCCTTCGGCGCAAGTCATCAACTTGCGGTGCCCTCCCTTCCCCGCGCTGTCCATCCCTGACCCCACTCGCTGCCCGCCAGGCCCCCCCCTTCCGCCTCTCACCCCATCCACGCATTCACGCACCGACCTCGCCTTCTCCCCCCTCCTCTCCCCTGGTGTTCGGCGCAGCCTCTGATCGTCTATGAGCACTTAATTGGTAACTATCGGGGTCCGTAAGCAGTTCATTCTTCGGGAGGCGTGACAGAAATCCAGTCGACCTTCAGACTGCAACGTCCGCGGGGCTTCTTGTTTCATTCTTGCAAATTCACTCTTCAAACACCCCTCTCCTCCCTCCTCCTGCCACCTCAGCCCCAAGAACGCACCTTCGGAAGCTCCACGACACCACCTCCGGCATGCCGTACGGATACGTACGGCACACCCGTACGACGCAACGCCGCTCCAGGCACACCAGCGCCACGCTGCCGTCCTCCGCCGCGCTCACCACGCACTGCCGCAGCTCCGGCGGCGCGGCGGCGGTTTCGGAGCCGCGCGGCACCAGCACCCGCCGCACCGGCGCGCCGTGCGGGTGCACCGCAAAGAGCGGCCGACCGAAGGCCGAGGCGTGTGTGTGCCAGGCGCGAAGCGAGCCGTCGGAGCCGCCAGTCAGGAGCACACGGGCGGCGGCGGCGCCGCCGGCGCCGCCGCCGCCGGCGGCGCCGCGGCCGCGGCGCCGCGGCGGGGAGGCTGGCGGGGAGGGTGCGGCGAACGGGCTGACGGCGGCAGCAGCGGCGGCTGCTGCGGGAGCCTGGTGGGTAATTGTGACTTCCAGCTGGAGACAAGGAAGGGCAGGGGGGGCGAAGGAGAAGGAGAGCGGCGGCACAGGGTGAGGTGGCAGGTAGGTGTGTTGGGTTTGGGGAGCAAAAGGGTGAGAGAACAAGGGTGGTTGTGCATGCGTGTGCAATGGGTGTGGGTGGGAGGGTTGGGTGGTGAGATGCCCGGGGGCCCGTGGAGGTCTCCGTGGAAGGTTCCGAGGATAAGGCCCCCGAGGGTCGCCGCGCGGGAGCCTTCGGGGGAGAGCAGCAGCACGGCAGCCCATCCCGGCCCATCACGGTACCCGCACCTGACACGTCACGGGCCCGATGTGGCCGTACAGGCAGCCAGTACGACCCGGCCGCAGCGCCGCCGTGGCCTCCGCCGCCGCCTCCGCCGCCGTCGCGGCGGAAGAATGCCCTTCCATCAGCCTTCCGCTGCTGCGGCTGCTGCAAACGGCGCCATCGGTCGCTACCGCCGCCGCCGCCACCGCTGCCGCGCCGCCGCCGTCGCCGCCGTGTGGTGGCGCTCCGAAACCCGCATCCGCTGAGCCGTCTTGCTCCGAAACCAGCTGCGACTGCCGCCGACGCCGCCGGCGATGCCTCTGGTCCGCACCCCCGGATCGGTGCACCCCCGGGACAGCGTACGCGCCGGCGTCGCAATAGTGGATCGCGCCGTCTGCCGTACAGTGCAGTACGACCGCCTCGCCGGCGGGGGTCCCGTCGCACACGAGCACCGACGCCGAAACGACCGCCGCCGCCGCCGCCGCCGCCGAGTCGAGCTCCGGAAATGGGCCATCGCGCGTCTGCTCCATCTCACCCCGCACGGATACACCCCCGGATCGGGACCGGGACTCGGACCAGGGCAGCGTCCGCAGCGACCGCGTCCGCCTCCAACAAGCGTCCCAGCGCTCGTACAGGCACGCAGGCACGCCGCCGTCGGCACCGCCGCCGGCGTCGCTGGACGTCCGTCGGCGGCGCCGGCCGTCGCCGCCCTGAGCCGCCGGCGACGACGCTGACGCCGCGCCGCCGCACCAGCCGCCGGCGGCGGCGACGGCGGCGGCAGCGGAGCCGCTGTGGGAACGTTTCGTGCCGTGCATGCCATTACCGCGCCGCCGCGCCTGGTCAGCGTCTGAGTCCCGCGCCACGTCATCGCCGCCGCCGTCGCTGCCGCCGCCGCTGCCGTCGCCTCCATGGCCCCCGCCGCCGTACACGTCACCGCCGTTTGACAGGCAGCCATGGACGTCGCTGCGCGGCCCGCCGCCGCCGTCGCCGTCATCGTCGTCGCGTCGGGCGGCCGTAACAGACCCATGGGTCGGCGCCGCGCCCATGCCCTCGCCGCCGCCGCCATCGAAGCCGCCGCCAACGGCGCGACGCGACGCGCGACGGCGACGCGACGCGTGCGCGCGCCATGCCGCCGCCGCGGCGCCGTTCCAGCCGTCCTCCAGCGAACCCATCAACGGCGCGGCCTCCGCCTCCGCCTCCGCCGCTTCCACGAGCGCCGCCGCCTCCGTCGCCTCAAGTTGCGGATGCCTCCGCCAGGGCAGCTGCCACTGCATTACCATGGCAGTGGGAGGGCAGCCGCTGCAGCTGCTGTAGCAGTGGACCCCTAGCACCCATTCCCCCCAGCCACGCCCACCGCCGCCCAACCCACTTAGCCCAAGGCCGCCGCTACTGACGCTACCGCCGCTACCGCCCGATGTTGGAACATGGCAGCAGAAGCTCCGACACGAAAGGGAGGCGGGCCAGGGCCTAGATGAGGGCAGCGAAGCGGTGGAGGGCCGCTTCCGCCGCCACGAGGCGCGCTGCGGCTCGCGTCTGCCGGCGGGCCGTTCGCTGCCGCTGCTGCTGCTGCCGTTGGCCCCGGCAGCAGTGGTGTCGGCACCGCCGCCGCCGCCGCTGCTGGCGGCCCGAGGTGCCAGCGGCGCTGGCGCCGCCAGCTCCTGTACGGCAAGGATGCGTCCGTCCGACGTCAGCGACACGAGCTGCTGCCGGCCGGCGCCGTCCCAGCTCAGCGCCTGAAGTACGGCCGTCGCCGCCGCCGTCGCTGTCGCCGCCGATCCAGCCGGCTGTGCCTCCCCCTCCCCCTCCCCCTCCCTCTCCCGCTCCCGCTCCCGCGCCGCCTCTGCCGGTGCGTGGTGTCCATTCATTGCGACAGCTCCGAACTGCGGCAGCGGCGCCGCCACCGCCTCCCCGGGCTGCTGCTGCTGCTGCCCCGACCAGGAGGATCCCACCGCGCCGTCGCCGTCGCCGTCTCCGCCACTCCCCGGCAGGTAGACCGCGAAAGACAGGCGCGACAGGTCGGGCGAGCCGCCCGCCAGCTCGTTCCGCAGCTGCGCGAGAGTTGGCGGGTGAGCCGGCGGCGCGCCAACCGCAGCCAAAGCAGTGCTGCCCGCGCCGCCGGCCGCTGCGGCTGCGGCCGGGCACTCCAGCGACGCCGTGCCGCGTCCGTTCCCCTCGGGCTGCGAAGTCCCCTGTTCGACCCCTGGCATTGACACAGCCGCCGGCGCCGGCGCCGGAGCCGCCGCCGCAGCCGGGGCGGCGGGGGCGTCCAGGCCCATGCTCGGCAAGGGAGCCGCCGCCGCCGCCCCGGCTGCCGCCGGTACCCCTGCCGGCGCCGTCGGCAGCGGCGTCTGCTGCATCGGCGGCTTGGGCTCCCAGCAGCCCAGCAGGAGCAAGTGGGACGAGGCGCGAACCGTGGGCTGGCGCTGGGCCCTTCCCACCCGCGACAGGCCGCCGCGCGACGCTGCCTGCGCCACACTGCCGCATCCCCCGCCGCCGCCCCCCGCCAGAAGCAGGGCTCCCGAGGAGCAGGGCGCGGCAGGCGCCACCGGCCCTTCCGACTCCGACTCTGACATCGACCCCGACGCATCGAAGAACGAGCCGACGGGGGCGGCGGCCTGCGGCCGCCGCGGCGGCGGCAGCGCCGCCGTCGGCTGGTGCATGAGGCTGATGCGGCACTTGACGGTGTACGACACGCGGAGCAGGCGCGGCGGCTCGTGGCCGTCGAAGTGTCCGGCGAGCCTGCCGTCCAGCGGCGGCGGCGGCGACGTCGCGTGGAATCGCGCCTGCAGTACGATCCAGGCGTCGGCGGCGCCCAGGAGGGCCCAGCGCAGGTCGGAGCTCAGCGCCGCCGCCAACAGCGGCTCGTGAAGCTCAACGAGCACCGACTGCACCTGCTCCTGCTGCTGATACTGCTGATGATGATGAGGATGATGATCCTGCTGCTGCTGCTGCTGTTGGGGGTGATGGTGATGGGGATGGGGATGGGGATGATGATGATCCTGCTGCTGCTGATGTGGATAGGGATGTAGGTGATGATGAAGCGGATGCAGATGCCGGGAGGGCGTCCAACGTCCTCCGGGCACAGCCGCGCCCCCGGCCAGATCGGCAGTCGCCATTCCCCCCGGGGGCGGTCCGCTGCCGCCCAGTACCCAGGCCGGCGGCTTGTCCAGATCGTACGGCAACACGCAGCCGTACAAGCTCCCCACCGGCGTCACGGCCACAGCCAAGGCCACTGTGTCCCCGCCGGGGGCAGGGCCGGGGCCGCCGTCGCCGTCGCCGCCGTCGCCGCCGCCGCGCCCGCCTGCCTCCCCGCCGCCGCCGTCGCCGCCGCCGCGCCCGCCTGCCTCCCCGCCGCCGCCGCCGCTACCACCGCCGCGGGGACCAGGTCCGGGCTCCCCTGGGCTCCGGAGCGGGTCCCGCGCGTCATCGCACTGGGTCGGCGTCGATGGCGGCGGCGGCGGTACAGCACAGCAGCCCCACCGCAGGCACAGCAGGGCGAAAGCTGGGTCGGTGTCCCTGCCGCTGCCGCCGCCGCCGCCGGCGCCGCCAAGTTGCTGCAGTTCCTGCATGGGAAGCGCCAGCTTGACGCTGAGGGAGCGCCAGTCCAGCAACAACGCCACCGGACACCTGGCGGCGGCGCCGGCGCTGGGGAGGCCCGGCTGCTGGGTGATGCCAGGTGGATGCAGATGCTGGTGTTGATGCGGGGCCGGGACCGGGATCGGCAGCAAGTCCGGGTGTGGGTGAGGGTGAGGGTGAGGGGGTGGAGGCAGCGCCGCCAGCAGCCAGCCAGCGGTGCGCGGATCGACGCAGCCCTGCAGTTGAGAGTGGAGAGAGGGCAGAAGGGCAGAAGGGCAAATGAAGTGAGGTGGGGCAAATGAGGTGAGGTGGGGCAGAGGGGCCAGCGGGGGTAAAAAGAAGATACCGCAGCGGGGGACTAGCGACGGGTCCGCGGGATGGGTGGGCGGCTCAAGGGAGGGCGACGGCCGCGGGCACGGCAACGCCGACTGGGAGCTTAGGATTTGAGTGAGACTGGAATGGGTTGGATCGGCCATTCCTCGCTCGTCGGATGTGCACGCCGGTCCCAGCCCTCAAACCCAACCCCCACGTGGGACTTGGCCCGGGTCAGGATTTGGCCCGGGTCAGGACTTGGCCCGGGTCAGGATTTGGCCCGGGCCCGGATTTGGCCCGGGTCAGGATTTGGCCCGGGTCAGGATTTGGCCCGGGTCAGGACTTGGCCCGGGTCAGGACTTGGCCCGGGCCCGGATTTGGCCCGGGTCAGGACTTGGCCCGGGTCAGGACTTGGCGCATCAACGGCGCTTGTCTCTCTCTATCTCGAGGATCTCCTCTCGCCGTCTCTCAGCAGCCCCCGCGGGCGGCACCTCCCCCCCCCCCACCCGCCCCGCCCCCTCGTCTCTTTCAGTGCGCCGGTCTCACCGGCGGCATGGGGTCCGCAAACACAGCCGCCGCCAGCTGGGGAATGTGGCGCTGCGCCTCGCAGCGCCCGACCGGCTCCCGCCACAGGCAGCACCCCCCGCCGTCATCCACGCTTAGAAGGAAGGCGGCGCCGTCAGCGCCTGGGGCGGGGGCCGGGGCGGGGCATGGCGTGGCGTGGCGTGGCGTGGCGTGGCGTGGCGTGGCGGGGAGGGGCGGGGCGGGGGGAGGGTCAGGGCGTGGCGGGGCGGGGCGGGGGAAGGGAAGGGGGAAGGGTAGGCGGTGGGGACCAACCGCGGGCCACCCAGGAATGGAATGGTTGCTGAAGCAGTCTGAGATTTTGAGGGCGTTGGTTGCTTGTAAGAGCGAGATTGGGTGGAAGGTGCAGCTGTATGAGAGGGCCTGCAGCCGATGAAGGTGGTGTTGCGGAGTGGGGTGTTCGTAGGTGTGTTGCTGCTTCCGAAAAGAGCGCCCGACGCGGACTGGCGGCTTCGTGCGGTACCCCCGAGCGCCCCGCACCTCGCAAGCCGGCAACGAGGTGATGGATGGCGCGGTTGTGACCCAGCAGCATGGCACAAGCCTTCGGTGCAGCAGCTGCATCCAGCTGCCATCTGTGTGGAAGCAGCAAAGCCTGGTTCAGGAGCGGTTTGTACGCCGGGAGGCCATGGCACGGCCTAGAGCCGACAGCTGGGGAGCTGTGCTTGACTGCCACAGCTCTAGGGCGAAGACGCACCGCACGATTGCTCCGTCGGAGCCACCTGTGTACAGCCAAGCCCTTTCGCCATCTGCCGTGACACAGGTAACGGCATGCGCTGGCGGTGACGGCGACCAGAAGACTCTGATTGCCGTCCCGTCCATTATAATTTGGCTCCAAGGTCGCGTATTCCAAGCTGTTTGTTCATAGATAGAGCTTTCACTGTACCGATGCTCTCGGAAGGTTTCAGTTTGCTGCACAAGGTCGGCATGATGATTGAAGAGCTAACGTTCCTGAGCAGTAAAATGCAAGCTTACTGGAATTCGGTGGCCGATGATCATGGCCCTAGTTCACGACTACTTGACAGAATTCGCTATCCCCGTAGCGATAAGCTGGTGCATTTTTATGCTCAGCTTGCCATACTATCCTTGCCGTTGACAACGACCTTGTGTCCTCGCAAACAGCGAGCTGTCACGTTTTTGATACCGTACGGGATACGGCAACATTCGCAGGCTTTCAACCGAGCTGAGGAGGAACGGAGCATGGTCACAGAGAAACTTTGTGCCACTTTATCCAAGGAAAATGCTTGACATGAAAGTCGCCATTTATGTACATGGGTTTCGAGCAACACGACCGTCAGGGAGGATTTGCGTTTAGTCTACTGCAACGATTGGCCCCATCAAACGTTTTGGTACATTAAAGTTCCCCCCTCGACCCGGGGGCCCAGCTTTGTCCGGGGATTGAACGCATATGGCAATCAGAGCAGATCTGCTCTGACGGCAATACTCCACGCCTAGTGCACGCTACCCTGCCGGCCGGCCTCACACGGCCGGGTCGCTCCGCAACACCGCAAGTAGGGCCTTACTGCGGAAATGGTGTGCCCGCTCCAGCCGCAGCTCGCTGCTTTCAATGGGCTGCGGCGGAAGCTGCATTCCCCCAAGCCCTGCAAGGCCTTGGCACAGGCAGGCACAGGCGCTGTCTTGTCCAGGCCACAAATCGCGTGCACACGGCGCGAGCAGGCCTTGCTTGGGATGTCACGTTGGGCCCGCAACCTAATCCCCACCCAGCACGCCCGCAAGCCGCGTACGGCAGCTGCCGCTATCGGGTCAGATACTCAGACGCAGCTTGCCACGTCTGGAGAAGAGCAAAGAGACACGTTTTTTTTCTGACAGGGACAAGGGGTTGGTGTCGGCTTCCTTGAAGCCGGAAAAAGGGCGGGGCCCCACTAAATCCGTACGGGTTAAGTTGAGTGCTAGGGCGGCGAGGGCGTGAAGTGTGAGAGTGTCGACATTCCTGCTGATAGACAGCCAGAGCTTTTTCCCGAAATGCCTGCTAGCCGAGTCGTTAGCAAGGCCTGCCGGCGCCGCGCGAAGCGCGTCATCCCGCCGAGTGCATGAGCGCATGTGCGCATCGACCGAAATACGGCATTTCCAAAGCGAGCGGCGAGGGCGTCAACTGTGAGAGTGTCGACATTCCTGCTGATAGGCAGCCAGAGCTTTATATCTGAAATGCCTGCGGCTTCAGCAATCCGACCCATGTTTAGCATCGCGCGCCGTCTCGGCACTGTGCAACTCTTCCGGCCAGCGCATTGGCTGAAGTTACTTGACAGTAGACATGGAGTGTATCATTTACACATTACGCAGGCTGACTTGCCAATAGAAGGACAGCGGAACTGTTTGCGAGGGTTGATTGCGACGACGTGCAGTTGCCGACGAGAGTGCACAGGCTTCGCTACTGAGGTATTCGCCGTAGAGGAGGCTTAAATGCTTTAAAATTATGACAGGGATCCCCTAGGTTGCCGACTGGACTTGTTGGGCGGCCCGCAGAAGACCGCTGCATCATGCGTGCATTTGCGGCTTGGCGTCCAACAACCAGCAGTTTGCCCCTCATGGTTTGCTCCTTGCCACCTTTGTAATATAAGTGTGCGTCAAGTCGGTCGGACCGGCTAGCAGAGCTGCTGTGGTGTGGTCGCGGGAAGAATGTTCGCAATGCAAACTTAGTTGGTCGCCGAAACGAAGATTCATTTCACGCCGTCATGTCAGAAATCCACTTTGAGGAACGATGAATCTTCTGGAATTAATTATAGGCCGAGAGGTGTTGGTTTGACCTCGGCCTCGGTCCATGGAGACTGCCAAACTGGTTTTTACTCATGCGATGTTGGGTTCCTATAATAAATTTACCATGCAATAAAGAATGTAATCTTTTACTTATGCAGCCTTTCCGTTGGCCGAGATTCTGCACTTTGGTTAGGACACCACAGTCCACAGTCCACAGTCCACAGTCCACAGTCCACAGGCCACACGGACATGGGCAATCCTACAGGGCGGGGCCCCCCCGGGAGCTTCGCGCTGGGGCCCCGCCCAAAAAGGGCGAATGGCGCTCCGAACAAGTAATACATGATGCCTTTTAGGAGTCGCCACAGTGGTGGTGGCTCTAACCTCGTGCTCCCGATTGCCGTTCATTACGGGCCGAGCTGGCCGTGCGGGACAGTTCCAAACAGTCGGCTGCGGCCGCGAACACAAAAATTACGGCGGCGCCGGTGACCGACTTTGAGGGGCCGGTTGATGACTCTGAGCCGCGATCTGCGCCTTCGCACTTTGAGGCTGTCGCTCGGGCTTTTCGTTCCGAAACAATAACGCGGGGTTCCGGGAATCATGTTGGCTTGGCTGGTTTGACCCGTTTCGGCAGAAGGACCGCGCGCGCGGCACCGCGAGACACCCTGAAAACTGTAACTGGCATGTCGGAAAGGGTCGGAGTGCCGAACGGTATTCGCGGGGCCACGACGGGGCCCACGACGTAGCTGTTGGCATTCCGCAAGCAATGAAGGGGAAGAGGAACGATACGCCTAGAACGGCCCAGAACAGCGCAGGACAGGCAACCGAAAATCGTAAAAAGATCGCCTGCCGCGGCACAAAATAGAGGCCCAGAAGGGGGCAGAAGGGGGCGTCCAAATGTGCAGAGAGCCTTGACAAATTTATGTTTTTTCCAGACGTAGAAAACGGATCTGTAACGGCTTACGTTGCACGGGTGGCCTCTTTCGGGTCGGGGGTGCTAAGAAAACTACAGAACCATTACGTAATTACGAAGGCTGAGGTGCCTCGTTTGGATCGTGCCGGGAACCATTTGGCCTGTTGGACTGCGCTGTGAACAGTGTGAACCCTCCCTCCCTCCCTCCCCCGTTGACCGTTGGTCCGTTGGTCCGTTCGCTAACGCCGTCTCCATCTCCGCTGCGGTATCTTATTTTTACCCCCCTTGACCCCCGAATGCGGCTTATGCGGCGAAGCAGGGAACATGCGACGTCCAGGGTTTCGGGACGTTGCCTGCACGACTGGTCGTGTTCCCGGGTAAGTGGACGTTCCACCTCGTTCCACATTCCACCTCGCGGGGGGGGGGGGGGAGGGGACGGGGGGGATACCGCGGCGCGGCGCGGGCGTAGACAGAGGGGGAAAAAGCCCAAGCGAGACCAAGAACAGAACGTACCGAGGCACTGCTGCTGGTTGCTCATTTTTCCTCTCGAATGTCCGATTGTACAGAATATAAATTGCAAAGTTCGTGATGACCTGTAAATGGAAGTTGCCCTTTGAACATTCAAGTGGTGGCCAGTGGACGAGGTGTGACACCACGTACTGTAATGTGGGGTGGCGGCCAGCCCGTTCGTGACCCCTCGAACTTCTCCTCGCGCAGATTGGGAATATAGTCGATAGATTGCCAATGATGACATGGATAGCATAATAAAAAATGAGATAAACTGCGCCAACAGTGGGCTTTGTTGCGTGCGCGATGGTTTTTTTTATTTATTTGGAGACGTGCCCTGACGTGCATGGGCTGTGCAAGGGCGATCGCCGATCGGTATTACCTGTACCTGCAGGGCAGCGCAGGGCGCCGCAAAATTCCTGTTGGGTCTCCAGTCCAGTCCAGGCCCGTCGTCAGATGGTTCTACCGCCTTGGTGCGAGCAGAAGATGCACTCGTAGCCCCCCTCGTAGCCAGACAGCTACCGGCGCAGCGCCGCGGCGCGCCGTGCTGCGCCACACCGCGCTACGACAAGTAGGCAATTACGTTCCTTGTTAGTTATTATATATGGCTTCAGACCAGTTCAGACCTGTTCAGACCTGAACGAAGCGCCGTCTGCGCCTCATGCGCCGTAGGGACGAGCGAGCGGTTCACGCAAGGCGCTGGAGCGCTCCCTGCCCTGCCCTGCCAGCCAACCTTTCGTCCTACAAGGCATCCATCCACCCATCCCGACATAGCGTGATGTGACGTGACGCGGTGGTAAACGGCACATACACGCGCCCTGCTCATTTCATGAACCGCGACACCGCTGCCTTCGAGTGCCAGAGGCATGCAGGAGGCGGGGTGCGTGAGGGGCTTGCTTGCGTGCTTCTTGGATCCGCACGGGCCCTGGGTGACGGGCCGGTGCCCGGGCGGCCGGTACGTCGTTGGGGCCTGACGACGCCCCCGCCCCGCTCGGCGCTCCGCACTCGGCGCGCTTGGCCGGTACGCCACCAAGACTGCCCGCACTGCACGATGCCCCAGACATAGAAGAAGGATATGGATGCTCGGCTGGTTGGTTGCATCTTGACGCGGCTCAACTCAACGCCACCGGCACACCGGCTGGCACGTTTCCTGCCCCTGATAGCCGAATCGGCGGGTCCGGTGAGCTTTACAGGAGATGCAAACATGCAATGCTTTTAAGAGATGCAATTCCGGCACTGGTGGTGGTGCACCGGTGCTTGGTGGTGGTAGGAGCCGGCGGTGCGCAGTCCTTGCAGTGGGTGTTGAGCAGTCGGAGTGAGAGGCCGGGGGTTGCTGAGCCTTCTGGCGTCCTGGGCCTCTGGCTGTCCTTGGGGGCGGGGCGGTGATCCACCGTCGCTCCGTAACGTTATTACAACCCCGAACCCCCTCTCTGTAACGTAACGTTATTACAAATCCGCATTTCCGGATTTGGGCCGCGCATTGCCGCCGCTGTGTCGGAGGCAGGAGGAGAAGGCGCGCACGTACGTAGCTACGTACATCGGGCAGTACAGAAAACGCAATTTTGCAGCAGGAGGCGCGCCGCGCGTGTGGGCGACACAGACGGCCTTGGGCGGCGGCGCCGCTGCGGACTCGACGCTGCGGTGGATTCGGCAGGTTTAGGTGGCGGCGCGCTTGCCGCGTCTCTCACCGCTGTTTGTGATCCGCGGCAGATCCGGATCAATGCTGGCCGTCGCGATTGAGGCACGAGGTGGAAAAGCTGCTGCTACCCGATCAGAAAACCCGGAAGCCTGGAATCTGGGGACGATGGTAAGAGGCTACGTCATGATACCGGGCGTGCGTTTCGCATTTCGGCAGAGTTATGTGTCGGTTATTGCTGGGTTACTGCACTACACGTTATCGCACACGGCCGGATAAAGGGGCATGAGGGGCAGCACGCGTAGCACGCGTTACTGTACTTTTTTGGCAGCCACGGTTTCCTATTCTCCGTTTGAGTCCAGGGCGAAAGGTGCGAAGTACAGGTAGCGCGATCGCGTTCGACGTCGGTGACCGTGCCTGGATACGGTGCGATGAGCTAACGAGAAGGGAGTGCGAGCGAGGCCGAGCGAGGCCGAGCGAGGCACGGTGAGGCCGCCCATCGATGAGCCTCGCGAGCACGCGAGCGCGAATAGAAAACCAAATAATGTAGAAGCGTAGATATCTAGACAGTTGCTTATCTTCGCGCTGTCGGTACATACATGCGCAGCTTGGTGAATGATGAGGCCTGTTCAGGGCTCCACATCCCTTTCGTGCCCTTTCCGTTTTAAATTATCTTGTTATTATGTACCTCCCCCAAAGTCCGAGAGGTGACCGGTCCCGTCTGGGCTTGGCGAGTCTGACTGAGACGTTCGCAGGTAAATATCCTACGGATATGGACTGCGCAATTAATATGTGTCACATGCCGTCACAAGGGGGAACACGTGCGGGATATTTCCTAAAATTGTGGCACGCATTGTTTAATGGGTAGCGCATTTAGTACGCGCTAAAATATATGTCCGTTGTACTGATTATTAATAATAAATCAAGAAACGCACGTTCAGGACCGTCGTTCAGGCCGCCGCGTTCAGGCCGTCAGTTTGGTAGCAATGAAAAGAAGCAATATTTGTGTATAAAAGAAAAAATAAAATTATTATACAGCGTTCAAATCTTGCGGGGCGGTTCAAGCAAAGCTGCAAAGGTACGGTATGGCGCCAGCTGGGAAATCACAGCTGGGCCCCCCCCAGCGGGGACAGTCAGGTAGGAAATACCTCGGCACTTGAAAAGATCAAGACGTCGGTTCGCATGAGCCTACAACCTGACGTTGAATTTACAACTCATATTTCCGTTCGTAAAGCGTTTGAAGGCATATCATTTTCCTTGCATCAACTGCCGTAGTTCCGTACTGGCCTTTGTCAGTCAGCGATGCAAAAGTGTCGTTGCAAACTTTGGGGGACAAATTGTGTATAGTGAAATGCTCAGGAAGTAGCTAGCGCCTGCAGTTCTGTATTAAGGCTCGTCCTTTCCTGGCGAGGTTCACTGAGGTTCACTGTTTCTTGTTTTTAGCACTGGCTATTTTGGAGTGATTTCTTGGAGAGCTACTTTAAGTTGCTGCAGATTTCACAATATTCGAAAATTGCACTTGTTTTCCTCAATTTCTCGCTCGGTGCGGACTCGCTTACATGCCGCCAGCACCCCATGTTTACCGTCCGAGCTTCATCACAGAAGATGCAGGACTTCAGAATCAGCAGCTCGGGGTGTCCGCAGTATGTGCGCCTCCCATAGCTTCGCTCATCTTGGCGTTGCGACAAAGCAGCTTCTACAACATGGAGCCTGCCCATGCCAATGATATGCTGGGACCATTAATACGTGAACTGGACCCTGCCGACACGGTAGGTGGCAAGGCCTACAGGCCGGGCGATGGACATGGCTTTCTGCATCGGCTTGGCTGAATGCCGAACTTGATCGTTAAATGCGTACGCCTATAGCGCCCCTTACCACCGAATCACCCACCGTGGATAACCGAAACTCCTCTGCCTGCTGCGTCCGTCGCTCTTCCGGAACA
Source organism: Pleodorina starrii (assembly GCA_030267565.1). Classification (NCBI taxonomy): domain Eukaryota; kingdom Viridiplantae; phylum Chlorophyta; class Chlorophyceae; order Chlamydomonadales; family Volvocaceae; genus Pleodorina; species Pleodorina starrii. The sequence continues at coordinate 501,921 of BRXU01000021.1, read as the reverse complement.
CATTGCGGCTGTGCGGCCTCGGCCTTTGACAGCAAACGCGCTACCGACGCGAACGCTAGATAAGTTTGTATTCGTTTGATAAGTCTCCAGCGCTGAAACCCGCAAGAATGCGAACCGGCCTTCGGGCCTTGGCCCTTCCAGATTCTGTGTCAGGCCGGGTTGCACCACACCCAGAAGCCGCGTCCTAAATAAACCCATCTCCGCCCCGACCCATATTCCTCCCCCCGAAACCGCGCCCCCTCACCCGCTTCCGCCACCGTCCTTCAGGAGCTCCAAATGCTGCTGTCAAAGTTCGGCTGGTGCGGCGGCGGGAGGGGCTTCACCCGAATCGTGGAGACCAAGGGCCTGCAGACCGCCCTTCAAAAGTTCCAATTCGTAAAGTTGGCGCCCATCGGCAACGGCGCGTACGGCTGCGTGCACAAAGTGATGAACCGGGAGACGCGCGAGCTGCAAGGTATGTGTACGGCACGAGCGTATGTATTGGTACGGCAGTGCAAGACGTTTGGGGGGGAAGGGGGCCGCGACGAGGGGCCGCAGGGGCCGCAGAGACAGCAGGGTGAACAGCAGGGTGAACAGCAGGGTAGGTGGGTGGGTGGGTGGGCGCTGGGCGGCGGGGATGAGGAACAAGATACCGGGGGTGGGGTGGGGTGGGGGGGGGGTGAGAGAGGGCGAGTCTTCCCTGGATGGGCGTTTGGGCCCTCCCTGAATGTCGTCGCGAGGCTCATCGTCGCGAGGCTCAGCAGGTCACCCCTCCCTCCCTCAGCCCCCTCAGCCCCCTCAGCCCCCTCAGCCTCTCCTCGATCAGACCGTCCCCCTCCCCCTCCTCCCCCCTCCCCCTCCTCCCCCCTCCCCCTCCCCCCCAACCCCTCCTCCCCCCTCCCCCTCCTCCCCCCAACCCCTCCTCCCCCCAACTCCTCCTCCCCCCAACTCCTCCTCCCCCCCACCCCTCCTCCCCCCAACCCCTCCTCCCCCCAACCCCTCCCCCCCAACCCCAACCCCACCCCCAACCCCCAACCCCAACCCCTCCCCTCCTCCCCCTCAACTCAGCCATCAAGCAGGTCCGCATGGGTGACCAGGGTCAGGGGCTGTGTGACGCCACTCTAAGGGAGATCTCCACTCTGCAGGAGCTGGACCACTGCAACATCATCAAGTGAGGGAGGGAGGGAGGGAGGGAGGGGGAGGGAGGGGAGAGGAGGGAGGAGGGGAGAGGGGAGGAGGGGAGAGGAGGGGGAGGGAGGAGAGGAGGGGGGGAGGGAGGGGAGGGAGGGGGGGAGTAGGGGGGTAGTGGGGGTTAGGGGGCATTGGAGGCGGGGCTCGGAGGGGGATGGCATTAGGGAGGGGCTTCGGGGGGGGGCGTTGGGGGAATGAGAGGGGGGGCGCCCCCGGTGGGGACTGGGGGGGTTTTCCAAGAGGCGGCGTGAGGGGTGTGTATGTGTGTCAGAAGCGTTGTATGGCATCTGAGTGGGTCGGAGTGGGGGAACTTTGCTCGCTCGCTTCTTAACAGACGCGTTGGGGGGTTTACGGTATCTGAGCGCGTCGATTGGGTTGAGCCAATCCCTCCGCCTCCCGCCCCCTGATCTGATTTTCACGGAAGTTTACTTGTGGCCAACGTGTGCGGGAGCCCTGCACTGCACAGCACAGCACAGCACAGCACACAGCAGCCGCCACCACAGGAAACGTGGTGCTCTGCCGCGCAGTGTCGTACCGTGTCAAACATACGGTACCTTGTCGTACATATGCAGGCTGCGTGACGTCATCGCGGGCACGCCCAGCAAGTACTGCTACCTGGTTCTGGAGCTTCTGGAGACGGATCTCTATTCGTACATGGCCGTACGGCAGGAGCTGAAACTGAAGACCATCAAGGTACGACACGGCGCGGTATCGTACGGTGTGCCACGCGGGCGGTCGGGCGGCTCATCACTCCCTCCATGGCTCCCTACACCGCCCACTCATCCTGGCCCAACCACCAACCAACTAATTAACTAACCAACCAACCGACCCACCTCCAAGCGCCTTCCCTAGCCAGTAGCCAGCCGCGGCATCCCCAACCCCAATCCAGTCCAGAGGTACCCCCCACGCGCCTCCGCCTCCTCCTCCTCCTCCTCCCCCACAGCTCTTCCCACAGCAGCATTTCAGTCTCAGCCCCTCATCCCCCCATTCCACACACTTCAATCTTCTGTCCCAACGCCTCCGCCTCCGCCCCGACCTCTACCCCTCCCCACCTCCGCCCCCTGACCCCCTTCCCCTTCCCCGCCCCCCGCCCCTGGTCCTCCCCACCCCCCCTCCCCGCTCCTCAGTCCATCATGTACCAGGTCCTCGCCGGACTGCGCCACGCCCACGGCCGCAGCATCATGCACCGGGACCTCAAACCACAGAACATCCTACTGGGGCTGTCTCCACAGCCACCGCCACCACCACCACCACCGGGCCACTGCCATCAGCAGCAGCAGCAGCAGCACCAGCAGCAGCAGACCACGGAAATGGAGGCGGAGGTGGAAACGGAGGTGGAGGCGGCGTCATGCGCGGCGCCGGAGCCCTCCGGGGGGGCCTCTATTAGCGGCTGCGGTGGGGTTTCGGAGCGCGTACTTGTGAAGATCGCTGACTTTGGTTTGGCCCGGGGCTACCTGCCGTGCAACGGACAGGATGGAGGGGCATACACCGACTGGGTGAGTGGCGGAGGAGGGGGGGAGGGCGGGAGAGGAGGGTTGAAGGGGAGGGAGGGAGGAAAGGGAGGAAAGGGAGGAATGATGGGGGGAGGGAGAGGCTGACGGAAGGGTCGGTCATGGTGCTGGTGCTAGTGCTAGGTGTGTATGGGGGGGGGGAGAGCGCCGGGCGGGGCCTTATGTGGGGTCGCGCGGGTGGTTTCGGGGCTCCAGTGGCTTCCGGTGGGGCCGGTGGGGGCTGGGTGGGGTTGGCAGGACGGAGATTGGCAGGACGGAGGCATACCAAACCCCCAAAACCCTTCCTCCCTCCCCCCACGTCCCCCCACCTCCCCTCCCCACCTCCCACCTCCCACACCTCCCGCATTGCTTCTTGCTTCATTCTTGCAAATTCACTCCTCAAACCCCCCTCCCCCACCTCCCCACCTCCCCAGGTGGTGACCCTCTTCTACCGCGCCCCCGAGCTGCTGCTGGGCTGTCGCTCCTACGGCCCCGCAGTGGACATCTGGTCGGCGGGCTGTGTGCTGGGGGAGTTGCTCAACCGCAGTCCCCTCTTCGCCGCCAGCTGCGAGATCGGTCAGCTGTTTGATGTGTTCCGGAAGCTGGGCACCCCCAGCGCCCACGAGTGGCCCGACCTGCCGGGCTTCAACAACTTCAGTCCGGAGTTTCCGCGCTGGGGCAGGCGGCCGGTGCAGGAGGTGAGAAGGGGGAGGATGGGGGGTGGGAGAGGGGGCGGGGGAGGGGGTAGAAAACGATACCGCAGCGGAGACGAGGACGGCGTTAGCGAACGGACCCTGAACCCAGTAATACTTACCGAACATACCTGTAACCTTACCGAGCTGAAAAGACGCTGCGACCGCGTCGCCGCCAGACCAACCCGGACGGACGAGTACGCGCGACAGCACAAGAACTGCACGAACGCCCGGACAAAACAACCCGACAAATTGTAGACTCACCTGCGCTCAGTGGAGGAGGCGAAGTGGGAAGATACGAAGGAAAAAGGGTGTGAGTAAGGGCAATGGGCGACGGCATTGGCAGCGAAGGAAGGAGCGAGAAGGCAAGCAAGCAAGGCAAGACACACAGAAACCCACGAACGAGCTGTGGCGGCGACGCGGTGCAAAAGAGGGCAAGAAGGGGCAGCTGGGCATAGAAGAAAGGGATACGGACGGAAGGGCACAATGTACGACAAGCAAGGGGCGGAAGGCAGAGGAGATGGGGCAGAGGAAAAGAGAAAGGCAAGGCGAATGGCAGTGGGACAGACAAGGGCAGAAGACAGACGGATGTGGAAGGACGCAACGGCAGGGGGAGGGGGACGAGGGCAAGGGCAGGGACGAGGAGACGGGAAGAACGACGGCAGGGAAGGGGCAGCGGGGCGCGGGGAGACGATGCGCAGGAGGGGCCGGGTGGCGGACCGTGAAGAGTCGGCTCCCCACCACACCGGCCGAGCGCGCAGGCCACCATGCATGAGGGGCCGGGGTCAGGGGTAATGCGGCCCAGGGGGTGGGAGGGTTGGGGGGGGGCGCTGGGGTGGGGTGGGTGGGGGTGGGTGGGTGGGTGGGTGGGTGGGGGTGGTGGGGTGGTGGGGGGTGAGGGTTATAGGGGGCGGGAGAGAGGGTGATAGGAGGGAAGGCGGGCGGGCACGCAAGGGGGGGCAGGGGGGGGGGGGGGGGGGAGGAGGAGTGAGGATGCCGGGCTCCGCACAGGCTGCCGGGCCCCCGGAGGGGTCGGCTGCCAAGCCTCATGACTCGGCATCCCCGTGGAGTTGGGGGCGAGTGGGGTAGCCGGGGGCGGGGCGGCTAGTGGGGGCAGGCAGGGTGGCTAGGGTGGGTCACGGAGACGTTGGTGGACGATGCCGAGCATGTCCCGGTGGGTGGAGTGGCGCTCAAAGTAGAAGGCGTGGGGGCAGGCGGCAAGGAGGCGGACGAGTTGACTGAGGAGGCCGGCTTTGGGGTAGGCTTGGGCGGTGAGGGCACGGATGAGGGCTGCGAGTTCCCCGCAGAAGTTGTCAGCGTCGGTGATGACCCGCCGGAGCCGATGGAACTGGCCGGTGAAGATGTTGCGTTTGCAGGCCTCATTGACGTTTGAGTCGCGGGCGACGAAGCGGGAGAGGCGGACACCAGAGAAGGCAGGCTGTTCCCGCTTGTCGTACAGGCGCGTGATGAACCAGCTGGCCCCGTGGCGGGGGGCGGGGACGAGGAGGAGGTCAAGGAAGGGGACAGAGCCGGCGGGGAGGTGGGGGTGGTGCTGGGGGGTGAGCCCGAGCTCCGGGGGGTAGATGCCATGAATGCCGTGGAGGGTTTGGTTGGTGTAGAGGAGGCGGGGAAGGTCGGGGTTGTTGAGGGAAAGGAGGTCGTCCAGGAAGCGGCAGGAGTGGCGGCAGCGGGTGAGTGTGCGCTTGGCAGCGGGGGAGGGGGAGGGGGGATACCGCGGGTTGTGGGTCGTGGGCTGCCGATTGTGGATTGCCGGGTTGTGGGTTGTGGGTTGTGGGTTGTGCGGGATTCCACCCTCCTCTTTCGCACCCTGTCCCGTCCCCGTCCCCGTCCCGTCCCGACCTGAGGGCCCCGGCTTTGTCCTCCAAGCGCCCTTGATCCGGCCCCTTTGACACCTACCCCTTAGATCGCCTCCCCCTCCGCCTGCTCTCCTCTCTCACAACCCATTCCCCCTGCTACATTACCGTTTACGGGCTCCGGCCTATACGTGGATAATCCCTCCCATCCGCCCTGACTATTACCCCTACCTCCCGCCTCCTCCCACCTCTCGTCCTCTTACCCCCTTCCCCCTCCCTGCCCCCCCCCCGGCCCTCCCCCTCCCCCCTCCGGCCCTCCCTGCCCCCCTCCCCCCCACCTCCCTGCCCCCCTCCCCCCCACCTCCCTGCCCCCCTCGCCCCCACCTCCCTGCCCCCCTCGCCCCCACTTCCCTGCCCCCCTCGCCCCCACCTCCCTGCCCCCCTCGCCCCCACTTCCCTGCCCCCCTCCACCCCACCTCCCTGCCCCCCTTCCCCCCACCTCCCTGCCCCCCTCCCCCCCACCTCCCTCCCCCCTCCCCACCTCCCTCCCCCCCTCCCCACCTCACCTCTCAGCTGGTGCCTCGGCTGGCGGGCGACCTGGCGGGTGCGGACTTGCTGACCGGGCTGCTGCAGTACGACCCCCGCCGCCGCCTCACCGCCTCACAGGCGCTGAGGCACCCCTGGTTCGACGAGGTACGGCAGCAGGAGGAGGCGGCGGCGGAGGCCGCCAACGCAGCTTATGCGGCAGCGGCGGCGGCGGCGGCGGAGTCTGGCGCGTTTGGCGCATGATGCCCCATTTGGGAGGGTGAGCGCTAGCGTGTGCCGGCGACAGCGCTATTCGCCCCATTCGCACCGGGGTCTGGGCTGGGCTGGGCTGGGCTGGGCTGGGCTGGGCTGGGCTGGGCTGGGCTGGGCTGGGCTGGGCTGGGCTGGGCTGTGGGGCGCATCAGCTGCTGCTGCTGCTGCTGCTGGTTGTGGTTGTGGTTGTGGTGCTGCTGCTGTCGTAGCGGCGGCTGGTGCTGCTCGCTGCTCGGGGGCCTGCCTACTGCAATTTGTGGCCCTGGCCCGGCCTGGCACCTGGGCCTGGGCTTTGCTGCGCCTTTGGGTCCATGGCGGCGGCGGCGGCCCCTACCGGATGTCGTCCGAAGGCCCTGGATGCCTGGCAATCATATTTGGGAGAGGGAGGGAGGAGGAGGGAGAGGGCGGGGGAGAGAGAGGCAGGGAGAGGGAGCGGGAGGAAGAGGGAGGGAGAGGGAGGGGGAGGGGGAGGGGGAGAGGGAGGGAGGGAGCATAACCGACAACTCCCAACGGCTGTTGTTGCTGCTGCAGCTGATGCAAAGGTACAGTGGAAAACGTAAAGCGTGCTTGCGCGTGCTTGTCCGCTGGCCAAGCGGCGCGTTGAGAGCGTGCGGTGGGTTAGGGTTTGGGCTGCGAGGGAGCGACTTTCGGGGGAGGCGGGAAATTCAGCAGGTCGTGTCCCCTCTTTTTGACGCGCGGAGCGACTCTCCGTGATCCTCCATTTGGTGGTCCCTGGAAACCTTTTTCAGCGCAAACTTTGAAAAAAGATTCTGGATGCGCAGTGTAGTGATTGCTGTTCGCCGCAGCGTTTGGGTTGCGGTGCACGGCGCGCGGCGGTTGAAGTTCGTTGGTGCTGGCGAAATGGTGGGCGCGGGCGAATGGCCGAGGCGGTTCCCGCGAGCCGCAGCTTTTTTGTTTCCTATGGCCCGAATGGGAAGGGTTAGTTTATGTCACGCGAAAGAAGTTTGACGTGCAAGCAAGCAAAAAACGTTTGTTGGCAAGAAGCCGGAAGTCGATCGTCGTCGTGCGTTGTCGGCCGCACGGTCTGCAATTTTCCTGCCACGTGTTTCTCTTTCCTACGTCATGAGTCATGAGTCATGAGCGGCCGACCGTTCTCAACGAATGGAATTGCCCTGCCAGATTGTCGCGGGGTGGTGGTGGTGGTGGTGGTATGAGTCAGGGCGGCAGGGCGCCGAGTGTTGCACTCGCGCGCGCGTGCGCGCGCGCAGCTGCACACACATACGGTGCGTCGAGTAGATCGTAGGCCTAAAGCGCGCGCGCAGAGCCCGTGCGGCCGACAGTTTTGCTTTCTACGTCCGCAGCTCCGTACGCCGGGGAGGGAGAGGGAGAGAGAGCGCGCGGGAGAGGGAGGGCGAGGCGCGAGGCGCGCGGCGCGGCGCGGTGTGGAGAGAGAGGCGTGCGCTTCCCAGCCTCCGCTGCATCGCTGCCAGGCTGTTGTCGTTAAGGCGGCTGCTGCTTTCTGTCGGGCGGCGGCTGACGGGCGGCTGGGGGCCATGTGGGGGCCATTGGCTGGGGGGCCCATTGGCGCCGCCGCCGGCGCCGCCATTGGCGCCGGCGCGCGCGGTCCTGCCGTCGACCGAACCTAGCGGGTCCTCCCCACCCACCCACCCACAGCGCCGGGGCGCCGCCGCCTCTCCGGCTTGTGCGGCCCCTCTGGCTGCTTGTTGGGGCCCCACGCCAGGCCGGCTGGCTGGCTGGCTGGCTGGACGGTTTTATCGTCGCCGGGAAGATAAAAGCATCCGTGGGATGCGTAGTATCGATATCACTAGCAGTAGCAAGAGCAGTAGCAGGAGCAGGAGCGCTTTCGAAGTCCGTTGCTCGGTAGGCTGGCGGGGTCGGCCCTTGCGTGCTGCTGCCCAAGGGCCTTCGTCTCTCTTCGTGGGGGCTTTGGGTGGCCGGGCCCGGGTCCATGTTGGACGAGGCGAGGACCCCTATACCCCTATACGAAGAAGAAGGAGTGAAGGACCGACGCCGCGGCCAACCCCTAAGGAAGGGCCTCTCTCAACGGCGCTGCTCCTGATCCCCTAAGAACGTGAAGCACACACAAGCACACACAAACACAGTGGCGATGTGTGCTGGCTGGCTGGCTGGACGATGGGGTCGTCGGTATGCCGCCGGGCCAGGGAGGGCGGCATGTCGGCTGGCCGCCGGTCCAATTGGGCGAGCGGCCCGCCGCGTGGCCCCCACCCAACCCAGGCATGCTCGGCCTGCACCCCCCCGCCTGCATCGCCAGCCAGCCCGCCTGTTTGTTTAGTTGTTTGTTTGTTTGTTCCTTTGTTTGTTTGTGTGTTTGTTTGTTTGGGTGTTTGACTGCTCATATTTGTTTTCCTGTCTGCCCATCTGTGTGTCTTCCTCTTACGCACTGCATATCGGTTTTTGACCGCGCGGCTTTCGCGGTTTGACTCCGGATGGTGCGAGTGCTGCTGGGTTACTAGCCGGCTGGCTGGCTGGCTGGCTGGCTGGCTAGTTGGTTGGCTGGCTAGCTGGCTTTTTCGAACGGGCTGAATCAATGCTGGGTAAGGGCTGGATGCGGGATCCGTCTTCGCCCTGTTGGTTGTGTCCCGTGGATGCGGAGCGGAGCAACGGAGCAGGAGCAGTGTTGGTGGGGTTGTGTTGTTGATGTTGGTTTCCTTGTTGGTGGTTGATGGTTGGTGGTTGGTGGTTGGACTGGCGGGCTGTCGAGTCAAGGGTGCGGGATGTACATGTGGAGGAGTTTGGTGTCGTACGCTCGCAGGATGGATGGATGGAGGGATGTGTGTATGTGGATGTGTATGTGGCTGCGGGGGTTACAGGTTTACAGGTGGGCGGTGGATAGGAGGCGAGGAGGCGTCTAAGGCGCGGAGGGCGCTGACGGTGCGGTGCGGCAGTGGGGGGACGTTTTGAGGGATCATTCCTTGCCCCACAAGCCCCAGGCGGACGCGGGTTGTACGGCCGAGAACGTGTTGTACGAGTATTGCAGTACGGCGGAGAAGGGCTCTAGTACGGCAGCGCGAAGGCCGCGCATCGTCACGCGCGCATTTTCGTGTGTTTTGGAAGAGGGGCTGGAGAGGCGGGGGAGGGGGTGAGGCAGGGGACGACGGGGGTGTGGCGAAACCCCTCCACAATCTCCCCACATGGATCGTGGATCGCGGCGCGGATCGCGGCGGAACAGCCGTTCTCGAGATTCACCGGATCCGGAATCAGGATCCAGGACTCGGATCCAGGCACGACGAGCTCGCGCCTCTCGCTTACGTGGCCGCTTTGGACGCCTTTGGGTGCCTTTCGGAGTCTCGGAGTTTCGGAGCTTCGGAGTGTCGGAGTTTAGGGGCCACACACACAGATAGCTCGCGCATGTCGTGTGACTGTACCTTGCCGGGAGATTGTGGGCGTTGCGGCTGTGTGTGGCGTTGCGGTGTCCTGCTGGGCAGGTAACCGCGCGCGTCCGCCACCGCCCGGGAGAATCGAAGCCAGCTCGCATTCGTGGATGTGGTGGTGCGTTTCGTCGTAACGAGGGGCTGTCGAAACCGGACTACTACTGCTGCTAAAACCTGCCGCATTTGCTGCTGCTACTGCTGCTACGGTACTACAGCTGCTCGTCGCACGGACGGTTTTGAGCGTTGGCGTTTCCTTTCAGGCAGGGGACAATGGATGCTCTCGCTTTTATGGTCGTGACGCATGGGTAATCTTGGGGTTGCCGCACCTCACCGCACCTCACCGACTGCCCGGCAGCCGGGTGCGGGTGCGGGTGCGGGTGGGGTTGCGGCGTGGGTGGGTGGGCGGGTGCGTGTGTATGTGTGTGGGCATGTCTGACGTTCGCTCCCATTGGGTTATCTGCCCCCCACTTCATTATTTTGGTTGTTTCCGTGGGGCTCCAGACTTAGGAAGAGTAGTTGGCCAGCCAACGGGCCAGCAGCTGGCCCCATAATGAGGGTTAATGCCTGTCTGTCTGTCTGCTTACGGCGTTTCTGGCTTCGTGTTTGTCTGCCGCTGCGGCAGCGCGGCAGCATCTCAGGTTACCTCTGCGCAGGGTCCGAGCCTGTGTGGGTATGTGCCTGTGGGTGTCATTCAATGGGTGTTTTTGTTGTGGGTGGGTGAGTGGGTTGCAGTGGGTTGCAGTGGGAGCGACAGAGGTTGCAGTGGGCGGGTGGGTGGGTGGGTGGGTTGCAGTGCAGTGGGAGCGACAGAGGTCGAGACACAGGGATTTAACCCGAGGTTGCGGGAGAACCCGCCATGCATAAGCGGAGGCGCCGCGGTGGGGCAAATGGCGAATAACGGGGTATATTACATTTTTTGGTGTTGTTGTTTGTGGTGGTGGGCGGTGTGGGGCGGTTTGGGCGTCCCTTCATTCCCGCGAAACGCATGTCGAAGACCACTGGTGGGCGGTGGTGGTGTGGGTATGTGCTGGAACGCGTTGAGACCCGACGCGCAGCGGTGCGGTGGGTGGGGTGCGGTGCGGTGCGCTGGAGTCGCGCGGTGGGGTGGGGTGGGGGCGGTGTCACGCGCGCGGAGGTGGCCGGGGCAGCCGGGGCAGCCGGAGGTGTCTGTTGGTCCATAGTCCCCCTCGAGTCATACAAAGGGATCTTGCAGTCATGTCTGTCTCTTCAGTATCTTTAGTTTTTTTTGTGGGACGGCTTCCATCTCCTGTGGGACGGCATCCATCTTCTTTTGTAGCAGCTAGCTGCGCGGCGCGCCTCGCTCAATACGTTTGCGAGCGAGTGGGCGCTGAACGCACTGCTTAACGCATAACGCTTAACGCATCCCCTGTGCGGGTACACTGAACGCATTGCTGAACACCGCGCGGGGTCTTTAGTGAGTGCGCTGGGACGCACCGCGCGCCGGTCGTCCCTCCAAACACGCACACGCGCGCACACGCCCTTTTTGCCGCCTTTTGCGCGGGTGCTTGCTTGCGGCGGGTGCTTGCTTGCGGTGGGTGCTTGCTTGCGGCGGGTGCTTGCTTGCGGCGGGTGCTTGCTTGCGGCGGGTGCTTGCTTGCGGCGGGTGCTTGCTTGCGGCGGGTGCTTGCTTGCGGCGGGTGCTTGCTTGCGGCGGGTGCTTGCTTGCGGCGGGTGCTTGCTTGCGGCGGGTGCTTGCTTGCGGCGGGTGCTTGCTTGCGGCGAGTGCTTGCGTAGGTGCGTAAATGAACAAATGAAATGCATGCATGCATGTAGCGGTTGTGGGAGTGACGGTTGATTGCAGTGGCCTGCATCTGTTGCGCGAGGACAAGGTTTCCAAAAGCTCCGTCTGCGGGGCCGGAGGGGCGTGTTGTGTCGCGCTGTTAGGAGGAGTAGCTGTGTAGAATGCATGCTGGTGTGCTCGCCGTAGGTAGAGGAAATCAGGAGAGGGTTGTTTGGTTTAGCGGCTGTCGCCGGCGGCACGGGGGGGGGCGGGGCCGCTGCCGCCCGCGGTCGTCCAGTCAGCAGCCATGGCTGATAGTGCTGTGGATGCAGAGGGGGTGCAGTAAGCGCGTGTGCCACCGCGGCGAATGGAGTCTGTCGGCCCGCACCCCCCCCATTAGAGCCGGCTGACGGCATAGGGCTGGCGTCGTTTCGCTCTAATCAATTCGTTCATTCCGTCATATGCCCGGGTCGCATAAGATTTTGCCCTCACTGCGAGCCACCTGGCGCCGCCCTCTCTGGTGGATCCAGAATCCACCGTTTGAAATTCGGGCGTTTCGGTACTGGGCATATTGGCCAGGGAGAAGGCAGAGCACGGCGGGATATTTGCCGCCTGCGGCACTCTTTGAGGTGGTTGCTGCCGCGCTCTGCCGCCCCTCTGCGGCGGCACGTTTTGAATACCTGCATTTGCTGCGTGCCAATGCCCGCAGGGCTCCAGCCCTGTCTGTGTTTTGTTCTAGGCAGTTTAGGAGGTCAGCAGGTGTACACTGTGTTTTGCTGTTTAGGGGTGTGTGTGTCGTCGGGCCGTGGGGGCGTCATTCATTGTTGCCCGCCGGGCCCGACTGATAGCACACGACCAACACTTGCTAACACACTGCATGTAGTCAGGTTAGGTCAGGCCTGGTAGAGGCACGCCATGCAAGGCACGTTTAGTCAATGGGAGCTGCAAGAATCAATGGGCTTTTCACGAGGTGGGAAATGGAGGGATATGGGAGGTTAGGCGTGCGTGCGAGCGGCGAGGGCCTGTGGGTCAGGCGGCGGGTGTCAGACAGGCGGGCGCTTGCGGTCCCGAGCCCACGAACGGGACCTAAAACCCGTTTCCTTTGTAAACCTAAACCCCGACCAGGAAGCGAGCACCACCAGCAGGGCGATCCGCGGCATCGCGAACGCCGAGGCCAGGCCACACCGCAGGCGACAATCTTTCCACCACGCAGACACCGCGACCGAGGCCAGAGGCCACGAGCTCTGGCATATCGCATATGGCCAGCGCTGCAGAGGCCCCCTGAAGCCTGAACCAAGCATTGGCATATGACCAGAGGCAGTCCCCCTGAACCAAGGGCCGAAGGCAGTACAAGAAGATTCGGTCCTGCGCGGAGGCGAACGCCGGAGCAGGCCGGAGTAATTTACCTTCTCTGTTGACGCAGCGAAAGGAAACGCCCCCAAGCCAGGACACCGCCGGTGCACACAGACGTGGCAGTAGTAGGCCTGTCTAGTCGCTGCATCATCAGGCTCGCAAGCAGTCCACATCGACAGTCTCCACATCCTCGATCGCTCCAGCCTGATCCAGCGCGCCGAGGCTGGCGCGTGGATGGGCGTCACGCTCGCTATGACAGCTGCCGCCAGAAGAGCGGCCGCCGCGCTTGGGCGAAATAATGTGCGCGAATTTTAGGATTCGATCGGTACAAGGGGAACCGGTTGTCACACCGGTTGCTAGCCGAACAGGCTAGACGTACAGGCTAGACAGACTGTTCATCCTACCCCAGGGGCACCCGCGAAGGGGTGCCTAAATGTAGCAGCCGTACGACAGTGCGGCGCCAGGCTATAAGAGCCTAAGCTACACCTTCACAGACAACTCGAGTGGCCTTTAGCAACGAAGACTGCTACATTACACCAACGCCACCAAGGCCCACCAGCACCAAGCCCGCACGACGCACGAAGCGTGAGAGAATAATGTCACACACCCCCAAAAGCCCGAGGGTGGGAGGAATGAGATGTACGCCACCCAGAGACAGCGAGCGGAGCACCGGAGACAGCGAGCGCCATTTTTGGCATTGCACCGGCATTTCAGGCCGCTTTGTTCGAAGGCTGGCTGCTTGGTCTGCGGCCCAGCAGTGCACCGCGTGCAAAATCTAATCATCAAAAGACAGTTCTTTGAGGACACGTGAACTCAGAATTTGCTTGAAAGCGCCACAAGTGCTGCGGTAGCGACGGCCGTTCATGTCTCCGCAAACAGACTCGACGTTGGCTCACAGCTTCTCTCTCAGGCCCGATCGCGCACAGAAGCTTTCTAAAGTCAGAGAGCATAGCAATGTATATTGACGTGTATGCTACGTACGCGGCTGAGGGACGAAATTCCGTCGGCCCACGGGTCACGGCAGGTGGAAAGACCTCATGAAGGCCGGCTACTCGGCGCGAGAAGCCTGACATTATGTACAGGAAGTCATAAAACTGGCAAATTTGCTTGGCAGTTTCCAGCATGGCGGCAGCCGGGCTCCAGTGCGCGCGCTTTCTCACGAAAAGCCGTGATAAGCAGCTCTGCGATGCGGATGAAAATTAATATAATCGCAATCTTCAAACTTGTTTACTTGCACTTTGGTTTTTGCTTGAATCCTAGCTCGAGAAATTCACGACCTGCCGCAAGCCCGCAACGCATAGACAAGGAAATCAAAGCCCGCACAAAAACATATACGTATAATTTTTACTTTACTTGAAACCGTGTAACACCACCTTTTGAGACGACCCACGGTTTTTGAACTACACTAGTATCGCGGCGGCGTTGCACCCGACGGACTTTCCGCCATGGCCGCAGCAGCTGCAGAGCAAAAGCCATGGGAGGGCGGAATTCTGTTGTACTGTGGCGGCACAGACTATGCACAGGTTGGAGAGTGACCTCTGCCGGAAGTCAAGAGCCAGATGCGCACGGTGTATTGACGTTCCCGCTGGTTTTCGCAGCTTGGCCGCACAGGCGGTAAAACAAAGAAGGAGGATCTGGACAAGGAGTCAAACTATCCGAACCTCCTTCGGCCCACTCGGTTGAAGACCTTCGCTGTGAGTTGTTGACTTCTGGCTTTTCCTGCAGGACTTTCGAGTGTAAGCCCTTTCCCTTCGTTGTTTGCTGTTGGTGAATAACGTGATTTCTCGCGTGTTTTAACTGCCAGGATGTCAAGGTTATGTTCATCGCTGCTGGCCCCGCCGCTTGCCACTGCTTTGTGGGGGACTCGGTCGGCAACCTATGGAGCTGGGGACGAAACGAGGCAAGAAGGGGGCGTGGGGCTCATGTCGTTATGTGCAACTTCCGTGTGGTGACACGGTTACGGGAACGCCTGGCGGTTGGTCAAGCGCGGCCCCGCCCCTGCCTCCCGCGGGCGAACATGTTCAAACCCGGCTCGTGGGATCCGACGACTGTTAACCTGAAATGTTTGTTTTCCCTCGTTGGTGTGTTCTTTGCCTACCTCCCACACTCTCAGCGATTTCGCCAAACCAGGGGGCGGAACAAAATGCTAGCCCCATATGTCCCCGAAGTGTTTCCAAGCTGCGCAGCGGCCCCCGTCGCGCCTGCGTGCTGTGCACATTGGATTGCCAGGTTCGGGAGCTGTAGATGTGACTCCTATAAACGTTGTTGACCCTTCCCCCCATTCTTTGACGACCGCCGCCCCGGGGTGTCGGAACCTCGCAGAAAGGCCAGCTGGGCCACGGAGACTTCGCCCAACGCAACGTGCCGGCCAAGGTCGCTGGTCTGGAGGGAAAGTTCGTCATTGGAGGTTAGTGGAGCGGGGCTGACGCGGGCGGGGTTCCGATCAATACGAGCAGGCAGCAACTCTGCTGGGCCGTGCTTGGTGCGCGTGACCAAAGCTGCGTGCCAGCTGTCCGCGGCTCGAGGGAGCGGCCAAGATCTGTGGGTCCCAGCCCGCGTACCAGTGAAGTCAGGCAGCCCAGCACTAAGGCTGCCCAGCACAAAGGCTGCCCAGCTACCCGCAGTGCGCCAAATCAAGGCGCGTCTCAGTCGCTTGCCTATCTCCCCGCCCCATAAATGCTACAGCCGCCTCGGAAGTACGGGGATACCCAGCTTCCCTTCACACGTAGTGTCAGCTCCCGTTGACAGTTCATGCTTGCGTGCCGTGAGGATATTCCCGGCCCCAAACACGAAGCTTCCTTGATTCGGTCATGTCCTTCAACACACACAAAACAATACATGGTCCCCATCACGTGCTTACCCATCCTTCCCTCCCATCCTTCCCCATGTTTCCGGCCTTGCCGCCTTCTTACCGCCCTCGCCCGGAACCCCCGCCCCCCGCTCGCCAGCGTCCGGGGGACGTAACCACAGCGCCTGCGTGTGCCAAGACGGCAGCTCCTTCGCCTGGGGCATCAACCAGCACGTGAGCCTGTCTGGAGCGGGGAAAGGGGAGGGCGGATGTCGCAATTCTGGGGAGAGGCAGTCGGGGTCTGTCTGAGCCTGCGGGGTTGGGCAAACGGGGGTTTTGATGGGCGGAGGCATTTTACAGTATCGCCGCCGCAGTAACACCGGTCGCCGCGGGGCACGTTCTGATTGGAGAGGAGGAAGTCTTGTGGGGATTGGCCGTTAGGACCGCAGCTGGGGAAACTTGTATGCGTGTGTGCGATGAAGGTTACATTGCCTTCCACAGCGCTTGGCCTTGGCCAGGTGTGTGCGGGGAGGGCCGGAAGGCCGGGGGCCGGTCCTGATAGTGAGGCTTTGGTGTGGGTCCGGCCTCCGGGGAGGCGAGGAGGGCATGGAGGGGTTATCCACGTACAGGCCGGAGCCCGCGGGAGCCTGTTCCTACTCGATAGCCAATTTGCCGCACATGTTTGGCGGGTTTAGGATGTGAGCGTCTACGGCCCATTGCCTTGATCTCCCTGGTCTTCACTCATCACGGACCTGGTGGTGCCGGTGCCCTGACGACTCTACTCGCACCCCTCTTGAAACCCCCTCAGGGCCAATGCGGCACCGGGAAGGTCACGCCGGCCAAGGCCCCGCTCAAAGAAGGTGAGAGACATGAGAGGCAGAAATGCGGGAAACGGAAGGAGCTGCCCTGATGCGAAGGAAAGGTGTATCGAGCTGATCCTCCTCTGGAGGAGCCCTCTCCTCCTTTGTGCGGAGTGGGCAAGGGGCAGGTCGAATGGCTGCGGCACCAAAGGGGAGGGGCGGTACCCAAGGGCCGCGAGGCCATCGACTGACGCGTCCCTCGAAGCCGTTCCGCCGAGCCGCCATCTGAAGCTCGTTGCACCTGGGGCATGTGGTTGCGGGCGAGCCGCACACGGCCGCCGCATTTGACGTCGTCCCTTAACGTCTGATCCTTCACTTCTCTTGTGCCCGGACCGGCGCGCCCCGTCTCTCGGGCCACCGCGCCCCCCGAGACGGCCTTTTTCTGTTACTTTACCGTTCACGGGCGCCGGCCTACCAGTATACGTGGATAACCCCTACCGCTACCTTTCCCGCCCCCGCAGACATCATCCTGAACCCCACCCGCTGCATCATTGAGAACTGCACCCAGGTGGCATGCGGCATCGACTTCACGCTGTGGCTCTGCGGCGGGAGGGTGAGTGCGAGCAAGAGGCGGGAAGGCGGGAAATGCAGGCGGCGGGGGGAGGGGGTACCGTAATTCACGAACAGGCTGGTGGCCCGTTGGAGAGGGGGGAAAGAAGGCGTTGCCGACACGTGGCCCAATGTCCAACGCAGCACCGCGATGATACTGGGCCGGGCTGTCCTCTGCCGGCCTTGTTCCGCTTCGGCACTGTCCTTGACGCGGACATTTCTCCACCCAACCAGGGGAGAGGGGACCGCACGTCGTGCCTGTGCCTTGTTGCCTCGGCTTTCGGGGTCTGCCGCACCAGTCATTCGCCGCCGCCGCTCGGCCCTTGGAACCTGCGCAGGTGATGTCGGCTGGCAACGGACAGTACGGCGTCCTCGGCGACGGGATCGACCATTCGTACAACGCCAAGGACTGTGAGTGCACACGAGCGCGGGCCGGGCAGAGGAGGAGGGAGGGCAGGAGGACGGGAGAGCGGCGAGAGACTTGAGTACCCTATCTGTCCGCACCACCGACCCCACCCTTACATTCTGGTTCATATTTGTGTACTCTCCAACCTCGGCAGCTGGGCTTGGTCATCGTTCCAGTTATTGCCTTAAAAAGGCGCCCTCGCGGCGCCCTGTCGTGCTGCCAAGGAGGTCTTCGGGGCTTCAGGGCCGCGTTCTCCTGCGGGGACGGGGAGCGGGCGAGAGCGGGTTTTTTTGCCGGGCCTCTCTACCCCTGTATCGCACTGTCAGCTCCCGTCCACCCACCTGCCCACCCACCTGCCCCCGCAGCCAGCATCCAGATTCTGTACGAGGCGGTTCCCACCCCCCGCCGGGTGGCGGGCCTGGACGAGGTGACGGTGCTCAAGATTGCCGCGGGGCACAACCACTGCCTGTGCTACGACGACCAGGGCTCGTGCTACAGCTGGGGCTTTGGGGGCTACGGCCGGCTGGGGCACAAGGTAGGGGTAGGGATGGGGACAGGGAGGGGGGCTGTGCGTGAATCGAAAATGGGTCTATCTGGGGGGCTGGGTCTCCCCCTTGGGTGTGTGTGCGCGGACACAGCTGCACGCGCTCGGCGACGAGGGGGTGTCGCGTGTTGGCCTTCAATGTGCTAGTGTGGGGACGGGAAACTGGGGGGCGGGGAGGGCGGGAAGAGGCGGCGCCCGGTCTGTTCCCTAACGTGCTCTACGTGCGTGAACGTGTTCTGTGTGTACGTGTGTGCACGTGCGTGAGCTCTGTGTGCGTGTGCGTGCGCGGGGGGGGAGCGGTCGTCCTTTCGCGCCTTGCGCCGCGGACCGGACCGTCTGGTCCCCCTCTACAACTCTGGGATTCGCATGTGCGGGCCGCGCCCCGCCTCTTGTCCTGTCGCCCGGCCTTTCCTTGTGCCTTGTACCCACATTCACTTTCTCCTTGTCCCATGCAATTTTAATTTGCATCCCCTACCGCGCCTCCACCCTTCCCCCTTCCGCCCCCGCCCGCGCAGGTCCAGCAGGACGAGGACAAGCCCCGCAAGATTGAGGTCTTCACCCGCCGCAACCTGGTGCCCAAGGACGCCATTGTGAGTGGGTGAACGTGCAGAGGGGTGGCGCAGCGGTGGCGACGCCCGCGCGTGGGAGGATGTGTTTTCCGCGAATGGATCGAGGACACCCCCCCCCGGCCTATACGTGGATAACCCCTCCTTTTCCTGCCGTAGACGAGACGGCCTTCTTCTGTTTAAATTACCGGTCACGGGCTCCGGCCTATACCCCCGTGGATAACCCCTTGCAACCAATGGGTGTGTCCGCTTGCTTGGTGCAACTGCCACTACATGTACCACGTCATCAGTCGCCAGGGGCTACGATGTCCACGGCTCTGTGCCTCGTCACTCCATTCAACAGCCAACGCTTTGGGTTCGTTCTCGCCTGACCCTGACCCTGACCATTCCCTGCCCCCCCACCCCCTCCCCTTCCCCCCGCGGCCCCCCCCATCTCCCTCAGCTGGCTGCCGGCGGCACCGGCTCGTTCTGCACCGGCGTGGCGGGCCAGGTGCACTGCTGGGGCAAGCTCAAGGTCAACGGCGACAACCAAATGTGCGTGCGTGCGTGCGTTACCCGGTGCATCGCGTCGGGTGTGGGGGTGGATTGATGGATGCGTGCGTAGGCACCGGCGGGGTGTTCTGTATGGCTGGGGTTTTGTGGGTGGGCATCTCCCGCATGGTGTGTCCGGTTGGCGTCCTTGACGGTTTGCGCTCCCGGCTGCCCCCGCCCCGTGGATGCGTGGATATACGTGTGGATATACACCCCCCCTCTCGATGCGCAGTCATTCTCATTTCCCCGCCTCGAAACCCTATGGCCCACATTCCTGCACGTTCCTGCACGTTCCGGCAACACGCAGTCTGGGCCGCTGCCCGGCCGGCGGCCGTCCACAAGTCTTCCTGTCATTTCCCTCTCTCGCTTCCCGTCGGCCCTTCCTTTGTTAGCCCCTTCCCTCCCCTGCCTCGGCCAGCTCGTTTAGAACGTCTCCCCTGCCCTCCCTCGGGCTCCAGCTTTGGCGTCTAGAACTTTCAGCGTACCAGCACCGCGATGTCGTATGCCGCTACGGCCCCGCCGTCTTTGCCCCCTCCCTCGAAGCTCCACCAACGGTGTCCTGCTTCTCCCCCGGCCCCTTTTTATACATGCCATATCGTGTCTTCGTGTGACGTCCTGTCAGGTACCCCGTGCCGGTGAACGACCTGGTGGGCTGGAACGTGCGCAGCTTTGCGTGTGGCCCGGGCACGTTTGCCGCCGCCGCCGACAACTCGGTCATCACCTGGGGTGCGGCCACCAATGGAGAGCTGGGCTTTGGGCCCAACAAGAAGAGCAGCGCCAACCCGGCCAAGGTGAGAGCGGGGATTCTGGATGGAGGACATTCCGCCTCCATCGACCCCGGGGACACACACACCGCATACTGCGCAGTGACGCGCACCGAAGACCATTTGCCTGGGTGTCTCCTGCACACTGCACGTCTCCCCGCAATCTTGCTGCTGCCTTGGCCCTGCCCTGACCGCCGCCATCGTCTCCGCCGCCGATCGTGTACAACTCTTCTCATTACGTCTGCCTCCGTCTGTCAGCCTGCCCGTTTGGACTGGCCTACATTGCCTCTCCGCCTCCGATGTGTTGGTAAGGCCCTCCGACTCTCCCGCTTCCCCCTCCTCTTGGCAGTGCGAGCCCCTGGACGGCGGCCACACGCACCAGGTGGCCTGCGGCATCGGATTCACCATGTTCCTGGTGGACCCCGCGCATCCACGGGTAGGTTGGGGCAGGGAGGGTGTGTTCGTGGATTTCGGAGCTCGGTCTACCTGGTCGCTTATAGCGAGGAAGACAAGCGAATGCTGGGTGTGTTGTAGGAAAGAAAGGGGACGGAGGTGTGTTATGATGCGATGGAACTAGCCCCGATAGAAACTTTCCCTCCCTCGTTATGTGTTATGCGTGAGGGTGTAATTTGTGTGTGCGTGTTGTTGGCTGCGAGGGAAAGCATGTTTGGTGAGCTGGTTGCGGGCGGAGGAGGGTGAAGGCTGCGTTCCACGCGGCCCCGAAAAGCAAGCTGCATGACATCGTAATCGCAGATTAAGCCTGTTCAGGGTGTGTGGGGCCGGAGGAGGGCAGATGGCGCGACCTTCACCGGTTTGAAGCGATGCGACGCGGGCGTGCACTGCGGCCGTGCACCTTGTGTGTGTGTGGCTACATAAAAGAGGGGGGCCCAAGCCGTCGCGTGCTCCGGGGCAAACGGCGGGAAAGTACTGTGCCTAGATCAGACACAGTACTGTACTGCCGAAGGCACAGTGTTGCCATGGTTAGGAGCTAAAGCATGGGAATCCGGAAATCGGAAATGGAGCGACAACGGTGGGACTGTCTGCAAATATGGAATAGTTTAGGATACAACGATTACAAGAATAGTTTAGGCCATGCATGCGCCCGTGCTTCTGGGCGCCTGACGCCAACAGCGAGATGCGCGGGTTTTCGTGACACAGAGGCATGTCTGTCGGGCACACAGGACGTTGGTGTATCTGTATTTTCTTCCGCGCAAAATACCCTAACTCAAGGCTGGGAATCGGCTTACATGTCATCGCCAAGTTATCGCATTTCTTATGTTGCAATCACAAATATTCTGATCCCGTTGAATAAAAAAATCTGCGAAATGTGCCGATAACGACATTTATCGCGTGCGCCAATCCGCCGCTCCAGAACCCACTTTCGCACTTTCACTTCCACTTCCACCAGCTTTCAAGGACAGCGCAAAATCCACAATTCGAACTGAAATCCGCCATAATTGGGTCGTAACTGACATGGATTGCGCTGTTCGGGGATAATTTGCGTTTAAGGATGACGTGTGTATGGTGTTGGCCGGTCGTTTGCGACGCCAAACACGCTTTTGGGGTCGGCCGCCACCCATCACGGCTGGCATTTCTCAAGAATATTTGTTATGCCGTGTTAGATTCTGGCGTATGCGATGCCGCTAGCTTCTCGAGCACACTTTCTGTGCACCGCAACCCCCCAAAAATATGTGAAGGGAAAAATTCAGCGTTCGTAATCTACCACCGTTGAAACCTCCATTGTAAAACCTTTGTAGCATACTATCCTGGCACAAAGGCAGGCAAGAGGACCAGGGTTCATGGGCAAAACTGGCAGGACGGGCGACCTCCAGAGCTGGCCTAATGTCTCAACGCTGAACACAGACTGATTAACCTTGGCGCTTGTGTCCTTTGCGCGGCACGTCGGAGTAGTCTTACGAACCATGGGCCACTTTGTGGCTTATGCCGCCGCCCGCCCTCTTGTCACCAGCCTTGCGCGGCGGAGTGTCCGTTGGGAGCTTCCGGCCGGGCGCTGACCGTTTTTCGTGATATTCCATACCCCTGTAGAATCCTGTCGGGACTCGCCCTCATAGTTTCGCTCCACACCCATAGTCGTTTCTGCTCGACCTCACTTCACCTTTCCTCATCCCACCATTGCATTCTCCCCACCAACCCTCAATCCAGCTGGCTGAGACGACCGATTGGGAGAGCTCGATCCCGGTCGAAGAGGCGCCATCCCTGGAGGCCACGGCCGCGGCGGGTGCCAAAGGTGGCAACAAGCGCAAACCCGCAGGCGAGGCGGGTGCTAGCGGCGCGGCCAAGGCTGGCAAGAAGGCAAAATGAGCGCGAACCGGATGCAGGACTGGGGAACTGGAGGCGATCACTGCCGGGGTTGACAAAGTGCGGCGAGGCCAGGGGCTCCCCCGGTCACGCAGGGACTGGGACGGAGGGCGTGAGGGGCAGTTTGCAACATGCCGCTGGCAGCGATGTGTGTTGTACCATGCAGGGCTGTGTGGGACTGGGGAGGCAGGGCCAGGGCCGACGAGGATCGATTGCTCGGATGTGTGCAGCGGTGGCGGTTTTGGCCTGCCAGCGCATGTGTTCGGCTAGTTTGATGCAGACCTTTCCGTAGAGGTCGTACCAGCATGGAACCCGCAGGAGTAAATTGTCCGACGGGCATTTGGCGTGCAGCCCTGCAACAAATCGCAACGGCAGGGGGCTGGCTCTGGTTTCGGTCGCTCTGGTTTCCGTTGCAAGGGATATGTAAAAACCGCTGCAGGGACAGATGCGACGTCCCGGTATGCCTTGGTCAGGACCGCTCGCAGCCCCTTTGTAGGAGCAGGAGAAGTCTTGAGGTGAGGGGAGCTTAGCGCGTTGCATGCAAGGGAGGCAGGCCGCTGTGTTGCTGTACCTACAGCCAGGGCTGTCGGCAGACACGGCACCGGTACCGCTAGGTACCTGATGACCCAAGTTCCAGTCTGCTGACGCCTTCTCCGTTCCTTCGCTGCACTACCTTCTTTCTTATCTAATGACAGCCCGGTCGAGAAAGCCAGTGGCGGATCCTGCAATGCAGACAAGCCTACGCCATTCGAATGCAGCCGTGTCGGTGCCTATATGGTAGGGGAGCCATGCTTTGGGTGGATGGGCGACCAGCAGCGCTCATCGCCCAGAGCTTAAGCTGCGCGAAGCTGCAAGGGGCAAAAACGTCGGACAGTGCCGACCGCTGCGTCCGTCCACTATCCGCTGTCGCCAGAAAAATGCCGACACGTGAACGGCGCGCGGTACATGTTGAACGGGAAATGGGCCGTGAAGGTGCGGGTTGGGGCTTAAGGGAACCGTTTCCCAGCCAGGGGCGCGGTACTATGGCTAAAACCTGAGGGAACGGCTAACACCTGAGGGAAGCGTGGGAGGCCATCCGCCAGAAAAGGCTGAAGTAGGAACCCATGACGATGACGTGGGGAGGATTTACTGCATGCAACTTCGGAAGTTTGTGGCGGGCGCGGCAAGGTTATCGGGGCGGGGCGCGCTGACCCTCGCGTTGTGACAGTTAGATGGGCCCTGCTGGTGCCCTGCATGGGATAACCAAGTTGCTTTCTCGGTGTCCACGCCTTGAATGTAAATGTATTTTCCTGATAGTTGGTTTGGTTTGAGGGGTTCTCGGTGTAGAAGTGTCCCCGGTGTGCGGTTTAGTGCTGCCGTTGAAATGACGGCCTGCTGCGTCAAATGCCATGTCGTCAAAGTCCTCCGATAATAAGTTCGAAGTTGCTTTGAGTGAGACCCGCGTGAAGTAGAACTTGTAACATAACAACGTTAATAACACGGAAAGGCGCATAAGAAATATTCCATGCGTGACGGTACTTGATTTCGAAGTTGCGCGGCAAGGACCGTTAGGCGAAGCCCTTGCATTGTCGACGGCTCTAGGCCGCACCAGTGTATGAGTTAAAAAAGGAATCGGTCCGTTATTGCCGGCTCGTCTGTTAAGCTCGGCCGTGGGTCGCGGGCGGATGCGTATCCTATGCGGCCGAGTTGGTTGGGATTGCGCACTTTTTGTGGCTAAGGCCGCTCCTCATTGCTGCCTTCACCAAATAGACAGCGCCATGTACATCTATTTGTTGTAAATTTCAGCGCCACGGGGCTCATCGTTCAGAAAAAGGACACACCCACCGGAGGCCCTCCCTGGAGCCGCAAGAAAATATCCACAGGAAACGACAAGCGCCAGCCTTAACCTTCATCGGAACTAGATCGCCACACCACTGGAAAGCAAAGTTTGGAGAAAGTTATCGTTATTCATACTAAGGCAGACAGACCGATCAAGCAGACAGGAAAAAGACGTGTGTCCTCAGCGAGTTTGCTACGCCGGAAGCGCCGCTGCTCCAGCCCAGGGCGCTCCAGGCGCTGTGCAATGACAGCAGTCTCCGACGATGATGGGCGAGGCCGCCGGGCGTCCGCAGGTGCGCGGCCAAGTTCGCGCTCGGGGTCTACTACTATTAAGAGCTTATTGCCCGAGCTCTGTACTTTGGCGCTGGCGCTCTCGCTTCATGCAATAATTAGTTCTTATTGAAAGCCTGATATGTTGCAAGCAGCGAACTTTCCTTGTGTTGTCCCCAGCTACGGGACGAGGTCTCGTGCTTTCGCGAGGCTCTCGGGTTGACGTGCTTTGTCGGGCTGAATGCTGCAGACGGGAGCGCCCCTGTGCATGACGACTTGGATCAAGCAGAGGCGCCAACAAACAACGCACCGTCTGTTACGCGGGTTCCACTCCACGGCCCGGTGGACACACACGATGTAATGTGCGCAAAGGTGATATTCGCGCTTTGCGGCAGCGTCTTTCCTCATCCGCTTTTATTGGCGCAACAACTTCTTGGCATCGAGGACCAGGACTTCCCTGAGTTCCAGCTGGTGAGCTCTAGAAGTGTTCGGTTCATGAAGAGCACCTGTTCGCTTAACCTTGCACGGTCACATGGCTGCTGTCCTGACGAGCAGAAAGATACACTTGTAGCCGGGGGTGGTGCTTCGTATGCCGTTTATGAAGACCGTTGGGTTCTTCAAGGCTGCAGCCAGCCATCGCTCGTAAACTTGCTTTCTTGCTCGCTCGCTCGCTCCGCTTCCTTACGCGCTTGCCCGGGCGCATCCCCACCCCTTCCAAATTTCCAGAATGTTGCAGAAGCTGGCAACAACTGCATAGATATTGTTGCGGCCTACCTGACCAATCTGCGCGTCTTGCAGCAAGAGGACGACCCCAACCCACCCGTGTCGCTGGCCATGATCCAGCCGCGCCACGCGGTAACGGTCGCATCTGTGGCGGCCAAGGCGCGGGACCTGCTGTCTGAGCTTGCCCTCGCGCGCGCTACCGTGAAACCGCGCAAGGCCCCAAAGAACAAGGCCATCGAGTCGGCCGCGCGTGCCGCCGCAGCGGCCGCGGCCGCGTCCACCGGCCCCGCTTCCGCCTCCCCCCTCTCCAACTCCCCCAGCGGCGCCGCAGCCAGCTCCATTGTCGCTGGCTCCTCTGACGGCGCCGGCGGCGGCGGCCTGGGCGGCAGCAGCAGCACTGGCGAGGCCTCCTCGGGCTCATCAGGTCTGACTGAGACACCCTCAGACACCGCGCTGGTGTCTTTTGGCGGCTATGAGGACCTCGCGACCTGCTCCGAAAGCGCAGACGACGCCTGCAGTACCAGCTGCGGCGGCGGCGGCCACCAGGATACCTCCCGCGAGGGCAGCTCGGCGCCGCGAACCGCCCGGGAGGAGGAGGAGCGGTTGCTGGTGGCGCTGCAGGGACCGGCGGCGGCGGAGGAGACGCTCAAGATGGCCCGCGCCAAGCCCGCAGGTGCGGCACACGGCTTTTGCGCCGCGTCGTGCGCGCGCGCGTGACTTACGTCGGTGGCGTGGAGGGGTTCCTTCGCTCGGGGGGTGGGGCGCGGCGCGGCACGGAACGCAGCGCAGGGGGGATTGTGGGTCGGCGCCTCTCCGCTCCCACTCGGCTGAGGCTGCCTGGGTGTTTCGGGACGGGGTCGAGCTCCGGTGAGGCCGGGGTCCGCGGGGTGACGGCTGACCCTCCCCCTGCCCTCCCTCCCCTTCATTGTGCAACCTCCGCGCGCGTTGCGACATGTTCGTGTAACGCCAGCCGTGAAGCCCACAAGGCTTGGTGGGTGCACTGATGATCACACAGAGCCTTCTTCTCTTGGCCTGGGGGCTTCCGAGCTGCCTGGCTGTCCCGCGCCTGACTCATGGGTCATGGCCCGCAGCTCCATGCCAATCCATCTTGTGTCGCCCACACGCTCACACACGCGCGCTCGCACCCCCTCACGCAGGCTGCAAGGGCACCCCGAGTCCCTCACAACCACTGGACGGCAGAGGGACCGGCGGCGGCGCGGCCAACGGCCAACCCACAACCGCCAACGCCCATTGCAACCACCATGTCAACAACAACAACAACAACAATCACAACGGCCACACCACCGCCACCAACCTCAACACCCACCAGAACAACAACAACAACAACAATCAGCAGAGCAGCCACAGCGCGCCCTTGGCCGCCGCGCTCTCCCACTCCGCCGCCGCTGCCGCGACCGGCGGCGTCGCCGCCGGCGTCAGGACCGGCGCCTCCGTCGCGAGCAGCCCCCGGGCCGCGCCGCCGCCGCCGCCGCCGCCGACCCGGAGCTCGACCCACATGGCTCAGTTGGCTCCTGCTGGGCCTCCAGGCTCCAGCCCTTCCGCTGCCGGTGGACACGGACACGTGCATGGGCATGGGCATGGGCACGGAGGCGGGGGACGGCACAGCCAGGAGCTCGGCCGCAGTGGTGGCGCGGGTCGGGGCCCGAGCGTCAGCCAGACCGGATCCGGCCTGCAGACCGCGCTGTCCTGCCCGGTCTCGGGACTGCCGGAGGCGATGGCGGCGGCAGCGACGCTGTCGACGTCGCCGCCCGCCGGCGCGATCCACGTCCACGGCGGCAGCGGCCACGGCCACCAGCCGTCGCACCACAACAATGCTCAAGGGCACCGCCGCAATGGTCAGCAGCAGCAACAGCAACAGCAGCAGCAACAGCAGCATTTGCACCAACAAGCGAATGGGAACGGCGGCGCCGCCGGCGGCGGCGGCGGCGGCCGGCGGAACAACGCCGGTGGCGGCGGCGGCGGCGGCTCTCGCGCCTCGCCCTCCACTCCCCCGGCACTCATGCAGCAGCAACAACAGCTTCAGGAGCAGCAACAACAACAACAGCAACAGCAGCAGCAGCAACTCGCGGTGGCGCACCTGCTCGGCCTCCGTACATCGTACGGAAACAACGCGTACGGCAACTTGGTAGCGCTGCAGGCGGGCGCCTACGCCAACGCGGCTGCCGCCGCCGCCGCCGGGGGCCTTGCGGCCTTCGGAGGCGGCGGCGGCGCAGGTACCGGCCGCCTGGACCTCAACCTCAACTCCATGGTCGCGACCACGGCCGCGCTCGAGCTCGCCGCCGCGCAGCAGGTGGTGGCTCATCAGGCGGCTTTCAGCGCCGCCGCTGCCAACGGCATGCACCACCTTAACCAGCAACTGGGTTTCGGAGCGGCCGCCGGATTTGGAGGCCAAGCCGGACTCGGGCAGCTGGCGGGGCAATTGGGCGCAGCCGCGGGCGGCCTCGGCGGGTTATCGCTGATGCATCACCACCACCACCAACAGCAGCAGCAGGCGGCGGCGCAGCAGCAGCAGCAGGCGCAGCAGCAGCAGCAGGCCGCCGCGGCCGCTGCGGCGGCGGCGCTGTTGCAGGGCGGCGGGGGCATGTTGCTCGCCGAGTCGATCAAGGCGGGCGCCGCGGGCGGGGGCGCGGCGACGGACTGGGGGAACGTGCTGCTGCAGGCGCAACTGGCGGCGGGCTCGCTCAGTTAAGAGGAGGCGGTGCGAGAGGGGGTGGTGCAGCTATTAAGAGAGGGCCGCGAGAGAGGGGGCCGGCTGCTGCTTTGGGCGCACTGGCTCGCTCCGTGGAGCGGGTCTCCATCTGAGAGAACAATCTTGAGGGAGGGAGAGATGCGGGCGGAGGGCGAATGTCGTTGCAGTGGCGAGCGGGAGGAGTATGCGCGTGTGCGTGTGCGTGTGTGCGCTTTTGAACTTATAAAAGGGGGCTCGCAGTCATCTGCGCTCGCTTAGAAGCCATGTGGCCCTGGTTCGCTTTTTCTCTCGCGTGGTTTCGGAGCTTAGCACTGGGAGGTTGGCCGCTGTGCAGCCTCCCCGTCGCGGCGCCGGTGTCGCATACTTGTGTGTGTGTATGCACGGGGACGGGGCGGCTCCTCTCTCTCCCGCGTTGGGAGGATGGGAAGCCGCACCTGCCCCCACACGTCCCGGTCCCTTCCCCCCCCTGGAGCGTGGCGGCCTCCGAGCCAAGCTTACAGCTGACGCCCGCCGCGGCGCGAGGTGTTGTTGAGATGAGGAGTGAAGTGGGAGGAGAGGGATCCCGGCCCGTTTTCTACTAAGCTTCGATTCGAGTTCTGGTCCAAACGACTTCGGAAGGGACAAGGGGCCACACAGGCTGGGCCGCTCCCGCGCGGCTGTTTGTGTGTGCGTTTTAGCGGCTTCCCGAGCGGCTTCCCTTACCTACCTACTACCTACCTACCTACCTACCTACCTACCTGGGTGTTCAAGTCGTGGCGTAGCGGGATGAGTCGTGTTGTCGTCTCGGTGCCAGCGGGGGCTTTTTGACCCGGCCGGCTTCAAGATGGCACGATTGGTGGGGCCGGCGGAGGGGGGATGAGGCCGGCGCGCGCGAGGGAAAAAGCTGGAATCTGCAAGCGAGGAGGGCGATGCTAGAGGAGTCGCGGAAGTGCCCTTAAGAGCAACCACACCGTCCTTTTTTGGGCGTGTGGGGGGCGGGCGCCTAGCCTGCATGTATGTTTACTTTCTTACGCGACCGATCCGCAGGGGGGGCGGCTGCCAGTTCTGGCCGCTTCGTTTGCTCGCGTGTCGTGTCATTCTGGGGAGGCAGGTGGCGGAAGCGGGGGGCCTCATTTCCTCCGGGAGGGGTTGGGGGTCCTTTCCCGTCGGAACAGATCAACAGCACGAGATGAAAAGCATGGGACGAGAGAGCGGGGGAGCGCGGGGGCGCTGATGCGGCCCGAATGCGACGGGACGGGACGGGACGTGGCGGGATGCTGCAACGCTATTTGGCCGCCGTCGCCAGGCGCCATAGTCGTGAGCTCTTGCTGCGCGGTACGCATGTGTGTCGTCATCCAGTGGGTGTGTATGTAGGCACGCATGCATACGGGGTGTGTGTGTGCGCTCTGAATGCTCACGTTGTCGCGGTCCTGATCGCTGTGTCGGCTGTGTCGGCCTTTTGTGTCGACATACCAGTGGGGCGGGGGCTGTGCTCGAGGGAGGGAAGGGGGGCCCGTCTTGGGCCCCCTCGTTCCACTGCCCCGGCCGGGTTGGCAGCGGCGGATCGCCGTGTTGTGTTGTGAGATGTGGGATGCGGAGAGGTGTGCTGCGCGGCCCCTGGAGGAGAGGTGTGGAGCGCGACGCTGGAGTCTCAGGAGGCGGCTGTGTGCCCTCTTCATAATCATAATCGGCTCATCGGCGCTCTTCCCCAACATCGGCGCTCTCACCACCAACAGGATGGCCTCTCCCGTTCCCTATCCAGGTGTGAGGCCTGTGTGCCGAGCATTCGGTGCACGGCCCGTCCGCCTTTTCCCTCCATTCCACCACCTTTCCTCGTCCGGGAGAAGCCTCTTTTTGAGCAGTCTGTCCGACCCGAGATAATTTCGCGCGAGGCCCGGGGCATGTTGCCTCGTTGTGCCTCGAGCGCGACCTGTAGTCGAGCCCTCCTGTGCCTTGCTCTGCCCTGCCCCGCCTTGCCTTGCCGGCTGGCGGGCTGGCTGGCTGTAGTGCCATTCATGTGCGGGTGTGTGTGTGCGTGTGGTGTAGGTTGTTGCGCGGATAGGCCGTGTGTGTGCGTGTGTATGGACTGGATGATGAGCACTGTCAGGGTGAGATGTTCACGTGTACGACATGACACAGTCGTACACGTGCGCGTTAAACACAGTTCACCCACTTGCACGCGCACCGAACTCCTCCCCGTTTAGACTCACTTGATGATATTTGTAGTTTGTTCCTCCGTTCGTTTAATCATTTTTCCAGCAATCAGGACGATCCACGAAGGCGAATGGGGCAGCGCGGCCCGGGAGGGCGCTTGTCGAACTTGGCGTTTGCTGGGCCCGGCCCGGGGAGGGAGCTACGCGCTTCCCGAGAGTGGAGGGAGATACGCGCCTCCGCTCCCAGACAAATCAGGGGAGAGCAGTGCGTTGCGGCGCGGCCAGAATGAGGGAATGGTGCAGGCGAGGGCTGGGGTCAGGTCAGGTGCCGCAAATGGGAATGATGGGGGTTGGTGGGTATCGGGGGCCAGGGTCCCCGAAACACGGCGGGGGCTGCGCTGCGCCCGCGATTCCGTCGGCCCCCTTGCGCCTTCCCCCTTCCCTTCCTCCCTTGACCCCTCTCCACCCGTTTTGGGCGCATTCGGGGCAAGTTGTCGCGGCGGCGCGGCTTTTCGGCGAGATGAGACGAGGCATTGATCCTGATTATAGAGACGTTGAAGCGGAGGCGGCTCGGGAGTGACGGGAGGGAGGGAGGGAGGGAGCAGTCTGCGGGAGGGCGCGCTTGGGCAGCGCAGCCGCTACTCGGTGAGGTTGAGGTGACGTGCCGACGCGCCTGTACCGGATTTTTCCTGCCTGCCTGCCTCATGTCCCAAGACACGCCATGCCTGTGCACTCCGAAGGTGTGGGGGTGCACAGCGCCAACGAAGAACTTGAAAGACGAAGACGCGTGTGTGCAGGGCAGGCGCGGGTCAGAGCAGCGCGCCGATCCCCCCTTTTTTCCACGCCAGGGGGGGCGGCGGGGCGTGGCGGCGGTGCGCGAGGCTTAGGAAAGTAGGGAATTTTGCGGATGCGGCTGTTGTTGTTGTTGTTGTTGTTTGAGGTGCGGTCTCGAGGTGAGCCCTGTTGCGGGGCGCGCTGTGGCCGATGTCCTCTGCGGCGCCCCTCACGGCGTGCCAGGGGACAAAAAAGTGACGCGGCGTGGCCGCGATGGGCCGGGCCGCCTGCCTGGCCGGCTATTTGTCGGCCTGGCCTGACCGCCTATCCGGTCTCGGCCATTTTAGGGGGAGGTTCGGCTGAAGTGAGCAAGAACAAAGAAATGCGCAAGTTGTCGCAATAGATGTGCCTCTTGCGAGCGGCCTGCTATTACATTTCAACCGAAGCGGCTGAACCGTTCGGTCGTAAGGTATCAACAATTCGCGTGTCGTGGTGGTGGTGGTGGTTGCGGGTGTGCTGCTTGGCGGTTCAAGACATCGATCGGTCATCGGCGGCGCATTGCAGGGCCGCCGAGCGCAGTTGGCGCGCTTGGTTTCGTTTCCTGAGCGCCAGGGTCCGTGAGCGCGAGGAGCGGTCCGATTTGACCGATGCAAGGTGGCTCTTCAGGCTCGCTTCAGGCAATCAGCGCCCTTCACAAGCCCGTATTGACGCGTATGATGCACGAGGGCAGAGGCCGGGGAGGCCGCCTGTCGCGAGCGCGTTGGCGCAGCCCCACATCTCCGTGAATGGAAGGGTGATGGAGGGACATCGCCATTCCGCCTGTTTGTTGCCGCCGTGCGGAACGGCCCGGGCGACAACCTGCGCGTGTTGGCTTGTTGGAGTGCGCATGGCTTCTTTTCCTGTATTCGTATCCGTGTGTTCTATTAAGGAGGTTGTTTTAGACGGCTTGCAGAAGGGCATGTTACTAAAGCCGGCAGAGGACGTGTGATAGCCGTGGTCGCGCTGGGGTTTTCGCTGTTTTGGTCTGTTATATATAACTCCTCCTTCCGTCAATCTATCAAAATCAATCAAAATCATTCAACGGCGGGTGCGTTTGTGGTGCTTGCGCGGGCGCGCGCGTGGTTCGGTATCTTATCAGTTCGATTCGAGTGCATCTGGTGTGGTGTGGTGTGTGTATTTCGGGTGTGGGCGCAGCCTGACAGCCAGCAATCACATCAACCCACATCACATCACATCACATCGCGTCCCGGGGTGGCCCGTGAGAGCGGCGTGCTCTGCCAGGGCGTGACCTGGCAGTGGAGGGGCCACCCTTTGTCGGGGGGAGACTCGCTGGGGGGTCGACCTCACCCTTCGGGCGGGGCGATTCAGGGGGAGGGGACGGGGCCGAGTGATGTGATGTGATTGCGATGCGATGTGCTGTCCGGTCCGGAGGAGGTGCGGCGACGGAGGGCTGCTGCAGCTCTCGGGGTTTTGGGCCAATTGGAAGGAGCGGTGTGGAGACGGTTGCGTGAGTGTGTGTATGTGTATGTGAGTGGCGAAGATGGTTGAATGAGCCCCCCAGGGACGTGCATCCATCCATCCGTTGTTCCGGCGGGACCTGACTGGACCTCACGGCCGCTGCTTGTGACGAGATGGAGAGGATGAGGAGGATGAGGAGGAGGAGAAGGCTCACATACGTTTCGCGGTTGGTGGCACACGGGGGTGGTGGTGGTGGTGGTGGTGATGGTCGCATACGTCAATCCGTACGGCAGTTTTGATGGAGTACATCTCTTTGCGTCGGCCTCCAGTGCCATGTGTGTGTACCTTTCAGGCTTGTGCTTTTTTGGTGGGTGCGCATGTGCGGGCCTCTGTGTGCCTCTGTGTGTGTGTGTGTGTGTGTTTGGTGCATTATGGGTGGCCACAACGTATGTTTGCAGTGTGTGTGTGTGTGTGCATGTGATTTGCCCTAATCAGCGCCCATACAGCCCCGGAAGCGTTTGGCGGAGGTGGCGGCTGGGCGCGGGGTTTGGGCCCGCCCTCGCTGCTCTGCATTTGCTTGCTGCTTCGCGTGATTAAGTTTCGAACACTAAGATGAAACTGCACCAGCAACAAGTCGTACAGTGAGTGTGTCGGTCGGTCGGTCGGTCAGTCAGTCGGCCGGCCCGCTTGCTCGCTGCAGTTGTCGTCAGCACCGATGCCGGTGCTGATTGCTGATGCCGGTGTGTGGCCCGGACGCAAGTGGTGTGTGTGGAGCAGTGCAGCAGGTGAAAGGCTCAGCGGGCGCACAGGACCGCGAGCCGCGACCGGCCCCCGACTGTGCCGGCGGCGGCGGCCGCAGCCGTTGCGGCAGCTCGGGCGATGGCGGAGGTGGAAGGCATTAGGGGGGCGGGCGGGCGGGCGGGGTGATGGCTGGTGTGGCGTGGAAAACTGCTTTTCTTAGTCTCACGGAGAGTCGCTTGATGAATAGAGTTGTGTAGCGCATCAGCTGACACCCAAGGCCTGAGTGAGGGCCTGAGTGAGTGTGGTTTGGCCCAAGGCCTGTCGACCGCCGATCGCTTGTCGCGATCCCTCTCTCTCACTCTGTGTCTCCTTCACGGGGGATGCGCCGCTGCGTTCGCTGCTGCCACCGCTGTTGCCGCCGCTGCTGCTACGCCCACCTGCCTGCTAGCCCGCGCACTCGCGTTTTGGGGCCGCGAGGTTTGCTTCATTATTTACGGCAGCCTCGCGTTTTCCAGATGCGTCGTGTGTGTGTGGCGCGATGCAGGTTAGGCGGATGGCAGTGGTGGTGGGTGATGCGGTGCAGGGGAGCGGAGGGTGCTCGGGATTGTTGGGTGCACTACACCATGTCAGTGGATGGGGATGTACGACGATTCTGTACGGCAAGGCCTTGCTCCAGGGGATGTCGCCTTATTGGCTGTACCCCTGCGGTGGAAGGGGCTCCGCTTGAATGCACTGCCTAATTGTGTGTGTGTGTGTGTGTGTTGGTAGCGCGGGGTTGTGGTTTTTGGGATCCGCGTGCGTCCGTCGTTTTGAGAAAAGTTTGAGGCCGCATGCAGCCACATGCGTGTGCTTTACATACCGTACAACAATTACGGCAGTACGGCAAAGCCGTCCAGCTTGGGGCCCACCCCGCGCAGGTCCCGCCTCTCGTGCCTCTGGCACTCGCGGGTCGTCGCGGGGCTGGGGGGGTGAGGCCTGCGGGGGGGAAGGGGGCGTCGTTTTGTTGCTGGCGCTGCCTGCCTCTTCAGAAGGCAGCTTTCGGCTTTGCGAACTGATCGCAGGGATTTGACTGCTCTCCGCTCCCATATTCCCGATTTCATTGGCCCGACAAACATGTCGTGATGTGCATTTCGGTACGTATCGATCCATCGGCTCTTTGAAGTTATTTAATTGCGCTGCCGCTTTGCCCAAATGTGTTTTTGGAGTACCGAGTGTTTGCTACCCGGCGGTGTTTGGGGCCCGCTACATATTAAGACCCTCTTCGTTTTTCTTCTGTTGTTTGCTTCGGTCGAGCACCGCTTTTGCGTGCCGTACGCATGCCTCGGGGTTTCCTTTGTAACCGCGTCCCGCCTCAAGTACCTCGATTGGTTGCGTTCATACCCCAATCGGGCAAAGCGCAACGTCTTCGCCCGTCTGCCCTTTCCCGGCCCGTCAGTGGGTCAACTACCGTACGTCGCCGCGTGCCTGCAGCCCCGCAGGGTCCCAGATTCCCGAGCCGAGGGGTCCCATCGACCGGCAGCTCGGCCCAGCAGCCAGCAGCAAGGGCACAGACAGTGCACAGGACATGACTTGACATGACCACCACACAAATACGGACTCGCCGCATCCGAAGAGGGCCGCTCCCAACCGATTGGCAAGGAGGGAACGCATTTGCCACTGGCGTTACTGGCCCCCGACAGATCCTCTTTCCATTTTGAGCTTTCCAGCGGGTACCTATCTGCCGCCCTAGCGGCGAGGAGCCCGCGAACACCCCTGCTGCTGCTGCTGCTGCTGCTGCTGTGGCACTCTGTAAACGAGAGAAACCAGCGCTGCGCAGGGGGGTGTGCTGATGTGCACAGCGGGCGCGGATGGGATCGGATGGGATCGGAAGGGATCGGAAGGGATCGGAACGAATCGGAAGGGATCGGAACGAATCGGAAGGGATCGGAACTGAGCAGGGATGCTCCCGCTTGTTGGCGTTGTGATTCCGTCGCGTTGGATTTACGGCCATTTCCCTATAAATGTAATAGGTTCCATCGCCTATCGGCTGGAGGGGAGTGGGGGAGGGGCGGTGGGAGGGGGGAGCAGACTGCGGGGATGGCGGGAGGGGAGGGGAGCGCGGCGGCGGCGGAGGTCAAGGAAAGAGTGTTGACGATGTTGGAAAGAGAGTTGACGGAGGGCAGGACGGTATCACGGTAATGCACGTTTCCGTACGGCCCGTACGCCCAGCAGCAGCATCGGGTGGCGGTTCTCGCCGTCTCAGACCTGTGAGGCATGTGCGCGCCTCTCGCAGCCCCCGGTATGGTATGTTATGTGGCCAGCCAGCGATTGGCACGTGTGGTGCCGGTGGTGGTAACTGGGTGGTGGTAACTGGGTGCTGGGAATGCGGCGGGGGGGAGCGCTGCAGCTCTGCTGTACTGCCCTCATTACATAACATTACATTACATTGACGTACTGCCCTCATTACATTACAGGTACGCATCTCTCCGTGTGCTTGCTTTGCCCTCATTGTTAGCCTGCCTGCCTGCCTGCCTGCCTGCCTGCTGCCAAACATGCCTGCCTGCGCCCGCAAGGCATCAGGGCCGGCACCAGCTACCGGGCACCTCCGGGAGATTTGCACCTCCGGGTGGGTTGTTGGCGGTCGCAGTCGCGCATATGATGATTGATGAAGCATGTCAGCGCCGAGGTTGCGCCGCATTGCCGACAAACAACCCGGGGGTGGGGGGGGGGGAGAGGAGCTGGGTAGCCCCGCTCTCGCTCCCGCTCCCGCTTGCGGCCGGGTGGGTGGGTGGCAGAGCGGGTCAGGCGGGTGACGGCGCCTGCACTCACAGCCCCTCTCCTGAATCCCCCTGACGGCCCTCAAGGCATCAGGCCCTCACAGCCCAACCCCTCGCCTCCGCCTCGGCAACACCCCTCCCCGGCACCTCTCCTCATTCTCAACCTCATCCCATCCCCCGTTACCCCGCTCGCCCCCGTCCCCCTTAGGTCAGATCCATTTCCCGGGGGCCCCTTCGCACCAGCCGGGGACCTCTCAGTGCAGAATCGCTCCTCCGCAGACCCCCGCGGCCCCCGGCCCCCGCCTGCTCAGCCCCTTCGCCCCCTCCGCGCCCCTCATCCCAGGTTGTTTCCGTTGACCGCTGCCAGCCTCCTGGGCGATGCGAGGTAGTCCTTGATGCCGGGAAGCTCCGAGATAGCCGAGTGGAAGGAGAGCAGATCGGGGTACTGGGGGGGGGGGATGGGAGGGGGGGATGGGATGTAATGGGATGGGGGGTGGATGGGATGGGGGGTGGATGGAGGAGGGGGGTAAGGAAAGGGGATTTAGGTAGCGTGTGAGACTTGAACAAATTCCGAGGGCGGCGGGATGGGGGGACGGCGTTGGGACGGGAAGGGGCAAACTGGGGTGGGGGTTTTGCTCCACGGACAGACTGCCAGAGCCCGTGAAGGGTAAACATCTAAACAAGCAACTGGTATGCGAAGTGTTTGCGCCTTGCTGGGGGAGGCCGAAGGGAGTGGGGGGTGGGGGCAAAGGTTTCGCGCCCTGACCCTGACCCTTGCCCTGGCCCTAGCTCTTGCCCTGGCCCTTGCCCTGGCCCTGGTATCCAATATCCAGCAGCTTTGGCGGCGGCACGTGCCCAGGTCGCACGTGGGAAGGGGCAACGATCCGTCTTTACATGGTGCCTTGCCCCGACCACCAGTCCCTGCCCTCATGTGCCGTACCCTCCAGCTCCCTAAGCCCCGCGCACCCACCCTCCCACCCAAATTCCTCCCACCCCCCACCCACCCCGCCGAAAATTCCCCCCACTAACCCTAAAACAACCCTAAAACCCTAAGGCCCCCCCAAATCAAACTCTAATCACGCACCGCAGCCTGCATCTGGTCCCCGAAGATGCGCACGTGCAGGTCCACAATGTCGTACACCGCCAGGTCTGCAAGGGTGAGCCCCGACCCCACGAACGCCTTGCCCCCCCCGCCCCCGGCCTCCTTGTTGCGAGCCAGCAGCCGGGAGAAGTACAGCAGGTGGGCCCCACCTGGGGAGTGAGGGAGGGGAGGGGAGGGGAGGGGAGGGGAGGGGAGGGGAGGGGAGGGGAGGGGAGGGGAGGGGAGGGGAGGGGAGGGGAGGGGAGGGGAGGGGAGGGGAGGGGAGGGGAGGGGAGGGGAGGGGAGGGGAGGGGAGGGGAGGGGAGGGGAGGGGAGGGGAGGGGAGGGGAGGGGAGGGGAGGGGAGGGGAGGGGAGGGGAGGGGAGGGGGAGGGGGAGGGGAGGTAAACGGAAGATACCGCAGCGGAGACGGAGACGGCGTTAGCGAACGGACCCAGGACCCAGCGCGAGCGACCGCGTCGCCGCCAGACCAACCCAGACGGACGGACGGAGGGGAGGGGGGGGAGGGGGTACAGAGTCGGGAAGAGCGCAGGTTGGAGGGGGAGGGGGAGGAGGGGGAAGAACGCAGTTCAGGGGTGAGAGAAGCGCGCCAGTGAAGCAGCAGGTGTTGGGGGGCGGGGGGCGG
Source organism: Pleodorina starrii (assembly GCA_030267565.1). NCBI lineage: Eukaryota > Viridiplantae > Chlorophyta > Chlorophyceae > Chlamydomonadales > Volvocaceae > Pleodorina > Pleodorina starrii. The sequence continues at coordinate 465,054 of BRXU01000021.1, read as the reverse complement.
AGGGAGGGGTTGATGTGATGACTTGGAGAGCAGGGCGGGGAGGGCGGGGGGAAGGGCGGGGAGAGGGGAGAAGGAGGGCCGGGGGGTAGAGTGTTGTCGTTGTCTAATGGCGCGCTGGTTGATTCGGTTCGGGCACTGGGGCAGAGAGCGGGGGGAAAAGGGGAGCGTGGAAGTGTGTGGGGCCAAGTGCGTGTGGGGGGGCAGAACCAGAAACACAGCAACAAAACATGGCTGTAGTATGAGACCGCCAACACCCCATCCCCGCCCCCGCCTCCGCGCCTCACCGCCACCCTCCCCACACCCGGCAGGTTTATTCTAGCCCCCGGGGCAGTCCAGCCCCCGACCCGCTCCCCCTCCCGCTCGCAAACACCCCTCCCCCCCCTAGCAACACCCCCCCCCCAAAGTGCGGTGCTCACCGTTCCGCGAGTCGACGGAGGCCGGGTCTCCGTGTGAGGTCCAATAGGCGTCCTTAGTGGCCTGAAGGAGGGGAGAGAGGGAGGGGAGGGAGGGAGGGGGGGGAGGGAGGGAGGGAGGGAGGGAGGGAGGGGGGGAGGGAGGGAGGGAGGGAGGGAGGGAGGGGCGCGTGTGTTGTGTGGGGAGTGGGTGGGGTGGCAGGCCGGCAGGCCGGCAGGCCGGCAGGCAGGCCGGCAGGCAGGCGCCACGGACTGAAGTGCGCGCTGTAACGGTACAGACCAGCCCCGTTTCCCAATTGGATTGCACAGATGGACAGGAAATGTGAATTGGGCGGCACGCCGAAGATTTCGAACATCGGCCCACCCCCCCCCCCACCCAGCCACCCACCAGTTGGTCCTGGTAGATGAGGGTGAGGTATTTGCACCGGAGGGACTCCACGCCCTCCAGGATCTCGTCAACGGCAATCGTTTCCTTCTCGGACTTGCCGTACAGGCCGTACTTGCGGCCCAGGTACCTGAAGGGGGAGAGGGCGGGTGCGAGGGTGCGGGAGGCGGGGGGCGGAAGGAGGGGTGAGAAAAGGGGCGACGGCGGGATGTGAATGGGCCCAAACACCACTCGCGGGGGCAGGGGGGCAGTGAGGGCAGGGGGCCAGGGGGGCAGTGAGGGCAGGGCCATCCACTTCATCCCAGGCTAGCTATACAGGGGCATACGCCGTCCGTGTGCTGCTTGGTTGATCTGATCCCCCCTCCCCCGGTCCGTTTATAAAGGAGCTTATCACTCCCTGACCCCCCCGGTCCAAGCCACCACGGGGTTGGGGTCATGGGTGGGGTATCCCATAGCTGGACACGACTGACGGGTTGTGTGTGTGTGTTTGTGTGTGTGCGCGGGGGGGGGGGGTTATCCACGTATAGGCCGGCGCCCGTGAACGGTAACGTATCAGGGGGTGGGGAGGCGGGTCCGCTGTTGAGGGAGCTGCGGCTTTGGGGGTGGCTCGATGGCTCGTGGTGGCTCGTGGCGCGAGGAGGTGGGTCCCGCGCCACCACCAGAAGGAGAAGGCGAAGGCGGCCCCTCCATGGCTTCCATCGAGGGGGGAGGAAAGGGGAGGAACACGGCTCTGGCGGGAGGGAGGGAGGCCCCCGAGAGGCTCGCGACGGTTAGGAGCGCAGGAAGCTCTCAGCCTGGCCCCCGGGGCTCGGCCGCATGCTGACGCTCTCGGGTGTTACCTTTATTGATGCTTTGAATGGGGGCTTCGAAGCTTGTAAGCGGTTGCGGCACCTGTGGCGGCACCCGTCCCAACCAGCAACCACCCTGCTGCAACATTACGGGCGCGGCGGCCTGGTGGCCTGGAGCTGTCGTACCGTACCTGATGATGGCATTTGACTGCACCATGTCGTTGTCTCCGTCCACAAGCCTGCAGAGTTGGAAACAAGAAATCGTGTTACGCAGTAGTACAGGGTACGCCGATGTGTTTCATCGTCTCATACTACGCGCTGCTGGCTGAGGGCCATATTTCGCTCGATACACGCCAGATGTTCATCAAGGCTTGCCTGGGACACTGTCCGAAAGGGTACAGCTCCGGGTGCGCCTTCATGTCTTGGAAATTCACTTGCTCCAACTCAAAATCGTCACCAGAGGCCACAATTGCCAGCTTCATCACCTCAGCCCTGTATGATGTTGTCAAACCATTCGATGTCAGTCCGAGCTCAAGATGACAGGCTGGGCTCAACCGTGAGTCCGTGACCAATGCGATCCAACAATTCGGAAGCGACGCTTTGACTAACACTAACCTGCCACGGACCGGAAAATAGATAATCTTGGGTGCCATGGTCGATTGCTGGTGGTATGCCGCTGCTGGCTGAACGGAGCTGCGACTGTGACAATGCCGGAAACCCGCTGGCGCCGAAGTCCAGATTGCACGCCTGACAACCCGTGCGTTTATTACAGTTGTGGCAATGCGCATGTTTAACGACATGAAATGTAGCGCGCCGAGAAGGTTCGGTTGGTTCCGGAGGAGGTCACGACCGCCTCGCTCGCCACTGCGCAGACGTCCTAGGCTTGGCAAAGCCAGCATAACTACATCAGCATACGTTGGCTCTTATCTTTTGCATCAGTATGCTTAAATACATGTTATTCCCTTACGGGTTAATGATGATTCGCCAACATTCAGCAGCTCATTCTGCATCCCTGGCCAGCACTGGCACTCCTGCTCCCCTCGCCAGCGCCCTCGAGCCTCCATGTGCTGCCAGCTGCCACTGTTGACGCCCCCCTCCCGCTCAGCCAACCATGCACCATCCACCCCTGCCTGTAGCTCGGCGGCCTCCCAACACCTCCCCACGAAGGGCTGTGGGGCCGGTGGCGGTCGTCTCGCTCAGCTCAGTCGTGCGCCTCCCCCCCCCCGCCGGTGGCGGCAGGCGGGTGGAGAAGTCGCGGCCCTCCGTATCCCGCAGCGCCAGGCCCTGCTCAATCACGGTACGGTACGGCTGGTAGTACCTGCCGTACAGCGGGGCACAAGGGGTATGCATGGGTTCGTAACATACACATACATAGGCCACAGCATGCACCGCACGCGTTCGTAAACCCACCTCCAAAGCGGGCAAGGGGGCCGCCGGTGCGACCCTCTGAACATCCCCCAGCCCCGCAGATACACCCAACAGACACTCCCCACCCACCCACCCACCCACCCCACCTACCCAGCTACCCACCCACCAAGCCACCCAGCCACCCACCAAGCACGGAAGGGCGCATCCCACCATTCCAGCAGGCAATTATCTTCCAGGAACTCGAACATGTGCGGCGTCCTGTGTGTGTACGGGCATGTACGGAGTGCAGTACAATACCACATGCCGCGAAGGGCCCGCTTGGCGAGGGAGCGGGAGTTAGGCACCCTCCGGCCCCTCCCCAGGATGAGGAGAACGGCGCCCAGAATGCCAACCCCGGAACTTGTGTACCGGCACAAGGCGTGCGGGGCGACCCCGCCGCTGCTGACGGGGAGGCAACCCCCGACCTGACCCGACCCGCGGTTCCCACCCTCACTTGATGCAGTACGGCAACGTTCCAGACTCGACAGCCTGTACGACAACATCCTTCTGCCGAAAGCGGACATCAGCCCAACACTCAATCATTCAATCTGGCCCTCCCCGCCCCCAACCTGCCCCACCTAACCCGTACTGCTCCCTGCCTCCCCTCCTGCCTACCTGGCGGGAATGACGATGAAGTCATTCGGACCGTACTCCTGAACCACCTCACGGCCCGTGTGAGGGTCCTGTAAGGATGTGTGTGTGTGTTTATGGGGGTGGGTGCGAAAGGAAGTGGGCACGGGGCTATGCGAAGCAACTGCGTGAGAATGCGGGTTCGTTCGGCTCGGGGGGCTCGGGGGGCTTTAGGGTTTCGGGGCGGCGGGCATCCACCTCGCGCCGCCGCCCCGCCCCTCCTCCCCCACTGCCGACCAGTGCCGCTTCAGCTCCGCCCATCCGTCTAGTGACTGCTGTCCACACACACTTCGGGGGCGGCATATGATGATGGATGGGTCGATACTTGGATGGATGGATGGATGGGTGGATGGATGGATGGATGGATGGATGGGACTCGTGAGGTTACGGCGGAGACAGAAGGACGAAGGAATAAAGGAATGAATGAGCAAGCAGCAGCGATACGGTAGCTGCAGCAATAAAGTACGACAAATGTACGGCGGCCAAGTCGTCCCGCCAAAGCCAAAGCTTCTGTACTGCACACCCCGAGGGGAGTTGGGAGCTGCTAGGTGTCAACGACGGGGGCTGGCTATGGCCCATGTCTGACCTCGACGTGATGTGCCTCCGACGATTGCCCTCGTCATTTGGTTCCAGATTCGACACGCAGCCGATACTATCTTCCCGGCCTCCCGCCGCCCCTCCACCCTCTCCCGTCTCCCCCCTCTCCCCCGTCTCCTGGTCTCCTCGTGTACGCCGCCCACCCCGACGTACGACGTAGGCGGTACGTTACCCACAATCATGCGCAGGCGAGTACGGCCGCGCAGGACAACGTCGTACTGGTTGCAGTCGTGCAGGTCGCCGCTCCGACGAAACCCGGCCTTTGTGTAGTACATGTTGACGTACACGTTGTCAGCCAGCTGTCGTACAGCCGTAGGACGGGCAGCCGGAACAGGTCCAAAATATCAGCAGATAGACAACAGATAGACAGCAGATCGGCTGTAGATAGACAGCAGATAGACAACAGATAGACCGCAGATGAAGCGATACCCAGCTATCAAGGTACCGGTATCGCTTCCCCTCCTCTCGCCCCCCTCCCGCCCCCAGTGCACATATACGCACCCCATCCCATCCTTCCACTCCCAAGTTGAACCCTTTTTTGCCGATCACCGATCTTCACTTTGCCAGCAGCAGCTTTACCCTCTGCAGTCCCCGCCCCCCTCACGCTTCGCGCACCCTCGCTCCCACCGCCCAACCCCACCACACACGCGTGTATGATGCCGTACATGCAGCGCGTTCGTTGCCCCACGCACCTTGAACTTGTAGATGGCTCCCCGGTCATCAAGGAAGGAGGCGGCCTGGCCACACACATACACGCACATATACACACACATACCGGTACACACACGCACACATAGAGCGTGCGTCAGCTGCAGGCGCCATGCGCGCGGGCATGGATACCAACGAACAACGCACTGGCGTTTAGAGCCGGTGGGAAAACGACGTGTGTGCTAACAGTACATATTTATTGATGCACGTGTGCTGTGTCAGGCAGGCGAGGTCACCCGTCGCGCACGCACACGCACGCACGCACCTCAACGCAACATGGACCTCACGCACGCACGCACGCACCTGCCCCTCCGAAATAGCCGCCATGTCCATGCTCGCCCCGGAAGCCTGCGCCACGTTCGGCCATGATAGGACGCCTTTCGGTCCCGCCAGCGACTTGATTTGCGCAAGCGTGGAGGCGACCGTACGATGCAAGCTCTCCATCTCGCCGCAAGGCACGCCGGGATGATTCGACGGCATCGCAAACTCTGGCCTAGGTGTATTTTCAGAATTGGAAACAGTTCCCCTTTCCGAACAAGAGCCCATGAGGTCCGTTTCGACGGACTTTTTCCGCGACGTTGCCCGCCTTTCCCAGCTGCGTAGCATGCGCCAAAGCCCCATAACGTTCCATCCAACCAGACCGAGGAGGAGAAAATGCTCAGCCCAAAGCCACCTCGGCCAGGTGGTTGGCCAGGCGCGATTTATTATTGATGTCCGTGACATCGCCAAGCATGTAATAAGCGTTTCAAACTTTCTCTTGTAGAAGATTTGAAGGTGTTGGAAATCGGCAGATATCTAAACGACAAATCAACCGTCGTGGCGTGACGTCCGAGCCGAAGGCCAATAGCGCGCGTTACGCGCCAACTCAGCGGTGGCTCAGCTAACCTACATGTTTACATACGTACATACGTATGCACTTCTGACGCATCACTCGCTTTTGTAACGCTGAATTGGCTCGCGCAATTCGCTGGGGCAGGAGTCGTACGTTGCCTCGTCGGTCGAACAGCTTCTCATACAATTAGCGAAAGCCAGTTTCCCTAGGAGGGTACCGGTATACGAGCTTCATGATATAAAGCAACCCCTCTCCCGTATTCTGTTCAACCTCTTTACCGAGCCGCTTCGCAGGTGTGCGGACGGGGCTACCGAACGCCGCCACTGGGTGGGTGGGAACTGGGCGGCTGCGCAGCGGCGCCGGCGACGAGTGCCTCAATGGACGGCGGCGGCCTCCACTCAGAACCGCCGCCACCGCCACCGCCACCCCCACCCCCACCCCCACCACGTACGCCTCCCTCCACCTTAACCTCCATCCCAGCAGCAGCTCATTGCCCCTCAGGGGGAGTCGGGCTGCCCAGCTGCCCAGCACGCAAGATCGCCCCGAAACCACCAGTCCAGTCCAGTCCAGTCCAGCAGCTCACCGCCATTACGGTACACCCCTACCTGGGCCAGTACCGTAGCCCTTCCCTCCCGAGCTGTTGGGTTTGGGGGGAACCCAACAGCTCGGGAGGGAAGGGCTACGGTACTGGTGGCAGGTGGGAGCGGTTGGGTTTGGGGGGAACCCAACCGCTCCCACCTGCCACCACGGACCCCTACCCCCGTGTTCCCGTCCCAGCGACTGCGGAAGGGGCTGCTGCCGTTGGCGCCTCCCCCCACCCATCCCGGTACGGTACGACACGTGCATACAATCACACACACACCCTATCGAACCGAACCGCACGCCGGCACCGACAACCGACCTAAGCCGGCCTGCCGGCCGGATGGATGGATGGATGGATGGATGGACGGACGGACGGACGGACGCCGAACCGCAACGCACCGCCCCAACCCTGCCCCCCATATGGCCGCCGCCTTTGCGCCGCCCAAACATTACATTATCCGCCGCCTTTGCGGACGGAGGACGAACATTCGCAGACAGGTGCCGTATAGGCGGGGGTCATAAAAGGTGGGGGTTGGTGGTGGTGGTTAAGATACACAATCCGCAGTGAAGCAGGCAGGCAGGGGGGAAGAGCGGGAGGTCGGGGGTCGGCCTCTCCTCTCTTTCCTCTTTCCTCTCTGCTAAAAGTACGCCTCAGTTGGGGTGCAGGGTACAGGGTACAGGGTACGGCGACTTTCGCAGGCAGGCAGGCAGGCAGTACAGCAAGCGCACAGCCGTACACGGAGGAGACTAGCGCCCCCTCACGCCCTCAGCAAGGGATGGAGGCATGCCGTACAGGGCATGCCGTAAAACATAACGTTTCCTGGCATAACCGCATCAAAGAATAATGAAACACGTGTCACGGTATTTTACGGTACGACAACTCGCCACGTGGTACCTCCGCCATCGCCCGGGGCCCTCTCGAGGGGACCCCGACCTGAGGCACGCAACGAAACCCAACGACCTTCAACCAACGCCGTACAAACTGCTGTACATTTCATCACGCCGCACATGCATTCCGTCCAAACGGCGGCCGGGTGCGACGTAATTTTCTCCAGGATGAAAAATACTGTACACACACAATGCGTCAAGACTCATGAGACGATGGCACGGACATGACAGCTGACAATGCTGACACAGCTGACAATGGCACACACATTACCTGACAAACGACAACTGACAACCAACAACCGACACGCTGTGGAGATGGATGCAATGGCACCTGATGGTACAAACGACGGCGCCTCCCGCAATGCCGCAATGCCTCCTCCGCCGCCGCCGCCTCCTCCCCGGATGTCCCCCTCCCGTTTCCTCTTCTGTTTTTCGTCCTTTCCGCCCCCCTCATCCTTGTCCACCACCTCCTGCTCCTCCACCAGACCCTCGGGCCCCTCATGCCCTATCCGCCAGCAGCGCTGCGGCCTGCCTGATGCACTCATCCGATTGTTGCAGGCTGCTGGGGGGCTGGGTGCCACCTGGGGTGGTGGTGGGGTGGGGGGTGGTGTGGCGGGGGGTTTGAAGAGTGTAATGCAAGAACGAAACAGGGAACAGGGGGTGGGGGGATGGAGGGATTGGGCGGGATGGAGGGGGGAAGGGTGCGAGAGGAGTGAGTGAGTGAGTGAGCGAGTGAGTGAGTGAGCGAGTGAGTGAGTGAGTGAGTGAGTGAGTGAGTGAGTGAGTGAGCGAGCGAGTGAGTGAGTGAGTGAGCGAGCGAGTGAGTGAGTGAGTGAGTGAGTGAGTGAGTGAGCGAGTGAGTGAGTGAGTGAGTGAGCGAGCGAGTGAGTGAGTGAGTGAGTGAGTGAGTGAGCGAGCGAGTGAGTGAGCGAGTGAGCGAGTGAGCGAGCGAGCGAGTGAGTGAGTGAGTGAGTGAGTGAGTGAGTGAGTGAGTGAGTGAGCGAGTGAGTGAGTGAGTGAGTGAGTGAGTGAGTGAGTGAGTGAGTGAGTGAGTGAGTGAGCGAGTGAGCGAGTGAGTGAGTGAGTGAGTGAGTGAGTGAGTGAGTGAGCGAGTGAGTGAGTGAGTGAGTGAGTGAGTGAGTGAGCGAGCGAGCGAGCGAGCGAGCGAGTGAGTGAGCGAGCGAGTGAGTGAGCGAGCGAGCGAGTGAGTGAGTGAGTGAGTGAGTGAGTGAGTGAGTGAGTGAGTGAGTGAGCGAGTGAGCGAGCGAGGGGGAAAGCGGCGTTTCGTCGGAGGCGAGGCAGCAGCAGCAGCAGGGGGGTTACAAAGCCTTTCGATGAGCGCACACGACGCGACACGACGCGACGCGACACGTACATTACGCGGACACACTGCTCAGCCCACTCGCGCCGTTCATCCGGAGGCGCGCAGCGCAGCGGACAACACCCTAAAAAAGGGGGCCAGAACCCCGAGACTGAGATTGAACCCCCCGCCACCCGCCGCCCTCCCCAAACGTGTCTGCTACCCCATGCGTGTAAACCCTAACCAGGCGGCCGATCCCCCCCCCCACCCACCCACCCACCGTGGGGGAAGTCAGTGCAGGCACGGTCGGGCGCAAGGCCCGCCTTCCGCCCGCTGATGTCGTACCCCGACGGAGTGAGGTACCTGTGGACGAGCAGCGGGACCGGGGGTGGGGTGGGGTGGGTGGGGGCGGCGGGGGGTTATCCACGTATCCCGACCCGACCCAACCGAGCACGACCGAACCCGAGATCACAACAAAGATAGCAGCAGGGTTGGTGTTGCCTCTTTCCTTCCCTTCTCCTGCCGGGGCCCTTCCTTCCAGGGAGGGCAACGGGGGCGTGGGCAGGGGGGTTTACCCGCACGCAGCCGCACGTGTTCCCGGCAGGAGCCCCCCCGTCTTCGTCTCCGCTGCGGTATCATTTTCTACCCCCCCCCCGGTGGACATCCCCCCTTCCCCCCTTCCCCCCCTTTCCCCCTCCCTGGAGGGGAAGGAGACCCACTTGGCAACGGTGACTCGCAGTCCGCCGTCCTTTCCCTCACGCAGCGGGAAATAGTACTGCGGGGGGGGGGAGGAGAGGGGGTGGGGGGGGGGTAAGGGGGGTTGAAGAGTGAATTTGCGGGGAAAGGCGGAGCACTGGCGGTGCGGAGGCGGTTTGATCTGGATCTGGATTTGGATCGAGCATCAGATGAGGGGCACTCCCGACGAGCACGGATCCATCCATCGCTCCATCGCTCACGTGCATCCACTCAGCCAATCAATCAGCCAATCGATCAGCCAACCAATCAGCCCATCGATCACTCACTCACTCACACTCATTCACTCGCGCAGCCCCACCCCACCTCAACCCACCCAACCACGCCGTCCTCCCCCAAAACCCCAGAACGCCCTCCCGAACCCAAACCCCCCTCCCCCAACCCAAATACCTGCATCCCCATACCTCCTCCATCCCCTCCCCCTCCCCATACCCTCCCCACATATCCCCCCAACCGCCCCCCACCTGCACCAGGCCCTTCCCAAAGGTCCGCTCCCCCACCAACGGAGCCCGACCGTTGTCCCGAAGAGCGCCAACAAACACCTGCGGCGGAGGGGGAGGGGGGAGGGGAGAGAGGGGGAGGGGAGGGGGGGAGGAGTTATTATCCAGGTGTAGACCGGAGCCCGTAAACGGCAACGTATCAGAAGAATCCTTCCTTTTGAGGGGGAGGGGGAGGGGGGAGTTTGAAGAGTGAATTTGCAACAAAGAAACAAGAGGCCCTGCGGGGAGGGGGGAGGGGGAGCTGAAGATAGACACGGGGCCACCCGCGGAATGGAGTACTGTGTTCTGTGCAGTACTGCAGTACTGCAGTACTGGAGTCGAGCTGCGGAGGGGAGGGGTGGGTGGATGGGTGGGTGGGTGGGTGGGTGGGGTGCGACGCTCGACCCAGCAGGGCTCCGCTGCCGCTACCGCTACACGTGCGGTACGGCAAGGTACGGATGGAAAGTTGAGGGGCGCTGGGCACACGCACCCCCACGGACCCCCCCCCCCCGCAGTGACTCATTATTTTATAAAGGAGCATATCACTCCCTGAACCCCCCCCCCGTCTCCCCGCCCCCCCCCCCCGCCCACACACCCATCCCTCCCCCCCGGCCGCACCTCCGACGCGCTTGCTGTGCTCCGATTGGCTAGCAGCACTGCGGGCTTCACCGCCAGACGACCCGGCAGGGAGGGGAACACATCCGGGGGGAGAGCGCCGGCCTGGGGAGGGGGGGTGGGTTGGGGGTGGGTTGGGGGTTGGGGTGGGGGTGTGGGGTGGGTGTGGGGTTGGGGTGGGGTGGCAATACCTTACCACACGCTTGCGTCCCTTCCCGGGGGATTATCCACGGGGGTTGTAGGCCGGAGCCCGTGAACGGTAAAGTAACAGAAGAAGGCCGCCTCGTCTGCAACCCCACACCCTCCCCCCCATCCGCACCCCACACTCACACACCCCTATCCGCGGATACCCTCCCTCCCTTCCTCCCCCCTCAATTACACCCACACACTCCATCCACCCCACCTGCCACACCGTATCCACGACCTCCTCCGGGCCCCGAATCGTTTTCGCGATGACGCTGCCTCTCTTCAGAAACAAACTGGCGGAGGCGATGGCTTCCTCGAACACCCCGCCTGCGACATGACACGACCCACGAATCCCCGAGGGAGGGAGGGAAGGAGGGGAGGGGAGGGGAGGGAGGGGATGAGGAGAGGGGAGACGAGGTGGGAAAGAGAAGAGATACCGTAGCGGAGGGAGGGGGGCTGGGGCAGGGGCGGGGACGGGGGGGGTCCAGAGGGGGTAGGGAAAGGACACATCTGGAGCTGGGTCTGGGTAGGTGGGTGGGTCTAGGTGGGGTTGGGTAGGTGGGTGGAGCACATCCTCCCTCCCCTCCGCCCCCTCTTCCTCCTCCTACGCCCGCCCGCCCCGCCGCCCCTTCCCGCCCCCCCCCCTCCTCCCGGGTCCGTTCGCTAACGCCGTCTCCGTCCCTCCGCTGCGGTATCTTCTTTTTACACCCCCTTCCTCCCTCCCCTGCCCCCAAAACCCCTCCTCCCTCCCCTCCCCCAAACCCCCCTCCCTCCTCCCCTCCATGTCTCCTCACCCGGGTTGTTCCTCAGGTCCAGGACGTAGCCCAGATTCCCCGGTGAGCCCTCGTGATGCCGCAGAGCCGCCTCCAGGCCCTCAGTGGTTTCGGAGCCAAAGTACAACAGTCGTACATACGTCACGTAGAAGCCGGGCGGGCCCATGGGGATCTTGGACACCTACACGCGCGCGTGTGTGTATATGCGTGCGTATATGGGGAGGGGGATATATGGGGGGTTATGCACGTATAGGCCGGAGCCCGTGAACGGTAACGAGTCAGAAGAATCCTTCCCAGAATGGGGGGGGGGGGTCAGGGAGTGATATGCTCCTTTATAAAGCCAATGAGGCATTGCGGACGTTGTTGGTCAGGCTGCTGCGGACGATAAGCCTCCGTAACTGCTAATAAGAACACACCCGTCACCGACATGAAGGGGGGGGGCCGGTCGGGGCCGGCCAAGGACGCGGGGGTCGCGTAGCCGGGAGTAAGTGTTGATGCTGGTGATGGGTGAAGCGTTAGGGTTAGGAGAGTTCCATGTCGGTAAATGGTCGCTGGGTCGGCCGTGAAATGGGGCGCCCATGTGTCGTACGTACCAATCGTACGGTGCCGTACCTTGATGGCGGGCTGCGGCAGGTCCCGCCTCTCGACGTCCATCACAATGTGCGAAGGCTCCCGCATAGCTCCGGGGAAGAGCCGCCCCCCCGGGGGGAATACAAGGGAGGCGCCCGCAGAGGAGGAGGGGGAGGAGGCGACAATGCTGCCGCCGCCGCCGCCGCCGGCGGCGGCGGCGGCGCCGCCGGCGCCGGGGCTCGCCGCCACGTCCGCCGTCGCCGCCGTCGTCGCCGTCGCGGCGGCTGCGGCGGCCGCGATGGCGGCGGCTGCGTTGGCGGAGGGCGCCGGCGACCACTCCAGGGTGGCTGTGGACCCCGCGGGGCCGCGCATGAGGGCGGCCAGTTGCTCGGGGGCTAGCTGGGCCACGGGTGTGCCGTCTGTTGGGTTTTAGGGTTTTAGGGGGGGCCAGGGAGTGATATGCTCCTTTATAAAACAATGAGTCACTTATGGGGGGGGGGGAGGGATCGGGAGGGTGGTAGAGTACAAAAGTCTTGGGAGGGGCAGGGAGTGATATGCTCCATTATATAACATGAGACAAGGAGGGGGGTTCAAGAGTGAAATTGCAAGAATGAAACGAGAAGCCCTGCGGACGTTGTCTTGAAGGGGGGATCAGGATAGCACAGAACCCTAGAACCCAAAACCTCACCTCTTTTGGGAAGCTCCCCGTGAGCCCTCCCTCCCCCCTCCCCTCCCCCCTCCCCCTCCCCCGCCACCCTCCCACCCACCCCTCCCCCCTTCCCCCCCTCCCTCCCCCCTCACCAATGCTGATGAGTGTGTCCCCCCGGGATATGCCCGCTGCCTCAGCCGGGGAGCCAGCCAGCGGGGCCAGCACCACCCGACCACCACCGCCAGGAACAACGGGACCCAACTCCAGGCCCAGACCTGTGGGTGGGGGGGGTGGGTGTGAGGGGTTGGGTGGGGGGGGGGATGTTGTGGGGGGTTCGGGGGGGGGGGGTACGATAAGGATGGGTGGGGTTGGTGCGTGTCAGTTACTCAGTTTGGTTCGTGTCAGTTGGGTTCGTTAGGTTGGGTTGGGTGTATGTGTTGAGGCTGGTGGGTGGGGTGGGGCGGGGAGGGGAGTTTGAAGAGTGAATTTGCAAAGACAGAAACAAGAAGAGGGGAGAGGAGGGGAGGGGAGGGGAGGGGAGAGGAGGGGAGGGGAGGGGAGAGGAGGGGAGGGGAGAGGAGGGGAGGGGAGGGGAGGGGAGGGGAGGGGAGGGGAGGGGAGGGGAGGGGAGGGGAGGGGAGGGGAGGGGAGGGGAGGGGAGGGGAGGGGAGGGGAGGGGAGGGGAGGGGAGGGGAGGGGAGGGGAGGGGAGGGGAGGGGAGGGGAGGGGAGGGGAGGGGAGGGGAGGGGAGGGGAGGGGAGGGGAGGGGAGGGGAGGCAGTTCAAGTCCCGGAGGGGTGGGAGGAGGATGGGGGGAACGGGGGGAGGAGGAGGAGGAGGAAGGACCAACCCTCCCACCCGCCCCACACCCTCCCCCTCTATCCTCCTCACCCCCAACCCCACCCAACCCTTCCTCCCTCCCCACCCACTCCCTCCCTCACCCCCAAACCCACCCAAACCCTCATCCTTCCCCCCTTTTCCCCTCCTCCCCCCCAGCCCCCCCACCTCCCCACCCAAACCCACCCACGTACTGTGCCCGCAGGTACGACTGTTCCCGGGGCAGTGGCCTCCTGAGCGCCCTCCTGAATGCGGATGGTGGCAGGAACTGGGTGTACGGGTCGTACAGGGAGGCCATCAGGGAGGTCAGAGCGGACTGGAGGTCGGACTGGGTGGGGAGCAGGCCGCCGCGGGACTGGGGGGGGGAGGGGAGTGGAAGGGGGGAAGGGGGGGAGGGAGGGAAGGGAGGGAGGAGGTTTCAGGCGGCGGTGTGGATGCGGGGGATGGGGGTGCGGGGTGGGGGGTGAGGGGTGGGAGTACAGTCCGGCAGTCGCTGGGTGGGTGGGTGGGGGTTGGGTAGGAAGAAAGGGGCTCGAGGCGCACGTGAGGACCTGAGGTCCGCGGAGGAGGCCCCGTGGAGACAGCGCGGGGCCGCGGAGGGCATCAGCAGCTCCGGAACCAAACCACACTCGCAGATGCAAGCGAGAGCGAGCGCACTCTCACACGCACACACGCGCCACTCTCACAACACATACGCAAATTCGCCCCCCCTTCCAACCCCCCATCCCTCCAAACCCCAACCCCTCACTCCCCCTCTCCCCCCCCCAGCCTTCTTCTGTTACTTTTTACCGTTCACGGGCTCCGGCCTATACGTGGATACCCCCCCCTCACCTGGAGCTCCCGCAGCAGCGCATCCGCCCACCCCGTCTGCGAGAACGTCCCACTGGCCGAGTAGTGCTCCGAAGCCACCACCTGCCATGCCCGCTCCAGAACCTCCCGGTTTTCCGTACAGGCGGGGCCGCACAGCTCCTCGGCGGGACACACTGACTCCACGTAGCGGCCGTACTCTCGGAGCCTGATCAGGACACACAGGACACGAGGGGGGCGGAGGGGGAAGGTGGGGTGGTGGTGGTGGTGGTGGCGGAGGGTTGGAGGAGGGGGTGGGTGAGGGAGCGGGGGTGGGGAGTTCGGGTCGGGGGGGAGAGGGGTCGGGGGGCGGGGTTGGGAAGGGCGGTGGACGGGGTGGGGCGAAAAGAATGAGAATGGACCCCGGTGGTTCGGGCGGGGCGACCCCGATGGACCATCCGCCGTCGGTCCAGCGCAGCGGCAGGGCAGCACGAAACACACGGAGTCCGCAGTCGTCTCCTGCAGTCGGCCCCGTCGCCTCGGTCCGCGGGTCCGCGGGTCGCTGCGGGATATCCACGTATAGGCCGCTGCGGGGGGTCGCTGCGGGGGGTCGCTGCGGTCGCTGCGGGGGGTCTTGTTTGGATTTGAAATACCCCAGCCCCTGCCCCCCCGCCGCCGCACTGCCCCGCCCCATGCCGCAGCCCACGGTATACCAGCGTCTACCACGGGAGCGTCGTCGGCGGTACGCGGTGATTCCTCACTGTACTGCAGTGTACTGCGTTGTACAGTACGGTGCGCGTCCAGCCATCACGGAAACACTGCCGTCGACTTACCGCGCGTGCAAGAACGTAGAACCCCACCCCCGCCCCCATACACACACCCGCACCCCACTCTTTAACCACCTCAACACCACCCCCGTTAGCCCACCTGCCCATTGCTTTTTGAGCGTCCTCCGTAAACAACGCCAGGTTGGGGCCATCGCTGCCGCCATCGTGACGTCCAGCTACGGCCCGCTCGTAGGCCGCAACACTGTAAGCTTCAGCCGCATCGGCAGGTGCTACATACGGCCAGCCCCAACCGGGCTCGGGACCAGGAGACAGGGTTACAGCTGCGCTAACTACAAACGCCAGGGCCGTGCGGCAGGCTGTCCGGAGAAAGCTGGGGCCGGGCTCGGCATCGCCATGGTCGCTGCTGGGGTTTAGCAGAGGCGTTTCCCGGGAACTTCGTGCCGACTGATAATTTTTGTTTGAATTGCAGACAAGGTTCTTTTGCAACCGCGCTGTGCGGGCCTGCGGCCTGCAAGCGGGCCGCGCAATTGAATGTAAGGGCGGCCTTTCAAGAGCGTGCATTCCTGGTAATCATGTCTAGACTCTGAAGAAAGTACATAGAGGCTGAAAACTTATTTTGAATGCAAGCACGCGGGAGATGAAATGTGCGTCAAAATGACGTATAGCCGTTTTGACTAGGGCTTTTCGCTTTTGCGCTTTTCCGCGGGTTTCATTTAGCCTGGCCAGTGGCCACCTGCTTTTCCGCAAGCCGCATAGGACGTCCGACTGCAATAGGTTTAAATTCTTTATTTGAGCATAAAGTCTTCAAGGAACATCGTGGATGGTAGCGACCCCTGGAGCGCGCATTTCGAGCTGTTCGCCGCCGAACTGTCTTCCGCGGTTGGTACCCTGTTGGTACGACACGCCCCCACCGGCCACCGCCGTGCAGGTTGCGATGCTCGACATATGGAGAATGTGCGGAACTCCGCAGCATGGAACGTTCGGTGGTGTGTACAGAGTTCTCCGATTTCGCCCGATAGTCTCCTGGGTACCTTCGAACGCCAGGACTGAGCGCCGGTGAGGCCGGTGCAGGCCCCTGACCCTGCCCGGCCTCATCACCAACTCTCTAGCATCACCAAGCATCTCCACCCCATTAAATATATTGACGATGGCACTTCTCCGTACTCGCGCCCTCTTATCGGCGGCCCGCAGAGCTGCCGTGTACCGTACTTGCCCGCCGACATTTAAGTTGTCGCTTCCTTTCCGATCAAGGAAAGCTTCAAACGTGCATCGGCGCGTGCTGACGAATTGCGAGGTGGATGGCGTTACGTCGGCGCAATTCAGTATCCTGTGTGTGTTTGACCTCCAGGGGCCATTGGTGGGTCCCTTAGATGACCCATGGGTCTGTGCGACCATAACCGTGTCCCTTGACTCGCTGAAAAGAAAACCCGCTATACCCGGACTCTTATCTGTCTGTCGTCCGGTGCGGTATCTCGCACCGGGCCAGTACCGGACGTCCCAGCGTGTCTGTATTTGGTGTACGGCTCGGGTAGTACGGCTGCCCGTCGATTCCTGTCACGCCCGGATCACGTCCTGGCAACGATGTGCACTTCGCCGGCACAGGCTTTGCTGGTTGTACGATCGCACGTGTCTCTGTACTCTATACTCCATCCCGGCCACAGCGCCCGAGCGAACCCGGGCGGCTGGGAGAGGCGCAGATGGATACACATACCGATAGGGTGTTGCTCCAGCGACTGGGGAGACTGGGGCCGGTGCAAGCGCTCAACACAAGGTGCAGTTAGGGGCCCAAAGTTTACGCGTGGACGGAACCGGGAGGTCGATCGCCCCTTGGTGCATCAGGTGAAGATACCGCACCTGGGCACCCTGACTCTTGACCCTTTCCTTCTGCCCTGCGCCGTCAAGAGATCTGCGATTCAGCGCACGGCCAGCTGGCCCGCTGGCGTATCCTTTCGGTGCGAGCCCCCCGCGCGGGAACACCATCCACTGCACCTCCCTCCCTCCCTCCCGAGTCCAACGTCACCTCCATTCCTTTGCTGCGGCCTCGTCTTTAATGCCACCGTCCATGTGGCCCCCCTATCCTGCGGCAATGCCCACGCAAACGCACGCACAGCGCCCACACAGCACACAACACACCGCCCGACATCGTTCACGTGCCCCCCACTCGGGGGATCACGCGGGCAGCATCGAGACTTCGAGAGATAGAACTACAGTAAGCGGCGCACCTACCTTCACACCACATCTTTCAATACCGAATCCATTGCTGTGCTGTACTGATAGAATATTTCTATAGTAGGCTGGCCGGTACCCAGCCAGCCGGCCGCATACCGGCGCTGCTGGATTCCTTAGAGCCCACACCTCCTTGGCCTCCGTTCTTCGACCGCTGCGGTCTCATCTTCATTATCACCGGCATTGCGGCCCCGCACACGCTGCATATGTACAAACAAGGTAGGTACCCCCTAGGCTAGACCCGCGCACCCCCCCTGGCTTCAAGCCTTCCCCCGGCCCCCCCCCCCCGGGCTCTTCTGATTCGATACCGTTCATGGGCTCCGGCCTATACGTGGATAACCCCCCCCCGGCTCTTCCCCGCTGCACCCGGGACTGTCTCTCCAATCCCCAAACCCCCTCCGTCCCTTGGCCCCTTCGCTGCGGTGTCGTTTTTAAACCCTCAACTGAACTGCTAGGTCGCTTCGCCCACACCTCGCCTCCGTTCTTCGCCGCCACCGCTGCGGGCTCATCTTCATTATCCCTCAGCCAGTCAGCCTCCTCCCCCTCCCAACACACACACACACACACACACACACGCCCCAGCCAAGCCTCAACCGCCCGAAGGCCGACGGCGTAAGCCCCAGCCGTCCATCCAGCGAGCCCCGCAACGCCCCCACGCCAACGTCACTGCAACCGTGCTCCGGTGGGCCCTGAACCTGCCGGAGCATCTTCCGGAGCATCTCGACCAGCATCTGACCTAACCGGCGCCAGGCCCGGGCCCCGGGCCCCGGCGGGCAGCAGCTCAGCGCCGGGCGCCGGCCTCCACCGCTCCCACCTGTCCGCCCTTCACCCCGGCCGTCCGCCTGCCCGTCTGGCCTGAGTAACCCGAGTCGGGCCCCCGGGGTTGTGCCACAGGCTGTGCCGGGCCGGGCCCGGGCGGGCAGCAGCTCAGCCTCGCCTGCCCAGTCTCCGCCCAGCCCCCGCCTGCGCGCCCTTCCATCCCTCCCGCCCGCCCGCCCGGCTCCGCGCTCCGGGGCGCTGCGGGGCCGGGTCAGTATTCAGTAGTGGTGCGCCGTCAGGCTCTTGGCCTGCCTGCTGCGACTGAGCGCCAGCCGCTCGCGCTGCTCCTCCCTTCGCGCCTTGAAGTCCTCCAGCTCCAGTGCGCCCTTGTGGTTGAGGAAGGCCGACATGTTGGCTCGGTAGGCGGCCTCCTCGGCGGCGGCGCGGGCCTTGGCGTCCGCCTGGGCCAGCTTAACCTGCCAGGAGGGGGGGTTATCCACGTATAGGCCATGGGGGGTATCCACGTATAGGCCGGAGGGGGGGGGGGTCAGGGAGGAGGGGGGGGGTCAGGGAGTGATATGCTCCTTTATATAAGAATGAGTCACTGGGGGGGGGCGATGGGGGTGGATCGGGATGTGTACCGGTGGGAAAGGGGTTGAGGGGTGAAAAGGTAAGGAAAGCGGCAGCGATTTCGGGGGGTTTTATCCACGTATGGGCCGGAGCCCGTAGATGGTAACGTATCAGAAGATCTTTTCCCATCTGCAAAAGAACTGCGAGGTTAGCTTGCAAGCAGTGATTTTGGCGGGGTGGGGGTGGGGGACGATTTGGGGGCGCGGGTGGCGGGCGGGAGGAAGGAGGGACGCGGGAGAGCGCTAGCAGAGTGCGCATTGAATGCAAAACAGGGTGGTGCGTGAGGCGGGCTTGGAGCAGGTTCGAGAAAGGCGCTGCCATTTTTGTGCACCGGCTGTAGCATAGCACAGCACAGCACAGCACAGCACGCCTCCTCCACCACCACCACCACCACGATGCAGCGAGCGAGCGAGAGCGGCACGCACGCCCATGTCGCCGCCTGTGCCGCCGCCCTCCCACCGCGCCTCGCTGCGCCTCTTCCTCATCAACTCTCACCCACCCACCCACCCACTCACCCACCCGTCCATAATCCTTAGGTAATATCCCAGGTAACTGCGTTGCGTTCCTTCGTCCCGGGCCGTTTTCTTTTAACCCCCCCACACCCACCCACCCACGCACGCACCTCCATCTTGTGCTGTCTGAACGCCGCCAGCTGCTCGTCCTGTCTCTGCTTCTTCTCCGCCACCTCCGCCTGCCTCCGCTCCTCCGCCAAACGGCTGATGACCAGCTGGTCGGTCTTCCAGCGGGCCCATTCCACCGGGTCGGGAATGTTGGCAACCACCTGCGGAGTATGCGTGTGTGCGTGCGTGAGTGTGGGTTCATGGGTTGTGTATGTGCGTGTATGCGTGCGTGTATGCGTGTGTACGTGCCCGTTTATATGTGTGTGAATGTGCATGTATGTGTGTGTTGCTGATGGGTTGGTGTTGTGACTTTTTTCCTTCACCGCACCGCACTTCCTCAGCCGTGAGGTTCTTATGTCTGACTTTACTCCCACCCCAGCCCAGCGGACCTGCGCGTCGGGCCGCGAGCCAGCCTACGACCGACAATTCACAACACAAAACCCCATCCAACCTCTTCCCGGGACCCGGGTACCTCCGGAAAGGACTGCCGGGTTCAGGGTCCGCTCGCTAACGTCGTTCTTTCCTACTCCCCGGGTTGCCCCCGGCTCCCCGGTCGCTAACCCCGCCCAAACCCCCTGCCGAATCTGCGACTAGGGGCCTGCAGCCAACAACCCAACCGACAACAACACAACAGCCCTACCGTTCTCTCTCCCCCGAGCCCCCCACCCCGCCCCTACCACCCCCGCTAACGCCGTCTCCGTTTCCACTGCGGTATCTTCTTTTAAACCCCGGCCCCACCCCCACCCCGGCGGCGAACCTGCACGTCGGGCCGCGAGCCGGGCCGCTGCTTGGGCTGCGCCAGCGTCGCTAGCGACTCCGCCGATATCGCCGGCGGCCCCTTGACGTGATGCTGGTAGGCCTTGTTGCCTCCCAGCAAGCGGCGAATGTCCCGCTGCACGCGCTTTCGGACCGCCGCCTGCTGCACCTCGTGAGCCGCCTGCGCCGCGGCCGCCAGGCCGCCCACGTAGGCCGGCAGGCCGGCTCCGAAACCGGCGGCTGCGGCGGCGGCGCCGCCCGCTTGCGCTAGCAAGTGCAGGTAAGGGTTGGTGCTGAGGGGGTGTTGTTGCTGGGGCTGATGTGGGTCGGACGGGGGCGGCTGCGGCTGATGTGGGTCGGCGTCGTCGAGCGCTGCTGATGTGGGTCGGGGCGGCTGTTGTGGGTCCTCCAGAGCGCCGTCGGCGGCGTCGTCCTCCCGGCGTTGTGAGTCTGGTTGATGTTGTTGTTGTTGTTGTTGTTGTTGTTGTTGTTGTTGATGTGGGTTCTGCTGATGGTCGGCGGCAGAGGCAACGGCGGCGCCAGTGGTGGCCGAGCCTGGGGAGGCGCCGCGGCCGACGCTGCGGTTGCTGTTGCGGCTGCTGCTTCGGTTGCTGCTGTGGCGGCTGCCGGTGCTGCGGCCGGGCCGCGGGAGAGAGGCGACCTGGCCGCTGGCGTGGGGTCGGGGGCCCACGAAGGAGGTGGGTTCGGCGGCTCCGCCTCCGCCTCCACCGCCTGCGGCGGTGGCGGAGGCCCAAGGGGGTCCCGGGCCGAGGCCTAGCCCGGGCCCGCCACCCGCTTTACTGCTGTTGGAAGCGGTTGATGCCGGCCAGGGCTGCTGCGTAGAGGGGTCCTGGGACTTTTGGGAGGCGGATGCGTGCGCGTGCAAGGGGGGCAGCATCCCGCCTGCAGCATGAGCGGAGCGGTTGACCGAGGGATGGAGAGGGTGGAGGGTGAAAGCGGGCTCAGATCCCTTTCCGGCCATTTGGCTGGGTTGCGCATGGGGCAATGTAACAAATAATTGTAGCATAGATGCATGTGGTAGGCATGCTTGGTTTGGGGCACGCTCCAGAAGCGGCACAGCCAAAGCGCCGGGCACTGCCCGTGAGACATTTATCCCGTTCGCCAGCGGACCACAGTAGGCTCACCTGCAGCAGGAACACCGTTTGGAGTATGGAGCTACCGTGTAAACGGGCTTGACGGGCCCGCTTGCCAGTGCCATTTTGTGTCCATGGAAAAAATCCCCAACTGGCTACTATAAACAGGCGAGGGTTTCTGTTGATAACGTCTCAGTCACGTGCAAGTGCACCCTATTCACAGGACTCGATATCAGCGAAATTCGTGACAAAAAAATCACTTTGCTCGGCGCGCGGTTTGTTCAATGCTAGAAGCCTTATAAAACGTGTTGTTGAAAGAGCTTGAAGATTGGTCTGAAAAGCTGGGCTGATCGGAATGCGGACGATAGATAAAAACTTCGAGAAAAACAGCCCAGCCGTACACAAGTCGGTTTGTTGCGTCTACCTTCTCAGGCTGACGCCGACAACCTAAGGGTGATAGCGTCACTGCACAGCTAAACTTGTGAATTGCGGCTGATGGGGGTTTGTAACCCTGCATAGCAGGGCGCGCCGTGAAGTGGACAGCGGAAAGAACCACTAGTTCCATCCAGACGGTGTGAGCGATGGGTTCCGGTTCGAGCAAAGCCAGAGCTAAGCGTGAGGTCAGCGTAAGCGGGAGCGACAGGCCAACGACTTGTTGTGGCCTCCGTCCGGTGGGGTTAGACGCCCTTAGCCCGTTATGTTAATTTGATGATATGCGCATCAAATGCGCTGTGCCTCTACGCTTGCCATCAGGCCCCAGCACCACCGCCGGCTTCTTCGGGGGGCGCAGCGCGTGCTGCGGAGAGCGCCAAGGTTAAGAGCTCGCCGGCCTCGGCAGTTTCGCCGCCGACACGCAACCCGGTGCCTGTAACTCGGATATCGACGTCGAATGACTCTAACGGTCAAGGTGGCGAGCCCGAGCATAAGGGGGCGGAACCACCGCTCAATGAGGAGGAGCGAATGGGCTTACTGTGCAAGCTGGGTCTCCTGGACACGGTGGGTGCGGTTATGCGTTGTTCACTTCTGGCTGGAACTAGCTCCCTGTGCGCCGGCTGCGGTTGCTTCTGGTCGATGGAGGTTGCAAATTAACGGCGTGATGCGCCACGCAGGAGCCTGAGAAACGGTTCGACGACATCACCAGGCTTTGTTGTCTCGTCTTCAAGGTGCGCGCGCGATATAAATAACCCTTGGCACCCGTCTGCTGCGGACCGGGCGCGCCGCACAAGGGCTGCAGCAGTTTCGCAGCTGACGTTTCTCTCGCGCAGCCATTCCACCGCGTCCAAAGCCGCACCGCCGGCCCGGCCCCTGTGAGGGCTTCCCTTCCCTTCCCTTCCCCTTCCCACCCCCCAACACCATGCCTTCCTCCCGACTCTTCTCCCCTCGCCACCCATTCCACTACGCCCATTCCACTACACCCCAAGTTTGCGAGGTTATGGGACCTCAGCGCCATCAGCCTCACCGCAGCCCCGCAGTCGCCGTCGTTCCCCCCCCTTCTCCCCCTCTCCCCCTTCCCAGTGTGTGTATGTGTGTGTATGTGTTTCCCCCAACCAGTACCTGCTTCCCATTTCACACACACCATCCAGAACGTTCCCTGCCCAAGCCACGGATCCTGGCATGCGTGTGCGCGCGTACCAGCCTGTCAAGCCTCTGCCCATTCGGAGGCAGAGCCCTGCCCCTGCCCCGCTCCGCTCCGCCTCTGCCCCCTCCTCGGTCCCTCTTCGACTGCGCGCCCTCCTCCCCCCCCCCCCAACTTCCAAACCCACCCCCCAACCCCCACCTGTGCCTCCCCCTCTCTTGTTTCATTCTTGCAAATCCACTCTTCACCCCCCCCTCCCCCTCCAGACCCCCATAGCGCTGGTCTCCCTGGTGGATAAGGACCGGCAGTGGTTCAAGTCAGTGCAAGGGCTGCCGGTCCGCCAGACGGATCGCAAGTCATCCTTCTGCGCCTGGTGCGTACTCTAGCGGGAGGGGGGGAGGCGGGGGGAGGGAGGGGGGAGAGAAGGGGCAGAGGGGTGGGGTTGGGGGGGTTTGGGGGGGGGGAAGTAAGCGGTCCAGTGGTGGGGTGGGTTGGATTCGCGTTGGAAAAGTGTGGGTTGGTAAGTGGGGTTTAGGAGAAACCCTGCGAAGTAAGTGTGTGTGTCTGTGTGTGTCTGTGACTCTTGCGTCTGCGTGTCTGTGTGCGCGGGCAATACGGCGAGGACGACGGGGGCGGCGACAGCGGTCCTGGAATGGAACGGCCAACGCCGTAAGCCCTGGAAGGGTCTCGGCGTGCTCGGTGGTGCTCGTAACAGAGGTCTTCTTTGCTGGGACGGGCGATACAGTGAGGTTGAGGTTGGGTTGCTTCTTGCCTGTTGAACGAAATATCGGACACGGCGGTGGTGGGGGTGGTGGTGGTGGTAGGAGGAGGTGTGTGTGTGTGCGTGCGTGTGTGTGTGTGTGTAAAGACGGGACCGCAGCGGTTGGTCTGCAACCCCCGGGGGGGGTCTGCGATCGCGCGGCCCATTCCGCAAGACGTGCCTGTCCTCGTGCACGGGGCCTGGCTGGGCTCGGGCCAAACCTCGGGCCGCGGGAGAGACGCCGCTGCGTTTGTGGGAGGGCTGCGGCGGCGGTGGGTGGTCTGGCATGGCGCCGGCCGGGCAGTCAGTCAGTCAGCCAGTCGGTCAGCCAGTCGGTCAGCCCTGACCAGCGGCGGTAGGCAGCGGCGACTCGGACGCGGCGACCCGACGCTATTGGAAGCTGTTGGGAGGCCCCCCCTGTTGGAGGGGGCCCCTGTTGGAGGCAGCAGCAGCAGTGGCTGCAGCAGTGGCGACAGCAGCAGCAGCAGCAATGGCAGGTCGAGGTGCAGCAGCAGCAGCCGCAGCAGCGTAGGGGTGTATGCTGCGGCCGCGGCTTCGGAGCAACCATCTGGTCCGCCGCTCCTGCTGCTGCTGCTGCTGCTGCTGCTGCTGCTAAGCGTGATTGTGTCCTGTCGGGCGGCAGAGGCGACAGAGGCGGGTGGCACCCCTCCGGTGGACGGGTCGTCTGGCGGTCCGCTGCTGCCGGACGGCGAGGCTCGGGCCAGCCAGCCAGTCGGGGTCAGCCGTGCGGGTTGGCGCGGCCGGGTTGGTCCCGGGGGGAATGACCAGCAGCCCGCAGGGGGGTTGGCGGCGGCAGCGGCAGCGGCAGGCCGAGAGTTCGGTAGGTCGACGGATGTGTGCGGTGGTGCAGCCACCAGCCTGTGGGGGTGCACCGGGTGGGGGGACCCCCACCCCTCACCAACCACCCCATCCCACCACCACCACTACCGCGCGTCGCGGTGCGGCGCAACTCGGCACTGGCTCAGCGGGGCGCTGAACGGGAGGGGAGGCGATGGGAGGGGAGGCGAGGGGAGGCGATGGGAGGGGAGGCGAGGGGAGGGGAGGGGAGGCGAGGGGAGGCGAGGGGAGGGGAGGGGAGGGGAGGGGAGGGGAGGGGAGGGAGGGGAGGGGAGGGGAGGGGAGGGGAGGGGAGGGGAGGGGAGGGGAGGGGGTGGTGGGGACAGGTTGGGTGGGGGCCGTAAGGGGGCGATGGTGCAGGTGGTGGTGTGGTGTGGGGGTCGGGGTGTTGAGGTTGGCGGGGTGATGTGATGCAGGGGGTTATGTGCGAACCCAACGGCGGGGGAAGGGGATGGGATGGGAGGGCATCCGGGGGGACCGGTCTGGGGCGGCGAGGCTGCTGTCGGGTGGTGCTGGCGGCGTGGCGCAGGCCGTGCGGTTCGGTCTGGTCTGTCTGAGGCGGGGTGCGAGGGTGTGTGGGGGGAGTGTGGGGGATGGGGCCGCCAGCAACCCGGGGGGACGGGGGGCCTAGGCTGGCTCGCGGTCTCCAGAAATGACGGCAACCGGTCGCTACAACCAGCACCACCGCCACCGCGATCCACGTTTTTTACCCTCCTCCGCACCCTATGTGGCCTGTTTGGTCCATATTGCCTGTCTGTTCCAACCACCCCCCGGCGCCCTGCAACCCCCCGGCCCTTCTCCCCGCCCTCAGCCGCTTCGGTTGGATCCCACCTCGCTGTCTCGGTATTTCCCGGACTGGAAAGACCTCGTCCTCGTCTCCCAACCACGCAATAACGCAATCACCGTGATGGCGGGCTCTGCCCTATCCGTGAATGAACCCCCTTCCCCTCCCTCCCTCCCCCCCACTCCCTTCCCTGTTTCATTTTGCAAATGCACTCTTCAAACCCCCCACTCTTCAAACACCCCCCCCCCTCTTCAAACACCCCCCTACTCTTCAAACACCCCCCCCACACACACACTCTTCAAAACCCCTTCCCCTCCCTCCCTCACTCCCTCACTCCCTCACTCCCTCACTCCCTCACTCCCTCACTCCCTCACTCCCTCCCTCCCTCCCTCCCTCCCTCACTCCCTCCCTCCCTCCCTCCCTCCCCTCCCCCCTCCCCCCCCAAAGGACCCTCCTCCCGGAGTACCCCGAAGTCCTGGTGGTCGAGAACGCCCTGGAGGACATCCGCTTCCGCAACAACCCCCTGGTCCTCGGCTCCCCCCACATCCGCTTCTACGCCGGCTGCCCGCTGGTCGCCACCACCGGCGGCGGCCTGCGGCTGGGCTCGTTGTGTATCATTGACAACAAGCCGCGGCCATTTGACGCCGAGAGCTGCAACATGCTAGCGAATATGGCGGAGATGGTGGTTCGGGAGATTGAGAAGGATCTGTTGCTGGAGGCGCAGAAGGCCAAGAGCGCGCAGTTGTATCGGGAGAACAATCAGCTGATCCGGGCGTTGGACTGCTTCAGGTGGGTGGGGGGGGTGGGGGGGGAGGGGGTGGGGGGGGGGTAAAGGGAAAAGGGAGTACAGCGAAGGGACGGAGACAGCGTGCGTCGAGGGGGCCCGGACGTACGTGTGACCTTTGTAGGGTGGGGTGGGGTGGGGTGGGGTGGGGGGTTGGGAAGGGGGAAAGGTGGAGGAGGGGACGGGTGGAGGAGGGGAGGGGAGGTGGGGGGGGTTGGGGGGGGGTGGGGGGGGGGGGAAGATACCGCAGCGGAGGGACGACGTAGGCGACCCGGAAACGAGCAATGTAGGAGAGGGAGTGTGTGTGTGGGGGGAGGGTCAGGGAGTGATATGCTCCATTATGTATGGTAACATGAGACATAGGGGGCGAGGGGGGCGAGGGGGGGGAGTATTGGGGGGCGCTGGGCCTCTTGCCGCCATTCCGGTGGTGTTTTCCCTAGCCGCCCTCCCCCCACCTCCTTCAAACACACACGGTCACGGACACGGACACACACGGACACGGACACCCCCCCCGGACACGGACACGGACACGGACACCCCCCTCTTACCCCCCAACCCCACCCCGGCCTCTCCGTGTAAACCCACCCCGGCCCCGCCGCCCCCCCCCCTGCCCCCCCCCCTCCGTTCCCCCCCCCCCGCCCTCCCCCCCTCGTGTCTCAGCGAGGGCATCATGCTTGTGAACATGTCTCTGCCCACCTGGCCCATCATGTTTGTCAACGAGGCCTGGGAGAAGGCCACGGGCATACCCAAGGACAGTCTCACGGGGGACGCGTTCTGGAAGGCGTTCACGGTAGGAGGAGGGGGTGCGGGTGGGTGGGAGGGTGGGTGGGGGTGGGTGGGTGGGTAGGGGTGGGTGGGTGGGTGGGAAGGGGGGTGCGGGTTAGGGTGGGAAGGGGCTGTGGGTGCGGGTGGTGGTGGGTGGGTGGGTGAAGATGGGGTGAGAAGGGGTGGAGGTCGGAAAATGGGTTTTGGGTTTTTAGGGGCTGGAAAGGGGGTCCAGCAGGTTTGAGTCCAACAACACAGGCTGACAGGCAGGCGGAGGGCACAAAGGGTAAAGGCACTCCCCCCCCCAAAAAAACCCTCCCCGCCCCTCCTCTTCCCTTCCCTTCCCTTCCCCAACCCCACCGCCCCAAAATCTCCGCCCCACCCCCCACCCCCGCCCGCCCCTCAGACCCCCGACGAGTCCCCTGAGGCCTCCCGCCTCCGCTACAACTCCGCCATTGAGGCGCAAGAGTCCTTCAGCCTCTCCGTCTGCTATACCGCCGACGCCTCCGCCGCCGCCACGACGGCGCCGGCGCCGGCGGCGTCGGGAAGCTTCAGCGGCGGCAGCCGCCCCGGCAGCATGGGCGCCGCCGCCGGGCCGGGGCCGGGCAGCTTGGGCAGGGGCGTAGGCAGCGGCAGTATGGGCAGCGGCAGCGCCAGGGGCAGCGGCGGGCTGGGCAGCGGCGCGGGGGGTGGCGGCGGCGGCGGCGGCCGGCGGTACATCACCCTCCAGTTTCGGAGCGCACACAGCTCGACCATGGACTCGTATATGCCCCTGGTGGGTGGGTGGGTGGGTGGGTGGGTGGGTGGGTGGGTGGGTGGGTGGGTGGGTGGGTGGGTGGGTTTCTGTTTGTGCGCTTTTGCCTGGGCATGCATGTGCCCGCGTGTGCGTGTCCCCGCGTGTGTGTGTGTGCGTGTGAGTGTGTGTGCGTGTGTGTGCGTGTGTGCCCGTGTGTGCCCGTGTGTGTGTACAGTTGCGGAAGTGCGTCCAAGCGCTCTCCCAGGCAAAGGCAAGCACGTGTTCGTGTTCGTATTCGGGGCCGCCTTGGTACGGCCCGGTACGGCCGCCGTCGTGAGCACCACCACCACCGGGGGGGGGGGGAAAGGGGGAGAACTCCCTGTCCTCAATCCTCGATCACACACACACACACACATCCCCCCACTGCCAACCCCCCCCCCCCCACACACACACACACACACACACGCACGCTCCGGTTCCCAAGGTACTCCCTAGGCTCTTAGCCTGCGGCCCCTGGTAACTTGGAACACACACGCACACTCTCAGGGGTGTCCACGGTATCCGAGATCGTATTTTCTTCTTAATCACACGCGGCCACACACCCACACCCACACAAAGACCCCCCACACACACTCACACACAAACCCCCCTTTTCAACAAATACGTCTTCATATCGATCGCCCCCCAATGCACACGCCCCCCCCCTAACCCCCACTCCCCAACCCTAACCCCCACTCCCCCCCCCCACCACCACCCCCACTTCCGCAGGTGGGCATCCCCTCTATCCTCTCCGCCGCCCCCGCTGCCGGTGGCCCCCTCTACTACTTCGTCACCCTCAGCTCCGCCCCCCGCCTCAGCGCCGAGCTCACCACCCGCTCCCAGCGCGGCTCGGGTTTCGCCATCCTCAACACCAAGATCGACCCCTTTGACGATGTCAAGCTGGGGCCACTGCTGGGGAAGGGATCTTACGGCCGGGTGTACAGAGGTGTGTAGGGGGGGAAGGGATCCTACGGCCGGGTGTACAGAGGTGTGTAGGGGGGGAAGGGATCTTACGGCCGGGTGTACAGAGGTGTGGAGGGGGGGGGGGAAGGGATCTTACGGCCGGGTGTACAGAGGTGTGTAGGGGGGGGAAGGGATCTTACGGCCGGGTGTACAGAGGTGTGTAGGGGGGGAAGGGATCCTACGGCCGGGTGTACAGAGGTGTGTAGGGGGGGGGGGAAGGGATCTTACGGCCGGGTGTACAGAGGTGTGTAGGGGGGGGGGAAGGGATCTTACGGCCGGGTGTACAGAGGTGTGTAGGGGGGGGGAAAAGGGATCTTACGGCCGGGTGTACAGAGGTGTGTAGGGGGGGAAGGGATCTTACGGCCGGGTGTACAGAGGTGTGTAGGGGGGGGGAAAGGGATCTTACGGCCGGGTGTACAGAGGTGTGTAGGGGGGGGACGGGAGCTTCCGGCCGGGTGTACAGAGGTGTGTAGGGGGGGGGGGGGAAGGGATCTTACGGCCGGGTGTACAGAGGTGTGTAGGGGGGGGGAAAAGGGATCTTACGGCCGGGTGTACAGAGGTGTGTAGGGGGGGGGGGAAAGGGATCTGACGGCCGGGTGTACCGCGGGGTGTAGGGGGGGGAAGGGATCTTACGGCCGGGTGTACAGAGGTGTGTAGGGGGGGGGGGAAGGGATCTTACGGCCGGGTGTACAGAGGTGTGTAGGGGGGGGGAAAGGGATCTTACGGCCGGGTGTACAGAGGTGTGTAGGGGGGGGGGGAAAGGGATCTTACGGCCGGGTGTACAGAGGTGTGTAGGGGGGGGGAAAGGGATCTTACGGCCGGGTGTACAGAGGTGTGTAGGGGGGGGGGGGAAAGGGATCTTACGGCCGGGTGTACAGAGGTAGGGGGGCGGGGGGGGGGGGCGTTGTTGTATCCTGGGTGCGCGTGTATCATGAAAGTTGTCCTGGTCAGACAACCCCGGCTGGGTACACTTATTACTGATGGGTCATGGTACGACAGGGGCGGGGTTATCCACGTGTAGGCCGGAGCCCGTGAAGGGGCGGGGGGGGGCTGGCGGCGGCGGCGGCGGCGGCCTGGCAGGCATTGCGGCGTTGCGGCGTTGTTTTTTGGTTTGGGGTGTTTGGTGGGGGAAGGTGGGGAGGTTAGGGGAAGGTGGGGGGAGGAGGGGGGTGGCCCAGTACCTTGAGGAGGGGGTGGGGCTAGGGTGGGTTGGGGCGTAGGGAAGGAGTGCGGGGAAGGAAGGGAAGCTGGGAATGGGATTGGGGAGGCACCGTGACTCGGCAGCCTTGCAGTGGACCCGAGCGAAACGCCCCTGCTCCCATCCTGCCCCTAAACCCCTAAAAACAACCCTAAAACAACCCTAAAACCCTAAACCCTAAAAACCCACCACCATTCCACCCGCGTTCGTCCCTCCCCTCCTCCCGGTCAACCCAATCGCTGTCAATTCCACGCTCCCCGCCCCCATTGTTAGGTAGATTAAGGAGCATGTCACTCCCTTCCCCCTCCCCCCCCCGGGCTCCGGCCTATACGTGGATACCCTCTCTCCCCCCCCCACCCCCCCAGGCATGTGGAATGGCGCCCAGGTGGCGGTGAAGGTGTTGGAAACGATTCAGTCGGATGACGGGGGGCTGGAGGTGCTGGAGGCGGTGCTGGGGAGCCAGGTGCGTGGGCGTGTGTGTATGTGTGTGCATGTGGAGGGGGGGCTGATGGTTCGCCATCGTCCGCTCCGTTTCGTCTGTTGAGCGCAGGTGAGTCCTTAGGATCCTTGTTTTACCACCCACCCTCCCACCCTAGGGACCCTCCTTCTCAACACTCTCCCTTCCTCGGCAGTTCCTCACTCCCCCCTTCACTCTCTCCGCCGCTGCCTCTTCCCCTATCTCTCCCCTTATCTCTCACTTTCTCTCCGTCTCTGTCTGGTCGTCGCGCCCTGCAGATCAGCCACCCCAACATCGTTCAGACTTACAAGCACTGCACCCGACCCATGGGTCGGGCCCTTGACGCGGACAACGAGGGACGAACCATGCTGGAGACGTGGATGGTGCTGGAGTTCTGCAACAAGGCGAGGCGAGGGGGGGGGCGGGGGTGCGTGTTGCGTGTTGCGTGCGGCATGTGGGCGTGTTGCGTGTGTATTTTAGGCGGGGGAGGGGGAGGGGGAGGGGGAAGTGTGTGTGTGTGATGTGGGGGGAAAGGGGCTGGCGGTGGTGGTGGTGGTGGTAAGGGTCGTGGAGAATCCACAGGGTAAAATGCAGACGTGGAGGCGCGCAGATAGAAACCAAACGGCTCCTCGGAGCTCCGGGCTGTGGGGGGAGGGGGTGTACGGTATGTGTGAGGTGTGATGTGCGTGGGGTGTGATGTGTGTGTTTGTGTGTGTGTTTGGGGTGGGGGTGGGGGGGTGTATCCAGATATCCACGGATAGGCCACGGATCCCGATAACGGTGGGGCCAGGGGGAGGCGAATGGGCGGGGGGGAGGGGGCTGTCGGTTGTACGCGCGGCGGCGGCGCGCGCGTATGCGTGTCTCTGTTGGGGCCTTATATTCTCTGCTCGGTGCTCTGCCCTGCTCTGCTCTCTGTGATGTCGCCGCTTCACACACACACGCACACACACGCACAGCAGCAGCAGTCCGCACACCTTTTGGCTTGTAAGCCTTAACCCCCATCCCAACCCACACCCTCCATCCCTCCATCCCCCCCTCGGCCTTCGGCCTATACCGCTATACGTGGATACCCCCCCCCACTGACACCCCCAACCCCCCCACCCTCCCACCCCCATCCCCCCACCCCCAACCCCAACCCCTCACCCCCAACCCCAACCCCCACCCCCAGGGCGGTCTGTCTGACGCCATCGAGCGCGGCTGGTTCCGCAAGCGGCACTCTCTGTTTGAGGTGGACTTCCGGTCCCTGGTGCTGACTGCCCGGGAGGTGGCGGCGGCAATGACGTACCTGCACTCGCAAAACATACTGCATGGAGACCTGACGGGTGGGGGGGGGTGGGATGTGGGGGGGGCTGAGGGTGTTGGTGGGGTGTGTTTGTGTGTGGGGGGGAGGGGGAAGAGGTTGGGTGAAAGCACAGAGATGGAAGTGAGGCGACGGGTGTGGTGTGCGGGTGCGGGTGCGGGTGGGTGTGCGGGTGTGGGGGCCGGCTTCGTGCAGTTCAGTGCAGTGCAGTTCAGTGCAGTGCAGTGCAGTGCATGCAGTGCAGTGCAGTGCAGTGCAGTGCAGTGCAGCACGGCGACCGTGTTTCGCTTCCCCGGGGATAACCCCCCGTAGTTCGGGGCTTCGTCCCTCGCAACTCCGCCGACCCCAACCCCCGCCTGCTCCCGCCCCTCCACGCCTCCTCCGCCACCGCACATGCGCCCAGCCCCGGCCTATCCGCGGATATATATATATATATATAAAGTTCAGGGTATATATATAAAGTTCAGGGTATATATATATATACCCCAAGGTATTTCCTTTTTACCCCTCCCCCTCCCCCCTCTTCACCCCCCCCCCAAAGCACCCCCCCCAAAGCACCCGCCCGCTGCCCGCCCGCTCCTGATCCGCTCCTGATCCGCTCCTGATCCGCTCCTGATCCATGTTGCCTAATCAGGCACCAACGTGTTGCTGGCTGCCAGTGATCGGGACGGGCGGCACTTTTCTGCCAAGGTGGCGGACTTTGGGCTGAGCCGGGTGCTCCAGGGGGAGGCGGTCACGACACGGTCGTACGGCACCGTAACCCACATGTGCCCGGGTGAGTGAGGGACGGATTGGGAGGGGAAAGGAAGGGGGGTTGGGGGGGGGGCGGCGTCGACGCTGCCACGCTTGGTTAGATGCGGGTGACGTCGCGGCGCTCCGACGTGCCGTTACTTGTTCCGATCCGTTCCGGGTTTTACCCCCGTGCCGTCCGGTACCCCCGAACAGGCATGCGCCGCCGCCAACCCCCCCCCCCCCCCGGCTCCTACCTTACCTACCTTGCGAATTCACGCTTCAACCCTCCCTACCTCCACCTTCCGCCTCGTTTCCCACCCACCCACTCACCCACCCGTTCATCCCGTCGCACCCATCCCTCCCCCCCCCCACACCCCTCCCCCCCCCACACACAGAGTTGTTGGTGGACGGGTTGTTGTCCAAGGCTGCTGACGTGTACAGCTTTGGTGTCATCATGTGGGAGATGTACACGGGGCAGCGGCCGTACGGCGGTCTGACTCACGGACAGATCCTTCACGCCATCACGACCGGCAAGCCGCTGCCGCTGGGGGCGAGCTGCCCACAGGTGGGGGTGGTGGGGGGTGGGGGGAGGGGGAGGGGGGGAAAGGGGAGGGGAAGGGGGGAGGGGTGTTTGTGTGTTTGTGGTGGTGGGGGGGGGGAAAGGGGGGAGGGAGAGGGTTCCAGGTGCCATGTACGGTAAAGCGTCATGTTTTGGTACTCGGGGGGTTATTACAGCAAGCAGTCCCCTTGTACACAAGCATGAAGTCCTTGTACTGCCATGCATGTACTGCCATGTACTGCCCATGTACTGCTCAGGTTACGAAGAAGGTACCTGCTCCACTCTTCCAAAGAACCTCCGTTTGCTTTTGCTATTTGGCCCCACGGTAACAAAGGACCCCCCCATACATACACACACGCGCGCTCCTCCCTCCTCCCTCATCCCTCCCCCCTGCCCCACCCCCCCACCCCCCTCGCAGCCCCTGCGCGTGTTCCTGACTCGCTGTCTGGCCCCCAAGCCCACCGACCGACCCACCTTCCCCGAGATCATCGAAATGCTCGAAGAGCTGGAGCAAGAACTGTGCTGAGGGGGTTCGGGGTGGGGGTGGGGGTGGAGGTGGGGGGGGGCACGGAGGGGAGGGGAGGGGGAGAAAGAGCAGCTCTGCTGAAGGGAGGGGGGAGGGGAAGGGGAGAGGACGCAGGAGGCGGCCGCGGCAAGCCTGTCTGGTGCGCGCACGCCTGTTGGCACTGGCGCCTTACCGCCGCCGTCGCCGCGCACCCTCGCGCACGCTCGTGTCCGCCCTTGCCCTTGTCGCCCTCCAACTCCCACTTCGCTTGGGGTGGTCGTGTGGACGCGATTAGCACCACCAACACCAACACCACCACAACAAACACCACCACCACCACCCTCCAACCTACACTGCGCGGACGGCGGTTGCGGACTGGGGCATGATGCGGGGCGATGGGGGCCCCCGGCGGCGCTTACGCCGCGTGGCGCTGCCTTTGGCGCGAGGTGATGGAGGTGTTGGGGGTGGTGGTGTTTGCTGTTGTTGTTGTTGGAGGCTCCAAGCGGGTTGTGTCTTTGCGATCCGTGTTTTGGGGTGTGTATGTGTGTGTGTTTGTGTGTGTGTGGGAGGGGGTGAGGGGTAATAAAAACGTGTATGTGTGGGATTTTGGGGGGTGGGATGGGGGGCGGCGCCCGACTGCCGGGCCCTCAGCCGCTCGTCCCAAAAGCCGCGTCGCCAAGTACCGGGTACCGGCCATCGCCGGTGGCGGCGACTGCAGATCCCGTTCCAGCTTATGTCCCCTTTCTCGTCGTCTCGGTTTTGTTCCGTTGCGAATCGGTTTTTCGGTTGTGGGGTGGTTTGTTGGGGTTGTTGCACCGCCGGAGAAGGCTGTCTTGTACGTCGAGAGTATTGATTGCATCGCCCGGGGTGGGGTGGGGGTGGGGTAAAAAAATGATACCGCAGCGGAGACGGAGATGGCGTTAGCGAACGGACCCGGGGAATCGTCGCGAATCAAAAGTCGAGGAGGAGCTCGGCCTGCTCGGAGGTAACGGAGGGAGGGAGGGAGGGAGGGAAGGAGGGCGGGAGGTAAAGGGCACCAACAGGGCGGGCGGGCGTCGCCGTGCGTCTTGCGCGTAAAAATACGACATACCAAAATACGACATACCGCAAGGGAGTTGCCAGAGGGGCAGCGGGCCGCAGGGTCTACGCAGGGGGGTTGTGGGGGGTTGACTAAAAAAGAAGATACCGCAAGGGGGAGGGAGATGGGGTGGGGGGGTTGGGCCAGGGCGGGAGCGCGTCCGCGAATGCGTGTGCGTGTGCGCGTGTTTGGCTTGCGGCGGCGGCGGCGGCGGCGGCGGCGGAGGAGGAGCTCCCCCCCGGGCGGGAGCTGACGCTGGAGCGTCGCTGTGCAGCACACCTGTATAACGGTGTTACCCTGCTCGCACCAACAGGGGTGTCCCCAATAGCCCTGTTGGTGGTGTGTTTTTTAATGTGCCAATAACCCACGATCACGAAGGGCGCCATCAATACAACACTACATACGCGCAAAGTTTTGAGGCCTCGAGGGTCTCGCTCTTCCGCCGCCGCTGGTCGTGGTGGTGGTGGTGGTGGTGGTGGAGGTGGTGGTCTGGGGGGTTGGGGGTGGACGGGACGGGGAGGGCGGCGCGCGCTTCGGGAGAGGGGAAGGGGGCTCTTGACGGAGAGCTGACGCCGTCGGTCCCGGGCGTTGACCTCGGCGGCCGCGTTGGTCGCTGCTGGTTGTGCTGCGCGTGCGTGCGTACATTTCTGCCTCTGCTGCAGCTGCGGCAGCTGCAGTGGCCGTTCTTTTTTCCGGGCGGCGCTTTTGTTCGTTGGTTGGGTGGTTGGTTGGGTTCGGTTTAATTTGGTGGTGCTAGGTGGTGGGCCCTATGCCCAACATGGGCGGACTAAAGGCAGGTCCGTTGTGTCGCGGTCTCACTTGTCATGTCCCTGGACTGACTGGGAGGGCCGTGCCAGGGAGAGATGTTTCCTAATCAGGCAACAACATGTCGCCACCTGGACCCGTCTGATCTGATCTGGTCTGGTCCGATCAGATCAGGCCTCGTCTGCATTCGGGCGGGTGGAGGGGAGTGTGTGGGTGTGGCGTGTGGGTGTGGGTGTGGGGGTGAGGGGGGCGCCGGGGTTGAAAACCACAAGGCCCGGAATGGCGCGCGGGGCGCCCCTAACCTGACCTGACCTAACCTGATCTGACCTGACCTAACCTGACCGTCACGCAGCGGCTCGGGGGCTGGGGGAATATGGCTCTCGCCGCAGCGCAGGCCGCGCAGCGGAGAGCGCCCCGGGACCGTTCCAGCGAGCGAGCGAGGGCGAGCGAGCGAAGGGAAATATGGCACGCAGACGGAAGCACGGGGGGGGAGGGAACAGAGGAAGGGGGCGCTGGCGGCGGGGGCGGCCGGGCCGAAGTGGCGAAGTGCGCGCGGACGGGTGGGAGGGGCGATCTGCGTGCGCTTGCGGGCGAGGACGAGGACGAGGGGGTTGACGAGGACGAGGACGCGGACGTGCTCGACACAAGGTGATGATGAGGGTGATGACGAGTTCGGATGGGGATCCGGGTGCCGGCATTCGTTTCTGGAAGGTTCGGACGAACCCGGGACGAACCCGGCGCGGACGCCCGTTGGGCGCGTGGCCGGTGGGCAGCCGAACGCAATGCGGCGCGTGCGGGGGACGTGCGGGGGACGTGCGCGGGAGGAGGAGGGCCGTGTGTGTGTGGTGTGGTGAGGTGAGGTGAGGTGAGGTGAGCCACAAAAGGTCCTCATGCCAAGAGGTGAGGTGTCGTGCGGCGGAGGCGCGGCCGACCGACCCGCGAGTCGCGCCTCCATTCTGCGGGTGAGTTGCTGGTTGGTGGTTGGTGGTTGCCGCTGGGCGGCGGCTGCCACCGTGTTCGGATGGGGTGGGCGGTGGCTGTTTGTCAGCCATTCAGTCGGGGTTTGGTCTGGGTTAGGTGATTAAGTGGTATTTGTGTGTGCGTGTGTGTGGGGGGGGTGAGAGGGCGGGTATAACACGGGATACAACACGAAGAGGAGCTGGGAGGGGGTTGATGGGAACCCGGGGTACAGAGCGGTACATGATGTGATGTGTGATGATACACACGACGAGCCGTATCATAGTGGGCCGCGAAGGGGTGTGTGTGTGTTGTGGGTCGGTGCCGGCGGTGTGGGCCGGTCCCCCACCCGTGGCCCTTTGCGCTTCACGGGTGGTCGGGCGATGAGGAGAGACGGATGAGGGCGATGATATGATAATGAGAGCCAGGGCTGGGCGCTGTGGTTGCACGCGCTCTCGCCGCTCTCGCCGCGCGTGCTCGTGCGTGCTCGTGCGTTGCATGTGATGTGATGTGTTGCGCGATGTGTGATCGATTCAGAGCGGCGACGCGCAGGTACGACAGGTACGGCACACGCGAGGAGTGCATACGGTAATGGGGAACGATAAACAGCGCGGAGGCTGACTGATTGGGAAGCACTTCAAAACCCAGCAGGTGACTGCGGAGGTGACTGCTGCTGCTGCCACTTCTGGCCTGCTGCTGCTGCTGTTGTTGTACTGCAGTGACTGCCGCTGCTGCGCCAGCGTCAATAAGCCGATAATAAGCCCCCTCCGTGGCGAAGATCCAGCCGCAAAGATCCAGCGGCGAAGGTCCAGGGAAGGTTCAGGGAAGGTTCAGGGAAAGGCGCGTCGTCGGGTGGTGGAGCTGGTGACTCGCTACCGGTGGAACCTCCTCCCGGGTACCGGGCACCTCCCAAGCCGGCCGGGAGTGGCGGTGTTCTCTGTTGTGTTCGGCTGCGTTACACGGTTCAGGCAATTGCGGAAGAGGGCGGGGCTCTGTTGCCGAGTGCCCCCCTGCCGAGCGCCTCCCACGTCTCTTGTCTGCCTGTCCGTCCGCCCGGCCGGGCGGCCGGAGGACCACCCCCGCCGCCGCCGGGTGATGCCTGATGCGGCAATCGTTCTAACCTTTACCTGACCTTGACCTGAGGAGCGGACGTCGGTGTTTTGGCGTGTTCCGAAGCGAGCGAGTGAGTTGTTCCGGCTCTCGTCCAGTTGCCGTTCCAGCGACCTCTTTCCACCGGCCCCTCTGCCCACCCGCCTAGCGACCTGGCGGCCCAAGCTGCGGCCCAAGGTGCCCCCCCGCGGTCTCCCAGCCGTGGCCCGCAGCCGTCGAGCAAGGTGCGGAAGCCCGACGCGGCGCAGGGCCCCCGCCGAGAATGTGTGCCCGCCCGCATTGCCCGCATTGCCATGCATGGGGGTTGGGGGGTGAGGGGTTGGGTGTGTGTGAGTGTGTGTGTGAGGGGGGTGGGCGCATGGGGTTGGTCGTGTGGGGTTTGGAGCCCCCACGTGTCCCCACGTGGGCGGACAATCCGACATTCATACCTATCTGCCTTTTGTGCATCAAGCTGCAAACGTGTTGGGTGTCGTAGCTTGATGTACCGGTACCATACATCTAGGCCTGCTCGATTTGACTGGCTTGGTTTCACTGCAGGGCCCGGCCGGCCGGAGCCTTCTTTTGCTCCGTGTGGGGATCCCGTCTGTGACCTGTGCGATCGCTGTGTGTGCCGGTATCCGAGTTGGGAAATGGGGTTTGGTAGTTAAGAGAGAGAGAGAGAAAGAGCAAGGAAAGGATTTGGATTGTGGAAAGGGCCGAGGCCGGGGGCGCGGGGGGGGGTTACAGCCGACGAGCCAATGATGATTCGCCCTTCGAGGAGGAGCCCGTCCCGTCCCGTCCGCGAAGGAAGAGGATGGACGTCGCGCAGGTGTGTGCAGCGCAGAGGTCAAAGCGGACCGCTGTGGCATAAGGCCCCCCCGCAAACCCGAACTCGTCCGGAAACTCCCCCCGCGTTCTCTTCTGGGTCTCACCGCCCATGGCCGACCGGTTGCGCCCGCAAGCCGTCGGTCACTGCCAAGAAAAAAAATATGGAAAGACATGAACCTGGATGGCCTGACCTCTTTAATGGTATGGTAAGATATGGTAAGGACAGTGGCTCGCCCTCGCCGTTAAAAACATGGAATTGGATCACACACGGCCTTCCAAAGGGCAAATGACGACGCAGCCCTGCCGTCGTACAGGCGGCTCGCCGGTCAGGAGGGGCTCGCCGGTGTCACTCGAGAATGTACGGCATCATGTACGGCTAGTGACGAGCAAATCATCCGAGCAGTCTTTTACTCTCCGGTTTCCGGTGTTTCCACGCGCGCGCACCGGCTACGCAACGCGGGCACTCAACCGATCCGATCGAACAAACTCGCAACTGGCAACAAGAAACTGACAACGGTGGTTCGTACGATGCGCGCGCGCCGCGCCACAACCACCAGCGCAGCGGATCAAAGTCTCCCGGCCAAAACGTCTTTCCGCCAAAACGTCCCTCGGTCACCATCACACCAAAGGAAGAAAAACGCAGCGAGCGGTGAGGGGGTCACCGGGGGGGGGGAGTGGCGGCAATCTGTCCACCCAAACCCTCGGCTTCCCCTCCCACGCCGCTCCGAGCCACCCCAGGCCACCGCTGATGTGCCCGAAAACGAGGGCTTGCACGGCCAAGCAAGTAAGCAAGCAAACAAGCAAGAAATCAGTCGAAAAAGCGTCAAACAAGCGCATCCCCTTCCTTCCTTCCTTCCAAGCACATTCAAGTTGTCACCTACTCCGGCTATACCACCTGGCGTCTCCGGGAGATATGTACGACACACTGGGACACGTCGGGACGTGGCGGGCGGCGGCGTTGAGCCGGCGCGAGTAACAGACGGCGGCGCCGGCGGTGATTTCGGCCTCCGCCGGCCCCCGCACCCACCCAGCCACCCACCCCCGCTCCAGTCAGGTCTACTACCCCACATTGCCCTCCACTACTCAGGGGCCCTCTTCTACTATCCCTCATGGCCGCCTGGTCGCGGCCGCGACGGAAACGGTGAGGCCAAACCCCCAGATCTGCTCTGTAACTCCCGGGGCGCGGCGGCGCGGAGAAAGGTGTTGATTGGTTGATCAAGTCCATCCGCTACCGTTTGGCGCCCCCCACCTCGCCAACCGTACGGACGAAAGACAGGCGCAAAGATGCAAGTACGGCGTCCAGTACAGTATGCGGTTCGATGCGAACATCGGGTAACCGATGGACAGGGCCGGGCCAGGGCAACCGCTCACAGAGAGTATGTGTGTCTGGGTTTGCACCAATAATTCTTGCATGCCAATGGCGATACGAATGTCGTACACTCGTACTACACTTGGACCCGCGGTGTCAGTGTGTTTTCACTGCCGCTTTTCGTTGACCGCATCTCAATCAGCAGGCCGCTGCGGCAAACCGGAACACAGCGACTCTCCCTCCCGTGCCAATAACAGCAATCCAGGCCGGGGGCGGCCAAGTCGCCATGCGGTGTACGAACGGTGTACTGCACGAAACCCTTCACAATCACGGCAGCAAGCAAGTAAATGCAAATCACAAATGTAAATCAGCTTAATGCACACAAAAAGTCGTACATAGATGGTGGAGGTCAAGGCAGCGCACGCAACGGCAAGCGGCACACATGCATCCCTCCATCCCCCATGTATGGTGTACCGTGTATCTTGCCGTACAGGTGCCGTATACGCATGCCGTATATGCATGGCCTGCAGTACTCAGCCGCCGGACCACGGCGCCACGGGCGAGCGCCCAACGAACGCGCCCACCGCCTGCAGCGACCTCGCCGCGCCGTTCGTCTAATCCGTCTATCTGCGACTACTGGTCAACGCGTTTGCCTACCGGTCAACGCGGGAACGAAGAGCTTGGGACATGTCTGAATCTCTGCACCGCCCCCCACACACGCTCACACACGTCCACACACGTTTACAGGTCACCGCAGGCGTGTCCACCCCCTCCACGTCTCGTGTCTCAACAGTCAGCACAACCCAACCTCCTCAGAACGCTTGCCAAAAAAGAAGATAAGGAACTTTGTACTGCCGACTGTGTACCCGGGAATCTTAGCAGTGTGTCGAGCCCCCCGCGATCTCGCTATTTAGGATATTAACATAAACGCAACACACAGCCGTGGGTCGCGTGTTATGTGGGCCTTGCAAAGCCGGCAGCCCTCATCGTCCCAAGGCGCCCCGTTCTGAGAAGCGGTTACCGCCCCGCAAATCTCATCATGAGGGGACAGCGAGACATCTTAACAGCAGATGGACGGTGCGCGTGCGCGCGCGCGTGCGCGCGCGCGTGCGCGAGCGGAAAGGAACACGGCTGCGGCGCGCGCGCGAGAGAGAGATATAAACGCACTCAGCCAAGCCGCCTTTCGCGGAAAGTTTAGGTTTGACGAGATTTGTCGCAAAACGTCAGCCAGACACGTACGCAACTCGAGATCGACGAGCGTTCGCGGCACAGAGCCCTGTCCCTTCCCCCTCCACGCATTTCCTTGTCTATTATGACGATAGTACGGCACACGCACACGATGTTCCTGGTCCTCTTACGTCCCTCTGCGTGGCGCCAACCGAACGAGTCGTCGCCCTTGGTTGAGTTATCAATAATAACCTCGAATTTTAACCAGCAAATAACCTCGATCCTCGAATAATCCGCAACGGTTGCAAACGGCCTGCAACGGTTGATAACGGTCTTGCTTCAACACCGCTTGCCGCAAGGAGGACCCCACCTGCCACCTAAAGGTGCTCCACCAAGCAGCTGTATGTCGTGTAAGCGTCCGAGGGGTTAACCTGAGGCTCGCTCGTGGCTCACGGCTCGATATCGACGACATCCAACTCGAAAGGAAAGGTCGCGGACAACGTGCTCCCGGTCGTGGCATGATTGCTGCATTCCGAGCGTTCAGAGGCTTTCCGACTTCGTCCGCCGCTGCCGAGGCGCTCCAATGTCGACCGCAACAGCTGCCCGAAAGAGCCTCGCGGCTCATCCATGCCCACATTGTACGCGATGCCTTCCTCGCACACGAAGCACAGGTCATGACGGCCTTTGCAGTCGTTACAAAACGGGATGAACGTTGCGCTCGCTGAGCTGCTGGGTCGGCTGGTGTCGGCCGACACATCGTGCGGGTCTCCGCTACCTTGACCGCCGCATGCAGGACTGGGGCCAACTCGGTCGCTCCGTTCCGTGACCAAATTGCCCAGTTCGAAACCTTCAGCTTGCACTGTTTGATGAGCGCTACGTCTCCTCATCAGCGAGCTGAGTCTTGTCCAGTGCGCTAGCTTGCGGTTATGGAGGGCGACCCCAAAAAAGTCGCATTCCACTTTCTCAGAAGCTGGCGCCATCTATACCAGGTTCAGGACCAATAGAGAAATCTGGTTGAGTAGTTGGGTGCCGGTGTGCGGCGTTGTTTGCGAAACTCGCGGTGCAGCTTAGCCCCACAAACAGATAAGGATTGTGGCGAAAAAATTTACATAAAAGTTTTGAGGTTACTGGAAGTCAGCTAGGCCAGCGCGTCCGGACATCGGACGGGCAGCAGTTGTACTTATTAGGAAGAGACGGGTGTTCGGAGGTTGGTAGGAATATGATTGGACAAGTCTACAAGTCTGAGCACTTGATTGTGTAGATGGCAACCCTTTTTTAGCTGGGTTCCATTTGGCGCGTTTTTTGTGTTATGTTTCCGTTACAAGTCGCTTTTACGGCGTTGCGGGGCGTCTACACAATCGCAATGACGATCTTTTGAAATCGTTGGCCTAATTCCTGCGTGCTTTGATCCTAATGCAAAGCCCTGTAAAACCCCAGCCATGGCAGCGACGTTTTTCCTCCCGTTCGGCGGCTGTCGCGACGTCTTCCCTCAGATCCTTCCGAGCCGTCCCAGTAGCTTCCCTCATCCTTCCCTCCGACCCTAATAAATTGGCCCGTAACTTTTCGACGTACTCGTCGAAGCTCTTCATTTCGCCTGGCTTGTCTCCAGGGTCTGCCATTCGTGCCAGATTTGGCAATAAGCGGGCAAGAAAGGCGATGCTAGGGCGATGTGGGTCGCAGGAAAAGCCTCAAAGGCGGACTACGCCGGAAACGACATTCCGTGCCCACTAACACCTTCCAACTTTACCCCCCATCAAGATTCCCCGGTAGACATTGTGGCAAGGCGGAGTGGGTCACCAAAACGGCGGCGACTCCACAGCCGCCGTCAACCTATACGGTATAGGCCTTCCGGCGCTCTTTCGCAGCGATCAACGGTCACCGCGCATGCAGCACTCTGCCGGCTCTTGAGCCTACTCGCACGCTGCTCGCACACAGATAGACAGGCAGACACACACACAGCGCACACATAGCGCACAACACACAGTATCGACTTTGTGCGCGGGACCAGAAGCTCAACGGACCTGCAACTCACCGCACCTGGTCGGTCTGTCTCGCGTGTG
The DNA here is from genome assembly GCA_030267565.1 of Pleodorina starrii. Lineage (NCBI taxonomy): Eukaryota > Viridiplantae > Chlorophyta > Chlorophyceae > Chlamydomonadales > Volvocaceae > Pleodorina > Pleodorina starrii. The sequence goes on along the minus strand of BRXU01000021.1, from coordinate 422,735 downwards.
GACGAGTGAGTGCGTGCAGTTCAGCTGCCTACGATCGCCGGCTCGCACCCACAACCCTCGGGGCGTATTTGCAGTTTTGCACGTGCTTGGGTGAGAATGTGGGCGTGCGCCAGTGTTCATTCTGGACAGTCGCGCTCCTTCCGGGAGGCGGCGGCGGCGGCGGCGCTGGTGCCCGTTGCAGCTTCCTGCGAACGTTGCGGTCGAGCGCCGCGTCGCCCCCCCGCCATCAGGGATGCTTGCTTGCCTGCGTGCGCCCGCCTTAACCCCTTAATAATGGTAGGGGACCAGCATCCACTGTAATTATGGAAGGTACTCTTTGGGAGGAAGGGATGTGCGATGTAGGGTTATCGAGACCGCGACGCGAATTCAAAGATCTGGGAGTTAGGATGGATTTTGCTCCGGTGGGGCCGGCACGCCTGGGAGCTTTCAAAGCAGTTCAAAGCGGCGCGGCGCGCTGGGCGCCATTTATAGGACAGGCCTCTCGTGAGTCACCACGCCATGCGGCGCCATGCGACGATGCGTGGCGCAGCTGGAGGACAAAGGGCAGCGGTGGTAAGGAAACGTACGCTGCGAGCCTCGGGGTTCACTCCTCATTGTGAACAAATTCATTCAATCAGTACCTGAGAATTACGTGCTGCCCGATTATTCATGCCGAGTCCCAAGCACAGGGCGGCCGCCAGTTGGGCCCAACCCGGGAGCCGGGAGCCCGCGTGCTGTGTCGGGCAGCTACCGGTACCCGGCTGGCAGCATCGCTCAACTCCTGGGACCGGGACCAGGGGCGGGGTCAGGAGTTCAGGACTGGGTCGGGAAGCAAAGAGCTGCGCTGTCAGCAAGCGATGACAGCCGACCGAATACCGCGAAACAACTCCGGAAGGAGAAGGAAGGACGGACGGGCGGAGAAACACGCGGGCGTAGCTGCGGTGCTGCCTTGTTACATATGCGGTGCGTCCACGATGCGGTCCAAGACCGCGCGGCGGAAAGCTGCTGCTGCCCTGCGGGACCGCAACCGCATTCGCAATCGCAATCGCCGCTCAGGCACACGAGCGACGCTGTCGTGGCGGGATATCTCGGGAATCCGGCTGGTCACGCCGGGGCAACACTGCACTGGCGCCGCTTCACCGCTTCGCTGCTGCTGCTACACTGCGCATGCGGAGGGGGGGCTGTGCGGTGGGCCTGTGGGCTGCTCGCTATTGGCGGGGGCCACCTTCCGCCGCCCGCCCCGTTGCGCCTCCCAGCTCCCAGGCGGCCCCAGGCCCCAGCCCATGTCGCCGCCGGTCTCCTGGCTGCGGTTTCGTCGTCGTTCGTAGCTTCGTACCTGTGGGTTTTCAAACAATCTGATTTCACCCGTTGGGGACAATTCTGAAGGGAGCGTCCCGCCTGCGGCTGTGTATATGTATATGCCATATTGTCATTCACGACAACATACATGTCGTACTTGTGCGCCTATCCCTGACACTGGGCGCCAATCATACATGAACGGACCGACCGTCCCTGACCCCATTCCCGCCAACCCATTCTCACCCAACAAACAAACACGTGCCCGTACATCCCACATCTTTGACATCACCACATCCAATTTTCAGGATTCTACGTAGAGCCCGCTGTCACATCCACAACAACACATGACATCCGTAACAGCGTTGTGGAGGGCAAGGCAGTCTCCGGCAGCAAGACCTGCCGGCGCAGCCGCGTTGCCCGGCGCTGGCCGCGCCCCGGACCGGATCGGGCGGCGACATTTATGTAAAACCCCTCTGAGTGGCGAAGCCACTGCAAGCGCTCCCGGCAGCCTTCGCGGCGAAAAGAAACGGGCAATTCAGAGCTCCGCACTCCGCAGTGCGGCGCGTCTGGAGGACCTACATGACTCGGTCCACTGTGCGCACACAACACACATATACACACGCATGCACACGCACGCACACACGCACGCATACACACAGGACCGGTCCTCACTCGCCCTGCAGCGTCACAACGATGTTGCGGCCGGATGCGTGGTCTCGGTGCTCACACAGCCAGATGCCCTGTACGGCAGTTCGGAGGGCGGTTGAGGCAGTTCGGAGGGCGGTTGGTGATGTGAGCGGGATTGAGAGGAAGCGTAATTGAGAGGGTCTGCGCCAGGGAGGGAGGGAAATCTTGGGTTTGGCGGCCGCTGGGGACCGGGGGCATGTGTCGGCGGTTGATTCGGAGTGAGGCGGGCGGGTGCGTGAGCCGGCTCGGAGCAAGGGCCGGGTGGGTAATGGCAAGGGGAGAGAGGGAGGGAGGGAGGGAGGGGCGCAGGGCGAGGGTGTGAGGTGGATCAGACGAGGCGAGCAGGGCCCCACATTAGGTTGAGCGAATGTGGGGCGAGCCTGAAGGGCTCTTCGAGCGTGTTTTGCGCCCTCGGGATTCCGTTCCGGAATCCGGATTCGGTTAGGAACCCCGGAATCCCAGAATCCTGGATTCAGGTCCCGGAGCCCAGGTCGGGCCGAGGGTGGCAAGCTGGCAACGGACCTCCCCCAGCTCCCGGGTGGTGTCGGGGGCCCAGTCGTCTCCCGCACTTCCCCCGCAGCCCCACGGTGTGTAAGGGTGAGACAGTGACAGAGCGAGCATTCAACCCCCCAAAAGGAATCCTCCCACAGACAATCAGCTTCAAAGAGGGCGAAGTGGGCGGCTTAGGAGGACGGCGCCGCTTCCGCCACGGCGCGGTGCGGTAGGCTGCCCATCATCGCTCCCCTCCTCGCTACCCGCCTCCCTCCTCCATTCTCCTCGCCTCGCCTCCCTCGGGCCCCAGCTCTCCCTCAGGCCCCAGCTGTCCGCCACCCCCAGCTCTCCGCCACCTTGACTGCCACGCGCCCACGAGCTGTTCCGTCCCCAATCGATCAGCCCCCAGCTCCCCCCAACTGCGTTGCGTTCCCTCGTTCCGGGCCGTTTTCTATTACCCCCACCTGCCAGGTGCCCAGATTGAGTCGGCCCTGGGTGATGGGGACGGTGAGCGATGCTCCAAAGAGGGAGCTCTTGACGTGAGCCGGCATGTCATCGGGGCCCTCGTCCGTGTGGACCCAGGGGGCCTTGCCGCCCTGAGGAATGGGACGAGGGAGGGGAAATACTGGAAATACGGGAAATGGAAAATGAGATCGGGGACGTAAAGCGTCTCCGGCCTCGCTCTTACGGGAGGTCTGCCGTACATCATGATGACGTACCTCGGGTACGGAGAGGTTGAGGTACGTCTCCATGTCTTTCCGTACATCTGGGTCTGCGTTCTCGTTGATGGTTAGAGAGGCGCTCGTGTGTTGGACTGCGCGGGCGGTGACAGGTTAGTTGGTTGGTTGGGCATACCCGCAAAGCCGCAATTGCCGTGTGATAGTTTCCATTCTGGATTGTAAGCGGCGCCGCATCCCGACCAGTGCGGCACTTACTGAAAATGTTCGCGAGGCCGACCTTATATCCCGCCAACGAGCCGCCGATCTCCTTCATGATCTGCTCCCGGGCACGGACCCCAATGGGATCCGAATGGGATCCGAATGGGATCCGAATGGGATCCGAATGGGATCCGCACGAGTCCCACCGGACCGGATCGGACCACGGCGCGGTGGGAGGAGGGTGCAGGCAGGAATGGACAGTAAGGGCCGAAGAGGGTTGGAGGGCGCGAAGAGGCAAGTGTGAAAAGCCGGTGGATGGGTGGCAGCACCAGGCCGGTGCAGTGCAGTGCAGTGCAGTGCAGTGCAGTGCGGCGCGGTGCGGTGCGGGCATCAGCTGAGCCCCTCAGGCCCCACCGCACACCCTCGGGGTTGGGGTGGGGGAACATGGGTTATAGCGTGCACCTCCGCATGCAGGGGCGCACAGCCAAGTCGATGTCCACGCCAGCGGCAGGGGTGGTGGTGGTGGTGGTGGTGGCGGTGGTGGTGGTTGGCCCCCGGCCCTCCGACCAGCACCTCCGTCCCGCACTGTCAGAGGGGCGGAACCCCTGGCGGTCAGACTGCTGCGCAGGAGAGGCCCCCGGGAGCCCGATCCGACCGGATTCGCCCCGGGGGGTTTTCAAGATCGATGCGTCTTGTTGCCCCAGGAAGCCAAGGAAGCCCCTGCCCAGGCTACGAATGCCGTGGCAGACCATGCAAAAGGCAAGGCAGTTTAATTCGTGAAAGGAAAGAAAACCCGATTGCGCGTGGGAGGTACCGACAGGTAACATCGGGAGGTGAGGCAGCAGGCAAAGTTGAGGCAGGTGCTGGAGTGTCCCAGCGTGGCAGGTGCATGGTATACCGAACCCGCCAACCGAATCCGACAGCGCAGACACGTTAACGCCATGAAAAGCGCCGCCAGTGGACAACTGTGAATCGCTGTCAGCGGTGAGCCGGTGACTTTCAAATCCCGTTCCGCAAGCTGTGCTGCGGAATGCATGCATTGCCCTGACCCTCGCGCACCTTGTCCGTCACAAGATGACAGCCACGCTTCATTGCCGGCATTCTGATCTCATGTTGCGAGAACTTCATCCTTGCGGCGCTGTTAAGGCACTCTTGGTTCCGAACGGCTAGAAAGTGATCGCTATAAGTAATTGCTGCAAAGAAAGACGTTACGAGTGTGAAAAACTTCAAGAGCATTACTGGACCAATGATAGCGCCTTGAAAAGCGAGGTAGAAAATGTAATAAAGCTAACCAACGCTTGCCGTGAAATCAACCAACCGACGGTTGGCGTTATCGAACGGCGAGAGTACAAGCGACGATGCATGAGAACTGGGCATCTGTGCATCCATATTGGACTCGCTGTACCGCTCATTCTACACCGACAGTCATGTTTCGAGGGAAAACGCTAGGTTATGGCCTTGCGCTGGTTCTGGCTGTGGCTGGGTCTCTCGCTCTTCTGCGACCGCGGCTCCATGAAGCATTTGTGTTTCTGCCAAAGATGAGTTGCTCCAAGACTGACACGGCAGATGGCGCTTTGCGGGCGGACTTGCATTTCCTCTCCGGACTTGGTCCTGGGTCCAATCTAGTGCAATTGACCGGTATGTAGACCAAGCCTCATCATTTTAAAATATCAATTTGCGACGCACCTGCTTGCGGTAGCTGCTTTCTTGCGCTAAAATGTCGGAGCGCACCGACATATGTCTATGCGTCTAAATGGCGTCACCGCTGCCGCAGACGGTGGAGAGAGTGCAGAGGAGATTCTCAGCAACCTAAAGAGCTATCAAGCGCTGGTGGTGGTCACGGCGGGGCGGAGCAAGCTGACGAGGTGTGAACCCTAGAGCGCCAAAGTCAGGTCAAGCCAGGGCAAGGAGTCATACATACTACTTACACCGCCAGCGCTACATCAACCAAAGCTCTATAACTCAATCCATTGCTGTTAATCGAAAGGCTTTCGCCATACATGAGCGTAGGCAGATGCGCATCGGTCGACACGTCGACTCACACCGCAAACACACCGCAAACTGCAGCAGCAGGAACGAAGCGCCTCAACCCTGGATGCGAATCCCCATCGCCAAGGCACTACATCAGTGGGCTTACATACAGCACGCGGCCGGTCATATCTCGGGCGGGCGCGGGCGTTGACAATTGCACATTCAGGCAGCAGTAGCAGCTAGCTACAAGAAGCCCATGGGCACGCACGCACGAATGGCCGCCGCACATCCCAGCACACACGCCACGCACCCTGCAGACATACATGCATTTCGTCATCCGTTACGTGAGTTGCGCTCCGCCCACCAACACCGCCACCACTGCTGCCGGCGCGTGCAAGGCATCGCTCAATCTCAGCAACTAACAACAAACCAAAAACAGTATAACGAACGAAGGTTTTGATTTAATAATATATCGCTCCAGTCAGGTTGCGCTATCAATTCTTGCCCCGCCAACCTACCCCCTCGATTGCTTGTTAAGTGGTTATTGGCACATGGTACACAGGCGCAGCGAGGGACAGCCCTTTATCTCCGTCGTGCACGAAGAGCCGGGGCTGCTGCAGCAGCGGGGCGAGCAGGAGGACGACCAGGCACAACCGGGACAGGAGCTGCAGCAGCAGGGGGAGGAGGAGGAGGAGGGGGATGAGCAGCAGCAGGAGCGGGCCCTACTCACCATTAAGGGCGACGAGGATGCTGGGGACGTCGGTGACGGCGCCGGCGCCAAGGACGATCGCCATGCGGGCGCCGCGCCAGCAGTGTACGATAACGGACTGGCGGCGCTGGCGGCCGCCGCGGGCCTTATGAACTCTGCTGCGGCGGGCCTGGAGCGCGTGCTGGGTCGCCGCCTGTTCCCTCTCCACATCTCACTGTACGACCGTACGGCAGGCGGCACCGTCGTGTCGGGTGCGTATCAAGCGCGCGATCGAGGGCCTTGCGGGGGCGACGACGACGGCGTTGGGGCGACGACGTCTCTCTCTGTCCCTCCTCCTCTCGGCCTGGTCTGCAACGCCGACCGGTGCTGTACGGCATATATACGTGCGGTGTTTCGGAGCTCTCTTTAGTGTAACGGTGTATGCACGCTTGCGATGTCATGGCGCGTTAAGTCGCCGCCAGTGCCGTTCTACTTGCACGACGTGCCTACGCACGCGAACAGCGCCGTGCCGTGCCGCGCCGCGTCGTCCCGCCCCGCGCCGAATAACGGAATGCGTGCGTGCCCCCTTCTGCATTTCCTCGCCGACCCCAAACCCAATCCCAACCCCAACCCCAGGCCCATACGCCATCTTCGATGCCTCCGCCGGACACATCCTCCTGGATCGTCAGTTCGTGTCGTACACATGGGGCAACGACGACCGGCCGCAAGTGTCGTACATGGCCGTACAGCTCGCCAGCCGTATGTTCACTCAGCTGACCGACATGATCCGCACCTCGCCGCCCACCTTCGCTTCCTCCGCCGCCTCCGACACGTCTTCCGCCACCGCCGCCGCTACGGAACCACAGCAGGAGCCCGCCGCCGCCGCCGCCAGCGGCGGCGGCGGCGGCGGCTCCGCCGCCGCCGCGGCGGCGCAGCTCGCCGCCGCCGCGGTCGCTGTGGCGCTGCCCGCCGCCTTCGCCGCCGCGCCGCCGCTTTGGTTCTGCATCCTGTGTCCCTCCGTGTTGGGCCTGCTGGCGCCCGTGCTCATCAATTTGGCGCTCAACCAGCTGGCGGGGCTGCTGTGCTCACAGCTGCACCTGACGGACGACGCCTGCTTCGACGTGCTGTTGGGAGCGCTGGGCGCCGGCTTCGTGCTGTCGCTGGCGTCGGCGGTGCCCATCTTCTTCGTGTGCCGACTGCCGCAGTGCGCCGGCCACAACGTGACGGCGGCGCTGAGGCGGCTGCTGCCGCCGCTGAGATAGATAGCGATAATGGATGGATAGGACTGAATGGCACGCACGCAAATCTACGCTACCGGCGGGCGGGCGGGAAACCGGGAATGGATTATAGATCTGGCATACATGCTATGATGGGCGAAGGGGCTGCTGAGTGCTGAAGGGCTGCTGATTCGCTGTTTCGCTGCCGCTCCGCGGCAGCGCCATGGGCGCCGGGGGTGCCGCAGGTGCGGTCTGCGGCAGGCAGCAGGCAGGCAGGCAGGTGTGGGATGGTGGCGCTCAGCCGCTGACGATGAGCATTTGGCGCCCGACATAGGCGCTTAGGCGGGGGATGGACATTTGGGTTGATGGATGGAGCCCGCCCCTTTGCTGTGTGCGTGATGAGTAGGCGTTTTCCCGGGGATTGTTCGATGCTGCAGGCTGCTGCTGATGAGTGGACGGATAGGTGCCTGCGTTGCGGGCGCGCCTGCGCTGCACACGTGCTTTGCTTGGTGGCGGCATCAAAAGCTGCTATCTGCGCTGGCTCCGTGTATGTGTGCGTGTGTATGTGTATGTGGTATCGGCGGTGGATGCGGCACGCACGCACGTTTCCTTTCTCGGAGGAGCGAGGGCGAGGCATGGATGGGAAGGCGGCGAATGCAGCGGCAGGCGTTGATGGGCGCTTCGGCGGGCGGAGCGCAGAACGAACAGCATGCGAGGGTGTTCGTTGTACGAGTTGTAGTGTTGTGTCGTACGCCATGTTTTTCTCGGTGGTGGCGATTTCAGATGGGCGGGTGCAGGCTGACTATCTTAATATCTTTTTGCCCTAAAATGTAGTGGATGGCTGGATGGCTACACTCACCTATGTGTGTTGTCTTCGGGATGTTGATCTTATTGCGTTGTGAGAACACCTGCATGCTGCATAGGTAGCAGGCCAGGTCCACACGACTTCATTGGTGGCTGATGATGCCTACGCGGGCCTACACGCTTAATCACGGTGATGGAAGAATCGACCCACCCATGGGCCGAAGGAAGGCCCGTTTGGACTAAGAAATAGTTAGTGTGCAAGCCCCCTACCATACGGCGGCAGCCGAACCCTGTCTACACCGGAGGGTAGGATCGGGGAAAGAGTATATATTCTGGCGACCTGTCGCACAGCTTATTCTTGCAGGGTCGCCTGAGTATAGATAGCTTACTGTCGCGGGGTCGCTTTCGAAAGCAAGATTACTGTCGCGGGGTCGCCGCTGTTCTGTGCACTTCAGCGGGTGGCTTCAGTAAGCCAAGATGACGATTACCGTGACCGTACTTGACACGAGTCTTGTGGGTGCCTTTACTGCCGGAAACCTGTACACACTCCCGTAAAATGCAAGGTTGCACATGTGGCGCCGATCGGCCCTAAAAGGCCTCCCAGCAGTGTCTGAATGCTACTAGTCACGCCACACGAGTCACGTCACACGGCATGGCACGCTGCTTACTAAGTCTTACCACCCTACACACACTCCTCCTTGGCGCCACAGTGCATGGTCCACAAGGACGGCCCCCGGAATCGTTTCAGTGCGACCAAACACAGATGCAAAGTGCCGCATGTACACGACCACCCTGCCATGCGGGTTACCGGCACGGCCCCCCAGGATAAGGCCCTTCCTTCTTGCCGCTGGCGGTCACCCTACAGACAAACACAAGAAGCTAGCTGACGAACGAAACACTCAGGCCGCTGCAGATGCCGCAGATGTTTCCATGTATGGTATATATACGGTATGCGACGGATGAAGCCTTAATCCGCCCGTTGATCCCAGCCAACATCCCGTGATATGAAACCCGTTAATTCGTAACTGAAGCTACTCGAAACAACTTCGTCAGCCAACATCCCGTGATATGAAGCCCGTCCATTTGTAACTGAAGCAAATCAAAACGACTTCGTCAGCCAACATCCCGTGATATGAAGCCCGTTCATTCGTAACTGAAGCAACTCAAAACGACTTCGTCAGCCAACATCACGTGATATGAAGCCCGTTCATACATTCGTAACTGCAGCAACTCAAAACGACTTCGTCAGCCAACATCACGTGTTATCGAAAGGGGTGAGACCCCTTCGCGGTCTCAGCCACCACTAGTCAGTCTATTGCTGTGTGTTCTATGCAAAAAATTGTACTGATTAGTGGCGGGCGAGACACGTACACGTGCTAAGATGCGGTGGATCCATTTTCCCATGACCATGGAGGCTCAAAGCAGCATTACAATGAGTACGAAGGATACAACCAAGTATACAACTTATTATTATCCAAAGTGCGGAGACCGTTCTGCCGTTCATCGCGGATTTGATGACCTGCTGACCGCCCTCAAACTAACGCATATTTGATCAGGCAGTCAAAACACTAAAAATGCTGTTAAGTTCATTCCTCTGAGACTCGCGCATTGAGGACTTTTGAAGGGCGCGCTACGGTATCAGGGCCTGAGACCCCCGATGAGCCCGATGGCCGTCCAAGCGGAGTCTCAGGAGACCCGTACATCGGGGTGGCCAGGGGTCTCACCCCTTCACGTATTATACTGATATGAAGCCCGTTCATTCGTAAATTAAGCAAGATATATATACAGCAGTTTCGTCAGCCAACATCACGTGATAATATGAAGCCCGTTCAGTCCGAAATACAGTGCTCAGGAAGAAATGAAGCCCGCAAATCTCGATCACGCACGTGACATCAAGCCCTTTCCTGATGTTAGCCCCGCCCGTTTCGGCGCGTCCTCTTCTGGTTCTGCTCATCAACCGTCAGCATGAACGCCACCCGCTTGTCTCGTGGCCGTGCATCCACAGCCGCGTGAGACGGCGGCAACGCGGCTGCAGCCGGACCCGCGCCGTTGGCAGCAGGTTCAGCACCGTTGGCAGCCGGCGGGGCGCCCGCACCCGCACCGTTGGCGGCTGCCGCTGCTAGCGTTGGGCAAAAGATCTTTACTGCTTCTGGGTGCACCTCCACTGCAAGGGCGTTTGAGACACACGCAACAGTGGGCAGGCTTGGTGAGCGCAAGTTATGACTTCGTTAGGGCACGACAAGACAGACTTTACCGACGGGGTGACTCACTGACCCGCACTCTCCCCCGCCCACACACACACATTCCGAGGAATTTTTCGCAGTCCGGATTACATCTTGTTGCGATTTTACACACACGGCGGGTAACCCGCCGCACTTGCCCATCGCTGCCATCAGGATCCTGACGGCACATGCCCAGGTCTTGTCCTTGTCCAGGCCGAGGGTGGCGTACAGCCTGCCATACCAGCAGCAAGTAGAGAGAAATCCAAGAGAGAAGAACAGATAAGAGCAGCATCTACCGTGAGAGCGAGCTGGTACATACAGGGCCTATCGGCTCTTCAATCACGCATGAAATCAGGATTATTCCTGCGATTGTATGAGCACAATGGATGTCCCACACCCCATCTATCGGTATCATAATCCAACTGTTGTCCATGTTGCAACCTTACTTGCGCGACCTTCGTTACACTACAATAATCATACAATCATACAATCATACACACCGCAGTTTGTCGTGCTCCAGCTCCAGGTCCTCGAGCTCCGCTTCAATCCTGTCGCTCCACTGGTGGTTGTAGCGGCGCAGCACGCCGTCGATGGCGCGAAGGTCCTTCTCCATCTTCTCCCAGTCGGCGACCGCCGCCGCGGCCTTCACCAAGTCGCGCTCCGGCAGGGGCGACCCGTTGGCCCGCTTGAGGGACGCACCCACGTCGGTCGTGTGCCGCCTGCTCAGGGCGAGGAGCGCGACAGGGGGGGAGGGTGAGGAGCGCGACGGACAGCAAGCAAGGGGGTCAGATCAGTCAGCTCCATCCAGGGAGGAGCTGTAACACGACGCCAGGGAGGGAGCGAGTGATGTGTGTGTGTGTGTGTGTGTGAGTGCCATGTGAAGGCGGGTGAGGCGACGCGGGTAGGTACTGACGGAAGGAAGGGATCACAGACACACCGAGTGAGCAAGTAAGAGGATGGAAGGGCTGATGTATGACTGTCCGGACGGATGGGATTGGAGGCTGGTGACGCATTACAATCGCCAATCAACGAACCAACGAACCAAAGACGTACGTACTTTTTGATGTGGTTCTCGACATCCGGTGGGCACTGCGTGTGGCTGTTGTTGGATCTCGGCACGCCGTAGCTCGTGTTGTTGTATTCCAAGTGGGTGGACATCCGGTGCAGCAGCAAGAAAGGAAACTTGCTGCTGGCGGAAAGGATGCGCTCCACGGCGGCGCCTGGAGGGGAATAGAAGGCGGCGGTTGCTTGGAAGGAGGAATACCTTGCTTGAGCAGAAGACGGTAAGGAACATGGTGTACGTCACTGTATGTACGGCAAGTAAGTGTGTCTGCAGCGGTCCGGCTGAAGGGTGTAGCCAGAGGAGCGAGCGGTGGCTCAGCTCGAACACAGCACAAACCCAACCGTGCCGTACATACGCCACTACTGTACGGCAAGATAAGTGTATGTGCGGGTTTAACGTAAGGAGAACGACGCATGGCGCGCACGCAAGGCAAGATGTCCGTCCGGCGGTTAAGAGAGCGACACGCAGCTGTGTAACCCCGGATCACCTTGGACGCTGTTCTGTGGTGCGACAGCCCAGCCAACACATTACGGAGGCCAGACGCCATGGCGGCCATACCCGTTGATATTGCGCCAGGATATATACACAAACACACACATTAACCACCCACACATCACCAGCTTACGATCCGCAACCGTACCGGTTGCTACGATGAGCGAGGTCACCCGCAGCTCCCCGCGCCGTCTGTCCTCCGCAGTCAGCTCCTGGCGCGGATACTTGTCGGTGTCCTGAGCACCCTTGCCCTTCTGCTTCTCCGGATGCATGTCCTTGTGCCGAATGGGGCCGTGGCCGTCAGCGGCCGGCGGCAGATATTTGACTGCGTATATATTGAGCAACGGGGCAAGCGGAGGGGGGAGCGAGGGGGCGGCTGACGCGAAGCAAGGCAAAGGGTCATTGCAAAGAGGCAAGGCAAAGCTGCGCAGAATGAAGCTGTAGGAAGCCCGTGAGCACACACTTGAGCAGTCTACGGGGCAGTATGTAACGCCGCATGCATGCATCCGGGGGAGCAAGAAAACCCAACCCCGGAAAATTGTGAAAAAATGGCGCAACAGCCCTGACGGCAGTACGGCAGTGCGAATTCGAAGCATGGTGGCTGCGACCCCGCCCGGCTTGCCCGAAGCACTGCTTCATGCCTGCTGGCAGGCATTCGATTCGACCCCGCCGCCTCCCAACTCACGTGCGAGAGGCAGCACGCCGGTGAGCTCATCGCAGAAGCCCTGCTTGATGTAGTACTGCCCGTGGTCGATGTCGACTTGTTCGGCCGTGCCTTTCGGCAGGTCGAGCCGCTGCACCACCACTGCCGCTGGCGGCCTTGCCGCCTGGTTGCCACCCGTCGTCCTGACCGCGACTGCCGTGCCGCCGTCCAGCCCCGTCACGGCCGCTACGCCAGTGACGTTCGTAACAGGCCCACCCGACGGGTCGCTGCGGGCGCCGGCGTTTCCCGGTCGGGCTGCCAGCAGCGTCGGCGGGTTGCCCGGCGGTGGTCGGGCCGCCAGCAGCGCCGGCGGGTTGCCCGGCGGAGGTCGGGCCGCCAGCAGCACCAGCGGGTTGCCCGGCGGAGGTCGGGCCGCCAGCAGCGCCGGCGGGTTGCCCGGCGCTGGTCGGGCCGCCAGTAGCGCCGGCGGGTTGCCCGGTGGTGACCTGGTGACCGACAGCCAACTACCAGCGCGCTCGTTGTCAGCCACCGGGCGCCCAGCAAAGTGAACAAGTATGCAAACGCGGACGATCGTCGCCCTGCGTCCCAACCTGGTGGTTTCCAAAACACGCGCAGGCGCGGGGTCGGAGTTGAGCACCATGGGATCCTCAGCGCTCAAGAGGCTTTCAAGGCACTCCTCCGTATCCTCGGCCGTTGCGAAATCAGCGATGCCTGGAAATAGGAAAGAAAAGGAAATCATTATCAAGCAAGTAGGGCATGTAGCTCGCAGTAGTTGCAAAACAGTTTGAACATTTATCGCGTCTGTCAAAGCTTTCGCGGTCCTCACCGGTGCCGAAGACACTTATGACCTCCGCCGAATTCTCCAGAGTGTTCTCCATGAGGACGATACGATAGTCTTTAGAATCTGTGATAGTGGACAGGACCCTGTCAAGGGTACCCTTCCCGCCGAACTTCTCGCGCGTTATAATCCTCTCGCTCTCCCTTCTAAAATGTGCGCCAATGGCATGGATGTCCATTGTAACGGCCTTCATTTCAGGCTTGTCCATTGTTTCGAGAAGCAGTTTCGTCTGGCCGTCGGCGCCTCCCACGCCATTCAAAAGGAAGGGGTATGACTTTGGTTGCGGAGCCATGTCATCACCGTCGTCATATGGAGCTAAGAAATGACGGCTTGGAGCATAGCAAAGACAGAAGGGACAAAAACACTCGTGATGTAGGCCTTACTTACGAAACTGCGTACTTGAACTAAATTTAACTCACGTTGTGGCGATATCTTGAAGCTTCAGAGATTGCTTGCATTATTCTTGGAGGTGGTTGTCAGGCGGTTGGGAGTACGACCGAAAGCTGCTTCGTGCTTCCCAGGGTGCTTCCCTTCACGTTGTTTTGACTGGCAGAAACAAAACGGTCTCGACTTCCTTAATAAGTGGAAAGTAAACTTAGCCCCTGGAGCCCGTAATGGTTGTTCATTATCGTTATCGAAGTATGAGTAAATTAAATGCATGAATCCGTTTCCGTGTGTCAACGCCGTTGGGCCATGCTGGGGGGGAGGGGCTGCCGCCCCCCTCCCCCAGACCCCCTTCCCCCCGCTGGTGGGGGGCGGAGGGCTGTTGCCCCCCATCCCCCCACACCCCCCTTCCCCCGGGCCGTCCTTGTAGCAGTGTCGCAACGTTCATGACGTAAATCAAGGAGCAGCCGCGGGGGCGGTAGTGCTTAGTGCCTGCTGTGGATGGCCCTGCTATTGCCACTTAGGAAAATCATTGATGCATTAGCAGGGCGGTTGTCAATTCGCGGACACTTGCCGAACTATCATTGCAGCTTAGGAGTATCGTCTCAGATGTCGACCATTATTATCAACGTCAGTAAGATCACGCTCGTCAAATATTGTGTGGGTGTTTCAAAACCGACGGGATCATTTTGTCTTTTTGTCTCCCATATCGACTGTTAATGCGATCACTCAATTCAAATACTGTGCCGGTGTTACACAGTGATCGGAACAGCAAAACAGACGGGATCATTCCTATCGTACGCATGCGGCCGGCAATCGGAGATCCGCAAATTTTAACGTCAACCCATTTGAATTTCACATCATTTACGCGTCCTCATGCCAGTTGTCATTGCGGGGATGTGTCAAATCGTTATACGCGATGCCGTACAGTAATGATGTCCTATATTACGGTCCACCAGCATTTCTATTTCTGCCCGACACTCGCTCTGCTGACTGCGGACTGCGTGTGCGCTTGACTTGGTCGTGCTGACCGCTGGACGAACCTACTGTGACCATACTTGACTATTGTGTGGGTGCGGGACTGCCCAGCCTGGTGGCGTCTTTTCTGCTGGGAGGTTTTTGACGATAGTGGGCCTTGCGGCGTTCTTGCTGCCTGTGTAGGCTAGGGAATGGTGGGCCTGATGGCGCAGTGGGCTTGGTGCTGGTGGGCCTTGGTGGCTTTGCGTTTGGCACCCCTTTGCGGGTGCCCCTGGGGTAGGATGTACAGTCTGTCTAGCCTGTACGGCTAGCGACCGGTGTGAAAACCGGTCCCCCTTGTAAACTCCGCTTCCACTCAATACCCCCACCCCGCCTCCTAATGAAGATCAATGAAGGGTTTCCAGGAAATGGAAGGAGGCCGGTTCCCAGAGTCCTACCTAGCTCGCTCGCTAGCTCCTACGTAAGCTCGTCCCCATTCGCTTGATGAGGTGCTCACTCCAGTATATCCAGTACGATGGTAGTGAACACCGCCGATCACTTGACTCTCATATGGCTGTCTGGATGGGGTACGTAGGTGGCAAAGTATTTCAGTGACAAGATTCCTTTTCACCTTAGTCCCCGAGCCAGGGATTGGTTTTGGCTGTTCAGGCCGGACTGGGCCAGAAGAGTAGTTCAGCCCGCTGCAGCCCAGTCTAAATAAAACACCGTATACTGGGCAACAGCAGGCCGGACTGGGCCAGACGAAGGGTGTCTAAGTTTAGATATGAATGAAATATATATTCGTGAGAAATATTTTGAAAGCTGAAGATAATTTTGCAGTGCAAAAACTTGAAGGTTTAGATAATCCGGTCGCACAGGCCACACAGGCCGCACAGGCCAGCCACACACACATACACACATAGCAGGGGTAGCAGTAGGGGTAGGGCGCGCGCTGTCTTGGGTTCTCCGTTGGTGCTGACCGCCCACGAGCCGGACCAAGCTCGGGGCAGTTCCTCAGTGCTTTGTTTTCGCGCCTAGAGGAGCACCGCCAGCCGGTAGCAGGCCGGCCGGTCGCCCCGGCGCTGCAAGGACTTCAGGGCTGGCGGGCAGGACAGCGCGGGCGCCGTGTAGTGCGCCGGCGCGACTGCTGTTTGTGCGGACGAAGGGCCCAGCTAGGCTGCCGTATAAGGCAGGCTGTGAGTTCACGTACCTATACCGGGGACCGCGGCCTGGGGGCTCCCGCCTGGACCGCATCTACCTGCCTGAGGCGGCCTGCCCCTACCTCGCGAAAGCGTACATCAACGTCACCTCGCAGTCTGACCACCGGCTCGCCATCGCCCACATCGCAGCCCGCCAACCGCCCCCCAACACCAACCTCCCGCGCCGCCTCCGCCTCCACTGCCTAGCGCACGCGGACTTGAAACGCAGCCTGGGCGAATGGCTAGACGAGCAAGTGGGAGCGGCCCCCATCGGCGATGAGCACCCGCAGCAGGCCGTTCTGGACTGGTGGCCGGCGTTCAAACGCCGGCTCACAGCCCAGGTGGCCCGGCTCAACCGAGAAGCACAAACGCGCCGCGGCCGGCCAGCCGCCAGCGTGCAGCAACTAGCGGTGGCAGCACAGGAAGCCGCCAGCGCCCTGGACGCCGACCCCCCTAACGAGGAACGGCTGGCGGCGGCAGTGGAGGCGCAGGTGGCAGTGCAGAAGGGCATGCGGGCCGCGGCCAATGAAGCGTCAACCCCGCCCACCCAACACGCGCCATGGAAAGGCAACCGGATGGGCATGAGCAGGGGATGCCAGACACCTGGAGTACCCTTATAACTACTGCATTGCATATGCAACGGCCACAGCAGACACTGAGCCTTCGGCGCATTATTGCGGTGAACCACCGGACAAAGCTGTGGAGCCTCTGTTGCGGCGCGAGCGCGGCTGCTGCGGGGATGCTGCAGGCTGGGGTCGCAAACTCCTGCGCACCGCACGCAGGGCTTGGCTACCAACCGCTTTACCGGTGGGCACAGCCTGCAACACCCCAACTGAACGTAAATCACGTACACTCGCAAGCACTTTGCTGCCTTCGCCTGCCTCTCCTACTTCCGACTGCCGCTAGCCAACCCTGATGGATCCCGCTTCTTACGTTCTTAGCTGCGCGTTGTCGCGCGGGCGTGGCTGGCGGATGTGTTGGGCCTTGCAAGCTTGCATCCGTGTTTAGGACGTGTTTTGGGAGCCATGCCCTGACCGCACATGAACCTCCTGAATACCGCTACACACGCCTTGATTACACCAAAAGCGGGACTGCCGGAGGCCCTTACTTGTTAAAGGCAATAATCGGCCGTACCAGGAATTAATGTACACGCAACGCGCAATTGCTTTGGGCGTGCGCACTGCAAACTTAGGATTGCCGTGAAGGAGGCGGAACAGGCTGAGGAACGGATTGCAAAATGCACAAACACGACAGCCGGGCAACGTAGGGCTGGGCTACATATTGGCCCTCGTGACTAAAATAAAAAGCAGTACCTTGAATGTATGTACACGCAACGCGCAATTGCTTTGGGCGTGCGCACTGCAAACTTACAATTGCCGTGAAGGACGCAGAGGAGGATGATGGTCGGATTGCAACATAACAAAGCCGGGATTCGCAGGGCTCGGCTACATATTGGCCCTCCTGACGGAATATGCACATGTTTGGTCGTCGTGCTCTCAAACAACAAAAATTCAATTTCCTAATAACATTCACCGGTTAGGACGTGGCAAATTGCGTGCATGTGTCAAATCGTTAATATACGTCCAGTCGTCCAATAATGATGTCCTACATAACCGGTTCCCCTTGTTACAATCCTTGCATACTAAGAAGGAACAGCGCGAGAAGGGTGGTAGGAATCGCGTCGAGTTTCGCGTATTTGAAACGGTATGACGCACGACACAAGGTACAATGCTGTGCATTTTGCCCATCGCCTGCTCAAGTAAGAACAACAAATTATACGTTAGTGAACATTTCTTGTCTTGAATTTATTGCATTATGGCGGCTGAAAACATGAAGATTTTGGTGTCGGACACATAGAGACGCCCAGTCCTTTCGTTAGAAGTCGAATCTGTGTGCATCCAAGTAGGAACCAACCTAATACACCGTTTAATGTCTGGACTCTATATGCCGAGACGAGATGTGTGCCTACAACAAAGCTGGTTGATTGCGAAGCCAACGTACCTTACGCCGACCTTACGATAGTCGAGCAGCATCCGCGCTGCATCCGATTAAAGCAGCGCGACGCCAACAGCCCGTACACAGCGCGTAGGATGCAACTGATATTGATAACAGTTTGGTGCTTGCTCTTGTCGAGCCATGCGCCGCGGTGCTTTGCTGCGAGAGTGGGTTCGACAAAAGGTGAGTAGGCGATATGTGGCAGATTGGATACCATTGGATCATGTATGATGATGTATTCCTAGGCAGTAGTGCCTGAGAGTTAGGGCACTGAATTTGTGGCCGAGAGAGCATCAGTTCGATCCTGGCCTTTGCAGAGGGTTGGGTGACCGATGGGGGCCCTGGTGTGGGAACGAACAGCAGGTGATCCCTTGGCTCTTTAGCCATGTCCCTGTCCCCTGCACTGGTAGAACTCATCAGGGTTGAATGTTCAACAATGATGTGTCTGGCATATATGGGAAGAATGCGTGCGGGTACCCAGATATCATCCGAGTGAGACGGAGCCTAGATGCTGAGTGGGTGGGAGAAGCAACCGATCTTAGTCAAAAAGGCGGTCACCGCGGTAATGGGCTGTACCCGCCGTTGAGGCATCAGTCTGCTCCCTTCACACACGCTAGGGCTTACGATCCAACGTAAACTTTCTTTCTTTCTTTTCTTTCTTTCATGTATGATGTCACTTATTTGCTTGGCACTGAGCACACAGTCGCCTGGGGTTACACGGC
The DNA here is from genome assembly GCA_030267565.1 of Pleodorina starrii. Lineage (NCBI taxonomy): Eukaryota > Viridiplantae > Chlorophyta > Chlorophyceae > Chlamydomonadales > Volvocaceae > Pleodorina > Pleodorina starrii. Next base: position 404,184 of record BRXU01000021.1, on the reverse strand, counting down.
CTCGCGCACAGTGACGCCTGGTTACCGTACGCACGCATTTGCAAGAATTGCATCGAACCCTTACATACATTCATGATACGTCGCATTCGGATGCTAAATGCATGTAATAGTAACTGTATGAAGCCATAATGATTAACGAACAGGCGCTCGAATGGCCGGGTCTGCAATGGTGTGCGCGGGCTGACCGCGTTTCGTACGCGCCACAGGGCGTATTGCCTGCAAACGGAGTTGCATTTAACAACAACGTTTTGCGCTGGCTCGTTGGTAGTTTTTACCATGCACTGCACCCGGCGTTGCACTCCCTAACGCGCAACTCGCAAGCGGCGGGTCTCCGAACCGAGCAGCGAGGTGGCGATGGAGGAGTCCGTGGGGCATCTGTTGGAGAATTGGCTCCCTCACTGCCATACTGGCGCCAGTATGGCAGTGAGCCAATTCTCCAACAATACGTGCGCTCTCTGAGGCAACGTACCCAGCCACCTCCCAGGTGACCGGTGCCCTGACGCCAGGCGAGCCCAATTCTCCCATCATATTGGGCAGCGCACCGCGCTCGGACCCAATCTTCTGGTCGAGAGACCCCGCTCCCACAAGGAATCGAACCCGCACCTCGGGTTCCACACATGGCTCAAGAGAACGCACGGCCACGGGGCTCATAACCTGTTGTGGATCGAGAGTCAATTGGTAGACATTCCGATGTTACAAGTAAGACAGACAATGCTCTGCTAGGAAAAGCACCCCAGATAGAGATGTCGTACAGTTCCGGAGCAGTGCAAGTCTGGACGTAATAGTCCGAACCTCAACACTCCCACGCGGTCAGATCTTGCACACCCCCATGCTCGCGCGGTGCTGCTCAAACTTCTCCGTCGGCAGCGGCTTCGTCAAAATATCAGCTACCATCTCATCCGTACGGCAATCAACCATCACGACCGAACCAAACATGACCTGCTCGCGAACGGAGTGATACCGGATCGCGATGTGCTTCGATTTGACCGACACAACCGGATTCTTGATGACCTTGATCGCGCTCTGGCTGTCGCAGTTGATCGCTGTCGGGCGGACCTTGTATTTCAAATTCGACAGCAGTTGCCGCAGCCATAGCGCCTCCTTCGAAGCCTCCGAAGCCGCCATATACTCGGCCTCCATGGTTGAGACAGCAACGCTCCGCTGGATCTTGCTCGCCCAGCTGACAGCGCCACCGTGCACCGTAAACACGTAGCCCGTCGTGGACCTCCGGCTGTCCAAGCAGCCCGCGTGGTCAGCATCGCTAAAACCGACCATTCCTTCACTCACGCGCTCTCCTCCGAAGACGATCCCGTAATCGACAGTACCCGCCAAATAACGCACGACCTCCTTTGCGGCCTTCCAGTGCGCCATCGACGGATTCGCCATGTGCCGCGTCAGAACTCCCACGGCATAGGAGATGTCGGGGCGCGTGCACCCGGCGATGTACAGCAGACTGCCAACAAGTTCGCTGTACGGGCACCTCCCACGATCCAATCGCTCCTCACTGCTCGCCTTGACCAGGACGGTGCCCTGAGCCATGGGAACGGGCTTAGGCTGCGCACCTTCCATGCCGTAACTCGACACCAACTCCGAAACCATGCGCTTCTGGGACAGAGCCAGGGTTCTCTTGCCGTGCGCTCACTGCCGTTGGCTCACTGCCATACTGGCGCCAGTATGGCAGTGAGCCAATTCTCCAACAGCATCACGTTCATCGCAAACAACCAATCGCAATGGGAGCGAATGGCGCTTTCGAGACTACGGTTTATTTATTCCCGCTGCGGGTCCCCCGCTGCCAGAACAGCTTTGCTCCTAACTGAGCCCCAAGAACCTAGCGGTCGCATTTGCTAGGGTTCTTGGCGCGAATCCCATAAACCGAATTTCACCTCAGATACAAGGGAGGCGTGAAGGCCTGCAGGTGGCACTGCCGCCCCGTGGGGTTGGATCGTGAGGCCGCTGCCAAAACCAGCCTGGGGCCGCACACTGTATATCATGAGCCCCTCTGAAGCCGGCTCCCTTGCGTCCCTTCGCTCAATGGACCTTTTTAGGCCACTATTTGCGGCGCGTGACTGGGGATGTCACACTTCACGTCTTCAGGGCTTGCACGCTTGAAGACACACCCACCACCGAGCGCACCCATCCTCCTGCAGGCCTCGATTTCGTTGCACGAGAAGAATCCAACCCTTTGGCCGGCGATAGGAGCAGCAGCAGCAGTGATGAAGGCGCCAGCGGCAACAGGATTGCGAGCAGCAACAGTGACGGTGCCAGCAGGTTGGGCTCGGGCTATCTGGCTGGCAGGCACAAGCCAGAGCTGATGGCCAGTACAGCAGTTAATGTGGCAGCCGGTTCGTATGCGGTGACAAACCAGGACGCGACCAACTACCAATCGGCTGGACACAAGTACAAGCATCAACGGAAACCTATTCGGGACCACATCGGAACTTGGACTGCTCCAGGGGAGATCCCTCCTGCTTCAGGACAGCAGGGCCCAGAGCATGGGGATGATGGCCCCAGCAATGGCAGTGGCAGCACTGACAGCGGCAGCTGCAGCGGGTGCGATCTGTCCAGCAATCCCCGTAAAGTGGGAATGTTCCAGCAACGGCGAAATGCTACATCGGCAGGTACATGGCCGTTGGTACAGAGTCCAGTGAACCAACATGCCTCGAATCGAGTGTTCGACACTGTGTTAGCTCATGTACGGACATTAAAGCAAACGGGCATTACCTCTATTTCGAGCGTAACGTTTCCAGACCCGCCGTGGGATCCGATGATGCCGCCCAGGCGCCCGCCGCCGTCGCCGCCGTCGCCGCCTGCGCCGCCCAAACCCCCGCCGCCGTCGCCGCCGGCGTCGCCCAGCCCCCCGCCGCCGTCGCCGCCTGCGCCGCCCAGCCCCCCGCCGCCGTCGCCGCCTGCGCCGCCCAGCCCCCCGCCGCCGTCGCCTCCGGCGCCGCCCAGCCCCCCGCCGCCGTCGCCTCCGGCGCCGCCCAGCCCTGAGCCGCCGTCGCCTCCGGCGCCGCCCAGCCCCCCGCCGCCGTCGCCGCCGTCGCCGCCTGCGCCGCCCAGCCCCCCGCCGCCGTCGCCGCCTGCGCCGCCCAGCCCCCCGCCGCCGTCGCCGCCTGCGCCGCCCAGCCCCCCGCCGCCGTCGCCTCCGGCGCCGCCCAGCCCCGAGCCGCCGTCGCCGCCTGCGCCGCCCAGCCCGCCGCCGCCGTCGCCTCCGGCGCCGCCCAGCCCCGAGCCGCCGTCCCCTCCGGCGCCGCCCAGCCCCGAGCCGCCGTCGCCGCCTGCGCCGCCCAGCCCCCCGCCGCCGTCGCCTCCGGCGCCGCCCAGCCCCCCGCCACCGTCGCCTCCGGCGCCGCCCAGCCCCGAGCCGCCGTCGCCGCCTGCGCCGCCCAGCCCCCCGCCGCCGTCGCCGCCTGCGCCGCCCAGCCCCCCGCCGCCGTCGCCTCCGGCGCCGCCCAGCCCCCCGCCGCCGTCGCCGCTTGCGCCGCCCAGCCCCCCGCCGCCGTCGCCTCCGGCGCCGCCCAGCCCCCCGCCGCCGTCACCGCCTGCGCCGCCCAGCCCCCCGCCGCCGTCGCCTCTGGCGCTGCCCAGCCCCCCGCCTCCACCGCCGCCTGCGCCGCCCAGCCCCCCTCCGCCGTCGCCTCCGGCGCCGCCCAGCCCCGAGCCGCCGTCGCCGCCTGCGCCGCCCAACCCCCGGCCGCCGGCGCCTCCGGCGCCGCCCAGCCCCCCGCCGCCGTCGCCTCCGGCGCCGCCCAGCCCCGAGCCGCCGTCGCCGGCTGCGCCGCCCAGCCCCCAGCCGCCGTCGCCGGCTGCGCCGCCCAGCCCCCCGCCGCCGTCGCCTCCGGCGCCGCCCAGCCCCCCGCCGCCGTCGCCTCTGGCGCCGCCCAGCCCCGAGCCGCCGTTGCCGTCTGCGCCGCCCAGCCCCGAGCCGCCGTCGCCGTCTGCGCCGCCCAGCCCCGAGCCGCCGTCGCCGTCTGCGCCGCCCAGCCCCCCGCCGCCGTCGCCTCCGGCGCCGCCCAGCCCCGAGCCGCCGGCGCCGCCTGCGCCGCCCAGCCCCCCGCCGCCGTCGCCGCCTGCGCCGCCCAGCCCCCCGCCGCCGTCGCCTCCGGTGCCGCCCAGCCCCCCGCCGCCGTCGCCATATCCGCCCAGGCCCTCTCCGCCGGCGCTGGCGCCACCCAGCCCTTCGCCGCCATCGCCTGGGCCGCCCAGCCCCTCGCCGGCTTTTATCAGCACACCGCCACTTAAGGCACCACGGCCGCCGCCAAAGTTGCCGTCATCACCAAACCCGCCACCGCCCACAGAAGTCCTCGTGGCGGCCAACAAGGTCGTGTCGTATGGTCAACCCTATTGCTCGCCCACCTCCGCTGTTGACACCCCTTTTGACTCACTCTCAGACACCAGCATCGACCCTCATTTCGATGTCATCCAATCAATGACATTCATCCGGTTCGACCTCATGTCTACCAGCACGGATGTTGTGTTGGCGGCACTTGTCCTGGACCTAACGTCATCAGTTCGACCCCGGAGGACCACACATACAGCTAAGGGCATTATCTATCAGCCGGGCTCCAAATTCTTCAAATCAGAGACAATTGATCTCACCGACGGAAACCTCACCTCTGTAACGGTGTGCTGTAACAGCGGTAATCAGTTCTCCGGCATGGCTCTTTATTTTAATGACGGCACTGAGGCTCGAACCCAGGGCTGCTCCGCAGCGGCTTCCCGGCGGCGCCTGATCCAGGCAAGCTCCGCATCGGTGCCCGTTGGCAGCTGGCTGGCAGGGCTGCGGGTCTCCGCGGGGGCCGTGCTGGGATCCATCACCATTGGAACTACCGGCACTGCCAGTAAGTGGGGAGAATGGGGGAATGATCCGGGTGCACAGTGTACTTGCGAATGATTCGGGCAACAGTGTATTGTTTCAAGTGACCTTCAGGATCACCATTAGTGGAAGCAGCTGTAGTGCGCTTCAGAAGCTGTCAGGCTCACAGACGCCCGATGTATTCCCGGGGATTGTTGGTTGGGGGTCAGCCGTACGTTTGCGGCGCTCTTCAGGGCCCGCCTACCGCCATCCCTGTTCCCGAACGAAACGCGTACGTCTCCCCCCTTCCATTTGGTTGCAGCGTCACCGCCACCGCTGTCAGCTTCACCACCACCGTCACCTCGCCCTCCACAGCCCAGCCCTCCACCACCGTCGCCGCCCCCGGGCAGAGCTCGTCGGCCCCCGCCGCCAAAGCCGCCGCTGCCGTCGTCGCCACCGCCGCCGTCGCCTCCATCACCTCACCCGCCGCCAATCCCTTCCCGGCCGCCCTCCCCGCCACCGCGGCCACCGCCACGGCCGCCGTCGCCGCCACCACCATCACCGCCCCTCGGCACACCTCTCCAGCCGACATCGTCACCTCCCCCCCCGCCGCCACCACCACAAACCGTCCAGACCATCGAGGAAGAAGTGAACACCATCCTTGCTGTCGACGTCCCACAACTTCTTACACCAGACATCTTCAGCACCTTTGCGTCCCTGAGGAACACATACGCCGCTACCACCATTCTCCAGTGGGGCGCCGCCGTGCCCATCGCAGCGGGACCTTCGGGTGAACCCGTTATCAGTGTGGCAAGGTACGGCAGAGGTCGCCTGAGTGTCTTTGGAGCGCAGCGGATGGTGTCCGAGTGCTGCAGGGCCTACCTCAAGCGGCCGCCGTTGGATATGCTGATACTGAAAATTGCAGCATGGTCAGCCGGAAATCAGGTACGGCGAGCTTGCGTGTGATGTTTCAGTACTGCACACATGCCGGTACGCACCCTCTCGACTCAACTTGCAGCCGCGCACGGCTCCCCCTACCTTCGACTGACTCGGCGATCACGCACCCTGATCAATGTTTCTTGTCCTCATTTGTTGCACCTAAGTAACGCTCGCTAAATGAAGCCCTAGCGGCGATGCCACCAGAGCCGGGTCCCGACTTACAACCGCCACCAACGACGTTCGTTGTGCACCTAACCGACGATGTAACTAATAACTGGTGCCACATACAACCCAGCCAACCCCTTCCGCGGCCCCGCTCGCTGATCGGCTTGGCGATAAACCCGGTCTCCCCGCTGTTCGGCTCGACCCCTACGTACTCGCTCGTCTCCATCCATAAAACCACGTCAAATCCCCATTTTCACGTTGGACCAGTGGCCGGCCGTGACCTAGGCTCTCAACCACCGGGCGGTCCAGACCCGGTGGCCAAGCGACGCGCCGCGCGCGCCAAACAGGTTGCGAGAGGCGGCGGGAACAAAAGGGTGAACGAACCGAAGTCACAACACGGCGAATAGCCGTTCCAGAGAAAATTCTTAGAAAAAACTCCGATGTCGAAAGTACGACAAGGAGATACAACAACTACTTCCTCCGAGAACCCGCCTTCTCGTACCGAGAAGCCTACGCTTTTGAAGGGGTTGTTAGCAACCAATTGGTGCTGAGAAAAGAAGTCCCGTCCGGAAGGGGTTTGCTGGGAGATGTGTGGCCCGAGCCTCCAGTAACCAGGTGGTCAATGGGAAAATGGGTGTGGTGCCGGTTCGGCAACCATCTCGGCAGAAGGTTTTGGCAATTTGGCCTGTTTCTGGGGCTTCGACATTGCCATGCTCGGCTCGCTCGTCTCGGCTTGCCGTACCGCCGCGCGAGTCAAACAATCCCAAGCAAATAAAGGCCCCTAACCAACAGATGTATAGGTTGGAAAGCTTGGCTTGGCTTGCCAGTAACGTCGTGAGCAAGGTTCGCGCTACGTGCATCTCGGTTAAAGGGGGGGAGGTCGGTGTGATGAGAGGAACAGCAGATAGAGCGCGCGTTATTACGGGCGCGGCTGGGTGTGTCGGTGGTTTGCTGCTCGGGGAAGGCAGGGGTCCCGCCGCCTCCGAACCCGCAAGCACTGCAGGAAAGGCCGCCTCCCCGTAAACGTAAAATGGTGACCGACTGGCTGACAAGTGTCACCTCGCGGTCGCTACGTTTGAAACCATTTAGGGGGATATTCGATGTAATCGGCGGTGTAGCCCCCGGTTCGGCGGCGCAGCCCCCGGAACACGTTCCTAACCGGAACACGTTCCTAAGGTGGTTGCTGGGAAAATTCTCCCCAGCAGCCACTTGGTTGCTACGTAGATATTTAGGCACGCGAAAAGGTTCCTAAACACTTTATAAACACTTACACTGACCCGTTGCTTGGTCACTACCGTACCCTCCCTTTCCCTTTCCTACACCAGACGTACGGCAAGAAGGCGACGTTGTGCGTCTCCGACCCGATGTTCAAACAGTTGCCTAGGTAGGCAATAGGAGGGTCATCAGTGTAACCTGAGAAGGATTAATCCACGTAACTAGGTCGGAATCGAACTAAGCGATCGTATGTACGGCAGCACCGGTTTATGTGGCGGGCGACGGATAGGGATACAGCGACGGCGGGCTCCGGCAGCAGGGGGGAGGGTCCTGGTGCTAGCACTGGTCGCTTCCGGCCCAAGTAAAACGCTTTGGGCACGGCCAGCTGTACCGCTGGCTTTACATTCCGTAAACGTCCTGCTGGCGTGCACCGGACGCGCCACCATGTCAACAACCAACGAAGGGCCACCCCACCGCAGCTGTACACCAGCGGTGTGTGTGTATGTGTGTGTGTATGTGTGTGTGTATGTGTGTGTGTGTATGTGTGTGTGTGGGGGGGGGCGAGGGGGGAGAGGTTGACTGCCGCCTAACACCGTTCTTTGTAGCCCATCTGCGTTCATCTCTGACCCACCCACTGCGGCTGACGCCTTGTTCCTTGTCGTACATGGTGTCGTACTATGGTACGGCAGGCACCTGGAGAGGAGGTTTGGCAACAAGTACAACTCGGAGAAGCAGGCAGGGCTGCGCTCGCTGGTGGTGCCTGTGGCGGATTTCATGGACTTCGGCCACCTCAAGTGCGACGTGTACGTAGTCGGGTCGTACGAGGAGCTGTACAACGATCCGTACACGCAAGATCGGTTGGTCGGTTACGTCGCCAATGGCAAAGCGCTCATGGTGGTCGGCCCCGACGTCATGCCCAGCATTTTCTACGCGCCACATGCGCCGTCGGCCGTGTCACGAAGAATGCTCTGGGAGGGCAATGATAAGGCGGGGGATGATGGTCGGCTGGCGGCGGCGGGCGGGCAGTACGCCACGGCCGGCGCCGTGTCATTGATGGACAACCAGCAGCAGCAGCAGTGGATGGTGGTTTATCCACGTCGATTGGCCTGAGGGTGACGTAATCAGCGATGATGACGACGACTATGAAGCCAGCGGTGACGCTGGCGGCATCACTCGGCGGTACCTCAAGCTTGCACCGTCCGACGTCAACAGCCTACCGGTACGGATGTAGGGCAGCACGTATGGCGGCATGCACTGCCAGCAGTGAGACCTCGCCTCGCGGGACCTTGCCTCTCCTGCACCAGGGTGATTATCTACGGCCAGAGATACTCCTGGCTCAGAATTTCTGGGAGTATCTGTCAGGATCTGTCTAGGAGGGGATTTTCCCGGCTAAACACGGCCCCGGGAGATACCATGCCCACCTGTGAGGCCGGATTATCGGAACCTTCAGCTTTTTGCACGGCAAAATTATCTTCAGATTTCCAAACGTTTCCCCCGATTATATATCGATATCTTAAGTAGGCTAGCCACCCTGTCCTACCTGCACCCGGGTATATAACTGTCCTTTCTGGGGAAAACATCTGCATGGCGTTTTGTGCGTAATAAATGGATGCCGAATGCATGACCCTCTCCTGGCGTGCCCTGCTGCCGAGACTCGATCGCCGTCGTGGAATCGGACATTATATGCATCAACCAGGTCATTCAGTGAACAAAAAGAGTCACTCAAGGAACGGCATTTCTGCGCTCGCCTTTCTTCTGTACTGCAGATCAACCAGGTGATTCGGCGCATGCAGATGCTCATCTCTGGTGTCATCTCAGATCCGGGCGGCTCCCTGGCTCTGGGCGGATCCAAAACAGGCAACGCCATCATCGCGGCACAGCAGTACACAAACTACCTGCGTGATCCGACCCTGATCGTACAGCAGGACTACGCGAACGTTGTTCGCACGGTCGAGAACGCCCGTACTACATTGACTGACGAGTACCGCGGCACTACAGGCACGGAGTTGCTCTGCCAACTACTCGACAAAATTACTGACCTTCAGAAGGAGCGGTATGCGCTGCCACCGCTGCAGACTTTCCTGCCGCCGCCTGCTGCGGCACCACTCGCGCCGCCGCCGGCACAGGGGCGGAGTCGACCTCCACCTCCACCACCGCCGGGTATGTGCGACAGTACGGCCTTATTAGCGCATGTGTTTTGTATATCAATTGGAATGGCCTATCGATCCGGCACGCTGCGGAGCTTAGCCTTTAACCTGAAAATTGAGAAACGTGCAAATCCCTTAAGGGATGCAAATCCCTTTGGGATTTGATAGCCGGGGCCACTCGTGCAGATTTGTGACTATATGGGGTATGGACAATTGGTTCTCCGATTTTGGCATGTCTCTAAACCGCTGAGTCGCAACATCGTGTCGAATGAAATCTGAGGTCGTCGGTTCGAAACCTCACACATGCATAATTTATTTTTTAATTCTTCCTCATCTCGCGCACCCGTGCCTCCAGAAGTCGCCGGTTCAAATCCTGTGCGACCCTTTTTCGTTCTTCGTTTTCGTTTGTCGTTTTTTCATTTTTCGTTTCATTTTCGTTTTTTTCTCAAGAAGTGCAGAGCATGGGGGTGCGACGTGGTGGCATTCACGCAAGAGCACAGCAGGGGCAGGCAGGGAGGAGCAGGCAGGCAGGGGCAGGCAGGCAAGGGGAACGCAACGCAGGCAGAGCAGGGGGGAGGGGGGCAGGGCAGGGGAAAGTCAAGGGCAGAGGCGGGGTGGGTGTGTTGGGAGGCATGCGGCCTGGGGGTGACAGAACAAGTGGGGACAAGGCCGATCAGCCGTTACTCATCATTTCATCCCCCAGCATCCGTGGATAAGATGACGGGATGGCTGAGTAGCGGTGGGTCAGGCGGCGGGTGGGTCAGGGGCTGCATAGTAGGGCGGAAGTAGGTGTGGACGAGGGCGAGGAGGTCAGGGTGCATGGTGCGGCGGGCGAAGTAGATGGCGGAGCATAGGGCGAGGCAGAGCGGCGTGGAGCACAGCCGGGGGGCTTCGGATGGCATTGAGGACCCCCGGGGGGTTTGGGTTGGCATCAGGAGTGCAGCAACGACACTGGAGTGCTGCCCCATGCTCCGCGCCCACTGTGCGAGCAGATTCCATACCAACTGCTGTTGAACTTCCTGCGGGACTGCGGTGCAGCGAAATATGAGCAATACGGCTGCCTGGCAGGCGGGCCATGCATGGGGCGAGGCGCAGCGGGGCACAGCATGGGGCGAGGCGGGGTACTACGGAGCATACTGCAGAGCGGGGCCGAGCATGGGGTGGGGTGGGGTGGAGCATGGAGTGGAGCGGAGCGGGATGGAGCATGCGGCGAGGTGAGCCGCGGCGCCATGCAGCATGGGACGGGGCGGGCCGGACAGGAGCATGGGGCGGGGTGGAGCGGGACGGAGCATGGGGCGATGTGGGGCGCGGCGGAGCACGGGGAGGAGACGGACGGCAGGATGGGAGGGGGGAGAAAAGGAGAACGATGGCAGGATGGGGCGGGGCGGAGCATGGGGCGATGTGGGGCGCGGTGGAGCACGGGGGAGGAAACGGACGGCAGGATGGGAGGGGGGAGAAAAGGAGAACGACGGCAGGATGGGGCGGATGAAGTGAAAGCGGGAAAAGTGAAAGCGGCGGGAAGGACAGGCATGGGAGCGGAGCAGTGCGGAGCATGGGGCGGGGCGACAGAACAAGGACTGCAGGGGGCGACAGAGAGTGGAGCGGAGCATGGGGTGGAGCATGCCGGCCGTGGCGCCGTGCAGCATGGGGCGGGGCGGGGTGGAGCAGAGCATGCGGCAGGGCGGCACGGAGCATAGGGCAGGGTGGACTGGAGCGGAGCAAGGGACAGGGTGGGGCAGAACATGAGCGTGAAGCATGAGGCGAGGCGGAGTGGGGCGGCATTGGGGGGCCCCCAGGGGGCTTGGGGTGCCATTGGGGGGCCCTGGGGAGCTTGGGGTCGCATTGGGACGCCCTGGGGAGGTTGGGTGGCATTTGGGGGCCCCCAGGAGGCTTGGAGTGACATTGGGGGCCCCCCAGGAAGCTTGCGGTGGTATTGGGGGGCGCCCGGGGGGCTTGGGCTGGCATTGGGGGTCCCCGGGGAGCTTGGGGTTGCGGTTGCGGTTGTGGTTGCGGTTGCGGTTGCGGTTGTGATTGCGGTTGCGGTTGCGGTTGCGGTTGCGGTTGCGGTTGCGGTTGCGGTTGCGGTTGCGGTTGCGGTTGCGGTTGCGGTTGCGGTTGCAGTTGCGGTTGCGGTTGTGGTTGCGGTTGCGGTTGCGGTTGCGGATGTTGTTGCGGTTGCGGTTGCGGTTGCGGTTGCGGTTGCGGTTGCGGTTGCAGTTGCGATTGCGGTTGCGGTTGCGGTTGCGGTTGTGGTTGCGGTTGCGGTTGCGGTTGCGGTTGCGGTTGCGGTTGCGGTTGCAGTTGCGGTTGCGGTTGCGGTTGCGGTTGCGGTTGCGGTTGCGGTTGCGGTTGCCGTTGCGGTTGCGGTTGCGGTGTCGCTTTCGGTTGCGGTTGCAGTTGCACCGCGAAAGGGATTTGCTATGCGAGCCCAAAGGGCGAGCCGAAGGCCAGTGCAAATCCCTTTAGGGATTTGATGCCGGGCCACTCGGGCATTTTTCCGTTTTCGTTGGTATGGACAATTGGTTCTCCGAGTTTGGCATGTCTCGAAAACGCTTGGTCGCAAGGCCGCCGACGAACGATGCCAGAGGTCGCCGGTTCGAATCCCGATCGGCAAGAATTTATTTTTAACCAGAGGTCACCGGTTCAAATCCTGTGCCACCCTATTTTTAATTAAAATTTATTTTTCAAAAGACCACGAGCCTGTTACTGCTTTGTTAGTAGCAGCACTGCAGCAACGACGCTGGAGTGCTGCCCCATGCTCCACACCCACAGTGGAGCGGACCATGGGGCAAGGCGGGATGGGAGGGGGGACAAGCGGGGAACGACAGTAAGATGGGAGGCGACATGATGTTGGTTCTCGGACGTGGCATAAAGCAGGGTGTGTCGGGAAAGGAGGAAGGAAAAACGAGGGGTCGGAAGTAGGGAAACCAAACGGGGAATTTTTTGGGGCAGGGGAGGTTCAAGGGGGTGCTGACCGAGATGGCAGGGGTGATGCTGGGAAAGAGGTGCAGAGCATAGGGTTACGACGCGGTGGCATTCACACAAGAGCACAGCAGGGGCAGGCAGGGAGGGGCAGGCAGGCAGGGGCACACAAGAGCAGGCGGGCAGGCACAGGTAGGCAGGGAGGGGTAGGCAGGCAGGGAGGAGATGGACATGGATGCGGGGGTCAGCCGTGGGGGCATGACGAAAAACACGGCAGGGTGTGTCGGGAGGGAGGGAAGGAAAAACGAGGGGTCGAGAGTAGGGAAACCCGACGGAGAAATTTGTGGGGCGGGGGAAGAGGAAGGGGGATGCAGACCGGCTGTGCGAGGTACCCACATGCATGAGGGGTATCCCCATGATGCCGAGATCACAGGGGGGATGCCGGGCAAGAAGTGCCAGTGAGGTGCAGAGCATGGGAGTACGACACGGTAGCATTCGGGCAAGAGCAGAGTAGGGGCAGGCAGGGACAGGCAGGGGAAGGCGGGCAGGGGGGCCCCGCAGGGGCAGGCGGGCAAGAGCAGGCGGGCAGGGTGGGCTTGGCGTGGGGTGTATGGGGCAGAGGGTCCCCAATAGTAACACGGATGAAGTAGTACAGTACAGTCCGCACGCAACTGCTGTAATAAGGACGGCCCGGGGTGAGAGAAACACAACACAGGCAGGGCAGGGGGGGAGGCAGAGCGGGGGCAAAGGCAAGGGGTGATGTGGGGGAGGAGATGGACATGGATGCGGGGGTCAGCCGTTGGGGCATGGCGAAAAATTGACAACCGAGCACAAGTTACCCGGTGAGGGGGGATGTGGGGGACGAGATGGAGATGGATGCAGGGGTCAGCCGTTGGGGCACGACGAAAAATACGGCAGGGTGTGTCGGGAGGGGGGGAAAGAAAAACGAGGGGTCGAGAGTAGGAAAACCCGACGAAGAAATTTGTGGAGCGGGGGAAAAGGAAGGGAGATGCAGACCGGCTGTGCGTGGATCGATTCCAGAGGTCGCCGGTTCGAATCCCGGTCGACCAATTGTTTCAATTAACCACAGATCGCCGGTTCAAATCCTGCGCGACCCTATTTTTAATTTAAATTTATTTTGCAGAAGACCAGGAGCCTGTTACTGTTTTGTTAGTAGCAGCACTGCAGCAACGACACTGGAGTGCTGCCCCATGCTCCGCACCCACCGTGCGAGCAGATTCCATACCAACTGCTGTTCAACTTTATTTTGCAAAAGACCAGGAGCCTGTTACTGTTTTGTTAGTAGCAGCACTGCAGCAACGACACTGGAGTGCTGCCCCATGCTCCGCAGCCACCGTGCGAGCAGATTCCATACCAACTGCAATTCAACTTCCTGCGGGACTGCGGTGCAGCGAAATGTGAGCAATACGGCTGCCTGGCTACCTGGCTGCCTGGCTGACTGCCTCACTGGCTGCCTGGCTGCCTGCCCGACTGGCTGGCTGGCTGGCTGGCTGGCTTTCTTTTCGTTTTCGTTTTCGTTTTCGTTCGGGAGAAGAACGGATTGCGGACTAGGGGCATGGGTGAGTCGAAAACAGGGGAGAAAGACGGCAGGATGGAAGGGGGGAGAAAAGGGGTGGAAGGAAAAACGAGGGGTCGGGAATAGGGAAACCAGACGGGAAATTTGTGGGTGAGGGGAGGAGGAAGGGGGTGCAGACCGGGGGCGGGCCAACTTGTTTGGCCCCCCCCCCCCCGCAATGGTGAGATCGCAGGGATGATGCTGGGCACAGCATGGGGGTACGACGCGGCAGGGCCGGGCAGGCAGGGCCGGGCATTGGGAAGAGCGAGATCAGGCACGATAGTGCACACCACGGTGCCACGGGGAACACTCGGTGGGACAACACAGACAGCGGTGGGCGCCGGTCATTGGGCGCGAAGCATGGCGTGGAGCGCCGCAGAGCATGGCGCGGAGCGGTGTGGAGCATGGGGCCAGGCGGGGTGGGGTGGAGCATGGGGCGGGCAGGCAGGCAGGCAGGCAGTGACGGCCACACGCCACACCGTTCTGCACAAACGCTCAATCACAAGGTCGGAACAAGGCAGGACGGGACGGAGCATGGGGTGGGGCGGGGCTGGGTGGAGCATGGGGCGAGGCAACGTGGGGCGGACCATGTGGTGAGCAGGGGGTAAGGCAGGGCCTAGCCCCTAGCCCCTAGCCCCTAGCCCCTAGCCCCTAGCCCCTAGCCCCTAGCCCCTAGCCCCTAGCCCCTAGCCCCTAGCCCCTAGCCCCTAGCCCCTAGCCCCTAGCCCCTAGCCCCTAGCCCCTAGCCCCTAGCCCCTAGCCCCTAGCCCCTAGCCCCTAGCCCCTAGCCCCTAGCCCCTAGCCCCTAGCCCCTAGCCCCTAGCCCCTAGCCCCTAGCCCCTAGCCCCTAGCCCCTAGCCCCTAGCCCCTAGCCCCTAGCCCCTAGCCCCTAGCCCCTAGCCCCTAGCCCCTAGCCCCTAGCCCCTAGCCCGGGGGATGTGGGGGGGGGGGGGATGCGGGGGTCAGCCATTGATCCCCCAGCTTCCGTGGAGGTCAGGGTGCGTGCTGCGTGGAGCGGCGGGCGAAGTACAAGGCGTATGGGCACGCAGGAAAGATCAGGGGCAGGCAGGCAGGGGCAGGCAGGGGCAGGCGGGCAGGCAGGGAGCAGGGGCAAGCAGGGCAAGCGGCAGGAGGGGTAATAAAAACGGCCCGGGACGAGGGGAACACAACGCAGGCAGGGCAGGGGGGGCGGGGGCACGTCAGGAGCAGGGGCGGGGCGGGGTGGGGCAGGAGATGGACATGGCTGCGGGGGTCAGCCGTTGCGGGGGCTCTGAGTGGGGAACCCGAGTGGGGAACCGGCATTATTTCATCCCCCAGCATCCGTGGATAAGATAACCGGATGGGTGGGCGGGGATTTGGGGGCCAACGGGGACCTTGGGGTGGCATGCTGTGGCACTGGGGGGCCCCCGGGGGGCTTGGGGTGTTATTGGGTGCCATTTAGGAGCCCCCGGGGTGAGGCGGACCGGGATGGAGTATGGGGTGCAGGGGCGTGGAGCATGGGGCGAGGTAGAGCGGGACAAAGCATGGGGCGAGGCATGGGGGGCTGCACGAGGTACCCACATGCATGAGGAGTACCCCGCGATGGCGAGATCTCAGGGTCTGGAGTAGGGAAACCAGACGGGGAAATTTGTGGGGCGGGAGGAGGAAGGGGGACAGGGGAGGGGAACATCACAGAGAGGGGAGAAGGACGGCAGGATGGGAGGGGGGAGAAAAGGGGAACGACAGCAGGATGGGAGGCGATGCAACGTTGCTTGTCGAATGTGGCATAATGCAGGGTGGGGACATTTGTGGGAGAGGAGGAAGGGGGCGGAGCATGGGGCGAGGTGGACCGGGGTGGAGCATGGGGCGGGGTGGGGCGGGGTGGAGCATGCGGCGAAGCGGGGCGGCATGGAGCGAGGTGGGGCGGGGCGGAGCATGGGGCAGAGCATGGGGCAAGATGAAGCGGTGCGGAGCATGAAATGGAGCGGAGCATGGGGTGGATCGGCGTGGAGCATGAGGCGGGTGCGGGTGCGGGTGCGGTTGCAGTTGCGGTTGCGATTGCGGTTGAAATTGCAGTTGCGGTTGCGGTTGCGGTTGCGGTTGTGGTTGCGGTTCCGGTTGCGGTGGCGGTGGCGGTTGCGGTGGCGGTTGTGATTGCGGTTGCGATTGCGATTGCGGTTGCGGTTTCCCCATACGTTGGGATGGGGGGGTTCTCGGAGGTGGCATAGGGCAGGGTGTATCGGGAGGGGAGGCGGAGCATGGGGTGAGGCGAAGCGGGGTGGAGAATAGGGTGAGGTGGGGCGGAGTGGAGCATGGGGCACAGCTGGGCGGAGCATGGAGTGAAGCCACACGGGGCGGAGCGGAGCGGAGCATGGGGTGGAGCGGGGCGGGGCGGAGCACGCGGCGGGACGGGCCGGGGTGGAGCATGCGTTGAGGCGGAGCAGGGCAGAACAGCAGAGTGAGGCAGCGCATGAGGCGAGGCGGAGCAGGCTGGAGCATGGGGTGAGGTGGAGCGGGGCGGAGCATGGGGTGGGGCGGCGCTCCATGGGGCGGAACTGATGTGGATTATTCACGCACTTCTACGTGGAGGGCTTGGGGTGGCATTGGGTGACCCCGCGGGGCTTGGGGTGGGCTGGGGCGGGGCGGACCATGGAGCGGAGGGGTGGGGTGGAGCATGGGGAGGAAGGAAAAACGAGGGGTCGGAAGTAGGGAAACCAGACAGGGAAATTTGTGGGGCAGGCCAGTATACTCCATGTGGGTAAGGGAGCGAGCAAAGTGGGAATAATTAGTTAAGGGGGGATGTGGGGGAGGACATGGAGATGGCTGCGGGGGTCCGCCATTGGGGCACGGCGAAAAATTCATGCGCCACTCGGGCATTTTTCCGGGTGCCGGGCCACTCGGGTATTTTTCCGGGGTGCCGGGCCACTCGGGCATTTTTCCGTTTTCGTTGGTATGGACAATTGGTTCTCCGATTTTGGCATGTCTCAAAAACGCTCGGTCGGAACGCCGCATCTAACGATTCCAGAGGTCGTCAGTTCGAGTCTCGGTCGACCGCTTACTAAATTAAACCAGAGATCGTCAGTTCAAATCTTGTACGACCCTCTTTTTAATTAAAATTTATTTTTCAAAAGACCAGGAGCATGTTACTGCTTTGTTAGTAACAGCACTGCAGCAACGACGCTGGAGTGCTGCCCTGTCCTCCGCACCCACTGTGCAAGCAGATTCCATACCAACTGCTATTCAACTTCCTACGAGACTGCAGTGCAGCGAAATATGAGCAATACGGCTGCCTGACTGCCTGGCTGCCTGGCTGACTGGCTGCCTGGCTGGAAAAGAGAATCTCAGGGGAGGAGGAAGGGGGTGCTGACCAGGAGTGGGCCAACGTGGCTCCCCATCACACCGGCTGCACAGCGTACCCACATGCATGAGGGGTACCCCGTGATGGCGAGATCACAGGGGTGATGCTGGGCAAGAGGTGCAGAGCATGGGGGTACGATGCGGTAGCATTCACGCAAGAGCACAGCAGGGGCAGGCAGGGAGAGGCAGGCAGGCAGGGGCAGGCAGGGGCAGGCGGGCAGGCACGGGTAGGCAGGGAGGGGCAGGCAGGCAGGGAGCAGGGGCAGACAGGGTAAGGGGCAGGTGGGGCACGATAGTGCGGGCCACGGCGCCACGAAGCATGGGGTGGGGCGATGGTACGGGAGGGAAACAGAACAGTAACGGCGGGGCGGAGCATGGGGTGCAGCAGGGCGGAGCGGAGCATGGGGCGAGGCGGAGCGGGGTGGAGCATGGGGCGAGGAGGAGCGGGGTGGAGCATGGGACGAGGCAAGGCGGGGCGGACCATGGGGCGAGGCAGAGCGCAAGGGGACAGTGGCTGGATGCAAGAGGAACGGATAACAGGGAAGGGGAGAAAGGTGGATCGCAGGGTAGGGGCACCGGCGAGTCAAAGAGAGGGGACAAGGACGGCAGGATGGGAGGGGGGAGAAAAGGGGAACGACGGCAGGATGGGAGGCGACGTGATCTTGGTTCTTGGAGGTGGCATAGGGCAGGGTGTGTCGAGAGGGGAGGAAGGAAGAACGAGGGGTCGGGAGTAGGGAAACCAGACGGGGAAATTTGTGGGGCGGGCGAGGAGGAAGGGGGTGCTGACCGGGAGCGGGCCAACGTGTTCCCTCCCCATCGCACTGGCTGCACGGGTACCTCGTGATGCTGGGCAACAAGTGCAGAACATGGGGGTACGACACGGTGGCATTCACGCAAGGGCAGAGCAGAGGCACACAGGGAAGGGCAGGCAGGCAGGGATGTGGCCGGCAAAGTGGCGGCAGGGGCAGTCTGTGTCGGAGGCCACTGGAGGTAGTGGGGGCCGGTGCGGGTGGGGGTGAGGGTGGAGGTGGGATGGTGAAGGTGTCGTGGAGGTGAAAGCGGAGCGGAGCGGGATGGAGCATGCGGCGAGGTGGGCCGCGGCGCCGTGCAGCATGGGGCGGGGCGGGTGCATTTTTCGCACTCTGGACATGTGGACAATTGGTTCTCCGATTTTGGCATGTCTCGAAAACGCTTGGTCGCAAGGCCGCCGACGAACGATTCCAGAGGTCGCCGGTTCGGGACGGATCATGGGGTGGGGCGGGGTGGAGCATGGGGTACGGCGGGGCGGGGTAGACCATTCGGCGGGGTGGGCCGGGATGCACCATGGGGCCAGGCAGAGCGGAGCGGAGCATGGTGCAGAGCGGGGCGGAGCATGACGTGATTTCGGTAACGGTTATGGTAACGGTTATGGTAACGGTTACGGTTGCGGTTACGGTTGCGGTTGCGGTTGCGGTTGCGGTTGCGGTTGCGGTTGCGGTTGCGGTTGCGGTTGCGGTTGCGGTTGCGGTTGCGGTTGCGGTTGCGGTTGCGGTTGCGGTTGCGGTTGCGGTTGCGGTTCCGGTTGCGCTTGCGGTTGCGGTTGCGGTTGTTTTTGCGGTTGCGGTTGCGGTTGCGGTTGCGATTGCGGGCACGGGTGAGTCAAAGAGAGGGGACAAGGACGGCAAGATGGGAGGGTTGCGGTTGCGGTTGCGGTGCGGTTGCGGTCGCGGTTGCGGTTGCGGTTCCGATTTCGGTTGCAGTTACGGTTGCGGTTGCAGTTGCGCCGCGAAAGGGATTTGCTAAGCGAGCCCAAAGGGCGAGCCGAAGGGGCGGCCGTGCAGAAATCGGAGTCTGGAGGTATGGTCAATGTCTTTTCCGATTTTAGCATGTCTGGAAAACGCACGGTCGCAAGGTCGCCGACGAAGCAATCCAGAGGTCGCCAGTTCGAATCTTCATTAATGCAAACGGTTTATTATTGTTTTTTCAACAATCGTCACCAGAGATCGCCGGTTCAAATCCTGCGCGACCCTTTTTCGTTTGTTTTATGATAAGTGGAGCATGGGTGGATATAAGGGATGTGGGCGGCAAAACGGCGGCAGGGGCAGTTCGTGTCGGAGATAGCGGCCAGAGCGGTATACTCGACGTGGGTAAAGGAGCCAGCGAAGTGGGAATAATTAGTGAAGAGGCGAAAAATTGACAAGTGAGCCAAAATTACCCGGCGAAGGGGGATGTGGGGGAGGAGATGGAGATGGATGCGGAGGTCAGCCGTTGGGGCACCGCGAAAAATACGGCAGGGTGTGTCGAGAGGGGGGGAAGGAAAACCGGGAGCAAGGGCAAGGGGGGATGTGGGGGAGGAGATGGATATGGATGCGGGGGTCAGCCGTTAGTCTGAAGGGAACCTGAGTGAGGAACATTTTGCACAATGTTACCGCATGGAAGTCAGCAGCGAAGCGAAGTGAAGCGGGGTGGAGCATGGGGCGAGGCGGGGCAGTATGGGGCAATGCATGGGGCGGGGCGGAGCATGGGGCTGGACGGGGCGGTGGCATCCGGGCAAGAGCACAGCAAAGTCAGGCAGGGAGGGGCAGGCAGGCAGGGGCAGGCAGGGTAGGCGGGCAGGCAGGAGTAGGCGGGGAGGGGCAAACAGGCAGGGCGCCCATGGAGCGAGGTGGACCGAGGTGTGGATAAGGGAGCGAACGAACGGGGGATAACGACGGGAGGATGGGAGGGGGGAGACAAGGGAAACGACAGCAGGATGGGAGGCGACGCGATGTTGGTCCTCGGAGGTGGCATAGGGCAGGGTGTGTCGGGAGGGGAGGAAGGAAGAACGAGGGGTCGGGAGTAAGGAAACCACACGGGGAAATTTATGGAGCGGGCGAGGAGAAAGGGACTGCAGACCGGAGGCGGGCCAACGTGTTGGCTCCCCATCGCACCGGCTGCACGAGGTACCCACATGCATCACACGATGGCGAGATCGCAGGGGTGATGCCGGGCAACAGGTGCAGAACATGGGGGTACGACGCCCCCATGGGCGGGGCGGAGCATGGGGCGGGATAGGGCACAGCGGAGCATGGGGCGAGGTGGTGCACAGCGGAGCATGGGGCCAGGCGGGCTGAGGGGAAGCGGGAAAGAGCATGGGGTGAGACGGTGCGAGGCGGAGCATGGAACACGGCGGGCCGGGGCGGAGCATAGGGTGAGACGGAACGGTGCGGAGCATGATGCAGAGCACCGCGGAGCATGGGTTGGAGCGGTGCGGAACATGGAGCAAGGCAGGGCGGGGCGGAGCATGGGGCGAGGCGGAGCGTGGTGGAAGATGGGAGGAAGCAGGGCGAGGCGGAGCATGGGGCGAGGCACAGTGCTGCGGAGCATAGGGTAGAGTGGGGCGGAGCATGGAGCGAGGCACACTGCTGCGGAGCATAGGGTGGAGCGGGGCGGAGCATGGGGTGGGGCGGGGTGGAGCATGGAGTGGGGCGGGCCAGGGTGGAGCATGGAGCAAGGCAGACTGGAGCGGAGCATGGGGTGGACCGCCGCGGAGCATGAGGCCGCTCGCTGCGGTTGCGATTGCGGTTGCGGTTGTGGTTACGGTTGTGGTTGCGGTTGCGGGGCAGGGGCGGGGTGGGTGTGTTGGGAAGCATGCGCCCCGGGGGTGACAGAACAAGCGGGGCAAGGGCAAGGGGCACGGAGCATGAGGTGGGGCGGGGTGGGACGGAGCGGGGTGGAGCATGGGGCTGAGCGGCACGGAGCATGGGGTGCGCATGGGCCGCTTTCGGTTTCGGTCTCGGTTCCGCTTTCGGTTTCGGTTTCGGTTGCGGTTGCGGTTGCGGTTGCGGTAACGGTTTCGGTTTCGGTTTCGGTTTCGGTTTCGGTTTCGGTTTCGGTTTCGGTTTCGGTTTCGGTTTCGATTTCGGTTTCGGTTTCGGTTTCGGTTTCGGTTTCAGTTTCGCTTTCGGTTTCGGTTTCGGTTTCGGCTTCGGTTGTGGTTATGGTTGCTGTTGTGCTTGCAGTTGCGCCGCGAAAGGGATTTGCTAAGCGAGCCCAAAGGGCGAGCCGAAGGCCTTTGGGATTTGCAAATCCCTTTGGGATTTGATACCAGGGCCACTCGTGCATTTTTCAGACTTCGTCAGTGTGTACCGGGGTTCACCGATTTTGGCATGTCTGTAAAATGCTCGGTCGCTAGGTCGCCGCCGAAGGAATCCAGAGGTCGCCAGTTCGAATCCCGGCCGAACAATATATTTTATGAATCTGAGGTCGCCAGTTGAAATCCTGCGCGGCCAATTTTTTAATTAAAATTTATTTTTCAAAAGACCAGGAGCCTGTTACTGCTTTGTTAGTAGCAGCACTGCAGCAACGACGCTGGAGTGCTGCCCCATGCTCCGCGTGCACCGTGCTAGCAGATTCCATACCAACTGCTATTCAACTTCCTGCGGGACTGCTCAGCAGCGAAATGTCAGCAATACGGCTGCCTGCCTGCGTGTCTGCCTGCCTGCTGGAGTGGATATATGAGAAGTGGAGGATGAGTAGATATAAGGGATGTGGGCGGCAAAGCGGCAGCAGGGACGTGACTAGATATAAGGGATGTGGGCGGCAAAGCGGCAGCAGGGACGTGACGTGACGTGCCGAAGGGTAGTTCGGACGCGACGGTGGGGTCCAGCGCTCGGCATGGCGGGGCACAGCTCGGTGGAGTGGGGTGGGGCAAGCACTGCTGCACGGAAGCGCCACGCCTTCATGAACGGTAGTACAAGCATGGGGCATGGCGGGGCAGGGTGGAGCCTAGGATGAGGCAAGGCAGAACGGGCCGGGCATTGGGAGGAGCGAGGTGAGGCCCGATAGTGCACGGCACGGCGCCGCGGGGAACAGTGGGCGAGACAACGCAGACGGCGCCACACGCCACACCACTCCACACAAACGCTCCATCACAAGGTCGGAGCAAGGCGGGACGGGGCGGAGCATAGGGCGGGGCGTGGCTGGGTGGAGCATGGGGTAAGGCGAGGCGGAGCATGGGGCAGAGCATCCGGTGAGGCGAGGCAAAGCGGAGCATGGGAGTGAGGCATGCAAACGAGCTGGAGGGTGGCAGAGCTGGAGGGGCGGCACCGAGGCGGGGTGCAGCATGGGGTGAGGTGGGGCAGAGTGGAGCATGGGGCACAGCTGGGCGGAGCATGGAGTGAGGTGTGGCGGAGTGAAGATAACGGCGGGGCGGAGCATGGGGCGAGGTGGAGCGGGGCGGAGCATGGGGCGAAGCGGAGCGGCGCGGAGCATGGAGCGAGGCAGAGCGGGGCGGAGCATAGGGCGACACAGGGCGGGGCGGAGCGTAGGGTGAGGCGGGGCGGGCAGGAGCATAGGATGAGGCAAGGCGGAACGGACCATGGGGCGATGCAAGAGGAACGGATAACAGGGAAGAGGAGAAAGGCGGATCGCGGGGTAAAGGCACGGGTGAGTCAAAGAGAGGGGACAAGGACGGGAGGATGGGAGGGGGGACACAAGGGGAACGACGGCAGGATGGGAGGCGACGCGATGTTGGTTCTCGGAGGTGGCATAGGGCAGGGTATCTCGGGAGCTTGGGTGGCATTGGGACGCCCCCAGGAGGCTTGGGGTGGCATCGGGGGGCCCCCAGGAAGCTTGCGGTGCTATTGGGGGGCGCCCGGGGGGCTTGGGGTGGCATTGGGGGGCCCCCGGGAGCTTGGGGTGGCATTGGGAGGCCCCTGGGAGGCCCTAGCCCCTAGCCCCTAGCCCCTAGCCCCTAGCCCCTAGCCCCTAGCCCCTAGCCCCTAGCCCCTAGCCCCTAGCCCCTAGCCCCTAGCCCCTAGCCCCTAGCCCCTAGCCCCTAGCCCCTAGCCCCTAGCCCCTAGCCCCTAGCCCCTAGCCCCTAGCCCCTAGCCCCTAGCCCCTAGCCCCTAGCCCCTAGCCCCTAGCCCCTAGCCCCTAGCCCCTAGCCCCTAGCCCCTAGCCCCTAGCCCCTAGCCCCTAGCCCCTAGCCCCTAGCCCCTAGCCCCTAGCCCCTAGCCCCTAGCCCCTAGCCCCTAGCCCCTAGCCCCTAGCCCCTAGCCCCTAGCCCCTAGCCCCTAGCCCCTAGCCCCTAGCCCCTAGCCCCTAGCCCCTAGCCCCTAGCCCCTAGCCCCTAGCCCCTAGCCCCTAGCCCCTAGCCCCTAGCCCCTAGCCCCTAGCCCCTAGCCCCTAGCCCCTAGCCCCTAGCCCCTAGCCCCTAGCCCCTAGCCCCTAGCCCCTAGCCCCTAGCCCCTAGCCCCTAGCCCCTAGCCCCTAGCCCCTAGCCCCTAGCCCCTAGCCCCTAGCCCCTAGCCCCTAGCCCCTAGCCCCTAGCCCCTAGCCCCTAGCCCCTAGCCCCTAGCCCCTAGCCCCTAGCCCCTAGCCCCTAGCCCCTAGCCCCTAGCCCCTAGCCCCTAGCCCCTAGCCCCTAGCCCCTAGCCCCTAGCCCCTAGCCCCTAGCCCCTAGCCCCTAGCCCCTAGCCCCTAGCCCCTAGCCCCTAGCCCCTAGCCCCTAGCCCCTAGCCCCTAGCCCCTAGCCCCTAGCCCCTAGCCCCTAGCCCCTAGCCCCTAGCCCCTAGCCCCTAGCCCCTAGCCCCTAGCCCCTAGCCCCTAGCCCCTAGCCCCTAGCCCCTAGCCCCTAGCCCCTAGCCCCTAGCCCCTAGCCCCTAGCCCCTAGCCCCTAGCCCCTAGCCCCTAGCCCCTAGCCCCTAGCCCCTAGCCCCTAGCCCCTAGCCCCTAGCCCCTAGCCCCTAGCCCCTAGCCCCTAGCCCCTAGCCCCTAGCCCCTAGCCCCTAGCCCCTAGCCCCTAGCCCCTAGCCCCTAGCCCCTAGCCCCTAGCCCCTAGCCCCTAGCCCCTAGCCCCTAGCCCCTAGCCCCTAGCCCCTAGCCCCTAGCCCCTAGCCCCTAGCCCCTAGCCCCTAGCCCCTAGCCCCTAGCCCCTAGCCCCTAGCCCCTAGCCCCTAGCCCCTAGCCCCTAGCCCCTAGCCCCTAGCCCCTAGCCCCTAGCCCCTAGCCCCTAGCCCCTAGCCCCTAGCCCCTAGCCCCTAGCCCCTAGCCCCTAGCCCCTAGCCCCTAGCCCCTAGCCCCTAGCCCCTAGCCCCTAGCCCCTAGCCCCTAGCCCCTAGCCCCTAGCCCCTAGCCCCTAGCCCCTAGCCCCTAGCCCCTAGCCCCTAGCCCCTAGCCCCTAGCCCCTAGCCCCTAGCCCCTAGCCCCTAGCCCCTAGCCCCTAGCCCCTAGCCCCTAGCCCCTAGCCCCGGCGCGGAGCATGGGGCAAGATGAAGCGGTGCGAAGCATGAAGTGGAGGGAACCATGGGATGGATCGGCATGGAGCATGAGGCGGGTGCGGGTGCGGGTGCGGTGGCGGTTGCGGTGGCGCTTACGGTTGCGGTTGCGGTTGCCACGGTTGCGGTTCCTATGGTCGCCGGTTCGAATCCCGGTAGCCCAGTTTAGATTTTAAAGCAGAGGTCGCCGGTTCAAATCCTGCGCGCCCCTTTTTTAATTAAAATTATTTTTCAAAAGACCAGAAGCCTGTTACTGCTTTGGGGATTGGGTTGGCATTAAGGGGGTCCCGGGGGGCATGAGGTGGCATTAGGGGCCCCCCGGGGGGCTTGGGGGGGCATTGGGGGCAACCGGACGGCATCGGTTGGCATATGGGGGCCCCTGGGGGGCTTGGGATGGCATTGGGTGGCCCCGGGGCGAGCTAGAGTACAGGCCCAGGTGGACCGGCGCGGAGCATGAGGTAGAGCGGCACAGAGCATGGGGTGGACCGCCCTTCAGCATGGGGCAGAGCGGGGCAGAGCGGTTTCGGTTACGGTGCATGAAAGGTACCCTGTGATGCGAGATCGCAGGGGTGATGCCCAGCAAGAAGTACCAGTGAGGTGCAGAGCATGGGGATACGACACGGTGACATTCGGGCATGCGGCCTGGGGGTGACAGAACAAGCGGGGGCAAGAGTGAGGGGGGATGTGGAGGAGGAGATGGACATGGATGCGGAGGTCAGCCGTTGGGGCCGTTGGGGCCGTTGGGGCCGTTGGGGCCGTTGGGGCCGTTGGGGCCGTTGGGGCCGTTCGGTTTCGGCTTGGGTTTCGGGTCCGGTTGCACTTGGAACAGAGTGGGGAACAGGAATCATTTCATACCCCCAGCATCCCTGGATAAGATGGCGGGATGGGTTGGCGGCGGTGGGTTCACCGGCGGGTGGGTCAGGGGGCTGCATGCTGCAGGGCGGAAGTAGGTGTGGACGAGGGTGAGGAGGTCAGGGTGCATGGAGCGGCGGGTAAAGTAGAAGGCGTGTGGGTAGCCAGCAAGAGGGATACAGGCCGTGGAGGATGCCACGACGTTGCGCACAAGAGAGGACGGTGGAAATGCAGGGGCAGGGGCGGGGTGGGTGTGTTGGGAGGCATGCGGCCCGGGGGTGACAGAACAAGCGGGAACAAGGGCAAGGGGGGATGTGGGGGAGGACATGTAGATGGATGCGGGAGTCAGCCGTTGGTCTGAGGGGAATAACCGCAAGAGGATCGGATCACAGGGGAGGGGAGAAGGGTGGATCGTGGGGTAGGGGCATGGCTGGGTCGAAAACAGGGCAAAAAGACGGCAGGATGGGAGGGGGGAGAAAAGGGGAATGACGGCAGGATTGGAGGCAACGCAACGTTGCTTCTTGAAGGTGGTATAGGGCAGGGTGTGTGGTGTGCGGTTGCGGTTGCGGTTGCGGTTGTGGTGGGTGTATTGGGAGGCATGCAGCCTGGGGATGACAGAACAAGCGGGAGCAAGGGCAAGGGGGGATGCAGGGGTCAGCAGTTGATCCCCCAACATCTGTGGAGGTCAGGGTGCGTGCTGCGTGGAGCGGTGGGCCAAGTAGAAGGCATATGGGTGCACGACCCGGTGCACGGCGCCGCCGACCCAGCGGCACGGAGCATGGGGCGTGCATGGACCGGTTTCGGTTTCGGTTTCGGTTTTGGTTTCGGTTTCGGTTTCGGTTTCGGTTTCGGTTTCGGTTTCGGTTTCGGTTTCGGTTTCGGTTTCGGTTTCGGTTTCGGTTTCGGTTTCGGTTTCGGTTTCGGTTTCGGTTTCGGTTTCGGTTTCGGTTTCGCTTTCGGTTGCGGTTGCGCTTGCGGTTGCGCTTGCAGTTGCGCCGCGAAAGGGATACCGTGGCCACTCGTGCATTTCTTACATTCTGGACACAAAAGCAATTGGTTTGCCGATTTTGGCATGTTTCAAAAGCGCTCGGTCTCAACGCCACGTCCAACGATCCCAGAGGTCGCCGGTTCGAATCCTGGCACAATAAGATCTTCTTATGTGATTTTTCCTCCTCTCGCGTACCCGTGCATCCAGAAGTCGCCGGTTCAAATCCTGCGCGACCCTTTTTCGTTTTTCGTTTTCGTTTTTCGTTTTTTCATTTTTCGTTTCATTTTCGTTTTTGTTTTCAAGAAGTGCACATTATGGGGTGCGACGTGGTGGCATTCACGCAACAGCACAGCAGGGGCAGGCAGGGAGGGGCAGGCAGGCAGGGGCAGGCAGGGGCAGGCGGGCAGGCGGGCAGGGAGCAGGGGCAGGCAGGGCAAGGGGCAGGGGGGTAAATAAAAACGGCTAGGGGCAAGGGGAACGCAACGCAGGCAGAGCAGGGGGGAGGGGGGGCAGGACGAGGGCAAGTCAAGGGCAGAGGCGGGGTGGGTGTGTTGGGAGGCATGCAGACTGGGGGTGACAGAACAAGCGGGGGCAAGGGCAAGGGGGGATGTAGGGGAGGAGATGGACATGGATGGGGGGGTCAGCCGTTAGTCCGAGGGGAATAGAGTGGGGAACCGAAATCATTTCATCCCCCAAGCATCCGTGGATAAGATGACGGGATGGGTGGGTGGCGGTGGGTTAAGTGGCGGGTGGGTGGGTCGGGGGCCGTGGTGCCACGATGTTGCGGCAGGAGAGGACGGTGGAAATGCCGGGATTATTGAGGGTGAAGAGGTCATCAACGAAGCAGGACAAGCATGGGTGCGGAGCGGGACGGAGCATGGACCGGGACGACCGAACAAGGAGGGGGAAGGGGACAAGGGCGGATCGCGGGGTAAGGGCATGGGTGAATCGAAGAGAGGCAGGCACGCACGCATGGGGCAGACCACATGGAGGTCAGTACACCGAGAACAAAGCAACACAGGCAGGGCAGGGGGGAGGGGGGCAGGGCAGAGGCAACTCAGGGGCAGAGGCGGGGTGGCTGTGTTGGGAGGCATGCGGCCTTGGGGTGAGGCGGACCATGGGGTCAGGTGGAGCGGGGCGGAGCATGGAGCGAGGCGGAGCGGCGCGGAGCATGGAGTGAGGCGGGCTGCGGCGGAGCATGGGGTCACACGGGGCGGGACGGAGCATGGGGCGAGGCGGGGCGGGGTGGAGCATACGACGAGGCAAGGCGAGGCGGACCATGGGGTGGAACATTGAGGAGCACGGCGGGACAACGCACAGGGAAACATGTGGGGCGGGGGTGGAGTGGAGCATGCGGCGGGGCAGAACGAACCAGAGCATGGGGCAGGGTGGGGCGGGGTGGAGCATGGGGCGGGACAGGGCGGAGCATGGGGCGGGGCGACAGAACAAGGAGCGCAGAGGGCGCAGCATAGGGCGGGGTGGAGCGGCACGGAGTATGGGGCGGAGCGGGGCAGAGCATGGGGTGAGGCGGGGCAGCACGGACTATGGGGCAGGGTGGGTGTGACAGAACAAGCGGGGGTCAGCCGCTGGGGCACGGCGAAAAATTGACGAGCGAGCAAAAGTTACCCGGCGAGGGGGCATGTGGGGGAGGACATGGATATGGATGCGGGGGTCAGCCGTTCGGGCGCGACGAAAAATACGGCAGGGTCTGTCGGGAGGGGGGGAGGGAAAAACGAGGGATCCACACTAGGGAAACCCGACGGACAAATTTATGGGGCGGGGGAAGAGGAAGGGGGATGCAGACCGGCTGTGCGAGGTACCCACATGCATGAGGGGTACCCCATGATGGCGACATCGCAGGGTGATGCCGGGCAAGAAGTGCCTGTGAGGTGCAGAGCATGGGAGTACGAAACGGTAGCATAGGGGCAGGCAGGGACAGGCAGGGACAGGCGGGCAGGAAGGCAGAGTGAGGGCAAGTCAGGGGCAGGGACGGGGTGGGTGTATTGGGAGGCATGCGGCCCGGGGGTGACACAACAACCGGGAGCAAGGGCAACGGGGGATGTGGGGGAGGAGATGGACATGGATGCGGGGGTCAGGTGTTGGTCTAAGGGGAATAACCGTGCCTCTGAGTGGGGAATCTGACTGGCAAACCGGCCTCATTTCATCACCCAGCATCCTTGGATAACATGACGGGATAGGTGGGTGGCGGTGGGTTAGGCGGCGGGTGGGTTAGGGGCACGGCTCGGTGGAATGGGTTGACGCAAGCACCGCTGCACGGAAGCGGTGATGTCATAGGCGGCGGAGGCGGCGGCGGTGGATGCAAGAAGATCGGATCATAGGGGAGGGGAGAAGGGTGGATCGCGGGGTAGGGGCATGACTCAATCGAAAAGAGGCCAAAAAGACGGCAGGATAGGAGACGGGAGAAAAGGGAAATGATAGCAGGATGGGAGGGGACACAATGTTGGTTTCGGTCTCGGTTTCGGTTTCGGTTTCCGTTTCGGTTTTGGTTTCGGTTTCGGTTTCGGTTTGGGTTTCGGTTTCGATTTCGGTTCCGGTTTCGGTTTCGCTTTCGTTTCGGTTTCGGTTTCAGTTTCGGGGCGGAGCATGGGGCGGGGCGACAGAATTAGGAGCGCAGAGGGCGCAGCATAGGGCGGGGTGGAGCGGCACGGAGTATGGGGCGGAGCGGGGCAGAGCATGGGGTGAGGCGGGGCAGCACGGACTATGGGGCAGGGTGGGTGTGACAGAACAAGCGGGGGTCAGCCGCTGGGGCACGGCGAAAAATTGACGAGCGAGCAAAAGTTACCCGGCGAGGGGGCATGTGGGGGAGAACATGGACATGGATGCGGGGGTCAGCCGTTCGGGCGCGACGAAAAATACGGCAGGGTCTGTCGGGAGGGGAGGAGGGAAAAACGAGGGATCCACAGTAGGGAAACCCGACGGACAAATTTATGGGGCGGGGGAAGAGGAAGGGGGATGCAGACCGGCTGTGCGAGGTACCCACATGCATGAGGGGTACCCCATGATGGCGACATCGCAGGGTGATGCCGGGCAAGAAGTGCCTGTGAAGTGCAGAGCATGGGAGTACGAAACGGTAGCATAGGGGCAGGCAGGGACAGGCAGGGACAGGCGGGCAGGAAGGCAGAGTGAGGGCAACTCAGGGGCAGGGACGGGGTGGGTGTATTGGGAGGCATGCGGCCCGGGGGTGACACAACAACCGGGAGCAAGGGCAACGGGGGATGTGGGGGAGGAGATGGACATGGATGCGGGGGTCAGGTGTTGGTCTAAGGGGAATAACCGTGCCTCTGAGTGGAGAATCTGACTGGCAAACCGGCCTCATTTCATCACCCAGCATCCTTGGATAACATGACGGGATAGGTGGGTGGCGGTGGGTTAGGCGGCGGGTGGGTTAGGGGCACGGCTCGGTGGAATGGGTTGACGCAAGCACCGCTGCACGGAAGTGGTGATGTCATAGGCGGCGGAGGCGGCGGCGGTGGATGCAAGAAGATCGGATCATAGGGGAGGGGAGAAGGGTGGATCGCGGGGTAGGGGCATGACTCAATCGAAAAGAGGCCAAAAAGACGGCAGGATAGGAGACGGGAGAAAAGGGAAATGATAGCAGGATGGGAGGGGACACAATGTTGGTTTCGGTCTCGGTTTCGGTTTCGGTTTCCGTTTCGGTTTTGGTTTCGATTTCGGTTGCGGTTTGGGTTTCGGTTTCGATTTCGCTTCCGGTTTCGGTTTCGCTTTCGGTTTCGGTTTCGGTTTCGGTTGCGGTTTCGATTTTGGTTTTCGTTTCGGTTGCGGTTTCGGTTGCGGTTGTGGTTGCGGCTGTGATTGCGGTTGTGGTTGCGGTTGTGGTTGCGGTTGCAGTTGCGCCGCGAAAGGGATTTGCTAAGCGAGCCCAAAGGGCGAGCCGAAGGCCAGTGATACCGTGGCCACTCGTGCAAAATCTGGAGTCTAGAATCATGTACCGGGGTTTTCCGACTTTGGCATGTCTGTAAAACGGTCGATCGCTAGCACGCCGACGAAGGAATCCAGAGGTTGCCAGTTCGACTCCCGGTCGACCAATAATTATTTAAAATCAGAGATCGCCAGGTCAAATCCTGCGCGACCCTCTTTTTAATTAAAATTTATTTTTCAAAAGACCACGAGCCTGTTACTGCTTTGTTAGTAACAGCACTGCAGCAACGACGCGGGACCAACCAACCAACTGCTGTTCAACTTCCTGCGGGACTGCGGTGCAGCGGGACTGCGGTCCTGCGGGACTGCGGTGCACGACGCGGGAGTGCTGCCCCATGCTCCGCGCCCACCGGCTGCCTGCCTGCCTGCCTGACTGGCTGCCTGCCTGACTGAGATAGCGGCCAGAGCGGTATACTCGACGTGGGTAAGGGAGCCACCGAAGTGGGAATAATTAGTGAAGAGGACGTGGAGTGGAACGCCGGCAGTATAGTGAAGGTGGGTGAAGGGTAGTTCGGACGCGACGGCGGGGTCGGGCGCTCGGCATGGCGGGGCACAGCTCGGTGGAGTGGGGTGGGGCAAGCACTGCTGCACGGAAGCGCCGGGCCTTCATGAACGGTAGTACAGTACAGCGCACACACAACTGCTGCAATAAGGATGGCCCGGGGTGAGGGAAACACAACACAGGCAGGGCAGGGGGGGAGGCAGGGCAGGGGCAAGTCAGGAGCAGGGGCGGGGTGGGTGTGTTGGGAGGCATGCGGCCTGGGGGTGACAGAACAAGCGGACGCAAGGACAAGGGGGGATGTGGGGGAGGAGATGGACATGAATGCGGGGGTCAGCCGTTGGGGCACGTCGAAAAATTGACAAGCGAGCAAAAGTTACCCGGCGAAGGGGGATGTGGGGGAAGACATGGAGATGGATGCGGGGGTCAGCTGTTGGGGCACGGTGAAAAATACGGTAGGGTGTGTCGGGAGGGGGGGAAGGAAAAACGAGGGGTCGAGAGTAGGGAAACCCGACGGAGAAATTTGTGGGGCAGGGGAAGAGGAAGGGGGATGCGGACCGGCTGTGTGAGGTACCCACATGCATGAGGAGTACCCTATGATGGCGAGATCGCAGGGGTGATGCCGGGCAAGACGTGCCACTGAGGTGCACAGCATGGGAGGGGCAGGCAGGCAGGGAACAGGGGCAGGCAGGCAGGGAACAGGGGCAGGCAGGGCAAGGGGCAGGGGGGGTAATAAGAACGGCCAGGGGCGAAGGAAATGCAACACAGGCAGAACAGGGGGGACGGCAGGCAGGGTGGGGGCAAGTCAGGGGCAGAGGTGGGGTGAGTGTGTTGGGAGGCATGCGGCCTGGGGGTGACAGAACAAGCGGGGGCAAGGGCAAGGGGGGATGTGGTGGAGGAGATGGACATGGATGCATGGGGCAGCCGTTGGTGTGAGGGGAATAGACTGGGGAACCGGCATCATTTCATCCCCCCAGCATCCATGGATAACATCACGGGATGGGTGGGTGGCGGTGGGCAAGACGGAGTGCAGCGGAGCATGGGGTGAAGCGAGGCTGGGCATTGGGGAGCCCTAGGGGGCTTGGGGTGGCATTGAGGGGCCCCCGGGTGGGGTTGGGTGGAGCATAGGGTGAGTCGAAGTGGGGTGCAACATGGTGGGGTGGGATGGGGTTGCGGTTTCGGTTCCGGTTTTGGTTGCACTCGTGGTTTCGGTTGCGGTTTCCGTTTCGGATTCGGTTTCGGTTGCTGTTGCGCTTTCGGTTTCGGTTTCGGTTTGGGTTTCGGTTTCCGTTTCGGTTTCGGTTTCGGTTACGTTAGTTTCGGTTTTGGTTTCGGTTTCTGTTTTGATTTCGGTTTCGGTCGCGGTTACGATGCATTCAGTGCGGTTGCGGTTGCGGTTACGGTTGCGGTTTTGGTTTCGGTTTCGGTTGCAGTTGCGGTTGCGGTTGCGCCGCGAAAGGGATTTGCTAAGCGAGCCCAAAGGGCGAGCCGAAGGCCAGTTGATGCCGGGGCCACTCGTGCATTTTTCACACTTGTGGGGTTTGGACAATTGGTTCTCCAACTCTGGCATGTCTCTAAACTGCTGAGTCGCAAGGTCGTGTCGAATGAAATCTGAGGTCGTCGGTTCGAAACCTCACGCATGCATAATTTATTTTTTAATTTTTCCTCATCTCGCGCACCCGTGCCTCCAGAAGTCGCCGGTTCAAATCCTGTGCGACCCTTTTTCGTTCTTCGTTTTCGTTTGTCGTTTTTTCATTTTTCGTTTCATTTTCGTTTTTTTCTCAAGAAGTGCAGAGCATGGGGGTGCGACGTGGTGGCATTCACGCAAGAGCACAGCAGGGGCAGGCAGGGAGGGGCAGGCAGGCAGGGGCAGGCAGGCAAGGGGAACGCAACGCAGGCAGAGCAGGGGGGAGGGGGGCAGGGCAGGGGAAAGTCAAGGGCAGAGGCGGGGTGGGTGTGTTGGGAGGCATGCGGCCTGGGGGTGACAGAACAAGCGGGGACAAGGCCGATCAGCCGTTACTCATCATTTCATCCCCTACCCCCTACCCCCTACGATAAAGGCCAAAGGCCGTTGATCCCCCAGCATCCCTGGAGGTCAGGGTGCGTGCTGCGTGGAGCGGCGGGCAAAGTAGAAGGCGTATGGGTAGCCAGCGAGAGGAATAGTGGCCGTGGCTAGGGGGAGGATGCGGGAGTCAGCCGTTGATCCCCCAGCATCCGTGGAGGTCAGGGTGCGTGCTGCGTGCAGCGGCGGGCGAAGTACAAGGCGTATGGGCACGCAGGACAGATCAGGGGCAGGCAGGCAGGGGCAGGCAGGGGCAGGCGGGCAGGCAGGGAGCAGGGGCAAGCAGGGCAAGGGGCAGGAGGGGTAATAAACACGGCCCCGGACGAGGGGAACGCAACGCAGGCAGGGCAGGGGGGGCGGGGGCAAGTCAGGAGCAGGGGCGGGGCGGGGTGGGCCAGGAGATGGAGATGGCTGCGGGGGTCAGCTGTTGCGGGGGCTCTGAGTGGGGAAACCGAGTGGGGAACCGGCATCATTTCATCCCCCAGCATCCGTGGATAAGATGACCGGATGGGTGGGCGGGGATTTGGGGGCCAACGGGGAGCTTGGGGTGGCATGGTGTGGCACTGGGGGGCCCCCGGGGGGCTTGGGGTGTTATTGGGTGCCATTTAGGAGCCCCCGGGGTGAGGCGGACCGGCGTGGAGCATGGGCCGAGGTGGAGCGGGACGAAGCATGGGGCGAAGCATGGGGGGCTGCACGAGGTACCCACATGCATGAGGAGTACCCCGTGATGGTGAGATCGCAGGGTTTGGAGTAGGGAAACCAGACGGGGAAATTTGTGGGGCGGGAGGAGGAAGGGGGAGAAGGGAGGGGAACATCACAGAGAGGGGAGAAGGACGGCAGGATGGGAGGGGGGAAAAAGGGGAACGACAGCAGGATGGGAGGCGATGCGACGTTGCTTCTCGAATGTGGCATAAGGCAGGGTGTGTCGGGAGGGGGGGAAGGAAAAACGAGCGGTCGGGAGGGTGGGTACAAGGGGGCGGAGCATGGGGCGAGGTGGACCGGGGTGGAGCATGGGGCGGGGTGGGGCGGGGTGGAGCATGTGGTGAAGCGGGGCGGCATGGAGCGAGGTGGGGCGGGGCGGAGCATGGGGCCAGGTGGAGCACCGCGGAGCATGTGGCAAGATGAAGCGGTGCGGAGCATGAAGTGGAGCGGAGCATGGGGTGGATCGGCGTGGAGCATGAGGCGGGTGCGGGTGCGGGTGCGGTTGCGGTTGTGGTTGTGGTTGCGGTTGCGGTTGCGGTTGCGGTTGCGGTTGCGGTTGCGGTTGCGGTTGCGGTTGCGGTTGCGGTTGCGGTTGCGGTTGCGGTTGCGGTTGCGGTTGCGGTTGCGGTTGCGGTTGCGGTTGTGGTTGCGGTTGCGGTTGCGGTTGTGGTTGTGGTTGTGGTTGCGGTTGCACTTGCGGTTACGGTTGCGGTTGCAGTTGCGGTTGCGGTTGCGCCGCGAAAGGGATTTGCTAAGCGAGCCCAAAGGGCGAGCCGAAGGCCAGTGCAAATCCCTTTGGGATTTGATACCAGGGCCACTCGTGCATTTTTCAGACTCTGGAAGCGTGTACCGGGGTTTTCCAATTTTGGCATGTCTGTAAAACGGTCGATTCGCTAGGTTGCCGACGAAGGAAAGTAGAGGTCGCCGGTTCGACTCCCAGTCGACCAATAATTATTTAAAATCAGAGGTCGCCAGTTTAAATCGTGCGCGACCCTCTTTTTAATTAAATTTTATTTTTCAAAAGACCAGGAGCCTGTTACTGCTTTGTTAGTAGCAGCACTGCAGCAACGACGCTGGACTGCTGCCCCATGCTCCGCGCCCACCGTGCGAGCAGATTCCATACCAACTGCTATTCAACTTCCTGCGGGACTGCGGTGCAGCGAAATGTGAGCAATACGGCTGCCTGGCTTGCCTGGCTGCCTGGCTGACTGCCTGACTGGCTGCCTGCCTGACTGCGTGGCTGGCTGCCTGGCTGGTGAATCGAAGAGAGGGGAGCAGGACGGCACTCCTGCGGGGAAGGAAGAACGAGGAGTCGGAAGTAGGGAAACAAAACGGGGAATCTTTTTAGGACAGGACAGGTTCCGATATGATGTAAATGGCGTTTCGATTGCCGATTCGGACCGCTGCACCGCTGCACAAGACATATACCATATCACTACCTATTAAACTTCGTGCGGGACTCCAATTCATTGAAAGTCTTCATCGCCGGTGTGCGACACATTTTTGTATGGAATGAATCCAGAAGTTGCCGCTTCGGTCGCCGGTTCGGTCGCCGGTCCGGGATTCGCCGATTCGCTCGGCGGTTCGGTCGCCACTCGGCAAACGTGCTGCGGGACTGGAATTTATTAAAGCCCTTATTCGCCGGTATGCCAGGCATTTTTTCATGGAAGAAATGCAGAAATCGCCGTTTGGATTGCCGCTCGGTACGAGCAATACCTGCTACACGACCGTTCGTCCGTGTTGAAGAAATCGCTGCGATTTAGTTCTCAGTCCATCTCAGTCCATTATGAACACAAATGTTACCACATGAAGGTGAACAGCTGTTATGGATTGTTCGCGCCTTCCTACGCAGCAACGATACCGCTCGTAAACTAGCTCACAACCACGAATGGAAGAAACTCACTGAACTTATTCAACCTGAACTCATCAAAGAAGGAATTAAGATACCAACAGACTTTCCGCATTGGCTCACACAGCAGAAAAACAACCTGGACAACCTTACAGCTCCCAACCCAGCAGATATCGGGTGCGTCTTCCATGAATACGTCACAAACAAAAAGGACAACTTCCTAACAGCATTGCAGCAGCGACGCTGGAATGCCGCCGCGAACATTCTGCAAAAACACCGCCTTTGTCAGCAGATTCCATACCAGCAGCTCTTCAACTTCCTGCGGGACTGCGGTGCAGCTAAATGCGAGCAATACAGTGTAGTTATTGCGGACGCAAGCGTGCAAGCAACAGCGGCAGCCCTTGAGCACGACGGGAACGACCCGCTACAACTTCTCGCCAACGCCATGGGCTTCAACGACCCACCGGCCTTTCCGGAGCGGAACAGCCTCTTCGATGCCGCGAAGGCAGCAGTGGAACAGGCAGCCGCGGCAGGCAGCACAGCGCAAGCATCCCAAGCCGCACTGCACCTGGATGACGACAGCCGCGACGCCCTGAAGTTCAGGCGCCTGCTGGACGATAATCTCCCGCTGCACCCATGCTGCGTGTGCGGCATCCGCATGCGGCGCTGCGACCTGCGGGTACATACATACTTGCACAACGTGGCGCTGCTGCAGCCGCTTCTATACAGCACCCGTGAAGTGGACCAGGCAGTGCATCGCCTCAACCACACCACGCTCTGGACGGCACCGGCATCGGCAAGCAGTGATCCAGGACCCTCTACCAGCACAGCGCCGGCACAGCCATTTGCAGTGCAGTACCACCTGCTTGGCGACGAGCGTGCCGGTTGCATTCGAGCTACCGGCAACGGGGACGCCGAGCTTGACATCTGCCGCCATTGCAGCAGCAGCCTTGCTAACGACACGGTGCCACCCCTATCGTACAAGGCAGTCGACAACGGGCCCCGGCCCGCACACCTTGCGCAGCTAACGATGCTCGAGGAGCGTGTGGTGGCACCTGCCCGCGTACTACGGCACCTGGCCATCTGCCGGCATGCACGTGACCGTTCTGCCGCCGCATCGGAAGTCGGACATGCACTCCTGCGGGCACACATCATCAGCTTCAACAATCCAGGACCGGACAGCCTGGCGGCCATGTTTCCTTTGCCCCCTGACCGTGTGCCGGAAATCGTGTCGGTTGTGCTTGTTGCAGCAGCACAGACCGAGGCTGAAATCATTGACCTCGCAAAGCGCACAAATGCCCTCCACCTGCGAGGCCGTGTCATCGCCTGCTGGGCGCGCTGGCTGCCTTGCGGGGCAGTTGCGCCGCGAAAGGGATTTGCTAAGCGAGCCCAAAGGGCGAGCCGAAGGCCAGTGGATACCAGGGCCACTCGTGCATTTTTCGTATAGATGGGTTGTGGACAATTGGTTCTCCGATTTTGGCATGTCTCTAAACCGCTGAGACGCAAGGTCGTGTCGAATGAAATCTGAGGTCGTCGGTTCGAAACCTCAGACATGCATAATTTATTTTGAAATTTTTCCTCATCTCGCGCACCCGTGCATCCAGAAGTCGCCGGTTCAAATCCTGTGCGACCCTTTTTCGTTCTTCGTTTTCGTTTGTCGTTTTTTCATTTTTCGTTTCATTTTCGTTTTTTTCTCAAGAAGTGCAGAGCATGGGGGTGCGACGTGGTGGCATTCACGCAAGAGCACAGCAGGGGCAGGCAGGGAGGGGCAGGCAGGCAGGGGCAGGCAGGCAAGGGGAACGCAACGCAGGCAGAGCAGGGGGGAGGGGGGCAGGGCAGGGGAAAGTCAAGGGCAGAGGCGGGGTGGGTGTGTTGGGAGGCATGCGGCCTGGGGGTGACAGAACAAGCGGGGACAGGGCCGATCAGCCGTTACTCATCATTTCATCCCCCAGCATCCGTGGATAAGATGACGGGATGGCTGAGTAGCGGTGGGTCAGGCGGCGGGTGGGTCAGGGGCTGCATAGTAGGGCGGAAGTAGGTGTGGACGAGGGCGAGGAGGTCAGGGTGCATGGTGCGGCGGGCGAAGTAGATGGCGGAGCATAGGGCGAGGCAGAGCGGCGTGGAGCACAGCCGGGGGGCTTCGGATGGCATTGAGGACCCCCGGGGGGTTTGGGTTGGCATCAGGAGTGCGGACCGAATCGAATCCCAATCGGCCAATTTATATTTTCAACCAGAGGTCGCCGGTTCAAATCCTTCACGACCCTATTTTTAATTAAAACTTATTCTTCAAAAGACCAGGAGCCTGTTACTGCTTTGTTAGTAGCAGCACTGCAGCAACGACACTGGAGTGCTGCCCCATGCTCCGCGCCCACTGTGCGAGCAGATTCCATACCAACTGCTGTTGAACTTCCTGCGGGACTGCGGTGCAGCGAAATATGAGCAATACGGCTGCCTGGCAGGCGGGCCATGCATGGGGCGAGGCGCAGCGGGGCACAGCATGGGGCGAGGCGGGGTACTACGGAGCATACTGCAGAGCGGGGCCGAGCATGGGGTGGGGTGGGGTGGAGCATGGAGTGGAGCGGAGCGGGATGGAGCATGCGGCGAGGTGAGCCGCGGCGCCATGCAGCATGGGACGGGGCGGGCCGGACAGGAGCATGGGGCGGGGTGGAGCGGGACGGAGCATGGGGCGATGTGGGGCGCGGCGGAGCACGGGGAGGAGACGGACGGCAGGATGGGAGGGGGGAGAAAAGGAGAACGATGGCAGGATGGGGCGGGGCGGAGCATGGGGCGATGTGGGGCGCGGCGGAGCACGGGGGAGGAGACGGACGGCAGGATGGGAGGGGGGAGAAAAGGAGAACGACGGCAGGATGGGGCGGATGAAGTGAAAGCGGGAAAAGTGAAAGCGGCGGGAAGGACAGGCATGGGAGCGGAGCAGTGCGGAGCATGGGGCGGGGCGACAGAACAAGGACTGCAGGGGGCGACAGAGAGTGGAGCGGAGCATGGGGTGGAGCATGCCGGCCGTGGCGCCGTGCAGCATGGGGCGGGGCGGGGTGGAGCAGAGCATGCGGCAGGGCGGCACGGAGCATAGGGCAGGGTGGACTGGAGCGGAGCAAGGGACAGGGTGGGGCAGAACATGAGCGTGAAGCATGAGGCGAGGCGGAGTGGGGCGGCATTGGGGGGCCCCCAGGGGGCTTGGGGTGCCATTGGGGGGCCCTGGGGAGCTTGGGGTCGCATTGGGACGCCCTGGGGAGGTTGGGTGGCATTTGGGGGCCCCCAGGAGGCTTGGGGTGACATTGGGGGCCCCCCAGGAAGCTTGCGGTGGTATTGGGGGGCGCCCGGGGGGCTTGGGCTGGCATTGGGGGTCCCCGGGGAGCTTGGGGTTGCGGTTGCGGTTGCGGTTGCGGTTGCGGTTGCGGTTGTGATTGCGGTTGCGGTTGCGGTTGCGGTTGCGGTTGCGGTT
This sequence comes from Pleodorina starrii, assembly GCA_030267565.1. Lineage (NCBI taxonomy): Eukaryota > Viridiplantae > Chlorophyta > Chlorophyceae > Chlamydomonadales > Volvocaceae > Pleodorina > Pleodorina starrii. The sequence goes on along the minus strand of BRXU01000021.1, from coordinate 365,479 downwards.
GCGGTTGCGGTTGCGGTTGCGGTTGCGGTTGCGGTTGCGGTTGCGGTTGCGGTTGCGGTTGCGGTTGCAGTTGCGGTTGCGGTTGCGGTTGCGGTTGCGGTTGCGGTTGCGGTTGCGGTTGCGGTTGCGGTTGCGGTTGCGGTTGCGGTTGCGGTTGCGGTTGCGGTTGCGGTTGCGGTTGCGGTTGCGGTTGCGGTTGCGGTTGCGGTTGCGGTTGCGGTTGCGGTTGCGGTTGCGGTTGCGGTTGCGGTTGCGGTTGCGGTTGCGGTTGCGGTTGCGGTTGCGGTTGCGGTTGCGGTTGCGGTTGCGGTTGCGGTTGCGGTTGCGGTTGCGGTTGCGGTTGCGGTTGCGGTGTCGCTTTCGGTTGCGGTTGCAGTTGCACCGCGAAAGGGATTTGCTATGCGAGCCCAAAGGGCGAGCCGAAGGGCGAACCTGAAAATTGAGAAACGTAGTTTTTACCGAGCCAATTGCAGTAACACCAACAGCCCCACCGCACCGGTCGATCGGTGTTTTGTGCTTTCATTCATCTCGGTCGTGTCAGCGTAGCTCAATTGGTAGAGCACTCGCTTGTCAATTCGGTGGTCATGGGATCGATCCCATGCTTGGTCGAATTGGTAATGGGTAGACGTGAGTTCGAATCCCACCGCTGGCCCCTGGCATTAGCCAGGGTGAATAACGGTGAGTCCGGCCCGCTAAACTCCGGATCGTGCAGGGGCGCTCGAGAAAATGTCCCAGATCAATCAGTCCGCCCGTCAGGTCTGATTCACCCTGGTGATCGCGCCGAACGGAGAAGAAATTACTCCCTAGGCCCGGTCCCCTAAACACACGCGAGAGTCTGTCTCCGCGTAAAATTAATTAATTAATTAACATCTCGGTCGTTTACCGTATATCAATTTCGTGTATCGCACCGTACATATAGACAACCTGGGGCTGGAAGTCAAGTACCTGGGCTGCTACGCGGACAACTCCGGTGGGGCGGCCTTCCCCATTCCGCTCAGCACGGGCGGTCCCGTCAACCGCCCAACCATAACCGTCAACAGGTACGGTAGCGAACGGTCTGCGTGGATAGATGCATATTAGCGGCTATATATGCATGCGTAGCAATTATAATATGTTACAGTTTTTGATTTACCGGCGGGCCTGACGCTGCTGCCCAGCAGGGGACGCTATCTAAAGTAAGCAAGGCGACCCTGGAAGGGACGATGCCCGCCCCCGACCCAATCAAGCGCGAAAAATGCTGGATTACGCTGCTCCCCAAATAAGTGCGTGCACGCACCTGTGCGTGTATTGCCGGGTAGTTCCTAGGCGAAATCAAGGCCGCCTGCCCCCGGCCCCCGCCCACCCACCCCCTGCCCTCCGCTCCACCCCGGCACGCCCAGATGTGTCGACGTCGCCAAGGCCAGCCCCGTCAACGCCGCCGCCGGCTTCTTCGTGGCCATGCAAAAGACCTTTGCTTGTTACGGGTCGTACGACCCGCCTCAGTCCATCCTCAGCTTCAACAAGCTCCCAGATTCGAGCTGCACGCCGTGTGTCGCAGACGAGGGGCAAAGGTGCGGCGGGATGCCGGCCAACGGCGTCACACGCACCGCGCTCTACTGGATGGATATACGCGGTGTGAGCATGCCAGCCACATAAGTGAACGTGAAGTGCGGCTTACTTGACCGTATATATGCACCAGCGTAAATCAGGTATCCCTGCTGAGGGCAGCAATTATATATCATACGAATACGCTCGACCGGGGGGCGAGGCGTGTGTCGGGGGTCCGAAGAGGTGCGTGCGTGGGGTGACGGGTTTCCCCGGTCCCAGCCCTGCCGCGGTGCATGCGAGCGACCTGTCTGTTGCTTACTACGTGCCTGCTGCGGGCTTTGGTTCGGCAAGGGGCGTGTATGAAGGTTCCATTTGTCTCCTGGTGATGACCATGGCGTTGAGCGGCTATCTATCCCCTGGGAAGTGCCTGAGATAGAGTTAGGACACTGAATTTGTGACCGGAAGGTCATGAATTCGATTCCGGCCTTCGCAGCAGGGGGCTGGGTGACCGATGGGGGCCCTGGTGTGGGACGAACAGCTGGCGATCACATGGCTCTTTAGCCGTGTCCCTGTCCCCTGCACTGGCAGAATTTATCACGGACTTATCACGGAGTATCCTTTGCGTGCGTCCGCGCTTGTAGCGTTTTCGCGACCAGGTTATCGAGCTTTGAAAGAACTTGAGGTTATCAAGCTTGCTTTGAAATGTGAGTTATCGAGCTTTTATACAAAGTTGAGGTTGTCGAACTTTGAAAATATTTGCGGGCGTCTGCTGTGTATGTGGCCGATGACATGCTTCTTATTCGGCTTTCAGTCGCTGTATATGCGGGAGGGGCCGAAAGGTTACTGGTTGGAACAGCCAGCTGGCGCCATCGGGCCGTCCGGTGTTATTAAGAGGGATAATAATCACGTGAATTATGTACGTAGCAGGACTGTTGCGCATCGGGGCATACTGGCATATATAGCGCCATAGCGGGTGGAATCAAACGTTGGGTTGGGTGGTCCAGTCGGCAACGAACCGGTGCGTGTGTCCGCTGCTGTGCGTGCGTGCGTGCGTGCTGCGACCGCGACCACCGCAACCTACCGACCGAAACGGCGGTGTGTGAGTAGTCCGGTGGTGCCCTACCTGACAATGTGGACAGTGCGAGCGCGCTCGCACGGCTCGAGCCGTGCGTGGCGACGGATACGGACCCATCGTTAGTATGCAGGGATTACTGTACGGCATCGATCACGTATATCGAGCTGACGCATCCCCGAAATCTGGGCATCTGGGGATTTACTACGGACCAGATCTGCCTTTCGTATCATGCACTAACGAGCTTTTTTCGACAGGACAACGTGCCATTTTCTCCTTAACAAATAAGCTGCGACGGCTTCTTCTTCCCGGGGTAGGGCTTAAATGCTTTAATGCCGGCACAGATCCGGCCAATCCTCTCTTACGGGGCTCAAATCTGGGCTCCGGACGTTCTTGTTCAGATCCTGGAGGCAGACGAATCGCGGACTTGCTTGTTTGATAGGGCTATTGCCGACCGGATGGTAGGGCTACAGCTCTTGTATTTACGTGCCTTAGCGTGTGTTAAAACTACTACCACCACGTTGGTGTTTTGGGACTTGGGCCAACAGCCCCTTCATTTGTTTTGGGCGAGACTTATCTTTCGTTTTTTAAATAAGTTGGTGGAGTCGGAGAGTTCTATTTACCACCATGTTTTTAGAGAAGAGCTACGTCTCGCCTTAATGGGAGACGGTCTTCATGATTCGGGGGTTGCGAAGGTCCTTAGGGTGCTTCGTTCGGGCGCTGGGGTACGACGTGGATAGTAGTGCGACTGGGAGTTTGGATGCCGAGAGCAAGGTGGATGCTCTGTCTTCCCATAAGTTGAATGTTCCTTTGCTGCTTAAGGATAATCTGGATGCGGGTTGGGCTAATGAACGTCTCACTACTGTAGATGCTCGTGACTTTGTCTCGGATAACCGTCGGCCGGGGGTAAAAATGTGCCGTTACGAGCGTTGGATGGGCGACCCCAGCCACCTCAAGTCTTACAGCCATCATCGGAGTTTGATCCGTTTCCGCCTGTGTTGTTGGGCTATTGAGGTTAACCGCCCGAATGGTAGAACGAGAGCGAATCGTGTTAGTTTGCCCTATGTGTAGTACCGGTGCGGTTGAAGACGAGTGCCACGTTTTTCTGGAGTGTCCTGCTTATGAAGGCATTCGCCAGAATTTGCAGCTGTCGGCTGCGTTGCCCAATGGTAACATGTGCGCTGTCATGACTCTAGGGGATCAGCGTTTAATTGCTAAAGTGCTCCACGAGATGCGTCGGTTGCGAAGTCTGAGTACTGGCATACCAGTTTAACTTCGTTGCTTACTCAATATTTCCTTTACGTTTCCTTTCTTGTTTTCAATTTAGCTTTATCGGGTTCTAGTGGTTCATGAGCCTCCTGGCACGTCTGGGCCTTACGAGCTCAAAGCTTGTAACATCATCATCATCATCATCATCATCATCATCATCATCATCATCATCATCATCATCATCATCATCATCATCATCATCATCATCATCATCATCATCATCATCATCATCATCATCATCATCATCATCATCATCATCATCATCATCATCATCATCATCATCATCATCATCATCATCATCATCATCATCATCATCATCATCATCATCATCATCATCATCATCATCATCATCATCATCATCATCATCATCATCATCATCATCATCATCATCATCATCATCATCATCATCATCATCATCATCATAATTCACGGCGAGGCGGCGCTCTGTGGTTTTAGTACCGGTGGTGTAGGGAAATCTAGATATCATACCGATCATAAGCCCAGATAAGCCGTACGGGCCGAACGCGTATTCTTCCAATCCCAGGGGCATGCCCTAAACAGAGCAAGGAATCATGCCAAAAGAGCAACTCAGAGCCACCTCACCCTTGCCCTCAACAGACGTAATGCCCACACAGCCCCGCTATCAGCGAAAAAGCAGGGTCGGATGCGGGAACGGAGTGTGTGTCAATCATCACCTACCGCTCTAGACAGTGCCCCCCCCCCAACAATACAATCAAGAAGGAACACTACCATTCGCAGATCACGGGGGCTGCTGCGATATCGGGGTGGGCACGCGAAACAATCCCGGCATCACGGTAGGGGGAAGGGGGCGGTCGAGGCAGCGTCTGCTAGTCTTTATCTTAGCCATGGCCATCAAGCAAGTCCTACCTGCTGGCAACACCATCGGTCCAGACGGCGGTTTCTGAGGCGTGTCCTGTCCAAGTGCCTGGCTCAGGGTAACCAAAACCTCGTACAACGCCTCGAAGACCGCCGTCTGGACCGACGGGGTTGCCAGGTAGGACTTGCTTGATGGCCATGGCTAAGATAAAGACTAGCTGCATGCAAGTGGCTCGTCGCCCACACGTACATCGAAACCGGCATCAGCTAGCCCCGGGGCCCACATGGGAGCTTCCATTCCCATCCATCATCTATCCCAAATGCTGGCACCAGCAAACGCTCCAACTGACCTTCGCTCAGCAGAGTGCCAAACACGTCCTGGCAGATACCCAGGAACGGCAACCATAGCTGAAAAAGTACGCCCGGTCCCGCCCATGGAGGAATACGGCGGATAGAACAGGTCGACGCCGAGGGAAGCATTTTTTGTGGAGAGAGTGCCCGTCCGGCCCTTCGCACCAGTGATGACACGCTTTCCACGGGCGGGTGCGGGCGGCGGCACCAGGGTGGCTATCTTATTTTGCTGAGTATCTACGGCCAGAGATACTCCTGACTCAGAAGCGCTGAGAGTATCTGTCATCAGGATCTGTCCAGGAGGCGGTAGGGGATTTTCCCGGCTGAACACGGCCCCGGGAGATATCATGGCCACCTGCGAGGCCGCATTATCTAAACGTTCAGGTTTTTGCACGGCAAAATTATGATCAAAATTCCAAATTTTTCTCCCGGATATATATTCATATCTTAAAAGAGCCACCCTGGGCGGCACATCTTGACCATCCCCGGTATCAGCCCTGTCCTTCATACAACTCGGCCTCCTTGGGCATCTCAACTTGTGGAGCACCGTAGCTCGCGGGTTTGGTATCTATCCCCTACAGCAGCCGACTCACTTTTTGGGTCCGAGTCTGCCTGTCCGTCGCCCCCAAAGTCCGCCTGATACAGGCGCGGATCAAGGGTGTCGTTGTCCCCTTCGGCCGGCACCTCCGTTTGGTCTCCGAGGCTGGGGCGGCGGGGAAGGGAACGGGAAGGACAGCGGGTCCTGGTAGCATGGTCCGCTGGCGGCGGACGAGAACTCGGCGCCGAAGGCACGCCTAAGGGTGACCCGTTGCCCATGCCACTATAATCTATGGCTGCTATGTTCCTTTGCCAGGCATGAAGAGCGACGTAGCATAAGATTTTTAAATAACCTCTCGTGTAACGCCGAGGTTACAGGTGCCGTACAATCGGCTAGCATAAAGCCTAAGAAAGGCGTCGCACAGCATCTCGAGTAGACTTTGCTCCGCCCAAGCACTACATTGGTATCGAGACCAGTACTGTCGTACAGTCTCTCAGAGGTCGTCAGTTCGATCCCTGTTATTCGCGGAAAGGCTTCCACTCCAGAAAACCTTGCAAATTAAGGCTAGAGGCATGTATGCCGCGGCATGACCTGACTTGGGAAGTTGTCCACCCCAATGCCGAAGACCTGGCTAAGACCCCAGGCATGCAAAGGTGGTGAAAGGCGGAGTGGACTGTGCACAGACACTGCGAGGACGCAGTGAGGACCGAGGACGTTCCCTTCAGAGGGGGGGGAATGTAACGCCGAGGTTACAGGTGCCGTACAATCGGCTAGCATAAAGCCTAAGAAAGGCGTCGCACAGCATCTCGAGTAGCCTTTGCTCCGCCCAAGCACTACATCTCGCCTCTCTCGCGTCGCTCGGTTGCCTGTTGCAATCTGATTCGCTCGGATCATCTAAGGGTGGCCACTCTGATGCGTACATACGGTTCAGACATGTGTCTAGGCGCATGCAGGACAGCTTTGCCCGCTTACTTGCCACAGCCTAGCAGCGCTAAACACGTATCTCAGCATCAAGACGTCATTAGCACGCTCAATATTATGCAGAACAATACGTATTATGTACAGCACTGGATAAAGGACGTAAGTATAGTATGTACGTAGAGGAAGGAGGATGTAATGTTACGTACAGGATTCTCTACGTAGCTACGTACGGGTAGGTGCGCCCAATATGATACAGTTAGTCTTTGAACCGACATAACAATATGTTACAGCGCACGACAAATGCCGAAAAAATTCAGAGGTGTCCTCATATGTGTTAGTTGTACCTCGCCCGCATCTCAGCTAACAGTTTGAACATTAGCAGGAATTAGCCCACGGGAAACGGGGTTGGGTACTCGCACCCTATTGTGATACAGGTACCCTATTGTGATACACACGCATAGGAACTCCGTACGGAAAGGCGGTTCAGTTGCCGGGAACACCCCCCCTCCTGCATCCTACCCATAGAAATATCATATAGGCATCCTGGATGGGTGGGTGGGTGCGTGGGTGGGTGGGTGGGTGGCTGGGTGAGTGGGTGGCTGGGTGGGTGGCTGGGTGAGTGGGTGGCTGGGTGGGTGGCTGGTTGGCTGGCTGGGTGGCAACAAGTGGAAGGCTAAAACAACGCTGTCGCTGTAGATGGCACATGCTTGGCAATTCCGCGCATGAAAAATTACTGCATGTAAATCGTACAATTGTACGTCTTGGATAATTATTTGGAGATTTGTGAATGCAGCATGACGACAAAATAAATTCTTGTATCATAATACAGGGTGTATCATATTGGGCGCACCTACCCGTATGGTAACAATACGCATCCTCCTGAGGTGGAACCGGTGAACTGGGCGGCCCGCAGAAAGAAGACCGCATCGTGTGTGCATTTGTGGCTTGGCCTCCAACAACCAGTTGGCCCCTCATAGTTCGTCCCTTGCAATGAGTCCATGCATGGATGGTCCGAGGCCGCACTTGCTCCAACGCACGCATACAGCCAGAAGTCCTATTCGTTCCAACGTATACCGCGTTGTTCATCATACGTATCCTAACGTATGCATGAACGAATGTGAACATGACGGCGTCTCTTCGTTTCGACATCCAATTATATATAAATATATAAATGATAACAGCAACCTAGCGGAGGGCCTTTTCGAAGCTTGTTTGCGGGATGATGCGGTTCAACTACAAGTCATTTTTATGCGGCAGATTGTGGGGGCGGCGAGGCCTGCCCAACGGCTGCTGTTTGCCGAAATGGCACAGCTCCCGCTGCAGTACTACATGGCCAAACAGGTTGTTGGTTTCTGGAATCGCGTCCGAAAGCAGGCTGGTTCTCTCGCGTTGGCGGTACTGCGGCAGGAAATACACGACGCACTTACTGACCCAGCTGGGTCTGGCTGGGGTGCTGCAGTGTTGCGGTTGTTAACGTATCTCGAAATCGACATCTGGAGTGGGATGCCGCAGGACGTCAGTGGTTTCGATAACTGAAGGTTTTCTGAGTGCAACGCTAGAAAACCAAGGTTTTCTGTGAACTCAGAGGAGTTGTGCCCTCATAAGGGCGTTGGTACGGCACATGGTGCCAGTTAAGGTGTCCGCGAAGGCGTGGAGGAGTGATTTTCGGGTTTTGTAGCTACATAGGGTGGTTGCTGCGAGGCTGTGGGCATTAAGGCCTTAGCGATAGCTTTCGCGGTAGCCGGCCCTCACCCGGCCTACCTACCGAATAAAGACGGCTTTCATTGCTTGCAGGTACCCTTTGTGTGTAACGAACGATGATTTCTCATGAAAACCGCATCGATTGGTTGTTAAGTAAACCACTCCCCGAAGGAACGATTGTGACAGCGCTGAGGGAGCGGTTGATGAGTGGGTGGGAGCACGAGCGTTTAAGTGTACCGCCAGAGGCTTACCCGTCTGTATTTTTTCGACTGGTCTATAGTCACCCCTGTCGTCTATTAGACCAAATCTAGGAAAGATCGTCTATAGGTACCCGATGTATAGGCACTCGTCTATTGTCATTGGGTATAGACGATGGTGTATATACGAGCATAGACGATAAAAGTTCATGTAGGGAAGATCTCTTTTTTATGTAGCAGTATGATGGCCATAGTCGTGTTATACATCAGTGTGGTTGGTATGAGATTGCCTCCAAACAATTTGGGCTCAGCACTTCTACACAGGTGATGGTCTATAGGTGACGGAGGCTATACCGACTATACCGACCGCTATACTGACTGGCTATAGACGACGGTATATACCATGACAGGTGATGACAGAGATACTTTGACTCAAATCCTCCAGTTGTTACATGGGTAAACCGTACAGCCTTTGGCACATGGACGAAGTCTGAAATCTAGTTTCAACCACAAAAGAAGCATCAAGGTGCCCCTTGTGGGTGGCCTGCACCCCGACAGGCGGATCCCCGGGTTTGCCAGGGTGATTGGCCCGCACCACCGCCTTTTGAATGCTCGCTCATGGCCGCGCCACCTTTCGCAGGTAATGGTACCCAAAGCTCCGGATTGGTAGCAGGAAGTGGGATGCGTCAAATTTTGGCGGCAAACATTATTCGTCGACTGCATTCACCACACCTGGCCCTCCTTGCTGAAAGTGATGTCATAGATAGAGACTGCCTTTGCGACGGCCGGCGTGTATGCAACATAGCCTTCATAAACTAATGCCTCCCCCGGGCGCAGCTGTGATATGCCACTGGCGAGCAAGTATGAGCTCGACCGGACAGCACGGGCTGTCCGTTTATGCTTAACAACTAACGTCCTCCTTCAAGCGGCCCAGGGAAACAAGGACCGCACTTGCCGCCATTATCTCCGAGCTACAATGGCATTATATATTATCTTAGCCGCACAAATAATTCCTCAAAACTATCGGACATATTATGCCTTACTATTGGTGCCATTCCCTTTGCGCCACTGCTGATATTGGTTGGTATGTTGTCGTACGTCTTGGAAAATGGAAAAGGCGTACGACAGTCGACAATCGGAGCGAGAACCGAGGAAAAACCTTCGGTCAGCTGCGCTTTCGACGTCATAACAAACCAAGCTCAGTCTATTTGATCGCTTCGCTCCTTCGAGACTAAGCTACTGCAAGTCGACTGCCGGCTAGTGCTGCATAAAGTCAACATGGAACTTGACAAGGCGGATGTCCAGGCTATTAGTATAAACTATTTTTGACTATATTGTTGAGTATTATCAGAGGCCATTTTGAAGCCTAAAGCGTGTACGGCATCCATGTTCGGGCTGGCTTAATGCAAACCATGCATCATTGCTCCATTTTATACGCTGGCTTATAAAACAACAGTGTAACAGACAATATAGTTTCTGCATTACTAGATACCTTGTGCGTGTGCGAAGTGCTGACCGTGGCAACAACGGGTCAGCACTTCACCTTGGCAGCCCAGACACCCTCGCCAAGTTCAATACATCACTGATAATGGTGCAAGGTCACGCTCAACGTAAGGTACGAGTCGTTAGCATCGTCGGCGGGCCCGGTTACTGCTCGCCCAGGCGTGCTTGCGTTGGCACCGGCGAACGCTTGCCCAACGAGCATGGACTGCACACAGCGAGATACCAGTTGCAAAAAATAATTTGAGAGTATTGGCGAAGCCTGTATTGGAATTGTTATGTTTTGTGTTCCACTCCAAGCCAATTGTGCTGAAAGAAAAAAGAAAGAAAAGAAAGAAAGTTTACACTGGACCGTAAGCCCGAGCGTGGGTTAAGGGAACAGACTGATGCCTCTTCGGCGGGTACTTTCAGCCCATTACCGCGGTGACCGCCTTTTTGACTAAGATGGGTTGCTTCTCCCACCCACTCCGTGTCTGGGCTCCGTCTCACTCGGATCACATCTGGGTACCCGCACGCATTCTTCCCAGATGTGCCAGACACATCATTGTTGAACATTCAACCGTGATGAGTTCTACCAGTGCAGGGGACAGGGACATGGCTAAAGAGCCATGCGATCACCTGCTGTTCGTTCCCACACCAGGGCCCCCATCGGTCACCCAGCCCTCTGCGAAGGCCGGGATCGAACTGGTGACCTCTCGATTACCAATTTAGTGCCCTAACTCTCAGGCACTCCTAGGGGATCAATTGTGCTGACCAAGTATGATGAATCGTCAAAACTGTTATCCTGTTGTTAATTACAACTCGCAGGCTGCACGTTTAAGTTGGGACACCTGCTCAGGCGGCTTGCTTGGCGAGCAGCTCGGAGCTAGCGGCCTGGCGTGGACTCCCTGTACATGGCGCGTCGTGGCGCTAGCGGCCGGAAGAGGACTTGGCTGGAGTAAGCGGCTCGCTCATATAGCTCTACCAGGTGAGTACAACCGTCGCTTCTTGGGACGACAACACTTCGCGTTCGCAGGCTGCACGTTTAAGTTGGGACACCTGCTCAGGCGGCTTGCTTGGCGAGCAGCTTGGAGCTAGCGGCCTGGCGTGGACTCCCTGGACATGGCGCGTCGTGGCGCTAGCGGCCGGAAGAGGACTTGGCTGGAGTAAGCGGCTCGCTCATATACCTCTTCCAGGTGAGTACAACCGTCGCTTCTCGGGATGACAACACTTCGCGTTCACAGGCTGCACGTTTAAGTTGGGACACCTGCTCAGGCGGCTTGCTTGGTGAGCAGCTCGGAGCTAGCGGCCTGGATGGCGTGGACTCCCTGTACATGGCGCGTCGTGGCGCTAGCGGCCGGAAGAGGACTTGGCTGGAGTAAGCGGCTCGCTCATATAGCTCTACCAGGTGAGTACAACCGTCGCTTCTTGGGACGACAACACTTCGCGTTCGCAGGCTGCACGTTTAAGTTGGGACACCTGCTCAGGCGGCTTGCTTGGCGAGCAGCTTGGAGCTAGCGGCCTGGCGTGGACTCCCTGGACATGGCGCGTCGTGGCGCTAGCGGCCGGAAGAGGACTTGGCTGGAGTAAGCGGCTCGCTCATATACCTCTTCCAGGTGAGTACAACCGTCGCTTCTCGGGATGACAACACTTCGCGTTCACAGGCTGCACGTTTAAGTTGGGACACCTGCTCAGGCGGCTTGCTTGGTGAGCAGCTCGGAGCTAGCGGCCTGGATGGCGTGGACTCCCTGGACATTGCGCGTCGTGGCGCTAGCGGCCGGAAGAGGACTTGGCTGGAGTAAGCGGCTCGCTCATATAGCTCTTCCAGGTGAGTACAACCGTCGCTTCTTGGGACGAGACCACTTCGCGTTCACAGGCTGCACGTTTAGGTTGGGACACATGCTCAGGTGGCTTGCTTGGCGAGCAGCTCGGAGCTAGCGGCCTGGCGTGGACTCCCTGGACATGGCGCGTCGTGGCGCTAGCGGCCGGAAGAGGACTTGGCTGGAGTAAGCGGCTCGCTCATATAGCTCTTCCAGGTGAGTACAACCGTCGCTTCTTGGGACGAGACCACTTCGCGTTCACGGGCTGCACGTTTAGGTTGGGACACATGCTCAGGTGGCTTGCTTGGCGAGCAGCTCGGAGCTAGCGGCCTGGCGTGGACTCCCTGGACATGGCGCGTCGTGGCGCTAGCGGCCGGAAGAGGACTTGGCTGGAGTAAGCGGCTCGCTCATATACCTCTTCCAGGTGAGTACAACCGTCGCTTCTCGGGATGACAACACTTCGCGTTCACAGGCTGCACGTTTAAGTTGGGACACCTGCTCAGGCGGCTTGCTTGGTGAGCAGCTCGGAGCTAGCGGCCTGGATGGCGTGGACTCCCTGTACATGGCGCGTCGTGGCGCTAGCGGCCGGAAGAGGACTTGGCTGGAGTAAGCGGCTCGCTCATATAGCTCTACCAGGTGAGTACAACCGTCGCTTCTTGGGACGACAACACTTCGCGTTCGCAGGCTGCACGTTTAAGTTGGGACACCTGCTCAGGCGGCTTGCTTGGCGAGCAGCTTGGAGCTAGCGGCCTGGCGTGGACTCCCTGGACATGGCGCGTCGTGGCGCTAGCGGCCGGAAGAGGACTTGGCTGGAGTAAGCGGCTCGCTCATATACCTCTTCCAGGTGAGTACAACCGTCGCTTCTCGGGATGACAACACTTCGCGTTCACAGGCTGCACGTTTAAGTTGGGACACCTGCTCAGGCGGCTTGCTTGGTGGGCAGCTCGGAGCTAGCGGCCTGGATGGCGTGGACTCCCTGGACATTGCGCGTCGTGGCGCTAGCGGCCGGAAGAGGACTTGGCTGGAGTAAGCGGCTCGCTCATATAGCTCTTCCAGGTGAGTACAACCGTCGCTTCTTGGGACGAGACCACTTCGCGTTCACAGGCTGCACGTTTAGGTTGGGACACATGCTCAGGTGGCTTGCTTGGCGAGCAGCTCGGAGCTAGCGGCCTGGCGTGGACTCCCTGGACATGGCGCGTCGTGGCGCTAGCGGCCGGAAGAGGACTTGGCTGGAGTAAGCGGCTCGCTCATATAGCTCTTCCAGGTGAGTACAACCGTCGCTTCTTGGGACGAGACCACTTCGCGTTCACGGGCTGCACGTTTAGGTTGGGACACATGCTCAGGTGGCTTGCTTGGCGAGCAGCTCGGAGCTAGCGGCCTGGCGTGGACTCCCTGGACATGGCGCGTCGTGGCGCTAGCGGCCGGAAGAGGACTTGGCTGGAGTAAGCGGCTCGCTCATATACCTCTTCCAGGTGAGTACAACCGTCGCTTCTCGGGATGACAACACTTCGCGTTCACAGGCTGCACGTTTAAGTTGGGACACCTGCTCAGGCGGCTTGCTTGGTGAGCAGCTCGGAGCTAGCGGCCTGGATGGCGTGGACTCCCTGGACATTGCGCGTCGTGGCGCTAGCGGCCGGAAGAGGACTTGGCTGGAGTAAGCGGCTCGCTCATATAGCTCTTCCAGGTGAGTACAACCGTCGCTTCTTGGGACGAGACCACTTCGCGTTCACAGGCTGCACGTTTAGGTTGGGACACATGCTCAGGTGGCTTGCTTGGCGAGCAGCTCGGAGCTAGCGGCCTGGCGTGGACTCCCTGGACATGGCGCGTCGTGGCGCTAGCGGCCGGAAGAGGACTTGGCTGGAGTAAGCGGCTCGCTCATATAGCTCTTCCAGGTGAGTACAACCGTCGCTTCTTGGGACGAGACCACTTCGCGTTCACGGGCTGCACGTTTAGGTTGGGACACATGCTCAGGTGGCTTGCTTGGCGAGCAGCTCGGAGCTAGCGGCCTGGCGTGGACTCCCTGGACATGGCGCGTCGTGGCGCTAGCGGCCGGGAGAGGTCTTGGCTGGAGTCAGCGGCTCACTCATATAGCTCTTCCAGGTGAGTACAACCGTTGCTTCTCGGGACGAGAACACTTCGCGTTCACAAGCCTTAACAGCCCATGATAGCAGCCGCCAAGGCTACTCGTCGCATACGGCGGTTTTTACCGCCATATAATATGAGGGCTGAGGTGGAGGATGTCAAGAAGACTGAGCAATGTAACCGCTAACCCTAAATGTGCTCGGCTTTGATAAGACCATCTATTACGACTCTTTAGACGTGTTTATAGTCGATAGCCTTTAGGCGAGCGCCTTTAGATGAACGCACAGACGATCACTAGACGACCGTGTATACATCACCTATAGACGACCCGTCTTATAGACGACCCACAGACGATCCACAGACGATCGTCTTGGGTCGTCTATTTAGGCTCGTCTATCATCGTCTAATAGACTAGCCTGTAGACGACCAGTGTATTTTTCCAAATAGATCGTCTTTAGGAAGGTCTCTATTTTTCAGACGCCCTTCGGACGGGAAACAGCCGGGAGTTCAGATGGCGAAGTATAAGCACTGGATGGGTATGCCCTTTGCGCGGGCAGCGGCAATTATGTGGCCACAGCAGCATGCTAGCGTTTTCATTCCGCGTGCGGCCCACCGCAAACTTTTGCAGTTTCGTTTGTGCTGTTGGGCGGTTGCGGCCAACAGATCGCGAGTGGGCAGAGTTCATGTCCCTAGGACTGAGCGAAAATGTCCCTGCTGCGTTGCGGATGGTCAAATAGAGGACGAGAAGCATGTCCTAATGGAGTGCCCTGCTTATAGTAGCATCCGCGCGGATGAAGGGTTTCCTCAATTCGAGGGTATGGAGGAAGCGATGAGATGGGATCCTCCCCGTTTGGCGAAGATGCTTGAGCGCATTTGGGCCCACCGCAACTCAATTGTCCCCTTTGGCCGCTAGTATCCCCCTCTCCTGCATGGGCGGTGTTTCTACTGTCGTGCTTTTAGGCGTTTTAGTTCCCTTGGGCCCTCGGCTCGTATGGGCTTTTGTTCATGAGAGGGGCACGCACCCCCAACCATGTAACAAACACACACACATATAAATAGCGAACATAATTGTTCCCGCGAAGGACCTCGCTCACCACAGCTCTCGATTGTATCTGCACTACTTCTGTGTCTGTTGTATGCGCCGTGCGTGACATGTATCGACGGATATAGCTGTCATGGCTCCTCCGACTGCTTCTGCAGAACTGCCACAGATAAAGCAGACCAAGCAAGGTTCCCACTCTGTTTACTTGAATCCAGCGCAGTGCCCCTACCCAAATCCTGTCGCCGGTCTTTTGAATATTACACGGACCAATAATCATCTCTAAACCGCCAGGGATAGACCGTCCGCTGACCGTCGCGCGAGCCTATCTAGAGTCTCGCCCCACGCAAGCTTGGGCCCCAGGGCTCCGCCCATATTTTTGGGCGGGGCCCCAGCGCGAAGCGCCCAGGGGGGCCCCGCCCTGTAGGATTGCCCATGTCCGTGTGTGGGACGTGGGATCTGGGATCTGGCTGGGAAGTAATTGGACAAGTGTAGACTTTCGGCCAACGGAAAGGCTGCAGAAGTAAAACATTACATTCTTTATTGCACGGTAAATTTATTATTGGAACCCAACATCGAACGAGTACAAACCAGTTTGGCAGTCTCCATGGACCGAGGCCGAGGTCAAACCAACACCTCTCGGCCTATAATTAGTTCCAGAATATCCATCGTTTCTCGAACTGGAATTATGACATGAAGGCGTGAAATGAATCTTCGTTTCGGAAACAAACTATGTTTGCATTGCGAACATTCTTCCCGCGACCACACCACAGCAGCTCTGCTTGCCGGTCCGACCGACTTGAAGCACATTTCTATTATAAACGTTGCAAGGAGCAAACCATGAGGGGCAAACTGCTGGTTGTTGGACGCCAAGCCGCAAATGCACGCATGATGCAGCGGTCTTCTGCGGGCCGCCCAACAAGTCCAGTCGGCAACCTAGGGGATGGACTTCTACATTCCCTGTCCTAATGTTAAAGCAGTCAAGCCTCCTCTACGGCGAATACCTCAGTAGCGAAGCCTGTGCACTCTCGTCGGCAACTGCACGTCGTCGCAACCCTCGCAAACAGTTCCGCTGTCCTTCTATTGGCAAGTCAGCCTGCGTGATGTGCAAATGATACACTCCATGTCTACTGTCAAGTAACTTCAGCCAATGCACTGGCCGGAAGAGTTGCACAGTGCCGAGACGGCGCGCGATGCTAAACATGGGTAGGATTGCTGAAGCCGCAGGCATTTCAGATTTAAAGCTCTGGCTGCCTATCAGCAGGAATGTCGACACTCTCACAGTTGACGCCCTCGCCGCTCGCTTTGGAAATGCCGTATTTCGGTCGATGCGCACATGCGCTCATGCACCCGACGGGATGACGCGCTTCGCGCGGCGCCGGCAGGCCTTGCTAACGACTCGGCTAGCAGGCATTTCGGGAAAAAGCTCTGGCTGTCTATCAGCAGGAATGTCGGCACTCTCACACTTCACGCCCTCGCCGCCCTAGCACTCAACTTAACCCGTACGGATTTAGTGGGGCCCCGCCCTTTTTCCGGCTTCAAGGAAGCCGACACCAACCCCTTGTCAAGCATCGAGGAAGCACACGTCCCCTTTTTTATTATGATATACAACCACAACGTAATCTTCCAGAAACGGCCGAACTATCACAACGGAATACCAAGAAGCTGCAGCATTGTATGCCCAAGCACAATTAGGGCTTCCGTCGGTCGTGCAAGCACATATCGCAACATAAAGATATCAGTAAAAACATAAGTTGTTTTGGGTCTTTGCTTGTTCTGTAAATCCCGGATGCTGTCCTAGGGGAACTGGACAGGCATCCTACCCCAAACCGGTACGCCTTACGCAATGGGCCAACGGGCAAAACGCCTGTCGCATTGAATAGTTTAGAATGCTCTGTTCCGTAACGATAACTTCCTTGATGAATTACTTAATTGCCTCTCTCACCGGAGAATCAATGGATACTCGTGGAGCGGTGTTGACCGAGCACGGCAGCTTTACTCAGACAAGCAAGACAAAAAAATGTTAACAAGAAGCTTATATTTTGGCTTTATTATTTTAATATTCGCGAGTAGCACCGCTGCAACCTGGGATTATTCCCGGTCATCCATGCCGGACGATACCGGCGGTAGAGCCAACTCGAGCCTTTATGAATGGCGCTGCATGCATGCTGCACGGAACCAAATCCCCGAATTCTCGCGCTCTGATAGATACACCATAGCTAGCTGAGAAGTCCAGGCGAGTCGCAAGAAGGAAAGCCTGCTGCCGAACGTCACGGCTCAAACACATGGCGTAAACGCATCAGGAATTTGTTTGTTTCACGTATTTGTGAATATTGTTGATGTATGTGATACATGTCCGGAGAAGTCGTTGCATTGATTGAACACCTCGCTCGTCGTCCTGGCCACCAGGCGCAGGGTCCATGGAAATTAGCAGTAATAAATTATAATAGTAATAAAGCTATGCGTACGGTGCGAGCGAGTGAGTGGCCCTCTTGCGGGCTGTGGGCTGCACGCAAGTAGCTATGCATTATGTTATCTTAGTAATATTATGTTCGGCAGCAGGTCGCCCTTCCCGCAATCTGCCTGTGCGCATGACCGTTTCAGCTATACTGCATAATAACGGCAGTAAATCCAACGCTGCAGTTATCCGTCAAAGTCTGATTTGGTGCCGTGCAGCACCATGACTCGAGTTGGCTATATCGTCCGGCTTGGACGACCTGCGTGGAAGCCCAGGTTGCAGCGGTGCTAATTGCACATGTGGTCAAGCCTAGTTTGTCGTTTCGTTCTTGTCATGCGTGCCTGAGTAAGGCTGCCGTACTCGGTCGACACCGCTCCAGGGGTGGCCATTTCGAAGCAAGCACCTACGGCCTTACGACACATTTGCGGTATAAAAGATTTCCAAGCCAAATATTTATTTATAACAAGGGGTTGGTGTCGGCTTCATTCCTTGAAGCCGGAGAAAGGGCGGGGCCCCGTTCAATCCGTACGGGTGGAGTTGAAGGGCTAGGGCGGCGAGCGACCGGTGTGACAACCGGTCCCCCTTGTAATCACCGAATCCTAGGGCGGCGAGGGCGTGAAGTGTGAGAGTGTCAACATTCCTGCTGATAGACAGCCAGAGCTTTCAGCAATCCGCCCCATGTTCAGCATCGCGCGCCGTCTCAGCACTGTGCAACTCTTCCGGCCAGCGCATTGGCTGAAGTAACTTGACAGTAGACATGCAGTGTATCATTTACACATTACGCCGGCTGACTTGCCAATAGAAGGACAGCGGAACTGTTTGAAAGGGTCGCGATGACGTGCAGTTGCCGACGAGAGTGCACAGGCTTCGCTACCGAGGTATTCGCCGTAGAGGAGGCTTGACAACTTGAACATTATGACAGGGAATGTAGAAGTCCCCTAGGTTGCCGACTGGACTTGTTGGGCGGCCCGCAGGTGTGGTCGCGGGAAGAATGTTCGCAATGTTCGCAACTATGTTTGCAAACATAGTTTGTTTCCAAAACGACGATTCATTTCACGCCGTCATGTCAGAATTCCACTTTAAGGAACGATGAATCTTCTGGAATTAATTATAGGCCGAGAGGTGTTGGTTTGACCTCGGCCTCGGTCCATGGAGACTGCCAAACTGGTTTGTACTCATGCGATGTTGGGTTCCAATAATAAATTTACCGTGCAATAAAGAATGTAATCTTTTACTTATGCAGACTTTCCGTTGGCCGAAAGTCTACACTTGTCCAATTACTTCCCACGCACGTCCCACGGACATGGGCAATCCTACAGGGCGGCGCTTCGCGCTGGGGCCCCGCCCAAAAATACTCAACTATCCTGAACACACGACCTTTATATTCGCACTATCTGAAAGGCTTTATCGTTTCTAGGCTGTTTCACACTTATTAAGTTCACGTGCGGCGCAACTTTGCTCGAAAGATTCTGATCCCGGTTGCTGAAGACCACAAGTGACGATCATGGCTGTACCTGAAATCAAGCAAACGTGCCTGATCTGTTCAGATGAGGTCACGGATGCGGAGTATCGCAGGTGCGTGGGCATCTTATTACTTGCTGCATGCACTCGACTGGGCGGAGGGCTAGTGAGGACTTTGCTTCTAAATAAATAAGAACGAGTCTGTTATATATGGGAGCTTCATTGTACTCAAGTAAATCCCATATTAAAACAGTCTAGCTAATTGCTACGTATGTATGACGCACTGTGAGCCGTTGCGCAATTGCCGACCATGACTTCGTTGACAGCAGGCGCTTATTATTGACTGTTGGGAGGCATCTCGATATCTAACTGCTGCAAAGTTGTTCAGGGCGGATCTATCTGCTGCTGTATGTTGTTCAGGATGGATCTGCTGCTTATTAAACGAAGCACATGCTCCGCCAATCAACGCCGCCTTTGACGTTTGCCCTACCTACCTCTCGCAGAGAGCTTACTTGCTCCTATGGAGCTTGCCCTGGACGCGAGCAGGCGTATCATGAAGGCTGCAACAATAAGTACTTGAGGAAGCTGAAGCAGCCGACAGACCTGTTGGTGAGTGCGTGGTGTGGCGGCTTTCCAGGAAATAAACCCGCGTGTTGTACGTATCTTGCGTTAGGCATGCATGTCTTGCTTAGCAGCTGCCGTTTCTTACGGATGTATGTATGTGAGCAGCAGTCGAGGCACATTCGTATGTAAGCTTGTTGTTGAGAAGATATGCGTACGTAGCAGCACCCCTCCGAGCTACTGTTTGGTTGCCTTGGTCGCGCAGATGGGTTATCAGTGCCCCGTCACTTTGGACAACGGCAAGCCCTGCTCCGGTCGCATCACAGCGACGCATCCCTGTCAGCCTTTGAACCAGAAGAAGAAGCAGAAGCGCGTCGAAGCTGCTGCAGCGGCCGCCGCTGCACCGAAGCCGAAGCTGTCAGCTCCCAAAGCCAAGGTGGCCAAGCCTGCAGTAACTGCTGCGATGGCTGCAATGCGACCAGCTGGCGAAGGAGCTCTTCGCCGAGTTGGTCTGTCTGTCAGCAACGTGAGGTCTGGTAAGTGCCTGCTGAGAGCGAAGTCCACAAGCAAGCTTACGCACGACAAAGCTACGGTGCTTGCTCTTGAGTACTAGTGCGTATCCGTGCCCTGATGCTCGCCCAGCGTTTCATGCCGAAGACGACGTATCGCACCATAGCATGCACGTCTAATATATAATAAACACCTTTACACGACATGACCCTGTCTGTGTGCTTTCGTTTGACGCCCCATCCCGTCTGTTCATTATTGCTTGCAGCTGCCTCCGCTTTGCCGCCTGTAAGGTCAGCTGTGCAGCCCGTTGCCCCCGGCAGCGGCCCTGCTGCTCGCCTGCACGGCACAAGCGCATCGGCGGTCAGCAGCAGCAGCAGCAGCAGCGCCGCCTTGATGCGGGGGCGCGTTTTGCGTCAACGTTTCATTCCCGGATGGAGCGTTCCCGAAAAGGCTCGAAAGCCGTCGGCCGTGCCTCGAGTTGAGCGCGTACAGCTCGCAAGCCGGCAGACGGCTGAGGTTGAGGCTGAGGCGGGTCGGAGCTCCAGCAGCAGCAGGACGCAGGTTGCCAACACGGCAGCAGCCGGCATGGCAGATGACGCAGCCCAGCAGGGCAACTGGGAGGACGATGGTGAGTGGAGCGCCTCACACTACTGGGGGAATTTATTTCGGTCATAGGTAGCTGTATGTCTCGTCCGGCGGTAGGTATGTAGGGCTAAGCTACCTCAGCGCCACGCAGGCATTTCAGACGGTTCAGAATTCAGAGACGCGACGCCAGCATAGCTGCGTGCCGCGCCAGTCTGTATGTGATCCCAGCTATCCTTTAGTCTAAGCCGCTAAATGAACGGTGCCGCAAGTTGCTGACCTCATGTATATTTGTTGTTCGTTTTCTGCGAGCTGCAGGCACGCGTGTGCGCCAGTCGCCGCCTCCGCAGCACGATGTCGTCGGCGGCGGCATGGAAGACTCCGACACCCACCCATTCCTGCGTTATGCGCGGTACGTGTATGTTCGGGGATCGATGGACCAGTGCGCGTTTATTGCATGTGTTTGAGGGCATTTATTAGGGCCGCGGCGACATGATTCAGTCATCCACCCGCCCCCAGTGTTGCATATGTTCCTTTCATCTTGCGGAAACGGTGCGCGCTGCTCGAATGAAGGACAACCTTCCGTTGATGGCATGAATACGACTGCCAACAGTTGCATGCATGCAAATAAAGTAAGCTTCGCCTGATAACTTTGCGAACAGGCAGTGTATCCCTACCGTATCTCGTTTTGACATGCAATCCCTTCTCGTCCGTTCGGCGTGCGCCTTCCTTCAATGAATTCGGCGTCTTGATATCTGGTTGTCTGCAGGGAGGTCAGCAACATCGAACGGGATGCCGTCGCTGCTCCTAGCGGCGGGATGGCGGAGTGGCACGCAGAGCTGCTGGAGACTGTTCGGAGCATTGGTAGCTCGCCCCGGTCTCCCGCCACCGCAGCAGCAGCCGGGCCAACGGCTCTGCTGGACCCCACGGCACCGGATATTGACGACATGGAGGACCCAGTTATTGCCATCGACCAATTGTTCGCAAATGAGGAAGGCGTTATCGCGGTGCTGGACGCGGACGGAAACTACATCGAGCTCGAATCCGTGCACGGAGCATCGCCTGAGTTGGTGAGTGACCTCATGGCGGGCTCATTGGAGGGAGCGAGGGTCACGTTAGTTCATTCCACGGTGCGGTATATGGTAGATCCTTGCTTAAACGGAAGACGCCAGCTAGCGGCCTACTTCCCTAGCTTCGTTCACGTGTCCTATGCAAGTGCGCGTACGTTAAATAGACGGATGCATGCCGGGCCCAGCCAGGTTTTGACGTGCGTAGCATGTTTGTCGCAATCGCCGCTGCTTTGCTTGAATGGAAGTGCTAATCGGCCGCAAACTAACCTCCCTCACGGATTTCCGTGCCGTGCAGATTGGATTCGATTACGGTGCAGCAGCAGGCGTTGTGACCTGGTACGTGGCAATCCGCTTGTCGACGCTGCGAAAGGCGATGCATGTGGCGGGGGTGGTGAATCGCGGTCCATTTGGAAAGGCGGCGGAAGCCGACAGCTTCCTGGAGCCGACAGCTTCTGTCTACGACACCCAGCAGCTTTCCCTGCCGTACTCGAGGCCGGACGACGGTTTCGGCGCGGCGACGGCAGATGGTGGTCAGCAGGCCGAAGCGGTCGACAGCAGCATGTACGAGCAGGGCGCCGATCTGGACCACCTGATTGCGCTCTGCAGCTTGCCGCCGGACCTGCTGGGTCCGCTGCCGGAGAGCCAGTCGTCGTCGTTTCCATACGCGGCCATGGGGCACCCTCCAATGTATCAGCAGGGGGGTCTGCCCGACATGACGGGCCTTCAGGGTTCCCACAGCGCGGGTTACATTGCGGAGGCCCCGGCCCAGCAGGCGGCCGAGGCGGACGTCAATGGCCTTCTGGAGCTCCTTCGCGTGTAGGTTCGGTAAACACCATGATAACCGACCTACCGCCGTACCCAAACCACGCATGGGGCCGCATGTTTGCTTGACCCGCATTTGGTGGAATGATCTATATATCGGTCGCAAGGCTAGGAGTAAATAAAGTACAGGATGCGCGAGAAAGCGCGCGGGCAAATAAACTGCACCTGTCTGTTATATTCGTGGTAGACCTTTAAATAAGATAGAATTGGTATAATTGGAAAGCGGCGTGCCGATGATGCTCGATCGCTCCCGCTGTATGTCCGCGTGATAACAGCAGATGGTTCGCTCGGGCCGTCCATCCGATGAGTATGGCTTGCTTGAAAATGGCGGGCGGATGGAATGTTCGGTCAGGAACGAAGTAGTGACCCATGGGACGCGATTATCCCCCATCCCTGGACGCGGAATGGCATGGCGCACTCTATCTTTGGTTTACTTTGAAACAATGTATTCACATGTATTCGAATGTTCCAGTGGTTTACTTTGTAACAATGTATTCACATGTATTCGAACGTACCAGTGTCGTGTCAGCGTGCCTCCTATGCTCGAACTGCCAAGCGTCTCACGCAGGCTCACGCCAACTCGCTCCGTCCTATATATATGCCCGTAAGAAAACCTCTCTGGTTCATCGACCGTTAGGGCTTTCATGAGTAGTTGCCTTACTGCTTGAAGACGGGGATGGACTCGAGTACCTGCGAGCAGACAAGTGTGCTTGCTTTCGTGGGAGGAGGCGAGCCTGCCTGGTTACCGACTGCGTGCGTTATCTGCCGCGGGGCGGTGTAATGGCCAGACGACGCAGCGGAAACCTGTCAGTTCTGACTATATAAACTCGCGAAATTCTCTTTCCGTCGCGCTCGCCGCGACTTGCACTTCGCTCTCACCGGTACAGCCCAGCCGTACCACCAACGAAGCGCCGATTACGCTCTCGGCAAATACACAGAAAACCTGGGTTTTCTTTGTTTCACTCAGAAAACCTTCAGTTTATTGATTCAGGTGCACGGAAACCATCGATCGATGGGAAGCGAAAGGAGCAAGCAACGTGCATGGGTTCTCGGGTTCTTATGCAAAGTCGTGTCAAACTATGCTATACGTTCGTTGCGGGGGAGCGAGGCGCGTCTATCTGAACACTGCATTCCGCCACGAATGTACGTAGGACACTGCTGACATGGGAGGCGTAGCCGTCGGACAAGGGCGGGGAATCCGCAATAACTAAACAAGACTGAATGTGTCGTCTATATTGTACGTACGAAGTCGTAAACCCTGCAAGAAAACCCAGAACATTGCAAGCCGACGGACTCCGCCGTTGCAATCTATCTCACACTCGTACATATATACGTGTGCTTATTATATATGTACCCATCCAGTTGAGCGCATGCATGCATATCTATCTTAGGGTTGCACCTGTCTACATACAGCATGGGTAAAGCACATTAAAGTGAAGAGACGCTCAGTTTCGGCATAGCCGCTGACCTACCATGGCCGGCGCTATCTCGAGTTGCTGAGCCAGGGGTCGCGCGTGAGGGAGCCCCGCCCGGCTTGCGTGGAGAGATAGGCGTGGAGAGATAGGCGCGTTCGGCAGACAGATAGACGACGTAGCCGTGCGTCCGCACCTGTGCTGTGTTTCGGCCCAGCCAGGGCCTCCGGTGCATGTGCTCGCTCGTCTGTTCTCAGGCAGGGGGAGCATGGCTGGCCTTTACATGTTTCAACCAACTACGTACGGGAGGAGGAGATGAGCGACATGACTGCTAGTCTTAAGGCAGGAAATAAAGCCAGCCACCGCCCAAAGTAAAGGTCCCTCGTATACCTACCGACCCGCCCTGCACCTATAGTGACCCCGAATTATGTACGGGTGAGGCTTCATGTATGTATGAATGAATAGGGGTTTTCAAACGCGCCCACACCTCTATTTGTGTATGTGTAGAGCGCGATAGTCATGTAATTGAGCA
This sequence comes from Pleodorina starrii, assembly GCA_030267565.1. Taxonomy (NCBI): domain Eukaryota; kingdom Viridiplantae; phylum Chlorophyta; class Chlorophyceae; order Chlamydomonadales; family Volvocaceae; genus Pleodorina; species Pleodorina starrii. The sequence continues at coordinate 341,238 of BRXU01000021.1, read as the reverse complement.
GTTGGGGTCGAAGCCAGGGCCAGCAGGGGAGGCCTCACGCAGGGGAGGCACTCCGCAGCCAGGCAGGCATGCACGCAGCAGGCCCTACATGAGCGCATCATTTCGGCTAGCTCGTGTCGTTTGATTGCGAATCCCGAACAGTCCCGAATCACAGCAGTAGTTGAATTCGGGTGGTGTACGTGTTCGGGATGAACGAAGCGGGGGTGGACCGTCAGCAGTTAGGGGCCGGCGGCCCCAGCCACCGCGCGCCGATCCGATCGACAGCGTGCGTGCACGATCACTCGATCGCTTGTATGTGTTGTGACAGCCCGCGTGTGTTCTTGCCGGGCCCTTTCATGCTTCGCATCCCTCCGACTCACGAAATGGGCGGTTGCCGTGCGGTCTCAACCTCTTTCCGTCTTTCGAGGCCGCTGTATGTGCAGGGCGGGTCGGTATATATATCAGGGGCCTTTACTTTGGGCGGTAGCTGGCTTTCCTGCTGCCTGGTAATACTCATTAGTTAATATAGAAGGCTTTGAGACTAAGCTTTTATATATTGGAGCAAGGGGCACGCTCTCAATTACTCTGGCCTGGCCTTGCACGGCAATTTAGTTGTACGTCAACCGCTGCTAAGAATCATTATCGAGCAACATACGCAAATCCCGTACATGTGCTGTTTCTATTCGTCATTAGAAATAAACGCAAACCTTGCTTTAATCCAATTGAACAGATGCGATTCTCCGTTTTGGGGACGAGCGTTGTTTTGAAACTGCGACCCAAAATGTCGCGCACGTTTCCATAATAAATTGTTGCTGTTGTTACACATTTGCTGGAGTCCGGTTTCGCATGGCCGAACGTGTATCGCCGTGGCGTTCAAAGCCAACACAGGTATGACTCAACACAACAAGTGCGCATAATGCCTCAGGATGGCCTAGGATATCGGCACAGTTAAAATATGCTGTACTACGTGTCATCTTGCTGCGCCGGCGGCATACACCGGCGTCCTCACTGTTTCACAGTCCATTTGCCCGGGACCCTACGCGGCTTTAGGTACCCCGTGTCTTCTTCTCGGTGACGACGCCGCCCTAGCGCCCTCCCCCCCCCCCTTTTCCAACGCACAAACACACCTCCGCAGGAGGTGGTCGACCTCTTACAGCAAGTAGGCACTGTACAGCTCTTCCTGGTCCAGCGGCCTGGGCCAACATCCTTCATTGTGCGAGAGGAGGGTTGCGAAGTTAAGCGGAAGATCCAAATTGGGTCCCGGATTACTTGCTCCTGGTGAGTTGCTCCGGGCTAGCTAGCGCCGCCCTCCGCAACGGGTAGGACATTGGGGACGGAACGCGGCTTTGGGGGCAGAGTCGGGGGGGGGCCCTGCATGCTGCAGCCACCCCACAGGAAACGGGCGCAATGGTACAACGCAACCGTGCCGAGACTCCCTCGAAGCAGGGTGCCTGCATACACGGTTCATACTCCTTTCTAGCGGCGAGCTGAGTTGGAGGAGTGATTGGCATGGCCAGGTCGACAGGGCGTCTTCTTATAAGCATGCAGTAGGGTCTGGAGCTCACCTGCCTGCCTGCCTGTCTTTCCGTCGGGGCTGGGTTAGCAGCCCCTGGCCAGCGTCAGGGCCCGGTCAGATACTGTAACGACACACATACGCACACACACACACGGACACGCACACACACTGTGCAAACCCTGTCAGCGCAGCCTGCTCGACCTCCTCCTTGGGATGCGCCCATTCGGGTTGGCTGCCTGGAACGCTGCCTAGACGCTGCGTGTCACGACTCGGCCCGGGTTTTTCGTAGCAGCTTTCCTGCCAAGCCCGGCGTGTTCCGAGCTCACTGCTCACCGCATAGGCCCCTGTATGCACGTTCGCGCGTTCGCTGCCGCTGTTGCTTTTGCCGACGACGCTGCTGTCGCTGCTGCTGCCGTTCTCACTGCTGCTGCTGACGCCGACGGCCCGCTCGCTCGCTCCCTCGCTCGCTCCCTCGCTCGCAGTTCGCCGGTGGGAGCCAACGGCACCTGCAAGGAGCTGTGTCTCCACATCCTGTTCGTGATGGTCAAGGTACTGCGGGTGCCGGTAGGCAACCCGCTGCTGTGGCAGCTGTCGCTGAGCGGTGAGGCGGTGAGGCCCACCCAGCGGGCGAGCGGTGGGGGCTGCCCGGGCCTTCTACGGCCTTCGGCTCGGCGCGTGTTTGCCTGCCGGATTGGGCGTAATGCAAACTTAATTGGAGGGGGAGGCTGTGGGAGGCCACCGTGTAAAGGTGTGGAGCGCACCGTCGCGCCCACCTCCCATATCTGCGGGAGCCGGCTCGCCCCCTTCGCGAGTCCGTGCGGCATGGCGCCCGCGGCGCCGCCCCGTACCTGGCTTGGGCCCCTTCAACGCGTGTCGGTGTGACCCCTTCAACATCTCCTGGGACGGTCGTGGCCCGCCGCGAGCTGCAGCCCGGCCCGCTACCGCCATCGACACATCGCGCGTCGTAGTCCTTCGCCACCGACACATCGCGCTTCACCGGGAACGGAACCCGGGACCCGGTTAGCTGCTCGCTTACGGCTGCCTGTATGTCCGCCGCAGACCGTGAGCTGGAGGAGGTGCTCCGGTGCTCCATGCAGCCGGAGCGGCCTCCCCAGGAGGCGGCAAAGGCCAAGCCCGCTGCGGACAAAACGCTGGCGGGGCAGGTCAAGCGCAGGGAGATTGAAGAGGTAGGGGCGGGTCCGAGGGTATTTGCTGACCTGGGAGGCGCGGGCCTGTGAGGCCTGTGACACTGGCTAGGCTGCTGCTTGGGTTCGTTGAGCGCGGCGGCGTCCAGTCTGTTTCGTGATTGTGGCCAGGCGGGCGAGCAGGCAGCCGTGAGGCCGCGTCGTTGCAACTGCTGGGCCTTATACGGAATCGGTTAATCTGCGACCGCATTCTTTTGACTCTTCAGCCACTGTTAAAAAAGCTGTCTTTGTCTCCCGCGCCGCATCCTTTCTTGCAAGGCCGTCCATCCATGCGCCAGCGCCTCTTTATATTTTACGTGCTTGGTCTGTGTTTGCGAACGATCCGGGCCGCCCCGCCCCTCCTCCCCGCATCCCCATGCTGCTTCACCCTCCCTCCTTTCCGGCTGCTGCTGCCCGTGCTCGTTCGCATTTTCTTGGCCCGCTTGGTGCTGGGCCCTGTAGGAGGATCCATGCCCCATCTGCTATGAGGTAAGAGAGATGCGGGAGGGGACAAGGAACAAGACGGGGCGGTGCAGCGGCATTTCCGCGCTGGGCGCTTATTTTGGGGCGGTGCGCCATCTCTTCCGTGCAAGGACCGGGCCGGGCCGCACAGCTCTTGGTTTCGGAGCAGCAGCGTGCGGTGTGTTCTGTTAGCAAAGTCCGCTGATGCACGCAGCCGCCCGCCCGCCCGCCCCCTGCTCGCCTTTCCATCCCCATCCGTCGCCTCCCCCCCTGCCCCCTTGCTTTCGTGACCACTGTCGCTGATCGATCCCTCCTCTCCGTAGGACTTGGCGGGTCAGGATCTGGACAATCTGGTGTGGTGCCGCTTCGGCTGCGGCCGAAATGTGCACGGCAAGTGCATGGGGTGAGTCGCCGCCGCCGCGGCTGCAGGGTTTTAGGGTTTGGGCCAAGGCCACTACTTTGTAAACAGTACGCTGTCGCGCGCTGTGTCGCGGGGCAACCCGCGGGTCCGTCCCGGGTTGGGCCGTGTTCGTTCTTTCCCCCAATCGGCTCTCGGGCGACACGTGCCTTGGCTTGGGTGCGTGGCGGTGGTGGTATCCGCCCTCAGCGCCGTGTCCATTGCTCATTGCTCTTATCTGTGTTTGCACTGCCCCCCACTGCCTCACGCCCTCCTTCGCCGCGGATTGGGGGCGTTGATGTATGCACCTCCACGTGCGCCCACGTGCCCACGCCGCCGCGTTGCGCCTCCGCTCCCGCCTTGGAACCCTGCCTCGCGCCGGCCTCGCGCGCCGACGTCCGCCCACCTGCTCGCACCCGCCTCTCCATTTCAGTCATCATCATTATCATCATCATTACAGTTCTTCTCCGGCTCCGCCTCCCCCGCCTCGTCCCGGGCCGTTTTCTTTTACCCCCGCTGCTGCTTGCATTCTAGCGTGTGGATGGAGCATCAGGTGCAGTCGCTGGGCAAGGAGCTTACTTGCCCGTTGTGCCGCTCCGATTGGGGCGAGTTCAAGTGGCGGCCGCCGCCGCCCAAGCGCAAAGGGCGCGCGGAACGGCGGGACGTGCACTACGGCGCGCACTGCGGCGCCTGCAAGCAGGTACGGCGGGGTTACGGGGTTTGGTTGCGTCAAAGAGGATACCGCAGCGATGCAGGGGCTTTAGGAGGGGGGATGCACGCGCGGCTGAGGCTTGGCACGGTGGGGCGGGAGGACGGGGGGTTTGTGGGCCGCCCGTCCCTAGCATCCGCATACCTGGGGTCGGGTGGGTTCACAGCTACCGTAGAGGGTGTGGGTGTGGGGCCCAGTCAGCTGCAGGCATAGCCATGGGCGGAGTGCGTTGGATGGGTGGCGAGCCCCGGCGGCAAAGGGTTGGCGCGCCGCTCGTAGTCCGGGCCTTGCTCTGACCGCGCGTGGGGCCGACCGTTGCCCACTCGGCCCCCGAGTTCCAAGCTCCTCGGCCGGCAAGCCTCCATCCGCCAGGGCTTAACACTGCACGACCTTTGCACGACCTTTCCAACACCCCAGCACCGCCGCGCGCGCTCCCTCGACCTTGCCTTTCCAAACACGTCTCGCCGTGCCCCTCTCGGGCCCTATCCATCACAACAACCGCCATCACATCTTTCACCCCCTGGCTGCTTCCCGGCCCTGCTGCCCGTGTCGGCCTCAGGCGCCCCTGCTGGGCAAGCGCTTCCGCTGCCTCATCTGCGTGGACTTCGACCTCTGCGAGGGCTGCTTCTCCGGCGGCCACCACCCGCAGCACCCTTTCGTGGTCAAGGAAACACCGCAGTCCTTCGGCGCACCCGTGGAGCGGCCCACCATGATGCCCATGGCGCTCCCAATCGCCCGCGCGGCGCCGTCGCCTGTCGGCGGCGCCGCCGCCGCCGCCGCCGGATCGTCGTCGCCGCAGCCCGGCAACGCACAGCGCCTAGGCGCGCGGGCGCGGTCGTCGAATACCTTACTGGAGGCGGCGGCAAATAACGGCGGTGCAGGCGCGGGAGGGAGGGGAGGAGCTGGAGGCGGCGAGGGCGAGGCGGCGCACGGAGAGCCGGAGGAGCGGCGAGGGAGTGGTACCGGTGCAGCTGGCGGCGGCGCCGGCGGCAATGGCCGGGATGCACTGGCGGTCGGAGTGTTGGGGCAGCACCAGCAACAACATGCGGCGCAGCCACGACAGGGGTCTGGCGCGCGGTGAGTGAGTGAGTGGACGGGAGTAGTCTTGGTCCCTAGACTACTGCTGGGTTGCTCCCGTGTGGCGGCGGCCGCAGCGTTCGGCGGGTTTGGTGCCGCATCAGGGGATTCATCACGCCAGCGCACCATGCCATGACTCGGGACATGGGGCGAAAGGCGCGCAGCGGCAACGGAACGCCGGCCCGGCATGCACGCGGCCGACCATGCACGCGAGCCGCATGGGGGCAGCAGGACTCACTCAGCGATCCAGCAGGGGGCCGCTGTCTCGTCGCGCCACGTCGTTGTCTCGTTGCTCCAGCACCAGTTCCAGCTCCATCTCCAGCTCCGTCCGCACGTCTTCCTCCACCTGTCTCCCCAGCGCCGCCCTGCCCCGCGTTTGTCCGGGAACAGTTTGTGCCGCCAGCAGGCAGGCCCCCAGCCGACGCAGCAGGGCACGTGCCCGAACGCGGACTTGGGGCATTGCTTGGCGACCACGGCCCCTGGAGCGCCTCCTCGATGCACGGCGTGCCGGTTGAGCTCCGATTGGCACGAATGGACGCACTCAGCGATCCAGCAGGGGGTCGTTGTCTCGTTGCTCCAGCTCCAGAACCAGCACTGAAACCCGGTCCCCATCTCCATATCGGTCCACGAATCCGAGACCCTTACCGTATGGAAGGGAAAAGGAGATAGAGGTCAGTGTCATTCCGCGCCATTGCTGCATTGCGGCCCACGCACGGCGCTCCGCCGCAGGCAGCCGGTGCGCGGGACAACGGTCGTGCGGGCGGGCGGCGGCGGCGGCCGGGTGGCGCCGGAGGAGCACAGCCCCCCGCCATGCCTGGATGCTCGGCTGGCGGCGCAGCGGCGGCCGCTACTGGCGGTGGAGGGACTGACGGTGCGGCCGGGCGGCGCTGCGACGACGACGACGGGGGCGGCCGGTCAGGGGCCGCACGTTCTCAGCGACATGCCGGTGAGCCCAGGCACGCGTGGGTGTGCGGCGCGATGCGTGTAGCCAACCGCGATTTGGCGGGGTCACGCAAACGCGAGTGGATTATTGGGGAGTGGAGTATACAAGGGGCTCCGGTGACGCGTCAGCCCAGCTGCAGGGCAGACGCCGTGTTGTGCGGCGTTACTGTTTGGTGTTGTCCGGATGCGCTACTTGCTTGCGATGGATAAATAGATAGACATTGCGAGTTGTGCCCCGCATGTGCGCCTCGATCGCTTGGTGGGGCGGCCAGAGAGTGAGTGGCAACATGTTTCAAGACTACGCAGGCATGAGGTCTGGGGGCGTGCCTACAGCTTACCGTATTGCAGCAATGCACTTCCTTCGGTTTATTTCCGACTTGTTCGGAAGCTCCCTCGGGTGCACACGTGCCCTGGCCGCGCCCCCTTCCCTGCCCGTGCCCGCTTCCCCATCCACCACAAGTACCTGCTGTTCATTGCCCTGTGGCCCCTGCGTATGTGTGGCAGCAGGTCCGCCGCGCCGCCCTCGGCCAGCCCTCCCGGCCCATGCTCATACGCCGCACCGGCTCCACCGTGACCCACGACCGGCCTTCTGGCGCCGGCGATGGGGGGATGGGCGGGGCAGGCCCCAGCGGTGAGCTCATCCTGGGCCTGGCGGGTGTGCCGCTCAACAGCGGCGGAGGCGGAGGCGGAGAACGCAGTCTGCAGGGCGAGGCGCCCGGGCCGGGTGAGGTGACCGGGCCGGCGGGTTGGGTGGCGGCGGGGGAGAGGGGGGAAGGGTTTAGTACCGCCGTGACTTCGTTTGGGTCGGCAAAAGGTGTCGACCCTGCGCCGCGACACTGACACGGATTCGCTGCCTTGCCTGTCAGCTTTCCAGTTCCGGCGTCCTTGCTCGGGCTTTGGAGCCTTGTTCCAGTCTGAACAAGGACGATGTTCACGCAGTTTGGCGCCCGCAATTGCATTCACTGCCCGTGGGCTATCGACATTGAACCACGTGGCAGCCCTGCACCCTTCTTACGCGTTTTAGCCCTTCGTCTCCCTCCATTCGGCTTACCGCCTCCCCGCCCCTCGCCTGCCTTCCTAACGGCCTCATCCACCGCCCCGGGCCCCCAGGTCCAGGCAGCATGGCGGCAGCGCTCAGCCGGCAGCAGCAGCAGGCCGCGTCCGGCGTTCCCCCACGACACCCGCCGCGCCCCGGCGGTCCGTTGCAGGGCCGGCCAGGAGTGTCCGCTCGCCCGTACTTGCAGCCCCCCATCGGTTCGGCGGCTTGGGCGCACCCCTCGGCGCCTAGCGGCTCCGTCGCCGCCACAGCCCCGTCACCGCCACAGCCGCCAGATCTGATGCTGCTAGGGCGCGTGGTGCCGCATGGCGAGGGAGCCTCGCCCAGACCCGTGGGTCGGTCGCCGCCGCCGCCGCCCCAGCCTCAGGGCACGCTCACGCACGGCGGTGGCGCGGGGCCGCACGGTGGACCGCTGCAGCAGCCGCCAGCGGGTGAGTCGGCGGGGCCTGGGGCGGGGCTGCTGCGTTGGGTTGGTGTTTCTCGTTGATGGTCCTGAGTAGGAAACGCTTTTCAGGCGAGGTCAGCACGCGCACGAACTGGGGTTAAGGGGATAAGATACTGGTCCGAAGGCCCCTCCCACTCGCCCTTCGTCTCGGGAACGATGGTTGCGCCGCCCTATGATGACGAGACGAACCACTGTTTTTCAGACCTGCATATTGGGGGCCTGGCGTTGGCACCGATTGCCGCGGGATCGCAGCTTGGGTTCATCTCTGCCAGTATGTGCTTGTGTCGACATTATTCCGTGAACGCGCGGCGAGGCGCTGCCGGGGCCCGCGCGTTTACCGGTTTCTTGTCCTCATTCGTTACATTAATCACACTACGATAGCCCCAGCGGCGATGCCACCGGAGACTTCCGAAACCAACTACCGCACCGCCCCGCTAATCGGCTTGGTGCCCACTACCGACCTGCAACCAACTGCTTATCCCAACCCATGCGCCGCCCCGCTAATCGGCTTGGCGCTTCCCGGTCGCCCCGCTAGTCGGCTTGACCCTACCATCGCCCTGACCCCCCGACCCATTTTCAAGTTGGACCAGTGGCCGGCCGTGACCTTGGCTCTCGACCACCGAACGGTCCAGGCTCGGTGGTCGGGGCGCGCGAGACGCGCGCCCAAACTGGGTGGGAGAGGCGGGAACAAAAGATGAACCGAAGGTCACAACACGGCGAATAGCCGTCAAAAGTGACTTTCGGAACTAAGTAAACAACGAACAGTACGACAAAGAATTGTACTACCTCGTCCAAGAACCCGCCTTCTCGTACCGAGAAGCCTACGCATCTTTCATTCGTTGAGAGCCACTGCTCATAAATGCCGGAGGACGCTGCTTTGACCCTTGCTCGCTCGCTCCGCAACCAAACCCACACCCTTTGCCCCGCTCTGCAGGTGTCAGGTGCCGCGGGCCACCGCCCCGGTACGTGCCTACGACGGATCACCGCCCGCAGCCGCCCGGCCTGCACCGCACCCATTCGGCCGGGGCGGCGGGACCCATGGGTCTGGCTGTGACGGCGCGCGCCATGGCGCCGCACCCGCTCACGCCCGAGCTGCTGGTTCCCATCCCACTGCCGCCTATGCCGCCCACGCCAACGCTTCCCGGCAGCCTGCAAGGTGGCGGGCCCTACGGCGCGGAGCCGTACGGCAACGAGATGTACGGCGGCGGCGTTCAGCAGTACGATGGCAACTTCCTCCTGGCCTTCACCGACCACATTCCGGGGCCGGGCGCACGATTACGATCCGCGGAGGAGAGGCCGGAGGCGGGAGGCTGGTTGACGGCGGATGATGACGACCGGCGGCCTGGCGGCGGCGGCGGCGGAGATGCCTGGGGCGGCGACGACAGCGACGGCGAGTGCGTTTACTCCGTTGATGGTGGCGGCAGCGACGACATGCAGGACCTCACGCCCGGCGGCCCCACCAGCCCCGCCCTGCATCTCTTCAGCTCGCGCCCGAACTCGGTGCCATCCGAGGGGGTGAGCAACCGGTGATGAAGCGGTGGCTGCTGGGACTCATGCCACGGGCGGCGGGGCTCACTTCACCGGTTGCGGTACTCACCACCTCGGATGGCACCGAGTACCGGTAGAGTCCCAGCCACCGCTTCATGCACAGCACCAGTGGCCGTCAGAACACGCAGCCGGTTGGGTTAGTTTGGGCCTGAGCCGCCGCAGTGGCGGCATACGGTATATTGACGTGAGCCCCGAACTCGACCAGCTGGCGAAGGCGGTGGCGGCAGCAGCGACAGCGCCACGTGCGCCACGTGCGACACGTGCACCGACGCGCTGCATGGCAGGCACTCGCGTGTGTGAGGACTGGGGCTGCACCGTGCGTGGGTACGGTGATGTGGGTGAAGACATCGAGTTGGGGTAGGCAAGCGTTCGGGTAGGCGCCCTCGACAGCTAGCAGCGGCGGCAGCAGCAGCAGCACCTCCAACGCCCGTCACGCACGTGACGATTGCTGCGTGCTGTATGTTGCATGTCGGTGAGGGCAGATAGAGCTGCAGCGGCGCCGTGCCGGTCGGTCGTGAGCCGCCCTAGGTAGGGCTGCGGCGGCGGCGACGGCGCTGCTGCCCGCCCCTGCCACCGCTGAGGGCGGAGGAAGGCCCGGTGGCGGTGGAGTCTGTTTGCGGCACGCAGAATCAGCGGTGCCGAGGCAGCGGTGGCAGTTGGATTGAGCGGGCGTGGTGACTGTGTGGGCGGCAGGGGGGGAGTGAGAGGAGCCGGCAGCAGGCAGGGATGCTGGGATGCACGGGATGGAGGCGGCGGGCTGTCGCTCCCCGTATATATATCGCACTCGGAATCCTTTGCGGACGCGCTGACGACGACATTCCGTTCCTGGTGAGGCCGAGCAGCACATGGGGACAAATAAAGCCGTCGTTGCTGACAAAAGGCCAGTCGTATGGATGGATGCGGGGTTGACAACATGTGGGAAGTAATGAACGCCGGCGCCGTCACACGCACGCAGGCCACGCATACCGGTATACACTGGACGGACACATTATTGGCATTTACGTAGTTATGTGGAGCTGGATTGAGTGGTGGTTATGACCGACTAGATAGGTGAGCGGTTCCTCGGGTTGGACGGGGTCGCCTGTACCTACCGGTATACGGCAGCAGAGCATGAGATAGCGATATCTAGTTGGTACGGTACACATGTGTGTTACATGGTTTGACTGACGAGTGCGTATTCTTTATATGTACGTACCCGCTGTTGCCCGCCCCAAATAACACTAGTATTCCTGCGGAATCGGTTAGCAACAACCTGCAAGGAGCGACACGTACGGCACGGTTATGCACAAAGTGGCTCTACTCGAGTCTGCGTGGAGCCCACTGTGACAACCACACACAGTACGGCAAACAAAACACGGCAACCCTGCGTGCCTTATGCCATGCCGCCCGCCCGCCATGTCAGTGTGGCGGCAGCGAGGGGTAGCGCATCTCCTCATTCATCGGCGGCAGACAATCAAATCTTGACACCCGCATCACCTTTGCACTAGAGTGGGATATGTATGATCCACAGAACGAGTTCGGAAAAGTGAGCCTCGGGCGGTTGAGTTCGATGGCCCTGCTGGCCAATCGACTTCCCGTCTTTAGAGTAGTCCAGAAGCACATGCAGCCGCTCCACTCCACACAGCACGCACCCAGAACGAATGAGCCCACGATGCAACACGAAGACAACACACTGCTGTGCACACAGGTCTTGCTTGCGGGTACATTACTGCCGCATATGTCATCAACAACGCCAAACCCGCATGCAGACAGCACTGTCGTCTGGTCACTCAGCCCAGCCAACTGGCAGAACGAACGAACGCATGCAAGTCGACATGGAGCACGCCGAACGAAATATTGTTGAGCGTCCGCTTTCCGGGGCACTACGCGGCTGGTCACAAACGAAGTGATGCAGCACCAGATAGGATCGAGGCGCAGAAAATAATCTCTCTGGCAAGAACAGCAGCCTAAGGGCGTCCAACTACCCCACAACTGCATTGCCCCCTAGCTATCAAACTCAGCCACGCGTATCTACGTGCATGCCAGACCGCGCATGCATGCATTTGAGTCTTGTTCCCTCCATACACGCCGTAGTGAGCCATATGCTGCGACAATGCAGAACGAACCATATCCGGTATCAACCTTATCAGGCAGCGCAGACCGCCGCCTCAACCCAAGACACTGCTGTATGTGGCCAGCCAGCAGCCAGCGAGGAAGACCCGACACCAGGAACCGCCCGCAAGGCAGGGGCGCGTCACAGCAGGCGGCCCCAGCGGTGCTCACCCGTCTCCGGCAGCTGCTGCTGCGCGGCCGCCATCGGCGGCGGCGGCGGCGGCGGCCGCCGCCGGATCTCCCACGCTACAGCCGCCGCGGCGGACATCACCGTGTCGTCACATCCCCGCAGGCGCACATCCACCCCTCGACCCAGAACCTTCCGCAGCAGCAGCTCGGTCGAGCGCTTGAGCTCCTGCTGCCGCCACCAGTTATCGCCGCCGCCGTGACCGCCCGCCGACGGCTGGGCTTTCAGGCCCACGATCGTCAGCGTCCGCAGGCGGTGGAGGCTCCACAGGATCGACAGGTCGTCCGGGGACAACTCGCACTCCTCCAGAACCAGCTCGCTGATCGACGGCTCCGGCGGCGGCGGCGGCTCCTGGGGCTGCTGCTGCTGCGGTGCACGCAGCCGCAGGGCCCTCAATGGTGTCTCCCCCAGCAGTCGCACACGGCGCAGCTTCAAGGTGTGCAGCTGCAGGGGCGCCAGCACCCTCAGCCACTTAACCCAGTAGCTCGAGTCGATCGTGAAGAACGACGACGACGACGACGGCGACGCCTGAAACGCGAGCTCCCTCACCCCCATCGCTGCGAGCTTGGGCGCGGCCACCTCCAGCTGCCGCAGGGCCTTCGCTGGGGACCGTGGCAGGTACAAGCCGTCCAAGCTCAGCCGCACAGTGCGCAGCTGCTGCGAAAGCGACAGGATCACGGCTGCCATGAACTGCAGCGGAATCGGCTTGTTGATTCGCAGTTTCTGCAACAGGGGTGGCAGGTGGAAGCTGCCGTCCGAGTCGCGGCTGCCGGCCGCCGCGGCGGCGCCCGCCGTGATGCTGTCGGGCAGCAGCTGCAAGTTGAGCGACAGGCTCTTCAGCGTCGTCAGCCGGGCCAGGTACGACAGGTCCACCGTGCCGCAGCTCCAGCCGCCGATGATGCCCAGGCTGAGGGTCTCCAGCTGCGGCAACGACGACAGCAGCTCAAGCACGTTGACGGGCAACTGGTACCAGTGCAGCGACAGCGAAGTGAGGTTGCAGAGCCCGGAGACGAGGCCGGGGAGGGCCGCCGCCATGGACGTATCGCTGGGGATCTCCCAGACGAGCCGCTTCAGCTGCGAGAGCGAGCCCAGGCCGCTGCCAAGCGCCGCCGCAGCCGCGTCGTCCATCTGCCAGCCGTACGACATGTACAACTCCAGGCTCCGGAGGGCGGGCAGCTGCTGCAGGGCCGCCAGCCAGCCGCCGTGCTCCACGGCGGAATCCCGGCGGCGGGGGCTGCCGCCGCCACCACTGCTGCTGCCGACTGCTGGCGGCCAGGCATCGGCTGCAGTCACGTTGTAGAGTGAGAGCTCTGTCAGCGCGGGCGTGGCGCGCAGCAGCACAGGCAGGCCCCCCTGGAGCGACTCGCGGCCGGTGCAGTCGCCGCTGAGGATGAGCTTTGTAAGGGCGGGGGCGGCGGAGGCGATGCGCGCTGCCAGGGGTGGGGTGAGGGGCACGCCGTGCACCCGAAGCTCCCGCAGGTACAGCAAGTGCCCATCGAGCTCGCGGAAGAAGTTCTCCCTGCATGCATCGACAAGCGAGGAACGAAATAAAGGGAGACGGAGTACGTAAGGGGATGGACGGACGCCACAGCAGCTCAGAGGACAGATCGAGGCAAGCACGTGCTTGTCGTTCGTGCGTGTTAGTTCAAAATGGTTACGGCGGGCACATATACATATATATATATATATATATATATATATATATATATATATATATATATATATATATATATGGAGGGACGGATATTAGTTGGTTGCATGCCTATCCGTGGATGGGTAGCAGGGTGGCTATCTTAAGATATGGATATATATTTGGGAGAAAGTTTTGGAAACCTGAAGATACTTTTGCCGTGCAAAAAGCTGAAGGTTTAGATAATCCGGCCTCACAGGTGGGCATGATATCTCCCGGGGACGTGTTTAGCCGGGAAAATCCCCTCCTAGACAGATCCTGACAGATACTCTCAGCGCTTCTGAGCCAGGAGTATCTCTGGCCGTAGATACTCGGCAACATAAGATAGCCACCCTGATGGGTAGGTAGGTGTCATGTTTTACATAGCTTCACATGCATATGTATTTAGCATCTTGCATACGTGTACCATACTACACGGCGGGCGGGTTAGCTCCCGGTAGGCAAGCAATAATCCTTTGCTACGCATAACACATAACTGGATAACTGTCATGTACTTCATTCGTCTACGTACGTAGCGGCTAATTTAAAAACATCTGTAACAGAGCTCATGAACTAACACGGAAGCAAGATAGAGAGCACGGAATGGGTAGGGTTGTAGGAATGCTTAGAATGCCAAGCGTTATAACATAATATTAATATTATTTATAATTAGAACCTTAGAAATAATATTATAAGGGAGGGGGCAACTTAGTTTAAATGAAGTCCTTTGAGGCTGAAACTTCGGCTATGTAATCTCTCTTACTTACGCACACGTTTCCATTAAAAAATTGGGGAGTTTGGCAGCTCCTTGGGGGGGCTGCCAGCCAAACCCACGGGTGCCGCAGCCCGGGTCGGGCTCCAAAGCGCTCGGGACGCACGCAAAACACACTAAAGTCAGCAGCAAGACGCTGTTACTCGTCCATAAGGTCTGCGCGGCGCTCGCGACGAAGTTGCCGATGGACGCCAGGGAGCCATCGCCGCGCGCCCGCTTGGTGGCCGGGGTGGTTTCACTGTCCACCTTTGAAAACTGCTCCGAAATAACTGTTTCCGCCTTGTTCGCTGCACGCTCGTGCCTCTTGTGAGTGGGAGCTGTCACTGCGGGGTTCCTGGCGCTAAGCTCGTCGCCGCAGATTGTGCACTTCAGCTTAACGACGCCCTCGAGTAGATGCACAGTGAAATATGACCACCAGACAGTCTTCTTGTTTGCTTTGGCACCCTTCAAAGCTTCACAATAAGCCGTCGCATCAAGTTCGCGCGGGCCGTAAGTGTAAGCGTCCTTCTTAGTGGTGGTTTTGGATGGCCCGGCACCGGAATCGGCCATTTTGGAGGGACGAAAATGACCTCGGTCTGTCGCTTCAGTTTAAAATACGCGTTGGTTTCGAGGCATTATAATGGTAAGCATTAGAAATTTTCTAAGCCCTCCTCAGCGCCTTTTATAAGTTCTAAGCGTTATTTATAATTATAATTTATTCTAATTACATTTAAAGTTCTAATGGAGCTGCAACCCTAGGAATGGGAGCTAGCGATGAGGGCGACATTCATACGGTACATCATAAATAGCTGTTCGTTGTTGTTGGGCGCACGCTGCCCATTTCTTTCGCCGCCCGCTTGTTACATACCCTCTTTCAATCCGCTCCGCTACGGTCTCTCGCTCGTGGAACCTGATGACTAAGCTGCCCGGCCGGCAGCCCCGTTTCAGGATCCCCTTCAGCGATGCAGTCGTGCGGAAGACATCCGCTGGAGGGCGCTGGCTTGGTACGATGCTGCCGTACATCACCGTAAGGCCGCGAAATCGGGGGTCCACGGCCTCCCTGCACGCCTTGCTGCACTGTCGCAAGGCGCGAAGGCCGGGGCTCCCAAGGGCCGCAGTAAACACTGGCACTGACAGCACATCCAAGTTGATCGTCGCCTCCTGCTGCGTGCGTTATGTTGGGAAATAAAGGGGGGGTAAACTTTATCAGTGCGGTAGTTAGCAAGCACCAGCAGCTAGCAGCGATGCATTCAGTACGTAGCTAGATAGGGATGGGAGCAGAAAAGCAAGCCAAGCAACTCGTTCAAGAAGACACGGTTCGTATTTAAGCACATTTCCCCGCCCCCGCTTACCACCATGCGGGCGTCTCGCGGCTCCATGATGAGAGCAGCAGCTGGCCTCAGTCCCCAGCAGGCACTCTATCCGGGAACAATCGAAGCGTTCGTTAGCGTAGTTCGCGTATGGTAGGGTGACTCCCGCTTTGCTTGTCCGTGGAATCGATGGAGGTGTTATTTAGCAGCAGCAGGGCAACAGTAATAATGGTATTTCCCGTAGTATCAATCACAAATACAGCTCCAGTGCAGCCAGCGGTATAAGAATGGTGGTTGGAATTATGGTCCTGCTTATTCTAGGATGTGGATGGATTGTGTTTTATGTGGTCTGGTGTGTACGTCGTTTGCGCATACGGCGGATCGTACCTACTTCTCCTGCCTCGATTGCAACGAAGCAACCTCGTTGCAGCCGTTGCTTCGAGTGCAGCAGGGTGTCGCATCGTTCACAGCTGCAATTGGTACGGCACGATGCACGCTGCCTCGAAAACGCCCCAATCGCCACCTCGCACAAACCATGCACATCGCAATCGGTTCCATTTGGGGAGAGCCGTTGGCGAGTTGGCAGCATTTTTCTCCTCTTCGTACTGCGTGTTGTGAATGCCCTCTTGGACATGCTGAGCGCGGGGTGTTGGAGGACATGGGTGGTTTTCTCTTTAGGCCGGTCCCAGAGCGGGGGAGGTTTTGCCTTGACTCCGATTCCCTTTTGCCTCCCCCTTAGCTAGCATGGGTACCGATTCGTTTCAGGGAATCGGACAGAACAGCTACGCACACGTAGTCGAAGACATTCATTTCCAGCGTGGGATCGCTTTCCAATGAGGCGACCTCGCCGGTGAATTGGTTTGTGGCCTGGTCTATCTAGATGTTCCATTGATGAACGTAAGACTCACAGAGTCGTGCGATCGCACCATGTAGCTGTTATCCAGCTCCTCTGCTGCTGTAACTGATTAATTAAGTTTGACAGTACGTAGGCTTGCAGGCTGGGGGTACTGTGTGCTTGAAAACCCCTTCCCCCCTGAACTACACTCTCTCATGAAGATGTAAAGCGTTTTATGAAAAGCATAAATAATGCCGCAGGACGTACGTGGCGGGGCGAGTAACAAACAGCGCTAACTCCCACTGCTGTCATAAATATTCTTATTCAGACCGACCCTGCATGCTCTGCATGCAGGGTCGGTTATAAGTAAGGAAAAAATAATCGTGGCACGAATCACGTACACATGCGCATATATACATACATAGACCTAGGTAGCAGCTCTTCGTTTCGACATGAAAATAGGATATACACGTAGTTGTGTAGTGAAGGGTACTGTACTGGGCCTTCGGGCGCATGGCAGCAAACGTCCGGGCAGCGACAAGGAACCACTGGCTACGAAGGGACATTCATTCAGCGAGCAGGAACGACGGCGTCCGTACTATAATAATGCGTCATGAGCGTTCTCAAACGCTTAAGGATTATTCTAATGTTGAATGGGAACCCTTGATCGGTTGAGGCGCATCTACAACACCCACGCAGACTAGTGCGTGTCGTCAGATATGTACACGGTTGGTTACAAATTCAAGTGCAGTTCATTCGTTTTAGCTCAATACACACCTTATTACTAAGAGCTTTGGGGTTTAGGGCTTTACCATGCGCACATGACCAAGGCTCGACATACATCCACTCAACCGCACGCAATGTATAGAGCACCATTTGCAAGGGTGTGCACAATCAAGCTACTCATCATTGCCGCTGCTGCCGGCCTGGGATGACGGGACGACTCGCGTCGCTGGAGGTCTGCCCCTGCCTCGAGGCCGGCGGTCTGCCCCTCGACGGACGTTTAGGCGACGAATCGGCTCGTTGCTCGCCTAGATAGGAGGCGCATTCCACGGCGCTTTTTAAAATGAACCTACAAGTGTGAATAGCAGTGGCGAGTGTGCTTGTAAGTCCGCTGTGGGTGTGGACGGCATGGCGCCCTCGTCCACTGCATTGGTTTGCATGCGGCGGCGTCATCATTGGGTTGGCCGCCAGCAGCCAGCTAGCATAACCCCACTTGCATGGCACTTTTGAACAAACCGCCTGTGGTGCGTGGGTCAACCCCGCTGCCGCTGCTACCATTCACATTGACTTAAGCTTCGTTGGAAGTTTCTCTCGATAGGCTGCCCGTGCCTGCCTACATGAGCGTTTCCGTGTATGTCCCTATTATATCATTATTTTTTCTTCGCAACGGCGCATATGAAATCCGCAGCCGTTTCAGTCATGTACCTGGTTAAAGCTGGTTTACAAATGCAGCAATTTTCCAGAGTCGCGATTATGCCGCCTTGATTGTGTCTTAGCTGGAATCGTACCTGCCTCTATATAATAAGTTACACGTACGAGCACTTCCATTCCATGAATAGCTGCGCCGGACGGGAGCGGCTGTCATGCCCGAACAATAAGGAAACTAACTTGCAGCATATTTCTTTAGACATGTTTCAACAGGGTAAAAGTCACTCTAAGTCCTGTTGACGACAGACCCGATCGACGTGTCTGTAACTCGTACTGGCAGGTTCCCGTTGCCCGTCTTCCAGGTACCATATTTGTCATACAAATGTCTAGAAAATATTGCATAAATTACTATATAATTAATGGATAAATGGAGAACGGAATCAATCACCCTGCGATATCCTGTCTTCGTGCGTCAGCCAAGAAACAGCGGAAACAGCCAGGGGACCAGCGTCATCGTCAAACCGTTGCACACAATATTGGATATGTAATAAACATAAAAAAACGTGTTGCACTGGTGCTGGCCTAAAATTTACTATTCTTAAAAGCCCATGTATATGTAGTTTGTAATAATGACCACCTTACTATAAAAGGCACTAACAGTGAGAAGATTGTCAGCAAGTGTATATATAATAAACATTGTTGATCAATTGTTCGACATGCGTGCATATGGCTGATGCACGAAGCCATTCGATTCCCATGGAGACAATTTGCATGCAAGAAAGCATTAAATACAGGGCTAATTACATGATGCTATAACGTACTTTGATGTGCAGCCAAGGTACAATAGATCTTTCGACGGGTCCCATTCGATCGTCAAGACGTACAGTCGGGCTCAAACAGATGGAATTCGGAAGGCCGTCTCTGTTCTCTGTGAATGCAGCTACCGGCAGAACGTCTGTGGGACAATAACTTCTTAAATTGTTTTGCGTCGGCTCATTCGGCTACCTGTACAAAAACCTGGACGAATGCAAACCTAGCCCTTTCCACTGCATCCTACCCACCGAAACCTTAGAGGACCGCCATCTTTCAGAATGGCTCGGTGCTCGTGCCGTGGAGCCCTCGCCCTGTGCATCGGAGTCTTTGTACTGTGTACCAGCATGCAGGGCGCACACTCCCAGAAAAAGAAGGGTCGGAAGACTGTTGACGGTGAGTCCGGGCGACGAACGGGCAGCGCGAGCGAATAAGGCTTTGCTTTTTTGGCTCAAACTGAATGTAAAGCCCAAGGGTCGTAGGGATAAAAAATGTTTATCCCCTATGTTTATTTATATGTTTTTACGTGGTATGACATTTCCAGTCGGGCTCCGGCTTCTAAGGCCGTGTGAACAAGAAAACAGGTTATTTGGCTGGAAGCGCAATACGCAAATGCAGTAAGGAGTAGTTTTACAGACGTCGTTGTGCTGAGAGCTCGTGCGAGTGTCGGCACCTACGCCGAGCACGCACGACCTGCCTGTATGCATGCATGTACCGTCCACAACAGAACTTGACAACATGAGAGTCAATAAAACAAAATAGAAGAGGCTCCTCACGGATAAAAAACGGCATGCGTGCGACCGGACACTTGCGTTCCGTCGGTACAGAACCATCAGCCGGAGGAGCCGCTTATATACACCCACCGACCGGGCGGGCGACTTGAGGAATGGGAGAAATGTATATAGGGGTCCAGGCTTCATTACCGTTGCCCACCTCTGGCGCTTTCGCCATCACGCACCTGGGGCACGCCTTGGTTCGGAACCGCACAGCCTTTACGGTAATGTAGAACTGAACTTCCCCCGGTCGAGCGAGGCCTGCATGCATGCGCAACGAGGGAGGATGAAGCCGGTGGGAGCACTGCGTGCTAGCTCCCACCCGCTGGAGCACCTGCTGGCGCAATAATCCCACCCCCGGCTCTTTATTTCTGGGGCAGAAAGAACCGGGGGCGGGTTTTATCGCGCCAGCACGTGCTCCAGTAGTAATAAGCAGGCAGGGACCCCCTGCCAAAACCCTTCTAGAAATCTACGAGGTGGAACGAACTGACCTGGCCGCCAAAGTCTACGTGCTAGTAATAAGCAGGCAGGGACCCCCTGCCAAAACCCTTCTAGAAATCTACGAGGTGGAACGCACTGACCTGGCCGCCAAAGTCTACGTGCGAGGCGGCCTTTTATCCCAAACGATAACAGAGACTTCGACGTCCACGCACCCTGGTCGTCGCCGCAACCCCATTTGCGCCCGCGCTGCATGCATCCGAGGGACGAGGGCCCTACGCCTACCGTTCAGAAATGCACGCAAGCCCGGAGCGACTGGGCGGGTGTGATGTTATGAGCGGTTTGGAACACATGCTTCTAGGTACTTCACCCTTCATTTATGCCGTCAAACGATTACCGCGCATCCGCAAGCTGCAAATAAACTTGAGCCTTTGAGCGCCCCACGCCATGATGTAAGAGCGAATACATCTAAACACTCTTATGGACTCGCACATCAGGCGACACCACACGAGATCACGACACTACCGTACACGAGGATGCGTGAGCGCGTGAATATTCGCCTTGTTATATTCAGATTGAGACTCTCAACAACTAAACTTGTATGGCGAAACCGTTTGCGCCTTGTCCGCCTCATCGCAAAGAATGTATAACACTAAATGTCTCCCGTGCGTGATTATCTAGAGGTACCGACACGTGTCTTTGAATAAAGCAGCCTCGGTAGACCACGCACGACATGTTTTATGATCTCCAGAAACGAAACAAATATATACGGACGCGTGGTCAAGCAAATAATGAAGATCCATCCCCGCCAGCAAGGACGCAGAAGTAGCATAGATTGTGCAGGGCATGCATGCGTGACTTGCAGTTCTGCCGCCACGCCCCCGTCCCTCCCTCCCTGGAATGTGCCCCACGTAGTCATCGGATCCATCTCCATCGTGTCCGCGTTTCAAGGCGACGACCGGGAGCTGCAGGAGAGTGATGCGGCCCTAGCTCGACTTACTCGCAAGCATGCCCGGAACCAATTCATAATGCTGAACTGCCCCGAATACCCGGATCCGGTCACGGGACTCATGACGCCCGACCCTAATTGCAACGTGCCGTGGGCGCGGATTGCAAGTGGCGACGCCGAAGTGGAAGCCTTCCAACGGGACTACCAGGTTGAGGCTGGCGACATCATCGCGGTAAGCGCGCGAGCACGAAGACATGATTGGGGTTCGTTTGGGCTTTGTTTATTTGTCGAGGCCCCTACCTGTCGCAAATAATGTATACCATTGATGTCGTGTCGGTGCGCCAACGAAGCATAATGCAACCCTGCACCCAGCCCGTACTGATAGTCGGGAGGGCCGCCCTTTCCTTACGTTAAATAACATAAAACCCGATGGCGTGCCAATTCTGAACGAAACCCTTCCACAGGCCACTCTAGAAGTCCGGAATAATGAAACCTTGGCTGCCAGCAGAGGGCGGCACCTTCTGGCCGGGGAGGACGCGGTTCCTGAGGAGGACTATGTCCTCAAACCGGGAACGGTCCGAGTATTGTCCCGCGGCCAACGTGCAAAGGAGGTGTGTGCCGCCATATATAGACATGCATCCAACAGCCCGCATACCTTTTGCCACTACCGGTATGCGATTTCGCCATACACGGAAATGATGACTGGTCCCGACGACAGATAGACCATAGTCACGTTTTGCATTTACAGGTTTATTACGGACCTTCTACCGCGCACAAATGCTGGTTTACGTTAACGCATTGTGTGCGACAGATATTCCACCATGACTGTCTCCTCAAGTCCGCCGACCATGACCCGAATGAAGGCGAACCCCCAAACCGGAGAGACTATGCTTACGGCGAAAACACTTTCCCAGACGCTTTAACAGCGCCGGTCGAATGCATGCCGCGACTAATACCGTCTTGGTAAACTGGTCTGCACCCTGGCCATCACGATCATGGCCCCATCACACCACGCATGCATGTCGTTGCATACATCTATCCGCCGCCTTGGCCACCCGCATCCCCACGAAGGTGTACGCGGGGACTACGATTGACCTCCGCGCTGTGGTGTTCATTGTGGATTTCTGTGGCTGGCGTAACCCGTTCCGATCCGCTGAGGTGAGCGCGGTTGTTAGGAGGCAGGGGTCGCCATCGTTAGCTCTTATCCGGGGCTTGCTTCCATAGCATAGGCCCGGGTATGCAAGGGAGTGATGGTCACTGTTCATGGGTTTCATGCTGCGGTCGCAAGTAAGCCGGTCGTCGCGAGGAGAGGTGGTTGTTGTGTGGGAGACAACCTAAGCGATGGGTGCCACGCACACACAAGGCTCGTTATCAGCGGGGCGCTGGGGGGACGGATAGCGAGGCCCCCTGAATTTCGTTTCAGCAGCAGCAGCAGAAGACGAAACGCAACGAAGCACGCAGCAGCAGATCGCTCGATTACAGCAACTGCTAAATTAGCAACACCTGATGTGTGTCTGTGTATGTACAGTAAGGCAGATCCATGGCCTCTAGAGGCCATGGATCCGGATTCGGTGCATTCACCGAGTAATGAGGTGGTCTTTGGGCGTGGTGCGTGCAACGCGCCCAGACTGCTTTATGCAAACGTCTGCATAATTGTGTTTCTTATACTCAACGGTGCATCAGGGCAATCGATAGGGGGTTGATTGGCGCGGCAGGGCGCCTCCTAGACGAATGGAAGCTGACACGCACCGCATGTCTTTTTCTCGGCCTTCCGACACCCAACGTGGCAGACATATCGCGCCACAAGCACAGACGGGTGGTGACCCGACACAACGAACGCAGAGACTCCTCCCCAGCCGTCCGTACATGCATTATGCATGAAACATTCTCGCTTGGCACTAAGAAGCAATGAAGGCACGAACCGCCAGCCGTGTAGCCGAACATACACCTACATATAACGTAACTTGACACCGCGAAATGATAGCTGCTGGCTGAGACGCTGTCCATGTTCTTGGCACATGGATGGCATGTATGATAACGCTTCGGGGACACTAGCTTTCGCTTTCGCAAATGCCCATACCTGTTCTTACCGCCTATATATATACCGCCTATATACCGCCTATATATATATAGGCGCACTCAGCTGGTGCAAATCAATTTGAGGAAGGGAGTGGAAACGTACGAGGAACGCAAAGTTCTGCACCAAATGCGCAGCTAGAGGCAACATTTGGGACACGCGGACGGAGGGCACTGATATCCGAGCCGGGCGGAGAACGTCGAGAGATGACGGTTTATTTGCAATGTTCCCTTCCATGCACGTCTCTCCCAAATCTGCAGGAGGCTACCAAGGCAATGCTGAGAGTGCCGGGCGCAGTGGAGGGCAATTTGCAGGTGATTAAGTGTTGTTGCGCCTGTAACTTCACGGATTTATTTCACGTATTCATATAACATTATGCCTAATAAAACACCCGTACCGGAGCCTTACGTACATCCTATGTATTGTCATTTGTATGGACCTACGTACTTTCTCCGCCATGCAATCCTTGCGGGGCCTGCGTAAAGGGCTTCAGGGCGAGCGAGAAACACTGCAGCTGAGCCCTACGCGCGCAGGGTTAAAGCCAGAACCCTGCTGCTTAGCTAACCGTGAAAACGTCTGGCGCCTCGAGGCTTTCTCTTACGCGCGGCTCCCAAATGACTAACCCAATAGATAGGTAACTAACCTAATAGCGTTAGGTAACTAACCTAATAGATGGGTAACTAACCTAATAGATAGACACATACATCGGCAGCGGAAATCCAGGCAGCTGGTATTAAGATCGCAAAACATTTGAAACACATGTGTAAATTATATTCATGGCGTTTTGTATTATACTCAGATAGCCAGCTGCCAACGCTCCAGCCACGGTAATATATGGCTAGATGTGCACTTCCTCGTTCTGCTCTGGAGGTAAATAATATTGGTGCGCATTTTTTATGAACGCTGAGCAGGTAGATGAGCTTCATGACCGCATGGATATCATCCTGACTAATTACCTTCATTCCCATTAGATTCTTGCCCGCCTGTATCTGTCTAAACCCGCCAGCTAGCCCCAGCCATGCTACAATCCATCCTTGAGCAATATACATAATAAATAAACACGACATGTTACGGACACTGCCAAACCGCTATACGGCAGTGTGTGGTGGGGCGGGGAGGGATTTATTTGTGGGGGGGTCGGTGGGGTGAGGTGGGGTGGGCGAGGCGTTTGTCTTTAGGGGGGTTAAGGACTGTCAGATAAGATATCCAAGTTTTTAGTGGTTTAAGAATGTGTGTGTGTGATACCGTTGGTCCATGCTACTTGATGAACCGTATTGGGCAAGTTATGTCCTGGCAGTTGGAAAGTATCTGCCCTGTCTCGTTTTGATTGGTGCCTTTCATCTATCTACCTGCCTCATGCAGAACTATTATGAGACATGCTCCTACGGCAAGATCACCTTACAACCAAACAATGTGGCCGTGGTGGGCCCGATAGCAATTGAATGCAACGCAACCTACAGCAATGGGGTATGGACAGTGCCTTCAAATTCACGATCAAGTTGTGGTGTAGCAGAGCAATTTTCATGGATCCAACAGGCGGAGGCGAAGGCCAAAGAAGTACGTACGTACATGTATGCCTCGTCAACAGGAACGAACCCACCATGATGTGTACGTAGCATCACTAAATGCATTTCGATGGGCTGCCTGGACAACTTAGGGTGCATGAAAGGCATGAATTGTATGTCATGTATGTTGTGCACAGATCATTATTTATGTGGGGATAGATGTACGTAGAAATGCGCCTTTGCATGCGTCGCACGTGGTAAACATGGGGCAGCATGGGGTATGAGTTTATGGAGGTTAGGCAAACCCAACGTGCGTGGCTTACATCCCAGCTCATCATCACACCATGTTGGCCAAGCATTGCGCCAACTTACTTTTGCACGCAGCTTTTTCCAAATGACGCCAAGCTGCAAGCGATCCTGCGGTGGCCAACGAGGCGGGTGATGGTGCTTGTCCCCAAGGAAGCCCCTTGCCCTTGGGCTGGGTTAGCTTACATGGGCTCTACCGGCGACCAAAAGTCGTTTGTCAAGGTTCGTTGGTGCGATGTGATGATGGGCATATGTATGTATGTATGAACAGGCTACATATATGAAATTTATGTAGCCTACAGGCTATATATACCCTGTATGTTGAGAGGGATGCAGGAGGGACGAGGACGAGGAAAAGGCCGAAGTAATGCGGCCTCGTACGGCATTACACTGTGCGATAACGAAGTGGTCATGTAGCAGACGTAATGCGATAGACGGAGTACTCTCCGTCCGATAGCCTGCTTGTTCCTTCAAACCGCGCGCCCTCTTCCCCCCGCTCTCCACCCTGCCTCATCGTCAGACGGATCCTACTAAGACAGTTCCCGTAGATGTACGTGTCGCCTACCACGAGTTGCAACACAACATGGGCCTGCAGCACGCGCGAAGGTGAGCTTACACCTGCAATTATGCAGGATGACAAGCCGGTTGGCAGGCTTGTGGGTGCACATATCCTGTTTGCGTTCAGGATTGAGTTGCTCACATACCAATTAAATGGAATCCATGCAGAGTCATGCAGAGTCGGTTCCCCGGTGGCCGGTGTAATCTGCACCTCTCACCCCGTCCATATTACCTGCATGCATAAATTGTGGAGGGCAACAACTGATGCAGACGTATGTTTGACATAAGATCGGATCTATCAGCACGAATGAAATGACCCCATGCGAACGTCACCTTACATACAAACATCATTGCGTCATCACTATGAGAATCGGAAACCAGTAGGAGAATCGGACCCGTACCTGTAGGAGTACCGGACACCCGTAGCAGAATTGGACGCCCGTAGCAGAAACGGACACCCGTGGCAGAATTGGACGCCCGTAGCAGGAACGGATACCCGTAGCAGAATTGGACGCCCGTAGCAGAAACGGACACCCGTAGCAGAATCGGACATACACATGTAGGAGAATCATACACCTGTAGGAGAATTAATTAGACTCTGTAATTAAAGAATTCTGTAACTAATTAAACTGTAGGAGAACCGGACGCCGCGGCCATGGCGCTGAAAGCACGCAAACCGTAATGTGCCAAGCTGCTCTCGTTCTGGCTGCCAGGCAAAAACAAATAATTTACATTTACATCCATTCGACCCCGATCGGGTATTTTACGGACAGCAGATAGAGAAGATTGTCCGAAATCGCGCTCGGCACCCTTTCGTTCGCAAACATCCCTATCTAGCTTTCGAATCCCCACCGACCCCCGCACAAATAAATCCCTCCACGCCCGACCACACACTGCCGTATAGCGGTTTGGCAGTGTCCGTAACATGTCTTGTTTATTTATTATGTATATGCTCAAGGACGGATTGTAGCATTGCTGGGGCTAGCTGGCGGGTTTAGACAGCTACATACAGGCGGGCACGAATCTAATGGGAATGGAGGTAGTTGGTCAGGATGATACCCATGCGGTCATGAAGCTCATCTACCTGCTCAGCGTTCACAAAAAATGCGCACCAATATTATTTACCTCCAGAGCAGAACGAGGAAGTGCACATCTAGCCATATATTACCGTGACTGGAGCAGCTTTCAATTCATCATGATGTCCTTTCATGGTTGCGAGCTGCGTTGATGCATGGGGCGTACGTACTGCCAGTGAACGCGTGCCCGCCGCCGCTAGTGGTTTTAAGCCCTCGAATCTTGGCACCACAGCAGGGCGCGCGCCCGTGTGCATGTGACGACAAAATAAGTAAGTATGCGACCCACCGGTGCACAGCCTGCAGGAGCAGCTGCATCGACGGGTCTCTGCCGTTCAGCGAATGCATCGGTCTCTGGCCCTTGGCAAATGCATCAGCCCGTACATACGGATGTATGCAGCGGGCTCTGCTCTTCTTTCCCCCCTTTTCCATCGGCAAAGTTGACAACGCTTGTTTTCCGCAGTTTAATTAACCTGTTCAACATACATTTAAATAAACATACCCGCTTTACACCCGATGGAATATCGCAGGGGCTACGACGAGTACGGTGACGAGACAGATCCCATGGGCACATCCCCAGCGACCAGTCAGGGTGTGCATTGCCACAACGCCCCTAGCAACTGGCGTATCGGCTGGGCCACGCCTGTGCCCAACGGCGACCTCACCGCCAACAGCTTCACACCGTCTGCCAACCGCCGTACCTTCGTCATACCCGACTCCGGCAGGTCCGATAAAAATATGGTCATTGTGTCTCCGGGCTCCAAAAACGTATTAACCAGGATTCAGCGGGACATTATCACCAGCGACGTCATCCCCTACCCAAAATATTTTCTGAGCTACCGTGTCCGTAACACGACTTGGGGCGGATACGACAACGGGCTTAGGAGCACCTACGACCGCAAGGTCCTTGTGCATCAGTACAACGGGACCGTTAGCACCGGGTTTGTTACCGAACAGCCTAATTTTATCACGAGCGGGGGCGCAGATCTCATGCTCGACGGTCCATTTGTGCCGTACGATAGCGCGACGGGTCTGGGCGGCGGCTTGCGCTTCAAGGTTATATCGGTCGGGGACACGTCAGCGACAGTGGAGGTGTGTCGCATGTACAGTCGGACGGAGGGCACTCCGGGCAGCGCTGAGTGCCAGGCGAACATCGATCGAGACTGGTGAGTGCACATTTATTTGGGATCCTATTTGTGAACGGTGTAATCGAAACCGATCTGGTCCCCTTTTCAAAGCAGGGCACGCCGGCGGGGGTCGATCAGCAAACGTTCATGTGTGCGTGTGTGTGGGGGCGGGTGGGGGGGGGGGGGTGAGGAGAGGTAAACTAATGATTAACATCTGAAGTTGGGCCTTACCGGTATACGTAGGTATTTAGCTGGTAGGCTCTGGTAGATGTTGCGGAGGGAAATGATTTTATGCTATGAGATGCCTTCGTTGCTTGCCGTGCCGAGTGAATGTCGTTTGCCGCCGCCCAACCAACCAACACCCCGTTTACATACGCGCAGTGATGGCCTAGTTGGCAACAATGACCCAGACTGCGGGGCAGCGGCAAGGAGTCCACCTACGCCACCATCGCCTAGGTCGCCGCCACCGCCTAGGATCTCTTCACCGCCACCATCACCACCACCGCGACGATCACCGCCGATGCCGCGCCCGTCACCACGGAAACGACCGCCTCCATCTCCGCGCCCAGGATCAAAGACAACCAAGGCTACGGTGCGGGCGCCTCCCCCACCATCAGACGAGG
The DNA here is from genome assembly GCA_030267565.1 of Pleodorina starrii. Lineage (NCBI taxonomy): Eukaryota > Viridiplantae > Chlorophyta > Chlorophyceae > Chlamydomonadales > Volvocaceae > Pleodorina > Pleodorina starrii. The sequence goes on along the minus strand of BRXU01000021.1, from coordinate 313,469 downwards.
AGGCCGTCACCCCCTATGCCCTGGAGAATGATGTGGTTCCCTGTCGCCAACACCCATTAAGCGTGGTTATCCCTGCCTTGTGTGCAATAATGCTGCAGCTTTACTTGAGCCGCACTAACCTCTGGACACGTTAGCGTTCGATGAACAGCTGCAATTACATACGTACTAACGAGCTGACTGTTTGAAAGTCGTCGGTGAGGGGGTTAGGTTCGGGGATTCAATGTGCTGCTCATTCCAATCGCGGTTTCGGAGCCGGGTCCGAGTCCGTGAGTTTGTGGGCGGGCACGCGATCGAGGACCCCGGTTGCGCGCGGTTGGCAGGTTGCTGACAAAGTGTATGTCGCAACGCCCCACAGCTACCAACTTTATTAAGGGAGAGATTAATTTGTGTTGGGTCTCACGCTAATGAAGTCCACGCACGCATTTATCTGCGTGGGTGGCTGCTGGAGTGCGTGTATGGTAGTCTTCGGTGGCGGCGTTGGTAGATGGAATCAATCCCCCCCCAATAATGATGACTGCCATCGCTCGCCAACACGCACTCCCCAAGCAAGGCGGTGTACATGTATGTGTGCGTGCCGGTATCATTTGCATGGTGACATCATCGCATCCATCTCGCCAAGCAACATGTACCCCTCCATGAAATCTCGCTACCCGCTGGAGCCAGCCAAGCAGGGGAGCGAGGCGGTTGAGCAGTCCCTCGCTCGGCCAATGCAAGCATGGATAGATGGGAAGGCGGTTGAGCAGTCCCTCGGCGCCGTTCGTTGCCGGGATTGCGGGGTGTGTGTGTATGTGCGTGTCGTGTGTCAATACAACCATTTACTATGGGTGTAGGACCGCAATTTGTGCGTAACCCTTCCTTGATTTCCACCACGGGAGAAAGGTCAGACCCACGCACAGATGTCTATCTCCATAGCCAAAGTTTTCTTCGATCGACTGTTTCTCTGGCATGCATGGTGGATAATTCCCGTTGCATGGCACGCATCCACCCCACGCGTTGAGACCCCTCCTACTGGTACCATACGGGCGCGCCGGGCGGGGGGATCGCGACTTGATAATGTACGCTACGCTTTGACTTGTATATCTATCTCATCGTGTATGCCGGCCGTTGTGTCATCTATCCACGCATCTACTGCGTGTTCCTACCTGTGTGCATGACATACATCTATCTCGTCAGTCCACCTTTTGGAGGTGGTAACTTTCGTTAACGACGTTGTTACTATGAGTTGTGTGGGCACAGGGCCGCCCAAGCCATTCGCGGGTATATTTTTGGCTTTCTCTTGACTTGACTTGATGGATGGGTGGCATGGGGAGGCCAAGGCAGTGGATTCAGGAAGAGTGCGCGCGACGGGCTTCGTTCCTGGACGAACGAACGCGGTGGCTCATCTAAACTGGCAGCCGTTAGGTTGTTCAAACGACGCATACTATGGGGAGTGGCGGCTCGTAAACCTCAACCGCGGGAGCAACGTCTGCATAAGGGTTTGAGGGTTCGTTTGGTGACGACGCAAACCGTAAAAGTAATGGCGTTGGAGGCAGTGCAAGCTGGGGGCGGGGCTGCTGATGTCGTCCGCAGCGACTCGGGCACAGTAGTCGCTACGAGATGGGAATGAAGCGACCCAGTAGTGGGCTTAGTTATGAACTTCGTTGATGAACCCGGCTAGTGTCGCAGTCTGTGACACTCGGGGGAAGGCTCGGTCATAAACACGTCCATACAGTGCGTGACAACCCGAATATAAGCCCAGCCATACTGCTTCTGGTCCCTGAATGATCACTCATCATATGCACAGTTAGTCATATGTATCATACATAATGTATGTGATGTCCCAGACATATCGATAACGGCCGGCCGGTACGCCGTTGCAACGTGGGTTCATGTGTCAGGTGGCGGGTCCTGACTCCGCACGCAGTATGGGTTGGTAAGTCCTTAAAGCACGTAAGTATATATCCTGGCGTTTCGGAAATTGGTTCTCCGGAAAATGACTCCATGACTTCGCCGTCGAGTGTACGGAGACTCGGAGAGTCTCGCTACCGACGGAGAGTCGTCTTTATGAAACGTACGGTAAACCTGATTTCACTGAAAGCGCTGCTGCCAGCTCAAATACTGCCGTTTACGGAAAGCAAACCGCCGTAACTTATAACGACATGCAGACAGAATCACGGAATATATCTTCTGATGCGGCAACCAGTTTTACAGCAGCGTCTCCTTGCTGAACAGATAGACAGCCCCTGCTGCTGTACAGCTAGGAGCGAGGGAGTCAGCACACCCTGGGACGGAGGCGCTCCGGTTTCATTCTCGATATCAAGCGGAAGTATTCATGAGTTTCAAGCAAGCCCATCTTCATGACACGTCCCACCTTCGTGACGCATGCAAAGACGCGGTTTTCCGGACCGCATGTCGTACAGTACTGCCATCCAACAACGCTGAATGTGCCCAGAGATCATGAAATACCTTGCCAGGGTCAACTTGTTCATTCAGCAGCCACGATTATTTATTTACCAATCCGAACCCTTGATCATGCTAAGCAGTTGATTCTTCCGTCAGCACAGTATGGCAGTGTGGCAGGCATTAACCCAGCAAACGTACGTAAGAAAACAGTGGCTTATTACGTGCCAACTGTGACGCAGCCGGGATACCAATCTGGCCGCCCCGGGCGGAACCCTGAATCCGTCACCAAGCTGCTCGTCATGCACGCATGGCATGACAGAAGATTCATAACCCAGCGCTAGGTAACCACTTGTCGCACTTGGACTCTGTCCCATCACTCCATCGGCCCCTCCGGCGGGCGCTGCGCCATCACTCCACCCATCACTCCACCGATCGGCTCCTCCGGGCGCAGCGCCACGTCCTCGAAAGTGGCAAACGCGTGCACGAACGCGGGCCGCAGCGGGCGCTGGTCGAAGACGGCTACCTGCATAGTGCCGAACATCGCACCCGTGATCTTCTGAATCGCCTCGGTGCGGTTGGCCGCGCGGATCTCCACGCCCAGGTCGTCAAACCCGTTCAGGCGCTCGTCGGCGTTCCACGGGCCCACATCGTCGAAGAGGCGAGTGCACAGCTTAGACGCCTCCTCCATCCCCACAACCCCAGCCAAAGCGAGCTTGACGAAACCCCGCAACATGGGGCTCGACCGAACGTTGGCTGCAGCCTCCTCGAGCTGCTCAGCCTCCCGCCACTGTTGCACTTCCTCTAGGGCCCTCAGCAGGTTGCTGCCCGAACCCTCGCCGTCATCAGCGGCGGCCCCCGCGGAGATGTCGTCGCTGAAAAAGGGGCGCGGGATAATCCCTAACGGCGGGACGACCTGATCGACCTCCTGCGGCTCAATGACAGCGTTAGGAAGCGGTGCCGCCTGAGGCTGGGGCGCGGGCGGCGGCGGCGCCGCCTGAGGCTGGGGTGCGGGCGGCGGCGGTGCTGCTTGCGGCTGGTATGTAGTCGTCGCCTGGTGGACCTGGCCATGAACGTTGGGGTATCCCCACCAGGCGTGAGGGTTGCCCGTCACGGCATGGCCGTTGATGACATTGGGGTATCCCCACCAGGCCTGAGGGTTGCCCGTCACGGCCTGGCCGTTGACGTTGGGGAATGCCCACCCGGCCTGAGGGTTGCCCGCCAAGGCCTGGCCGTTGAGGTTGGGGACTCCCCACTTAGCCTGGGGGTGGCCCGTCAAGGCCTGGCCGTTGAAGTTGGGGAATGCCCACCCGGCCTGAGGGTGGCCCGCCAAGGCCTGGCCGTTGAAGTTGGGGACTCCCCACTCAGCCTGAGGGTGGTCCGTCAAGACCTGGTTGTAGAAGGGGAAGGCGTCGAAACCACCGTAGGGGTTGTTTGGCTGCGCCAGAGCTCCGAACAGGCTGCTGCAGGGGATGCCATGCAGCTCCTGAACACTGGGCATCTGTTTCGTGATCAGACGTGTGTGGAACCACTCCTCCGGCGGCGGGCGAGGTGAGGGTGGCTCCCGGTAATGCTCTGGAGTGTTATACCCAGAGTTCTCCATCTCCTCGTCGCCGGCATCCGGGGACCGCGGCGACGGCGGTGACGCAGCCGCCTTTGGAGCGTGCTGCTTCCAACGCTGCTGATGGGACGAACGGTGCTGCTGGAAACGTGGACCGGCCTTGCCGCCGTTCTGAGCAGGCTTCTGATGCTTCCATCGGCTCAATCGCCTGTTTCGCCTGTATGGCGGCTTGGTGTGGGGTTCCTCAAGGACGTCCGGGCGCTGCTTCAGCGGCATAGCCGCCACTGCTGCTGGCGGCAGCGTGGCACGAGCGTCGAACGGACCTTTGTTAGAGGTTCCACCGGCAGCAGCCTGCATACACACGAACACGACTGAAAAGGAAGTAAAAGACAGGGAAATATATACACGTAAGCATGCGTGCTGGAAGGCCGACGAGGGCTACCGCGGTGTACGTAACAAGTGAGGCGCCAAAGAAGGAGGGAACCACTAACGGAATTACATGCATGTTGGGTATCGCAGAGCCCGCCCGCCGCCATCGCCGCACATACCAAGGGAAGGTCCTAAATTTGCAGCATGCCGTACACGTACGGTGTTTGTGACATATGCCCGAGGTGATCGACAAAGCCTGGGGTTGTATAAGCTTGTGTGATGATGGCGTTCGTTCCACGCAGGTCATTGTATGTCCATCTACGAATTGACGGAACTGAACGGCAATGCCACGAAGCCCACCGCCCACGCGCCAACCTATCTAGCTATCGTTGTCCCGCTTAATCTAACGTTGCGAACTACCCCACAGACATCAAGTCACGGTTCTACTTGTCCTCCCTGCTAACCTTGCAGGTCTCTCCAGGCTTCATGGTGCGTAGGACAGCAGGTATCTCAAAGTTTCTGGTAATAATGGACAGCAGGTATCTCACGGTTTCTGGTAATAAACGCTTCTTAAAAGAAAGTGCGAATAACAGAATGTGTTTGGGTTCACATGTGCGGATGCAAAGTACAATGTGTGTGGATTCACATGTGTGGATGTTATGCCATTTCTGTATGTACGACTGCCTATGGGTCGTCCTGGCTTGTACGGTGTACTACGTGTACTGCTGCCTCGGGAGCAACTGTCCTTTGCAGCTGCTGTCGTCATTGCAACACGCAAGCAAGCTGCCTCGAACATGCGCTATGCCCGCCCATGCATACACGCAATACAGATAATTATTACAATCCGTCGCGGCGGGACTTGGCCCTTGCATTGGCAGCCTGCGAAGGGCCAAGTCCCGCCGCTACGGATTGCTGAGCAGGCACGCAGGTTACAGGCGGTAACGTGTGCTTAGAAGACACCAGACTCCCTTCATTCATTATTTATGTCTTGAACGTAGTACATAAATGGATGGGAGCGATCGCGGGCGAAACGTGCATGATCAAACGAAACAAACGCTGGCATGGGTACCGATTCGTTTCTGGGTATCGGAATTGGCACATGTAGTCGAAGACATTCATTTCCCAGCGTAGGATCCCTTTCCAATGAGGCGATTTCGTTCGTCGGTGACATGGGAAATGGCCTGGTCTAGGTTTCCTGTTGGATTTTGGCCCCACAGAGTCCTGCGATCGCACTATGTAGCTGTTTCCTCTGTAATAAAGTACTTAACGTACGGGCGGCAACGCCCCCCCCACTGCACGCCATTTTGAAGATGTCGTCCGACCCTGCATTACATATCACTTAATTATTGCATATATCATAAAGACGTTGGTTGATTTTCCTGCCAAACGTCCGCGGCCGGGCAATGAACGGTCAGCAGAAGCTAAGGGTAGGTCGCTAAAATGCACACGCCACGACCAGCCGCAAACACTACAACCAGGCTAACATTTCAAATAAAGGATTAACTCAGAATAGGTCGACACACGTCTAAAGCAATAAAGAAAAAACATTCAATCGTGCAAAGGGCGGTCGCAAGCTGGTCGAAGACGTGCGTCGAAGGGATGGCCGATGCAATTTCGCCCCGCTTTATTTATTTGTCACATACATAAAAAGTGAGACATGAATAAAATAAACTACGATGAGCACGTTTTCGTATATATGTCCATTTGCTAAGTGACAACTGTAACACGGGATTATGTGCGTGGCGGGGCGAGTAAACATCACCCTTACATCACACGGTATTTTAAGCAAACGTTTCATTCAACTATCTAGCAGCATTATATATTTGCATTGGCTCCGGGTGCGAAATGCAGCCAATTGTATGACAATATATCGATTGGTAATATTCTTGACTTGACGTGAGAGCGAGGGATTCTTCCGATGTGCGACTGCTTTCGTCGGGTGCATGTTTCACACCTTTTCAGAGGGCAGACATCCGGGCAGCGGCCGGGCCACGAAAAGTCAGTATAGCTACTTGACCAGATGAGCAGCTGGCGGCATCCGGCCCTACGTAGTATTTTGCGTGCGTGTCGTAGTTTTTAAATGAAATATGCGCAACTTAATGTTGTTTGTTTTGACCCTTGTGCATAAACACTTCTCTATCTGCCTACCCGCCCGTACGCACGCAGACATTGTCGGAACATGTATGTGTGCATGCATGTGCACATATGTCTTTCCTTGTCTAAGGGTAATGGTTCGTTTAAGGTTTATTGTGAAGTTATTAGGAGCTGGCCGGGTTGCATTGAGCAGGCGATAGACATCGAGCTAGGCGGTTCAGCGTCACATTGGCAGGGATGCGCGGAAATATGCGGAAATATGATGAGCCGCGGCCGCCGCAGCCAATCAATATGGTGGCCACCAACATCGCAGCATAGCAGCAAATGTATGGTCCACCATGCGATTTAAACATTATCCATCTCTGCTGCCTTGTTTGGGCTTGCTTACATGTGAATGGCGAACGAAGCCCCTGTTATATGGATAGATGGCACAGCTCAGATTCAGCGTCTGACGTTCAGCACGGCAGTCATAGCGGATGGAGCTTTGCTGCTGCTACGTAGCTCCAGCGTGCGGACGGAGGGAGGCGGACGACCTGTTCTTCCCCCCCCCCCCCCATATACACACACCATGCATAAGAGCCGACCTGTCTCCTGGAAAATTATATAAGAAGTGATGCAAAGTGCATTTGGAGATGTGGGACGGTGTCGCTGCCTCTCTCTGGGGGGGATGGAATTACCACGAAAGCCATGAACAGGTGTTGCGCATACATACATATATGGCAACCCCCCGCATACGTATACCAGCCGCCAAATACCTGATGTCCAAGCAACACAACTGGCGTGAAATCGAGGTGCGACGTTGGTCATCTGTTTCGCTCGAGGCGTATGTATTAGTAAAGCAACGAGCCAACTGACTAATTAGTAAATACTGTACGGTGCTCGAGGTTTCACGACAGTAGCTTGCTCCGATAGTAACAGCACAATAAAACTATAAAAGGCTGCGGAGTCACCGTCTCTGTATTCTTATTTAGATTGTCGGAGTGGCGCAACGACACAGAGCCGCTACACATTATCATTCTGGTCTATTAGACATCCGGCACGAAATTTATTAAACCCTCTGTAAAAACAGTTAAATCCGACACACAACGTCAGCACCTTTCCAGTGAACAATTCCGGTACCCGTCTTATCCATCCATTTAGCACGAATGCTCACCACCTCCCGGTGCCTTAAGCAGTCAATGGCTGCTCTTACGGACTTCTTGGAGCCCTTTCACGTCAAGGGTCGTCAACAGGTGCGCGAATAATTTGAGGCGGGAAGGGGTCAAAGCATTGATTAATATGATAGGATGTGCCAACTGCGTGGTAGGTGCCGCATGCTTACGGCGGCGGTCGTTTTTGGTGACGCCGACACCGATCGTCTTGCAAAAAATAAATATGGAACATCAATTCCGGCGACCGAACGTCATCGTATTTCCTGCTAGCAGCCGTTCATACCATACCTAGCCTACGTGTATGACTGATTGCTGCGCACGTATGCGCTGCCCTACATTCCAAAAATGCGAATATCTCTAGAAAAAAAGCCTTTTGCGGAGTCGCGTAACCAAACGGCCTCCCCGCAGCTGCCTCCCCATCACAGTTGCCATCGGCCCTCAGCCCGCCCTTCCCCACATCATTTATTAGCTTGCTTCCACCCTAGCGAGCAACCCTTGCCACTGCTCTCGACCGGCCCCCGCCTGCGCGCGCTCGCCATGGGTCTTGTGTAAATAAACGGTCTGTATTGTCTGCCTATCTAACCGCCTATATACATATCTATCCGCCCGTCGCCGTGACCCGCCTGCTGCAGGTGATGCTGAAGTGCAAGATTCCTGATGATGACGACGCGGCCACTTTGGACTGCCCCACGCCGCCGCCTACGCCTGTTGCCGCTCCCGAGAACTACACACCGCCGCACGTGCAGTCCGATGAGCTGGTGAGTGAAGAAGGCTGAAACGAGGTGGATGCGGAACGTAGAGCAGTAGATAGATAGCATAGAGGGGGAATGCAGGAAGTAATCGCTTCTATGTATGCTGATGCCCACGTAACACGCATGAGCAACCGACGGTACGCGCTCGACCAATCGTAACAGCGAGCTAGTTGCAGTCCAATGGGTGCATTCTTAATTAATTAATCGGCAGTCCGTTCGGCTTAGCTGGCGTCTGTGGATGGGATGCAAATGGACGATACGTGGCCATGTGTATGTGTAATTCCCGAGTGTGTTCTGGATGTCACAACATAAATATTATTTCGTTAGAGAGAGCATAGGCGTACATGCATCTATGGCCCACTGGTAGCGAGCGAATGCACTGATGTCTCCTCTATCTGCCGCCGCAGCAAATAAAATGCGTGGTCAATAAAACGAAGTGTAGAGGGGAGAGCGTGGTACCGCGCGCCGCCTTGATATCAGCAGGTGCCAAACATGCAATGTATACGCAAGAGCTTCGTTCGCAGCTGGTGCAAGCAGGCGCGGCATTATAGCCATCACGCGGCTTTTAACCGCGTGCGTGCGTGCCGGTTGGCCCTGCGAAACCTCACTTGATTTCTTGTTTGCCCCGTGCCACGCAGCTGTCGGACCTCCAAGGGTGGCTGGAGCCCACCGACGCCAAGGAGACGGTCCTGACCAAATCCCGCGATGATGACGACGCGTGGATTGCGGATCTCGTGCCCCGGCGGCTTAAGGACAAGAGCTGCGACGAGCTTAAGCTCCTCTTCTCTGAGAACGCGCCCGTCGGCCGCTTTTTGGACGCGTGGCTGGGCCCAAACACTGCGGACGACCTTTTCCAGCTGCTGTTGCGGAAAGAGGTGTGGGGATCGCCACACGTCCTGCCCGAATTCGAGGCGGCCGGGCCGCTGCAGAGCCGGCACGGGGCTATGGTGTTGGTGCTTTGCGAGGTGCTGAAGATGGTCAACAAGCGGGAGTCCCAGTCGGAGTTGGAGGCGGTGGTCGGGGCCGTGGTCTTTCGTGAGATCCGCGGGTTCGCCGCGGGTTTGCGCCTGATGTTGTAGTGCTCTCGCTCTGCACGTGCGTGTGTGCACGTGCGTGTGTGCACGTGCGTGTAGGCACGCATGCATGCATGCATGCATGCATGCATGCATGCATGCATGCATGCATGCATGCATGTATGTTCAAGACAGCAGGCAGGGCGGGGCACCAGCAGTGAGCGCAGCAGGCGTCGAATTTATTTACAGGGCTAATAATGGATCCATGGATATGCTGCCTTTCAGTTATTTCTTGAGGGTTGAGTTTGTTATGTATTTCTTCAGCGAGCAGCATATGAAGCAGGTTGCTTCTACCGCTGCTGCCGCTGCTCGCCATGTATGCAGAACTACCTGACCGGCGGAACTAGCAACCAAGCCATAAGGATGAAATACTTCAGAGGCAGAGAGCGACGGACACATTTAGAGCGAGCACGCGGTAGCTGTGTGCGATGGGACGGTTACCGCCCTCGCTGTATATGTATGTGGTGCGTTTTGTCGATCGCGAGATCGATCGTATGTATCCAACGCATTAATCAATTCTTGTGTTGGTAAATTACAGTAGTTACACGTTTGCCTCCAAACCACCCTGGGCTGTAATCTTACAACAAGGGGATAATATTGTTACGGTTTGAAATAGGTCCTCGAAATGTGTAAAATTGTAACGTGCACCTCTTTCCCGCCTGTCTCCGTCACTACTGTGGAACTGCGCCTGCCTGAATGAGAAAGCCAACGACGCATTTGAGCTAGATACTATTTATCTTTGCAATACAAGCCACGCATACAAGGGAGGCGTCCACCACGAAAACGCATACATGCATGCGTGGTCGTCATCATTATAAAGCACTTCGTTCGTTTAACTTCGTAGCCGCAACGGCGGCTCGTAAGCAAGGGCAAGTAAGGATGCATGGCGATGGCGAGAGGCGAAACGGTGACCTATTAATGAACAATTAAGATGGATTTCAGGAAAGTTTTCGTGACGGCGGGCGGGAGTGACGCGAGTGCCTCGCTTATTAACAACAGCAGCACATACATACTTTGCATTACAAATCTCATCAGGTGCGTGATATTATATCGTTGTATGTTTATGTGTTCACGCGGAGTTGAAGTCCTTGTCATGTCTTGCAATAGGCATACTTTACTAATGTTCTCATGAGTTTCGCTTCGGCAGGCTTCGGCGCCGTTTCGCAGGTATTTCATGCCGCCTCCATGGGTAGACTTCAGTATTTATACCCATACTTATATAATTCAGCATATCTATATTGATTTATATACATACATCAGCAAAATGAGCTTGAGCAACGCGCCCCAACGCGGCGGGACTTTTGCGGGTTTCCCGCTACAGTATACCGCTCCAGACATCTTAACCGCCCGAGGTGCACATTGCGCATAAGCAAAAAAAATCGAAGACTGTGCAAAGAAGCCCGGCAGAACAGGCAGCAGGCTCGGGCGGGATTCGGGGCAAAAGCAGATACTAACGTCACACGCACACTGTATGTGTGCGTGTGTGCGGCACACACGATTATACCTACTACCATGCATCATATTACGTAAGACCCACTGCCCGTCATGCATTTATTTCAGCCTCGCTACGTAGCGTGACGAAACTCCGTGCTCCGAGCGAGAGACGTTTTGCACGAACATGCATGTGCGTAATATTAATCTACCTGTCTAAAATGTTTTCATGAGAAATCATCGTTCGTTACACACGAAGGGTACCTGCAAGCAATGAAAGCCGTCCTTATTCGGTAGGTAGGCCGGGTGAGGGCCGGCTACCGCGAAAGCTATCGCTAAGGCCTTAATGCCCACAGCCTCGCAGCAACCACCCTATGTAGCTACAAAACCCGAAAATCACTCCTCCACGCCTTCGCGGACACCTTAACTGGCACCATGTGCCGTACCAACGCCCTTATGAGGGCACAACTCCTCTGAGTTCACAGAAAACCTTGGTTTTCTAGCGTTGCACTCAGAAAACCTTCAGGTTATTTAAGGTCCCAAATGGTTACGAGAAACCTAACGAGGTAAACACGTGCCTCCTGCCGGTCCTCGGAACAGCGGTCCCTACGTAGATAGCGGTCGGGACAGTCGAGGCAATAAACTGCTGAACATCATTTTGTAATACATATATACCAGTTATAAGTCAAGGATTATATGCATAATAACCGTAAGCCTTCATTTGTAAGCAGTTGCCTGTTGGTGCATGCATGCGCCTATTCGTACGTTGCCTCGACGAGCGTACGTGCGTGCACACCGTACGTTCTACATATGTACGATCGTTAGTCATCCCATCCATGTGTACATAAATGCGAACAAACAAAAGCTGATAGTATAGCGTGTGCTTACTGCAGAGTAGGCGAAATAGGCGAACTCACAGTAGTACGCAGCAGTACGTACATTCGCACGCAATTGCTTACTTGCAGTATCTGCAACCAAGCAAGCACTGCAGTTGCCGGCCAGTAGCCTATCGCTTCGGTACATCTGTCAGTCATCCACAGCGATCAATTTACACAACAACATGAACACCGCACGCATCCAGCCATCGTCCACTCAAGCAGTGAGGCGCACCACGCAGCTTCCTCGGCTGCCATCGGATGAAGAGTTCGAGGTTAGTGGTCTGCCTGCCTGCCTGCATGCGTGCTGTGTGTATGTACACATGCATTTGGCCGGCGCGAAGTAGTAACAATACATACATGATCAAACAGAGAAGTCAATCACGTCCTTCCGCCATGTTTGCATGCAGGCTGCGTACACGAGCAGCCAGTGGTTCACTGGAGACGCTTCCGTCGACGACACGCCTCAGCAGCATCAGCAGCCGGAGGAGGTTGAAGGCTTCACACAGCCCTATTATCCTTATTATCCCCGGAGGCACCCGCGGCCTCATCGGGGGCAGTGGCGGTCGCAGCAGTGGGGGCAGTGGGGTCACCCGCAGTGGGGGCACCCGCAGTGGGGGCAGACATATTATTGGGGCCAGCAGCAGCATCCACACTGGCAGCATCACATGTGGCAGTAGATTGCCAGACTGCTGCGTGGCTGCCCTATATACGTATATGGCGCAGCGACCGCAGCCGTAGCAACAGAAGGCTCATGTTGCTTGGTAGGCCTGCCTGCTGGTGGGGAGTGTGGAGCGAGCCGGGGCGGCTGCGTGCGGGAACGTACGTGAGCTGGACGGTACAGCCCCCCGGAACTTTGAACACACCCCGTTGCTGCATGGACTTCGTCACGCCTAGGTTGGCACAAGTTTGCGGGCGGCGGGCTAGTTGGTCTAGTTGGGCTAGTCGATATGGTATGGGCACATGGGCACATATGGGCACATGGGCACATGGGCACATATCGCTTATTATATTAATTGTATATAGGTGGGCCGTTCTCCACGCACCGCACTCCGCCGGGTTACGTATTGAGGATGGTCGTTTGAGGCATGGTCGGGCGGCAATCAAGTTGCCCCCATGCGCATGCAACTGTAAAATATTGTATGTATGATACCAGTAATTGTCCTGCGGGATGCATGACTCGTGTCTACCAAAATGTGCAAACAAGGAGGCCGCACACGTAACACTGCCGGTACGTTTAGATTATTTTGAACTCAGTGCGAGCGGGGGAACACGCACATTTGCGTGTGATGTGGCACCTATGTAGAAGGTCGTCACACGTGATGACCGCTTCTGTTCGTGTGCACAGCAGGCTCCATATATACATGCCCTCGGAAGTTCGTTGCGGTAGTCAGCGAGCCAGCAGCCTTCCACAACGCGAAGCCCAGCCAACACACTTCGGTGTTTGGGACAGCCCAGCCGACCTCGTGTTTACACTGTCCGTGTCTCATCGTGTCAACATGTCACGCGCACGTGTATACACTAGCAGGGCGCGCAGCGCCCGTGTGGTTATACTCGGGAAACACTATATATGCGTATCTTGCTGCTTGCGCCCTCGCTTGCACTCACGTCCGTCAGATAGAGACGCTTGATTGCCAAGCAAACCCCCTGTATATGCCCCAGAGGTTCGATCGATTCCCACCAAAAAGTGGTGCACCCGCCCCTCAGTCAACGCTTATCTCCCCCGACTCCTGCGTTCCACATAAAAATCCTTTTCGGCAAATACGCAATTGCACAACGTTCCTACCCCAAAGCAGCTCTGAGTGTGCATATTTGTCATCCTGTGCGTGCGTGTTACGTTTACCGCCCCACAAACCTTTCATATCATCATCATGCGCCGCCATAATTTGGGAACCCGTGCGGCAATGCCGTGCATGTCACATCTCTGGATTCTTTGGCAAATAGGCGACGGTCAGATCCTATGGCATGCATGTTGCCATGTGCCATCCCACCCCGCCCGTGCATGTATGTATTTGCGTGCCCCACGTCACGATAACCACCTCCACCGAGCCATCCCACGCTCTGACCCGGCGGGTCCCGGCCCCCGCCCTCCTTCGTCTCGCTCACACATACCCGGCCGCCACCTATCCACACCAAATAAACGCAGAATGCCGAGACAAACATGCTGCTGCCCCTCCTGCTGTGGGCCGTGGACGTGATTGAGGTTATATATCTTGGCACTGCGACGGATGGGAATCAGTAGGTGGGTGATAGATATATATCGGAGTAGAAGCGGGGAGATGCAACTCCCCGCTGGCCCGCGTGTATTCGTTCTAGCGGATTGCCGTGCATTGCCTTCTACCGGCAGCAGGCCAGGCGCCACTGCCACAGCCCGCAGTGGCGCCTGGCCTGCTGCCGGTGGAAGGCAATGCACGGCAAGATAGATAGAGCGGCACAGCAAAGTCGGGGTGTGCACGCGCACCAGCAGGAATGCCGGTAGATGCCCCCCGGCACCGATCTGGCTGTGATCCTAACGTGATCTGTTTCGTGCAATAGTGCGATTTCGCACTGATGCACCATCCATACAAATACATACCGAGCTGTGATTTGCTTGCCATGTTTGGTTGCTTGGAGGTTGCCGGCCGGCGGGATGAAGGGCGCACTGCTGATAGATGAATGGGCCGCCCCTGCCTTTTGTCGTATGTACATATGTTGGCGTACGTGGGGCATGAACCGGCGGCCGGTGGGGAGCGGGCCCGCGTGCAGGGACTGTTGAGTCTCACGCGGTCTGTCTGTCATTCGGACGGTGTGTACGGAACCTTACCAAATAAGCCACCTTCCTCACCCGCATCGCCATACATACCAGGCCGCACGCATGCCTTAATCCGTGCCCCTGTGCCTAAGCGCAACGGCGGGTGAGCTCCGTTTGTACAATACTTACTTGATTCTGCAATGGATGGATAGTAGACGGCATGCCGAACTGTCGGTAGCTAGACGTATCTGACGGCAAACATGTAACAATAATGGAGTCCGTCCCTCCATCGTCCGGACCTAACCACATCTTTTTGTGTGTGTGTGTGCCTGTTACATGGTTAGTTGGTGGTGCCCAATACGAGCCGACTTCTGCGTTCCAGGTAAAAGGATGCAAAATTATCCCGAAATCTTCTTCGGGAAATACGCAATAGCATTCCTACCCCAAAGCACGCCAAAGTGTTCGTTTAAAAAAACATGCCGTCATGAGGCCACGAACTCAGGCATCCAGCAGCAGCAGCAGCAGCAGCAGCAGCAGCAGCAGCAGCAGCAACAGCAGCAGCAGCAGCAGCAGCAGCAGCAGCAGCATGGCAGCGGAACTCACGCCTCCACTCTCCGTCGCCCTCCGTGGCCACGACATTTCACTTATCTATCTAGAGTGCTGCAATAATGACCTTCATGACCACGCACGCTGTCAGAGCGTTGAACGAATGCAATTGTCACTGTCAGGAGGCAACTGGAGCGGGACCCCCGCCAACAGGGTTCGTTAAGTCCTTCGTTAATGCCTTCGTAAGTCCTTCGTTGATGTCCAGACGTTAACGAATGTGTTACGAAGCCATTTTACGAATCATTTAACGAAGAATTGATTCCCCCCCTTTCCCAGAGTGAACTGGCGCCGACCCGCCCTACGTAATAACCCGCCCACAACGGCGGGCTTTCAATCTCACCACGGTAGCGGCGGGAGAGGCCTGAGATCGGGGCAACCCGACAACCCCTCCTCCTGCTCCCGTAACCCACGCCTCGGCTCCGTTAATAATTAATCATTAATAATTATCATTATTAAATAATAAGTAGTCCTTGAAAATTAATAATTTTATTATTATTATTATTATTATTATTATTATTATTATTATTATTATTATTATTATTATTATTATTATTATTATTATTATTATTATTATTATTATTATTATTATTATTATTATTATTATTATTATTATCGAGGGCCTTACGGTTGGCACCATACATTATGCCTGCCCAGAGCCACTATGTCCATATATACAGCGCAGAGCCTTTGCGTGCGTCCCAACGCCGACGGTGGTGGGTGTGACAATTGGAGGCGAGACGGGTGTCCAGTAAAGATGCCCCCATGCATGCCCTTCGGCAAGTCTCCTGATGAGAAGCACCCTGGGAGCCTCTTGCCATGCACCTTGACCCCTCCGACCAACGAAGACTGCATGGGGTACGTAGATAGGCGCATCGAGCGATGCTCTACCTGCTGGCCGTCATCGTCGTGTCCCTGGATGGTGCTGGTGTTGGGACCGAGCCAGACAT